>VDFB02000363.1:60250528-60303600 GCA_007258455.2 Sequoia sempervirens | reverse complement strand
CGCCAACTCAAACAAAATTTTACAATATGTGGCATATGCCATCTCTATATCTATTCAATATTTACATGCCAAAATGTCTATCTCATTCTAAACTACTGGTGGATACTCAAAATGGAGCCTCTTTGAAGCACTCATTGCCTCTGAAGGTAGTTGCACAAGAAAAAGTCAAACCATAATTGAGATTAGTTATACTATATAATTTAAAATCGAATAATTAACATCAAAATCAATATACATTAAATTATAATTGAACTCTAAAATTGTAATCTTGATTACCTGAAATATCTCTCTTCAAAGGGTCAGGAGTTCTAGAATATGCCCCTCTCAAAGAACCGACCAAACTATCTTTTGTAATTTCAATCTATATAGGTGAACAAAAACATAAAACTGATCCAAGTTAGCATACAATTGTCAATAATAGGAACATATAAATACCAAACACAAAATAAAATGAACACATACTTCTTTAGGTGTTTCGACACCTCCTCCTTGAGCTGCTTCAACACCTACTCCTTCCGGGGGTTCCACACACGCATCGCTGGGGTGCCAGGGCCCTTGTCAACAAGGACGATAGCCTATAATTTCTCAGACATAAACAAGTACATATGAAACTACCAATCTATGTCGATGTATGTATAATCAATATAAGATCTTTAAAATTCTTAATTCAATCAAATTTGAGTTCAATTACCTGCCCTTATCCAACATTACACTTCCATAACTGGACAAGGTTGCACCTCGCTCGCAGAAGGTATTTCCTACAAGAGGAAAATAAGATAAACATATAAGTTATTATATAATTTCATTTTAATGACAATTCAAAGGACAAGAAAGTATACAATGAATAAATGTAAATGAATGAGTGAAAAAATATATACTGTGTGCATGTCCAGGCCAAATGAAATGGCCCTCAAGGTGCTATCTATCACATTTGTCAGCTCCTCCTCGGACATCAACTGTTAAATAGACCATGTAAATAAATATTAGTACATTATACTATCTCTTATTAATATTCATTTAAAAACAAATGCAAGTTATAAATTCACAACTTAAATTTTACCTGTGTCATGCCTCCAATGTCCCCCTCTCTAGTAGGAGAGGACTTTGTATGGTGTGCTCCACTCCCCTGCGTCTGATCTATAATATCCACATCGTGGAAGTCATAATCAGAAGTGTCTAGGGGATGCTCGGCAGGCTCTACAAGAGGACCCAAGCATATTTGGTGGCACATGGAGCAAGTATGTGGTACACAAATATGTGGGACTCCTCGATGAGGATGATGCAAAGAAAGATTCGAGTCATCACCAACATCACCAGAATGTGGCTAAGCTACTATAGAAGCATGCGAAACCAAAAGACCACTCAAAGAGTGAATAGCCTCAATTGTCTATGTGGCTGCATCCTGCATAATATCTAGATGGTATACTAGAGGTGGCGGAGGAAGGGGAGGGAGGGGAACATGTGGGCTGGCATTACTTAACTCCGCTCTTCTCTATCCCGCATACTCACCAATCCTACTGAAGGGTCTAATGTCAAAGTAATCGACATGATGCCCTTAACACAAACTCTCAAAGATATAATTTTATAAAGTAAATGGTACATCCAAATTGTTGTTCGGTGGTTTCAAAAAAACCATACACCAATGATCCCAAAATTTTTCTACAATGTCTCTATGAGTGCACCATTTTATAGAAAGTTTTGTTTTATTAACATTAACTGGAAAACCAGTGCGGGGGTTAACAAACAAAGAGGCTATTTGGGCTTTGGTTATTCCAAGATCTTTCACATCATCATAGGACAACCATTACGTATACAATATTCTTCTTTCATGTTTTCAGCCTACCTAATGAAAGGCATTATGTTAAGCAGGAAAGGGTTTCTATATTTTTAATTATTTCATTCATTGTAAATTTGACATCGAAGATAATCGAGGGACTCTCGTATGAACCTTAGAAATGCCCCTTAATTTTTGCAATTTGTCAGAAATTAATTCTTGAATTGAGGGCTGTGGAGGTGGTGGAGGTGGTGGTGGTGGAGGTGGTGGAGGTGGAGGAGGTGAAGGTGGTGGAGGTGGTGGAATTGGCATTTTCATCATCAAGAAATATAATGCCCGATTCAATATAAAAACAACCAATCTAATTAGAATTAGACAATATAAATGAAAATATTATAAAATAATTCCTCAGTTTATAACAAAAATCTATAAAATTTTCTAATTTTTAATCCAAAGACAAAAACACTATTTTTAAGTCAAAATCCATTGCAAACATTCAAATTTTATCAAAATCCATGCTAAACTCAAAATTTTCATTAAAAATCTATCAAAACCACCCAACTATTTAGGTCCAACCTTTACTGGGAGAGTTATCAAACCAATTATAGGGAAGCCATAACCATCATGAGCTTTAATCATGCTTTTGATTGTTCATAATCATCTGCATAAAGTTCATGTACATACAATAACTCTTTTTTTATCATATTCACTATGTACATGGGATCAATGAGTATTCCCCTTTTCGGGTTTCTACAAACTTGATATAAAGAAGACCATCGAGTGTAGTTATAGAAGAATCAATATATGTAAAAAAGAAATGTCAAAACAAAATATTGTTTTTTCCTATGATTTTGAATATTAGTAATGTTTATAAAGATGGAAAAATCATTACTATCTTCTTCATTATCAGATTGAACAAAGTTTGTTGAATGAATTGGGCAATGGGCTTGTAAACATTTGTAAGTATTGATTAGGTGAAAACCACTTATTTCCTTTGTCATTAATGTCATCCAACCTGATTTGATTAGAATGAGGTCTTGCACTTGTTATAGTCAATATGCTTACATCTTTCCATATCATGTCGAGGTGTACGATGATATTGAAAAAATGTTTTTGCATTAAAGTTTGGTGGTAAAGGTTTAATTTTTTGAATATGACTAATTGGAGGAAGTTGAATCATATTCTTGTTTAACAATTGCAACATGATCACATGGAGAGAATCAAACAACCATGAAAATTTCCTATCTCATGGCCTAAATTTATATCTAGAGTTATGTTTACAGTAGTTACTTCTGTCTCAATATTATGAGCAGTTTGACATGAATGTTTATCAAGTAATGAGTATTTTGTTTTTCTTTTTAAATGATTGATAGTTGTTTTGAGGCATCACTTATATGATTGACCAATAGGAGCCTATGAAGGGGTACCTTCATACCAACTAATCGATATTCGATAATCATGAAGGGTTATACAAAAACGTGTTAAGGATGGATATTTCATTAGCAATTTCTTATCTTGAATATTAGGTTGTAAGTTATCTATAAACACCCTTTGAATGTCAACATCTTGAAGACTATAGGAGAATTTCAAATAAAGGGATTAGTATCATTTCATAAAGTTTTTTATTTTCTCTTTAGGTCCTTGATTACAATGAACTAAAATTGTTAATGTAACTTGAGGACTGATGTTCACTTGAAAGTGTTGGAGGAAATCATTAATGAGTTGTGTAAAGGGGGTAATTGATTGTTTGACAATGAACAAAACCAATCCAAGGCCATATCTTTCAATAATCTAGAAAAGAGTTTCACTATGAGTGAATCTTCAAAAATAAAGTCTCTACACAAGGTAGTAAAAACTAACAAATGGTTATTAGGATATTTTTTTACCATTGTACTTTCCAAAGCGAGGTATTTCAATGTTTTGTAGTATAGGTGTATTTAAAATAGTGAACATTAATGAACTATGTTTAAGGTATTTTGGATGTTTACTATTGGTTTGATTTTGTTTTAAGTTTGAAATTTGTTGTTGTAATAATCTCATGCTTTAAATAAAAAAGTTGATTTATCACAAAATCATTGGGCCACATGTTGTGAGAGTTTTTCAAGTATGGTGAACTAGTATGGAGGAATGGTGGGATATTATATTTCATGTTTAGGATGGGTGATGAATATGAAGGTGTTATAGGTGAAGGGACAAAACTATTATAATTTCCACTAGAAATTCCTAAGCTTGAGTTTAAACCATTGTTATATTCCATCATTGATGCTATGACTGGAGGTGTAAAGTTGGGAATAGAAGGCATTATTGTGGGAGAGAAACTTATTTTCCAAAAGGATTTTTGAGCATTAGGTCAAAATACCCTAGTTTTTTTTAAAACTAACAAAAACCCTAGTTTTTCTCACCAAAACCCTATTTTGAAAAAATCAACTAAAAATAAACAAATCTAATTGAAAATTGATTAGAGAAAATAAAAAATCAAGAATTTTACCTATTAGAGATGGATTTCAAATCGGATATCAGATTTCGCTTTCCACTGTGCGCCTGCCGCGGTTGAGCCGAAAGCAAATGTGAATGAGTTTTGATCGCCCGAATTTTTTTATATATATATGTCAACAAAATTAGATAGTTCACTTGGATCGATATCCATTTGGATCGATATCCATTTGGATCGATATCCATTCCAACTTAAGTTTTCCTCTCACTTCTAAGAGTCACCCCGAAGCCCAAAAGTCAATCCCACCATTTTCGCTTTTGAGTCAGAGAAACATGTATTTTTTTCTCCATGCCACTTTTGGCATACCATGATCCTCGCATGCCCGGTGGTCTTCTTAAATATGCAATATGAGATTTACAAACAAATATGACAAGTCTAGTAGAAATACATCTCAATATGGCAGATAAGAAATTTTTTTATCAATATCATTGTGCAAGGAATCACTAGAAGCCATGGAGATACCAACATTGGGTTCAAAAGTAGCAACAAGTGATGTGGGAGATGAGATCTCAAGAAGGAGTTGGAGAGGATGATGTGAGACATAGGGACATAATTCATCCTTTTTCTTATTGCTCTCATGTAATATGTACATGTTTGATTTGTAGATTTTAGACATGATCTAATTATAAGAAAATATCAATGTAGAAATGCAAGTTTACCCCCCAAGATGATTCAATCAATGAAGCCCCCCAAACAATTACAATGCTTTAACACTTTATTTTTAGTGCATGTACAATTTCCACCACATGTATTTAATCACTTATGATAACAAATTATTAAAATAAGACATGCGTTGATAATACAATTTAGAAATACTATCAAGAAAATCTAATAGAGCCACTACATAGTTCTAAAAAATAGACATAGAAGGGAGTTCATATGTACCTAAACGAGCCCTTGAAAGTTAAAAAATAATTTAACTAAACATGATAATATCGAAGAATATATGATTTCTAATATATCCATATATAAATTACAAAATAATGATACCACTAGGTAGTGCATGAAATAATACCCCAAAACCAAAAAATATAAGTCACAAAAATGATTTCATATAGCCTTGATATAGGCCTCTAAAGTTAAGTTGCAAAATGAAATACCAATGGTGAAGGGGTATACAATGTGGATTGGATAGGTGACATTAGCATGACATCATGTTGACATCAACAAACAAAAGATGCCTAAACTATTCCGTAGATGTGAGCAAAACAAAACTTGATGGTTACATAAAGTTGACATACCATGATGGTTTGACTATTGAGTTTTATCACTATATAAGAGTTGACCATTGAATGGTGATGTGGTTGTGAGCAGAAGGGGTTGGATCAAGTCAAAAGGTATATTAAACATTGAGGGAGCCTTAGAGCCAAGAAACCAAGAATCATGACGATATGAAAGGGTGTTGAGAGGTTGTGTGCGTGAAAAATGATGAAGGGTTTAGGTGCCACCACTAGGGTATTCTTTTTGTTGATTGCTTAGCTAATCCCCAAATTATAACATCAAGGTGATTAAAAACTATTTTTAAGACTTTTCTCAAAATCACTATACACAGAGCCACCCATTGCTAATAAATTTTGTCATACCCCAAATTTATTTCTAGAAATAAATGAAATGGTCCACACTCTACACTTGGATTGTGCCTTCTTTAAGGTCAACTTCCTATGGTGAGTGGTTAGTGAAGGAAAGTGCTAAGGAAGCTAGATATGGAGTTGCTAGTGGGAGTGTCTACTTACATAGAAACCCCAAAAAACTTAGTGCTTTTTAGTTAAACCTACAAATGAAAATTTTGAACTTCAATACGATCTTGGAAAAATAGTTTTCCACCAAAATGAAGAAATGGATAGGTGTTTCAAACATCTACTCTTATTTTTTCAAATTTCTAAAACTTTTTCATATAGTATGGATTCTTATGGTATCATAGGCTACATAAGATATTTTTGGCAAAAAATGAAGTTATCAAATTTGACAAAATGAAAGATCTTTTTCATTTCTCAAGCCTTCTAGACTCAATGGCTATGTCTCTGTTTGGCTCCACCAAACTTCAATGATAAGGATGTATTGTAATCACCTTGATTCAAGAAGGGACATGCAATCATGGCTTTGATGTACCATGTTGGAGAATCCAAGAAGAAAATGCAACATCAACATAGCCTTCCACTAGTGAAAAAATGAGTACAAAAGCATGTCTATCAATAATATGAAGAGTTTCTAAATGTATAATGAGTGCCTTGCATATATATGCAAGGTAGAGGAGGTAGGAAGGTAGGATTGAATAAATGACTACTCCTCCAAATGTGCAACACATTCTTGCTCATATGATTTGAGCATTTGTAAAGTGTGCATGTGTGATAGGTTCTTAAAAGGTGAGTACATGTGCCTCGACCACATAAAGTGAGACAAAAGGATAATTTTTTAAGTGAAGACTTAACTAGTGTAAATAGGTCAACTTGGAAATGTGATTAGCCGACTAGATATGAAGTGACCCTATTTACACTAGCACTAGGAATTTACATTTGTGAGAGTGGAGCATCTTGTTATGATGGGTAGGATCCACATGAGTTAGTTGCTTCATGTTGGAGTGCTATACTTGGGAATGGTGATTATTAGGACTTATAGAGTTGTGTGATTGATCTCTACTTGAGTGCTTGTGTAAATACATTATGAGGCCATGCATTTTTTCCTTGGACCATGGTTTTGGTTGTACTTACTTTTGGGAAACTATGTGTTTTTCCTCTTCCCTCTACTTCATAAATTAGAGGCATGAGATAGAGGTTTAACAGATTATGGAAGTGAAAGAATGTTATGCCATCACAATGTTGTCAAAGTTGGGTAGATTCTTGTTATCTAATTAATACAATCTCAAAGATCTCTTTAGTGGGAGGTTTTTTTTTAAGGGATTTCTCTCCATAAATTCTAGTGTTGAGTAAATTTTTAAATGAGCTATCTAATTTTAATTTGTTGATACATGTGTCTTCTTAAATACATTTTAACATGGTTAATCACATGCTATTTTAATTGGTATATCAAATTTGTTCACTATTTACATATGCTTTTACTATAATAGCTTACCTTGTTTCTCAAAATTAATTAATTATATCAATGTCAAGAGTAGTAATTTAGTTAATTATTATTAATTAAGTAGTGAATATATTTAAAATAAAAAACCAAAAATATTGTTTCATTCAACTATACATTTAATTTAACAAGATGTATTTCCATACAATTAAATGCAAAATTGACAAAAATAATTACATTTAAACAAACAATTGAAATAATCAAACATTCAATCATGAAATTGAATGATAAAGCAACAAAGAACAATTATTCAAACTTGAACAAATAATTAAACCGAGTAACTTGTTTGATATGATTCTAAGGACTACATTCAATTTTATCACTTGTGTGTCCTGAGTTAAGACTAGACCTATTTAAAGAAATCCTATGAAAGTTGGAAGAGGCTTGACCTATTGCCCAATCATTTTTCATAAACAAATTTCTCTACTTAAATCCATCCATTGAGAAAACACTTGTTTGTAATTTTTAAATAATCCATCACTAGGTTAGCATTCCATTGTAAAACATGCGATACTTCATTCTATAAAGCAATCCCATTTCACTTTCATTTGTATCATTAGAGCTCCTCAATCTATTTAGAAAGATCCTCTTCAACCCATTATTTGCTTATTGCTTCCTTGAGAAGGGAATCCACTCAATACACTATCACTCAACTAACTATTGAGACATTAGAATTTTTATCTAATCAACATGAAATGACATGTATACTTTGGTTTAATACATGGAGATCTAAGTGACAAGTGATAATTTGAAAATCAAGAATACAAAAATCAAATTAATAATAAAAAAATCAATAAATAAAGATGTTCAAAGAATATACTTGTTTTTTATTAAGATAAAAGGATTTTGAAAGGGGCCTCTCCCTTTTACAATAAAATAACCATCAAGCCCAAAAAACGAGCCCCATAAGATGTGGGAGCATCACCAAAGAACAACATCATAAACCATGTAGCAAGAACAACCGAGACCAAAAGGAACAATAAAGAAACATGTGGAATGAAGAGAACCAAACAAAGAGGGAATCTAGTCACGCTTGGCTACCATATTCAAATCAAAGGGAGCATTCCATTTATTGACCAAGAAGTTGACTCGATCTTCATTATTATCATCTTCCACCATTATCCCTTTATCCTTGATAGTCTCAACAGTCTTAACACACATTCTTATGAAAGGAACTTCAACAATAATATGCCACCCTCAACTTTTTTAATGCTAAAAGAATATACCTCTTCTTAGCTAGTTATTGCATTTAGAATAATCTAATTAGAATGGACACTCAACTTGGAAGAGGAGCAAGGGTATGCCATTTTCACCATTACAATACACTTTTAGAGGCTTAGGTCATCATGTTGAGCTGATGTCTACAAGTTATAAATAAGCCAGAAAAAATTACCGATCTTTTAACATCTTTACAAAGTTGACATGTGACTCTTATTTTGTGATCCATTGAAAGATAAATAACGGTTGATTTAAGTACTGTTTATGCAGCCAACAGAATACACATTTGACTGTATTTATTAATTAATTGAAAATAAAAAAGTGAACCCATTTTGAATTTTCAATTAATTAATAAATACAGTCAAACGTGCAACCTGTTAACTGCATAGACTTAGCCAAATTTAAAAAAGATTTTCAAGATTGCACACATTCAACACGATATCTGCAGAAGAATCCGCATGCCCAAAGGTAACGAAGGATGCATGATTCTGCCTACTAAATAAATACAGTGGGCAACCGTTTTATAATTTTACACGCTCGACCTCCATTGCAGAGTTCTCGTCTTCAATGGAGAAGAAGCGATTGGAGGTGAACATTAGCTCGGCCCAGAACTTGAAAAAACCTTTTCTGCTATGTTATGGGAGAATGAAAACTTATGCAGTAGCATGGATCTGTCGAAACGAAAAACTGTCGACACGGGTCGACAGACGGGGCGGTGTGTTTCCCACCTGGAACGACAAGCTCATACTGAGCTTGGAAGATCGGTTCTTGCAGAACGATACTTGTGCCTTAACAGTCGACATTTATCGCGTGGGCTTCTTTAAGGATTCGGTCGTTGGAAGTGTTCGGATTCTCATGTCGGCTCTGGATAAGGATGGCGTGAATTTTTCTGTGGCTCAAGTGCGGCGTCTCTCTGGGCGTCCTCATGGGATTCTTAATCTGGCTTCTGTGATTTTGTATGGGAAAAATAATGTTGATGATCGTAATGCTGTGGAAGGGGAATTCGAGGGGGCTTGCGAAAAGATGTCGAAGCCTGAGACAGTTGTTGATCAGAAGGTCGAGCCTGATGATGGTGATTTTTCTACCAGATTAGGCGTTCGATCCAACGAATCCCGGGAACGCTGAGTGATGGTCCATTCATTCTTTGCAATGGTCCTCTGGCGTCTCTGTGATTTCTTCATTTAAAAAAGATCTTTGTGCCCATCTGTTTGTTTAATTAATTTCATGGTTTCCTTATTTTTGCTTAGTCCAGAAGATGTTGGTGATTTCTCATGAAATGTTGTTCAGTTGTTTTTCAAATATAAGGAAAAGGTTAATGGGTCTTCGGTCTATTGGTGAAGTTGAAGGTTTGGAATGGACCCATTAAGGATAAGTCTTGTTGAGTGTAAGACACCGACATTATATGTAATGCGACTAGGATCATGCTAAGGTGACTTTGACAAAATAGATACCCCTAAGTCCTTCAATCAAAGAGGTTAAGAGGTTGGTAGAATGGGTACCCCTTAATCCTTCAGTGAAAGAGGTTAAGAGGTTGGTGGAATGGATACCTCTCAATCCCTCAACCAAAGAGGTTAAGAGGTTTCAACTTATCTAAATTGATATAAAAACCCTCCAAAAAAAAAAAAAAGTGTATGAAGGATGATTTCTCTTTTAAAATTATATATTTAAATTAGAAGCCATTCTTTAATTAATTTGTTATGAGTAAAGTGATCTAATTAGTCAAGCCTTACCCTTAATTTATCGCTTCTTATTTTAGAAGAGTTTGGTTATTTTTTTTATTTTTATGAAATATTATGAGTTACTTTTTAATATAAGAGCATGTTTTTGAAGGTGCATTCTCTTTTTAGTTTTTTTAATTGAAATAATTGAATTACATAGCTATTAGCATCTAAGGACACCTAGGGGTTAAACTTGACCCTATCACACTTTCAAAATAATTTAAATATTGATAGATGACATAATGAAAAATACATCACCCTTATAAGTTTTATAAAAAAATTAAAAAAAAATCTTTTAATTTGTTTTCTAATTTCTCTCTTCCAACTTCTTATTAATGTAAGTGGTATCAAAAATATCAAGTGAATATTTTATAAATAATAGTGATATTATTGGTAAAACTGATCATCAAACATGGATTGCGATAAATTATACCTTTTCCTCTTCACTTTTTACTTTTTTTTTTAATTTATAAATTCTTAAATATATAAAATTAATAAATAAAATTTATTTGTTACTTGTTTAAAGCAAATGAAATAGTTTACAAAATAAGAATATTACAAATATAAGATAAAATAAAGCTCACGTCAATGGGCCCTTGGTCTACTGGTGAAGTTGAAAGGTTCAAAATGAACCCACCAGGGATCAAGTCTTGCTGAGTGCAAAGACTCTGACACCGAAAAAGGGATGAGGCCAGGATCATGCCCTGGGCATTTTTGGTGGAATGGATACCCCTCAGTCCTTGGCTCTTAGCTGAAGAGGTTCAGGTAACAAAAAAGAATTTGTGGATGACCTTCGTCAAAAAAATAAAAATACAGCTCACAAAAAATATTATAAAAAGTCAAATTTTTAAAGACATTTTTGTCCTAGAAAACCTTGCTACTTTATTTTATCCATCTCCCAAAAAAATAGTGAGCAACCTAATATTCCTCGCTCTTTATAAAAAATTTCAATCCTCCAATAATCAAATAGTTACTTCAAAATCCTTTTTATAGACTCATCAAAGTCCTAGAAAGTTCTCCCAAGCCCTAGAAGAATTCTTGCACTTGCTAGAGATGAAACAATATTTGTTCAATTTGCATTTTGAGTTTATGTGGTAAGGATTGCTACCATGGTCACAACTCTAACTTGGGTGCTACAACTTGGTTGTTGTCATCTTTTTTTCTCTATGTATGTTTTGGATCCATATTTATTTACTAGATTTTCCCATATTACTTCCCATCTCAAAAAGATCTATTTCCCACAAAATACTTATGAGACACTATGTGGGGATAGATTTCCTCCACTTTTCCTTAAAAAAATTGGTAAAAGCACAATATGTATCCCACTTTAATCTAACCATAAATTTCTTGAAATCACCTAAAGATTAGAAAATACACAAAGTTTTGATCTAAGCCAAGAGGTTGAATCTAACCTAAGAGGTTGAATCTAACCTTCTAAATATAATACAAGCTCATGTACTCCTACCCACATGCTTATAAAAGTACCAATTTACCTCATGTATTTGGGGTCAACTAAAGTTATTAAAAGATATAATACTATAGGTACATAGCCCTTGAGTTACCTTTCCAAAATCTATAATATAGATCACGCTTTTTAATATTATATTTTAAATACTTTTTATAACCATTAGAAGTCCACTACTAAAGAAGGAAATAGAATTATGGATTGGTTTGCAAACAAACGTATGACTCATAAAGGAAATGATAAGTGGTTCCTTTGTTTTGGCATAATGATTTTGGAAGATCTTAAGGTTGATATTTTTAATGAGTTAGCGATGACTCAATTTTATCTTGGAAATGTGAATGGTTTTTCATATGGTTTCTATAAAGCTTAGGTTTACAAGCAAATTTAGCTGGTCCCTTAGTTAGAGAGTTTAAACGTTATAATGAAGGGAAATATAATGTTATTAATATTTTTTAAAGAGCAAGGAAAAATGAAAACATTTCTAAGTTGGTTTTCTTAGAGATTCCCTTCCTAAGTATTGGGATGGACTTGACACCTAAATTATTTTAGGTATGTCACTCTAGAAGGAAGTTTTAAATGTGTTTATTTCTATAATTTAACTCGAGCTTGAATTTCTTTAGACATAAAAGTTTGATTATAATTCTCTTTTTTTATAAATATTATAATTCTCTATTAATGACCTTGAATTAGGGAGGGTAAATACCCCCATTCACCAAGCACTTATTGTTCTACTAGTTCAACACGCTCTGAAACCTAACAATTTTTTTTCCTCTTTAATTTTTTTTGTGGGATTGTAAAACCTTTCTAGTGGAAAGGCTAAGAGGTAGGTTGAGGTTTTTTTGGAGTGACACTTTCAAATCCTGTACTGGTGGTTTAGTTAAGGATGGTAGATTTTCACCCAAGTTTGGTTCTTTGGAAAAAATATTTGCATGAATTTCTCATCTGTAGATTGTGCATGAAAATAAATATTTTTAGCTCTTTTCTCCTATAGAAGAAGACACCAAATATTGTAAAAGGGTTTCCTTTTTTTTATCGATTGTGAGACACAAATAGTTCATAGTAGTATCTTTTTAACAATAGTTAGAGGAAGAATTTTGGAAGATGAAGATCTAATCTTGGTGTAGACATCTTGCTAAAATTAATAAAGCCCCCATCTTCTTCGAAGTTATTTTTCTTTGCAATGATAGAGTGCAGTTATTTGATTCTTTTTGTTTTACTTTTTATTCAATTTGAGAACATTAAATTGAAAACCTATTTATTGAGTTTTTCAAGTTTCATTAAATGTATGTCCTTCCATTTCTTTAAAATCCTTTGGTGTTTTCACTTTATTTATTGTTGATTGATAGTTTATCATAATATTGTGGGTTTGAAATTAATTCCTTAGAATTTTCTCATTTAATGTATGTACTTTTATTTATTTGAAATCCTAAATGGTGTTTTCATTTGATTTGTTGTTGATTAAAGATAGTTGATCATAATGTTGTGAGTTTGGAATAAAATTTTCCTTAGAATTTTCTACATAAAGACTAAAATCTCTAAAATTGAATCATTGATTTTATTTCTTGCAAAATTTAATCTCTTTTGTGTTTTTTTACTCTCTTATATTATATTAGAATAAAAACATAAGATAAAAAAAAAACAAAAAAATCATTCATTCAAGAAAGAAATATTTTAAATTTTGTGAATCATCAGAGGTCCCTTGAAAAAATATGCCATAATTGACCACTAAATAATTGACATAGTTGTGACCCAATTACCTAGACCTTGAAGACAAAAAATTTCATATAGATATAATTTCAAGAGAGGTAGAATGATTTTATTATGCATGTGTTAAATTATGTCAATTTGGAAATTAACATAATTGGTGCTAGAAGGAGGGCTTGAAAAAGTTAAAAAAGATAATTTCTTTTTCATGTGAGAGATATAAAAGGATTATTAGATCCACTCTTGAAAAAGGAGAATGCTCAAAACTCTCTCAATACAAAAATAATGTAGTGATCAAGGTAAGAAAGAAGTTGCACCATCAACTTTGGTGGTTTCCCCTCAAAGTAAATAAATCTAAATTATTGTGGGTTTGGAAATAATTTCTTAGAATTTTATAAATAAAGACTTAAATCTATAAAATTGAATTGTTGTTTTTTATTTCTTACAAAATTTAACCTCTTTTGTGTTTTTTTGTCTCTTATATTATATTAGAATAAAAACATAAAATAAAAACTAAAAAAATCATTCTTTCAAGAAAGAAATATTTTAAAGTTTGTGAATCATTAGAGGTCACTTAAAAAAAATGCCATAATTGATCATCAAAGATTTAACACAATCATGACCCAACTCCCTAGACCTTGGAGATAATAAATTTCATATATATATATATATATTCAAGTGAGGTAGAATGACTTTATTATGCATTTGTTGATGTGTCAATTTGAAAATCAACATAATTGGTCATGCCTTGGGGGATGAAATCCCCAAGAAGGCCTCCTAAAAGGAAGGATACACTATGCGTTTATGATCTCCAGGCTTACACAAAGTGTAAGGAGAGGGCATACACACAAAACTAGCACTCCTAGATGTACACAACACAAGACTTAGATT
The DNA here is from genome assembly GCA_007258455.2 of Sequoia sempervirens. Classification (NCBI taxonomy): domain Eukaryota; kingdom Viridiplantae; phylum Streptophyta; class Pinopsida; order Cupressales; family Cupressaceae; genus Sequoia; species Sequoia sempervirens. Next base: position 60,289,261 of record VDFB02000363.1, on the reverse strand, counting down.
ACTTCATGGTTTATGATCCCCAAACTCACCAAGTGGTGCAAGAGGAGAACATACACTGGAATGAAAAATCCCAAACATAATAGACAAGGTTAATTGACCCTTTAGCAAAATCAAAGTGTGCCTAAGTTAGTGATAAGAAACTAAGGTCTTTGGCCATGTCTTAGTGATAAGAAACTAATGTCCAAGCTTCAATTTTAAAAATTAGATTTTCAAACATTATACCCTTACGAGCTTATGAAGAAAAGCTACACACTTTTGATATCACATAGGGTTTTGAAGAAATATTGCTAGATTAATGCTACTAAATTAAAATTTCAAAATAAATAAATATAATTAATTGAATTGTACAATAATTTACTCTAAGATTCTTGATCAATTACAACCTAAGAATTGAAGTACAAAATGCAAAATCCTAGTATGGGTATGGTCAAAGAAATACTCCAAAATGAATGCGCATAATTTAAATGTAGAAATATCTCTATTTTCCCAATAAAAAAAACTCTTCAAGAAAAATTGGAGCATATCTTTGTTACACAAACACAAACAACTATCACTATTCCTCTTCCATCTACTTCATAAATTAGATGGAAAGAATGTCTCATCTTGTTACATTCTTTCCTTTGCTTTATTTCTTTTCTTGATTCTTTATTGTGCTTAAGTTTTTTTGGTTTCTTTTCTTTTCTTTCTTTTTATTTTTCATTTATTTCAAATTTTCATTTATTTCTTTAATAATTATTGTTTCCTTTTATATAGGCACTCTTTCTTTTCTTTTGTTTTTTCTCTTATTTAATTATTTTCGTTTGATTTCTATTTTAGTGTTTCTCCGTGTTTGTTCTTAGTCCTTTTCTAGTCTTTTTTATTTTTCCAATTTCTTTGTCTTAGGTAATTTCTCCTTTCTTTCCCTTTCATTCTTGTCGTCTTGCCTTCCGTTCTTGTGCTTTGGCATCCTCTGGATCAAGGTTGACCAATTGGGGTCTCATCTTGTTACATTATTGTTAGAATAAGGGTTTTAACTTAATTATGTTAATTAAGTTACCTTTATTCCTCTCTTAAGATTTCACTTTAGTTTTCATACTGTGACATTTAATAATTATATTAATTATTAAATTTCTACCTATTAGGGTTAATTTTTAGGTTTTGCATGATCTCCTTTAATGATTGATCTTTGTAATTATTTCAATTAAGTTAATGCAATCTCTCTTGAAGCTTACAGAGCACCCTTGCTTTTTTGTCTCCATCTCTTCCTTTCTATGACAGGTTATTTGCATGCAGGTTATCTTCAGGGTTTGTGAAGTTGGCTTTCTCAAATTCTACATGGTATTAGAGCAGACCTGCTGCAACCTATTCTTGTTTTGAAGAATTTGGAGCTACGAGGGTTTGATTAGGCTTTCATAGGTTTTCAAGTTGTTTTTTTGTGGATCCAGCTTATTTTGTTCTTTGGGTTCATTTTGGACCCAAACATACCCCACCATTGGATTCGCAGTGCCTAAAAACCCCTATTTTCATATAAAGCTTGTCTGATTTGGCCATAGTTGATCAGGAAGGCAAAAATTTTTTGCCCCAAGGCTGTACGGCCCCAAGGTAGGTTGTTCAAGGTTACAATTTGTGAAAAATTCAAAAAAATCAAAGTTTTTTTTAATTTTTTATGTGCCTCTAGTTTTAAAGGTGACCACCACCCACCCACCACCCGACAGCCACCCATCCTCCATCTGCTAGCCACTTGGGTAAGTGGTACCTCTCTTTACTGCCACCGCTTTTGGATTAAGCCCCCACGGGCTATTAGAACCTTCGTCGTGGTCACGTAAGGGACTAGCCACCAAGTGCTAGCCCTCTGTCGCCAGCCTAAGCCCCTACGACGGTCATATCAGTGACCAAGGGCTTCGGCCCTACACCTGATCGCCAGCCCCTTGGTCCTACATGTGACTAGGGGTCGTCCTTTTTAGCCCTTGAGGGCTATGGAGGACCTACTTTGGCATTTTGAAGGTTTTTTCACTAAATCAGGTATAAAAGGGTCATTTTATCTCCATTTTTCAAACAAAAATAGGAGTTGGAAAGATGGCTTTGAGCCCGTCCTGATGGTACAGGATTTTTTTCAAAATTTTCTAGTTTGGTTGCCTTTTTTCATAGTCAAAGTCAGATGATATTTTTTGCACTCTAGGGGGCATAACTTGCTCATTTTTGCTCCGTTTTTTGAAAACAAATAGGTGTCGAAAAGCTCTTCTCGCGCTCTATTCAAATCTTGTGTTATTTTTTCTAGAAAAATTAATCAGGTACACAAGATTCAGTCTAAATATTCTTTCTTTTTCTTACTTTTTATTGAAAAATAACTATTGGGGTTTGGTTTCTTGCATTGTGGGGAAGTTTTTTTCTTGCTTTCTGTCATTTACTTCAAAAAATCAGAAACTCTTCACATTAAATATTCATTAAACCTCTCCAAACATGGTCGAAAACCCTTCTTTTTGTTGAACTTCTCACACCTCATAACTATCATACTTGGAAGGCATTCATGACACGTCTTCTTAGATCAAAAGGGTTGTGGTCCTATTTAGATATAGTTCAACCAGTTTTGACACGACCATTTGAGGTTATGCAACATAGAAATAAGATGGATGAGGCTATGGGTTTGATTTCATTACATGTTTCAGACAACTTGTTGTTTCATCTTGATGGGTGTAACAATCCTCTTGAAATGTGGACCAAGTTCAATGATTTATTTGGTACCATCAATCAGTTCTGTGCAATATAGATTGAGGTAGAGTTAACTTCACTTGCACCTAATTCTTTTCCCTCTATTGAGGACTTTTTGATAAAATTCAAACAACAAAGATCTCTTCTACAGGGTTGTGGTAAGAACAAAACAGATGAGGAGTGTATTTACTTGATTCTTTCTAAGCTTTGAGGTCCTTTTCAGATATTCTCTTCAATATTTTATTCCACCATGGATGCATTGGGCAACTAATTTACCATGCCTACTTTTGAGGTGTTATGTGATCAGTTGACACAAGGGAAGGCCAAGATATCACAGTTGGATGCTCTCATAGGATCACAACACCAAGCATTGGTAGCACAGTCCTCTTAGGGGAAGCAGAAGCATAAGCAAAAACATAAACCAAAGACCACAGAGCATTGGAAGGATTCCAGTTCACAAAACACCTCTGATTCACCTTCTCCCAAGGGGGAATCATCAAAGAAAGAAAAACCTAAGTGTGATTATTGTACTAAGCCAGGACATGATGAGTCCAAGTGTTATGAGAAGAAGATAGATGGATATGCAAAACAAGTTTCATATTTGACAACTCTTCTTGAGAGGAATAATATTCATCACTTTTCTTCATCTACATCAGGTGAGTCTTCTTCTTCACCATCATTCTAGACAGATGGAAAGCCCCACATAAGGGTCATGCATTATGTGCAACCCCCAGTTCACATTCATCTAGATGGCTATTGGATTCAGGTGCTTCACACCATATGGCATCTTCTCAGGACATGTTCTCATCTTTCAAGGCCGCGTCCTCACCACACATATTGATGGGTAATAACACTTATATGAGTGTATGTGGGAAAGGTTCTATCGACATTGATGATGGTACATTCAATGATGTACTATGTGTACCATCTTTTTCCACTAACCTTCTCTCCATCTATCAGATTGCTCACAGTGGGACAGGGAAGACAGTTGAGTTCACACTTGATTCAGTGCACATCAGAGACATTCAGACTAGAAACATTGTTGCAATAGGGAGAGTTGATCATTCTTCCCATTTGTATGGATTCACACACTTTGGTCCACCATCTCCACTATCTGAGTATTCCTCTCTTTCTACAATGGAGCATACAGTATCTGAGGTGAAGTTTGGTCACTTGAACTTATGTGTTCTTCCATCTGATCATGCAACTAGTGTTGAGAATTCTACACCTCTACCTCTTGTTGAGATCACATATGTTCAATAGGATTCCTCTTCAACTGTGACTGACATTGTAGCTCCACTCATCGAGCCATCAAGTGCAGTTGTTGAGGCCATATCAGAGGATATTCCTTTCCTCATAGATGACAGTTTCAACACACCTATTATCCCATCTTCATTGGAGATTCCATTTCAGGATCATCTTGAGTTGTTTGATTCACCATCCTATTATTCAAACACTCATACTGCAGTTCAATTCTTTAGTCAACATCTTCCAGGACTTCCATTTTCACCTCACATCTAGGGATTTCCTCTTCTTCAACTGTTGGATTTGTTTCTTCCTTTAAGGAGACACATTGGTTTGATCATATGCACAGAGGTTCTCACATTCTGGGGGGCTTTGGAGTCTCTTCTCTCTCTCCTATGTGGAGAACATATTTTGTACTTGTGTGATAGAAGCAGTTCTTGGGGGCTCATTTTAAGTCCTCCTTCTATCTCTCTTCTTTCACTCTTGTTTTTCATCTCTTTTTGGAGTAGAGTTTTTCCCATGCGGTTTTCTCTATTTCTCCACTTTATAGAGATTTTGTTGTGATTGGGTACCTCATCAGGCCTAGTTGTTGGGACCCAACTTTACTTTCATGCATTGTAGTTACCTTTTTTTTTTCTTGCACATGTTTGTAGCTGCACTCTTGCTCATCTTAAGGGGGGGTGTTAGAGGAAAGGTTTTAACTTAATTATGTTAATTAAGTTACCTTTATTCCTCTCTTAAGATTTCACTTTAGTTTTCATATTGTGACATTTAATAATTATATTAATTATTAAATGTCTACCTATTAGGGTTACTTTTTAGGTTTTGCATGATCTCCTTTTAAGGATTGATCTTTGTAATTATTTCAATTAAGTCAATGCAATCTCTCTTGAAGCTTATAGAGCACCCTTGCTTTTTTATCTCCATCTCTTCCTTTCTATGATAGGTTATTTGCATGCAGGTGATCTTCAGGGTTTGTGAAGTTGGCTTTCTCAACTTCTACAATTCTTTCCTTTGCTTTATTTTTTTTCTTTATTCTTTATTATTCTTAAGTCTTTTGTAAACGAAGATGCATAAAAAAAATGCAAAATAACAAAGAAAAGAAAAGAATGAAAAGAGTCGAGACAAAGGATTTACAGTGGTTCACCAATATTGGCTATGTCCACTATCTTGGGAGGGAAAATATTATTCATTCGAGTTTTTTAACAACATACATTTAGTATACATTTGAATACATCATATCAAGTTTTAACCAAATTAAAAGAATTCTAACAACCAAAGACCTCGACTGTTGGGTCATACCAAAAGCCACGACCGTTGAGCTTTATTCTTTAACAAACTCCCACTTGAAGACCAACGAAGACCGCTCCAAATTAAGACTTCCCCTGCAAATCCTCTAATATCAAATTGGTACAAGGCCAAGAGAAGTCCTACAATATTCAAACTTATCTCGCAAGACTGCCTTTGTCAAAGCATTAGCTAGATTCAAAGTTGTATCAATTTTAGCAACCTGTAACTTGCCCTCTTCGATGACATGGCAAACATAGTGATGTCTCAAGTCAATATGCTTAGAGCGACATTGAGATGTATGATGCTTAGTCATAAAAATGACACTACTACTGTCACATAAAAGAACAAAATTCGCTTGCTTATAGCTCAACTCACTTAACAAATGCTACAACCATGTCATCTCCCTGGCTCCTTCAGAGAGAGCCATGTATTCAACCTCAGCAAAAGAAAGAGCAATAGATTGTTGTAATCAGGAAACCAGACTAATGACTACCCCAACAAAAGTGAAAACATAACCGATAGTAGACCTTCATTTGTCTAAATCTCCACGTAATTCAGAATCAACAAAACCTTGTAGTTGAGTATTGTCTCTTCCAAAACACAACCCATAATCAGAAGTACCTTTAAGATACCTTAAGATTCATTTGGTTGCCTCCCAATGAGGTTTACCAAGATTACTCATAAATCAACTTACTACTCCCACTGCATGAACAATATCTAGAAGAGTAGAGACCATGGCATATGTAATGCTGCCAATTGCAGATGTATAAGGAATGTCCTTCATAAATTCCTGATCTTCTTGAGTTGTAGGACACATTTCATAACATAATAGAAAATGACTAGCTAAAGGAGTACTGACAGGCTTAGCATTGGTCATACCAAATCTATCCATAGCCTTATCAATGTATTATTTTTGTGAAAACCTGATTTCTCTACTCTTTCTATCCCAAGAAATGGTCATACCAAGAATTCTTTTCGCTGCCCCTAAATCCTTCATAGCAAATATGTTAACTAACTGATCCTTAAGCTCACGGACAATCCGCATGCTAGTGCCGGTTACTAACATGTCATCAACATAGAGTAGAAGAATAAAAAATTCACCATTAGGAAGTTGTTTGAAATAGACACATGGATCAAATTCACACCTTATAAACTTATGCTCAGTCATGAAACAATCAAATTTAAGATACCATTGTCTTGGGGCTTACTTGAGCCCATACATACTTCACTTCAACCTGCAATAAAGATGTTCCTGCCCCTTTTTGGCAAATCCTTTAGGCTACTCCATGTATAATTCCTCATCAACATCTCCGTGTAAAAACATAGTTTTGACATCAAGCTATTCTAGCTCAAGATCTCTAATAGCTACAAGACCCAAAATAGCTCGAAAGGTTGTCATTTTCACAATTGGTGAAAATATCTCATCAAAATCGATTCCTTTTTGTTGCCCATAACCTTTCACAACTAGCTTGGCCTGATAATGTTTATGACCTCCATCTTCCTCCAATTTGTACACCCATTTGTTCCTCAATTCTTTTCTATTTGGCAGAAGAGGTACCAAATCCCAAGCTTGATTTGTTAGTAACGACTCCATCTCCTCATGCATTGCATCCTTCCATTTAATTCAATCAACACTGTTAGTAGCAACTTTAAAATTAGTTGGCTCTATCTGATATGAGATCAACAACTTGAGCTCTACCTCTTCACAAAACAATAACTTGTAATCAGATAACTTAGCAGGAGGTTGCCTCTGCCTAGTAGATCTTCTCAGGTAACTTTCCAATTGAAAAAAAAATCCTGGCAATTTGGTGTCCTGTGAGACAGACCATGTAGAATCACAAAATTGTGGTCGACAATCACCACAACTTTGAGGCCAAATTGCACCTGCAAATGATGAGGAAAGTTCGTGGTCTAGGCGGGATTGAGAACCTTCCCTGCGTGATTCCTCAAAACAGGGTGAGTGCTCTGTTCATGGCTCCTTAGGACGACATAAAGCCTCAACACGAGATTGCAGTAATCCACGTGAAGCATCAACATGCCAACCAACCAAGACCCCTCGACTATGATCACAAAGGGAATTTGTATTTTTAAAAGATGAGATCTTTGTTCCAATTAGTGTCTCAAAGAAGGAATGACTTGGCAAACAATTCAAAGACTCAGAGAGAAAATGTTGATTAGTAGCATCAATTCATGGAGGCTCTGCACCACGCAGACCCTAAAAAGAGGGTAAAGACTCTGAAATGAGCCATTCCATGCTCGGACATAATTCATCTGAGATACGCCCTATGCTGGGCAATGAACCTTCTGAGACTGGCCCAATATTTTGACTGGCGCCTAAAGATAGATAACTTGAAATAAGAGAGGAAAGTGAAATGAATAAAGAAGCTCCCACTGGATTTGGATTCAGTAATGACTGTGAGACTCCAGGTGATGAAGAATTCTCAAAAATAGATAGAGGAATATACTCTGTAGTTGGCTTATCTCAAATTTGGAAAGCAGGAAATGATTTCTCATTAAACACTATGTTGTGGCTATGGATAATATTTCTGTGAACTGGATCCCACAACCAAAATCTATATTGATTTGTGCCATACCCAACAAAGATACAACACCTTGACTTAGCATCTAATTTAGTTTGCTTCTCCTTGGGAATAAGAGCGAACACTTCACAACCAAAGACACATAGATGGCTATAAGAAATCTGTTTGCACATCCACCTCTCTTCCAGAATATCAAAATTTAATCGAGATGAAGGTGCTCAATTAATCAAATACATAGTAGTATTACATGCCTCTGCCCAAAATTCTTTACCCATACCAGCATTAGAGAGCATACACCTAGCTCTTTCCAAAATTGTTATGTTTAACCTTTCAGCTGCACCATTCTCTTGAGGTGTAAAAGGAATAATTTTTATTCAGCGAATACCATTATCCACACATAAATGATCAAATTCTAATGAACAAAATTCACCACCATTATATCTATTTGTAAACATTTAATGCTATGCCCAAACTAATTCTCAACTAAAGCTTTAAAAACTTTAAATTTACTAAACACCTCAAATTTTTGATTGAGCATATAAATCTAGACCTTCCTAGTACAATCATCAAGGAATGTGACAAAGTAATTCACACCTCCAATAGAGGTTACCTTAGTAGGCCTGAAGACATCTGAATGAACCAGCTCCAAGGGTGTTGTCTTCTTGTCACGACCGTTCTTCAAAAAACTAACCCGCTTCTATTTTCCATAGAGATAATGTTCGCAAAACTCCAAGTCAATGTATTTTAGACCTGGAAGTTGTTATCTTTTAAGCATGACTTCAAGTCCTCATTTGCTCATGTGTCTGAGCCTTTGATGCCACAACTTGGTCCCACTATCCTCAACTGTCAACACAACCCCTACTTCAACATGACTTTCAAAAACATAAAGACTGCCTACTTTATTTCCCTTTGCAATCACCAAAGATCCTTTAGTCACTTTCCAAGTTTCTAAAGAAAAATTAACATTGCAACCTTGTGCATAGAGCTGGCTAACATATATCAAATTCTATTTTAATTTTGGAACATGATGAACATCTTTTAACAACCACTTATGTCCACCACTTTGCTGTAACAAAACATCCCCTTTACCAATGATATCACACACTTTATTGTATCCTAAGTAGACACTTCCAAATTGACCTTCTTGGTAGTTTGTGAAGACATCCGTGCATGAAGTGGCATGAAAAGATGCACCCCAGTCCAACACCCATGAATTTGAAGTGGTGTCACTTGTGGAGAGGATTAAAACACTTTCCTCTTTATCAAAAAGAGTATTGAATTTTCTATCCCGAACCTTTTCTTGCACCTTCTTGTAAGAGCGACAATTCTTTTTGGTGTGGCCAGCTTTACCACAAAACCAACAATCACCAATTTTGCCTCTTGATTTCGATCGTTTTGCAGATTTTGATCTTCTTCTATAATTGTCTTTGCCTCGATCTTGAGGCCTACCCCTACTCACCAAGGTCAAGGAATCATTGGAAGGAGACTGTTGATTTTTTCTTCTCATGTCTTTGCTTAGAAGAGTTCCTACAACATCATCAAGATTCAACTTGCTCTTGGCAGCCACTGAAGTGCTAATTTCCATTACTGCAGCTTCCCAACTATTAGGTAAAGAACACAACAACAAAATGGCCTTTATTTCACTATCTAAATTAATTCCCACCGAAATCAATTGAGTAACTAAAGTATTGAACTCATTTAAAGGTGATTTGAAACAATCCCACCTTCTTTCATTTTCAGATTGTACAACCTCTTCATAATAAATACCTTGTTTGAAGCGGAAGCCATCTCATACATCAATGAAAGCTTGTCCCACAACTCCTTTGAAGTCTTCTCTGCTGAAACATTGAACAATACGTTACTGGACAACAAAAGGAAGATTGTAGCTCTTGCATTTTTGTCCAACTTCTCCCACTTTTCATCTGCCATCAAAGATGGCTTCTTTTCTTTCCATTCAAGCGCAAGTGAAAGATCCTACTTAATCAGCAAAGACTCCATCTACACTTTCCATAAACTGAAATTTTGTCTGCCAAATTTCTCTATCTTTGATTCCTCCATAACTCAGGAAATTCTACATTGAATTCCCAAACAAAGCTCTACAACTCCACCATCGAGCTCTGATACCAATTGTAAACAAAGATGCACAGAAAAATGCAAAATAACAGAGAAAAGAAAAGAATGAAAAGAGTCGAGACAAAGGATTTATAGTGGTTCACCAATATTGGCTACATCCACTATCTTGGCAAGGAAAATCTTATTCATCTGAGTTTTTTAACAACATACATTCAATATATATTCGAATACAACATATCAAGTTTTAACCAAATTAAAAGAAGTCAAATAGCCAAAGACCTCAACCATTGGGTCATGCCAAAAGCCATGACCGTTGGGCTTCATTCTTTAACATTTTTTTGGTTTCTTTTCTTTCTTTTCATTTTTTCATTTATTTCAAATTTCCTTTTATTTCTTTAATAATTATTGTTTCCTTCTTTCATTACCTCATTGTTATGTTTTCCCTTCCTTTTTTCCTTTAGTTGGCTTTATGAATTTTTGACCTCCCTTTATTTATTTATTTATTTATTTATTTTTGTGTTGTCTTCTTTGGCTTGCATGCCACTTTCTCCCTTTTCACTTGGTCTTTAAATGCAATCTTGATATGCAACTAAACATTTTACTCCTTATGCTGTTTCTTTCATCCCGATGATGGATCATAGAGTGTGATCTGAGACATTGATGCAAACAATCTTTACACAATCGAATCTAGAAATCATCTGTATAATTATCATGGATTGTGGAAATTTGATATCATTAACTTATTACATTTTTCAAATATTCACAATATTAATATGCATAAGACTTTTTTCATGAAGATAATTAAATAGATAACTATTTCAACTTAAGAAAAATAGGGTTATTTCTGAAATATTCCAAAATGAGAATTTCAAAATAATGATAAAATAAAATGAAAACTCAAGTTTTAAATTAAATACATTTAAAGGAAGACTTTACAAGTTTATCCAAAATACAAGAATTTAGAGAAAAATAATTTAGATTCGTGGTAAACTAGCTATTTAACATAGGGAAAATCCTTTTATTCACAACCAAGTGGGATGGGTTGAATAACCAAACATAGCCACAAAATTCATATGATATCTAACTTGACCACAAGGACTAGGTAAGATGAGAAGGTTAAGTGAATCCTTGTCATTCTCCTCCACATCTACCCATTAGTCAAACACCTGTATATTTCTTGCACACTCAAAACACCAAATCCAACAAGGATGATCTTATTCAATGTAACATATAACAACCAATATGAACATGCAATATAGCAAGGCACATATCCATCCTACAATTATATCATGTCATAATCAACTTAATATAACCTTTAATAAAATCATAGAAAAATTGGGACAAGGGAAGAGTTATCACATAGGTGGGCATGACACCATTTTCTATCATAACTTCAAAATAAGATATGGGTATACCTAAAAATTAACTTATTTAGCTAATCTAGGGTCAATAAAGTTAAGTGTGCTACAATAATTGACGAGGCTGGTAAGGGGGTGTTTTTAAAGGACCCCTTGACCATCATTTGAGACATTATGATTCTTGCAAATACATGCACACAAATTTCTATTGTGGGATACTCACTAGTGTCCCAAGCTTCTACTATCTTCTCTTCCTCTTGGGATTCCTTTGGCATCTTACCACTTTTCAAGTTCTAGAGGTTCTCCATATCAAGCAGATACAATTTTTGTTCTACACATGAATGAACTAGTACACATTTTTCATTATAATTGTAACATAAGCCTTTTTCCCAATAGGCATACATATTTTCTAGATAATTAGACATTTAATTTATGTCAATCTAGGATTGGGTGCTTATGGGACACACTAACAGACTACTTTTTAATAGGAGTGGTTTATAGATGACATTAGGTTCTAAACTTATCTTCTACTAGATTAGCCAACCTAATGGTCATCATCATATCCATGAGTTTGAATATTTTGAAATTGAATCACATCACATCTTTAAGCCACTAATGAAACAAATCTCAAAAAATTCATTTTCCAAATCATCTATTTGATTGAAAACTAGTTCAAATTATGTCTGATAGACATGACTAGAATTGATTTGCTTCAATTTTGTTAAAGCTCCTACAAAATACTCATAGGTGTTGGGGTTGGATCAAATTATTATAAGTTAGTAATATTTTACCATTTCAACATAGCATTGGATTTTTGGTACCATTTGTACCACTATATGACTTCTTTTTCCAAGTTGAATGAGGCTAATTGTACCATCTCCATGAAGGGAGTATTGTGTAGACAAAAACACTACTCATTTTGATAGATCAAATTGGTTGCATTTATACCATAGTAAAATTAAGTTTTTGGGCCATGTAGTGCTCTTATTGAATTAAAATTAGTTTCAATTGGTTTCTTTTTAATAATTTTGTAGTCCATTACATAATTGATTAAGGGATTCAAGTATCTATGTTTGTCTAGCACTAAGGTTACTAATTTGTGTCTAAAAGATGGATACTTCTTATTGTAACCAATCCATTTCTTATAATCAAGTTATTAACATCATATAATGGGGTCCCAAGGGTTACCATAAAGATTATCAAATTTGTATATCAAAATGATCAACTCAATGAGTTGATTGCAATCAGGTTAGTGCCTGGATGATGCAAAAGACTATCTACAATTAAAAAAAGGTTCCTAGAGTTATGCATCAAAATAATGAACTCAAAGAGAGGCTCATAATGGGACAATTATTTGGGCCTATTTTTTAAATATAAATAAATCCCTATGGGTAGATTTTCTATATAACATTATCAAATTATTTTTGGTCTAAGAGAAATTGACCTTGGAAATTTCATATTGGTGGAATATTTATGAGCCAAACCTTTACAAACAACTAAATCAATTTTGGCTATCTAGCACATGCAACCCAATTACCTCTATAATTTTGGAAAATTCTATATGTAGGACCCTAAATCTGCATTGGATCAAAAACAAACATCCTTAGTATTGTTAGTAAACCAAAGCAAATAAAAGATCCCCTATAAGATTCATCTAATCACAAGAATGATGCCAAAGAAACAAGCAAAACATAGAAATGCATCATTCTAATGATCAAACTAGCATCTTATAGTGGATTGGTGTCACATGTGCTAGTGACCCTTTCCCAATCCTTGATTGATAAGCTCAAGATGATGTAAATGCAATGGAAAATGATGAGCAAAATTAGTTCTCAAGGAGAGTAACTTTGCATATGCTTTTTGGATGAAATTGTGGAGGTTGTGAAGGATTTAATAAGAGATGAAGCCTCTATTTTATAGATTTTCAAAATGCTAAGTGTTGAAAATGGACCAATGTGGGACAAAGATCAAGCCAATAAGATAAGGCCACTTGTCAAGTGATGAGTGGTCAATGGTTGTGCAAGATTTGGGAAGAGTGCCCATGAGAGGGAGAATTTGAATTCAAATTTGCAATAAATTCTGAGAGGGGGACAAGAAAAACAACAATAAATGCAATGTTTGACTTGTCATGTTGAGGGAAAATGAGTGTTTTTAATAAATCAATAAAATTGATTTATTGTGCAAGTGGAGATATCTAGATAATGCAAGTGGGATGGGATTAACATTTAATCAGGGTTAGATTAAATAGATGATGATTATGTTGATTTAATGCTGATTAGGTGAGTTGACTTTTAAGACTCTGATAATTGATTTATTTGAATTTAGAAAATGATGGAATATGATTTGGGTTTGATTTAAGTAAAGTCCTGATTTATTTGATGAATGGAATATGATTATGCATGATGTAAATTTGACATGTCTACACTATGTTTCTTGGCCAAGTTAAATCTAATAATGTAGTTGTGAAAAATCAACTACTGGTGGTATCCTCCAATTCTAAAATGGATAGGGCTATTAGAGAGGAGGCTATAAGAGGGAACATTTCTAAGGGTGTGTATGGTATGTGAGCTTGTATTTATATACTTATCTCATTTATAAATAGTGTTGGTATAGTATTTTAGAGAATTAATTATAGATGACCAATTTGTCTCATAGCCCACTATCTCATCTTCAAAGTTATTAGTAATGCAACACATATTACACAAATCAAAGGTTCTCTAGGGATAGGTTTAAAAATATTTGGGTTCTTCATATATACTAAGGGTACATACAAGCTTAAAGTTGTATACATTTTTTTTAGACTTGGGTATTAGAGTTGAAGCAAGTTCTTCACTTTATATTAAACCCTTTAAAAACCCCTAATATAGGTATGATAGTTATTATAAGGGTATTTACTAACCCCCAACATAGTTTTCTAACCAATATCCAAAAATAAACTATTAGAAATTTTTAAAAATTAGCAAATTCTGGCAAGATGCTTAGTGCAATTAGTTTTGTAACCACTTTCTAATCACTAAGATTTTGAGATGAGACAATATAGTGGATAATCACAAAAGGCTTTAAATTCTTTGATTTATTATGGAATGTGGCCCTAAAAAAAGCTCTAATACCAAATATTCTTACACTTCCTATAATAGATTAGTCCAATAGAAAAATATATAAAATATATAGAGTATATAGTCCAAATGAAATAAAGAGAGAAACAATATATTAAAATCACAAAATCACAAAACAAAAATTCATTAGCCTTTTCAAGGGTGTAACCTCCTTTAAGAAATGTTCAATATAAAATATTCGATGAATTATCTTTCCTCTTGCTTAAGCTCTATATCAAATCTAATTATATTAAAAAGAATTAAACTTTCCATACATGTGAGATAACTACAATAAGCTAAAGGGATGACTAACAAAGTGTATGCCAAAGATTTTATTAGTGACACCTAATACAAAAGTAAATATTTGGAATGAGGGATCCCATCACGAGAGTTTCAAATATTTAGTTTCTATTAAGATTGTTATTTTATATTGACATCCATCCTCATAGTAATTTGCATGCTTATCAAAGTTGAGGCAAAATGTAACAAGGTGAAAATGGCATGCCTGGATGCCCCTTTGCCTTATGTTTTGGGTCCAATTTGACTAGATAATTGTCCTTAATGTAATAAAAATCCTACAAGTGGCATATTCTTGCATTGAATCTAGCTCACAACCTTATCATTTCATGTCCCCATTATCAGTCATGCCCAAAATCTAGTTCCAACCGCTAGATTTCCCATTTTCTACCTTGGTTTAGATTCACAAGTGTAGAGTTGACTCAAGTCACTTCTACATACATGAATTTGAACCTAAAGGTTTTAAACTAAAAATTAAAATTTGTACTATGTTTCTCGTTTCCTATTGGTTATTGTGAGCTAACTTAGTACACACACGTGTGAATTTATGTGTTATGTTTATTGAAGGAAATTCTTTATACATTTGAAGCAAGGCAAGAGGAATGAGAAGAACATTCACATGAGAGCATCATAGCAACATCATAAAGCATATTAATTGCATTATCAATTTGCATTATTGCCTTAAGCATGCTACATGTTTGTTGTCTCTCATATTTGTTGTTACTATTAAATAGCTCCACGAATGGGTTTGATCAAAGGAGAATTAATCCCCACCTAACAAGTTCCTCAATGATGTCCCCAAATATACTGCTTCAAAAATAGGTATGACAAATCAAGGAGCATTTGCTATAAAAATCAATTTTACTTATTGTATTTATTTCCTCTATTAAGTTCACTTTTGTAAGGGCATAGATGAATTGCATAAATACTAATCTAAACTAAAGTAAGGTGCAATCAATTCATAAATTTTGGGGCATTTGTCTAACAAGATCCTATATTTTTTACACATTAGAAAATCAATTCCTAACATCTCTAATAATACATTTCTCTATACTGCAAACTAAATATCACATTTCATTTATTTAAATTCTATAAACTCAATTCTACATTTGACTTAGTACAACTCTAAATCATAATTTTTTATTATTATTTAATTAATTTAAATCTTTCTTTACAAATATACTTGCTCATATGGGGACATTACGAGCATTTCTTTCTCCAACTAAGCTAAAAAAGTAATGAATTTATTTGTTTTTCGCCATAAAGAATTCAGTGTCGGCTCAAAAAGTAGTGGTCATGTTGAAAGCCAGAAACCTGTAAAATTCAAAACGTGTAAGGCGGAGATTGACAGCTTGAATTTGGCAAAGCTCAACTAAAATCCATGGTTGTTTTTACATTGTAAAATGAAATTGGCACATGAAATTACAGAATTGTCCAAAATAAAGACTTTAATGGTTTGAAGTACAGCAAGAAGCACAGAAATTTTAGCGTTGGAATAACTGTTTTAAGAGTTTTGAGCAGTTCCTCAGAATTGAAACTTGTAGAAAATGAAAAAGCTCAGATTTTTACGAGATGCACATCATAGAAAATCAGTGCAGCAGCACAGTATGAAACTTATTGTACTCTTTGTCAGATCGAACCTCTGCTATCTCTCTCTGACAGAATTGTTGCAGTAGCGGAGTATCAAACTAGGGTTTTCGCCTGAGACAACAAAAGTGAAATCTTTCTTCGAAAAGACTGAACTTTCAATTCTCGTCTCTAATGGAGTGCAAGCATTTGGAACTAAATATCATTTCTGCGCAGGATTTGAAGAAGCCGTTCCGTCTGTTTGCCGGAAAATTGAAAACCTACGCTGTAGCGTGGATCGGCGGCAGCGAAAAGATTTCAACGCGGATCGACTGTACCGGAGATGTGAATCCCACCTGGAACGACAAACTAATGCTGAGGATCGAGGATCGATTCCTGCAAAGCAACACCTGTGCCCTAACTGTGGACATATACTGCATTGGACGTGTCAAGAATACGCTGCTGGGAAGCGTTAGGGTTCTGATATCCGATCTGGCCAAGGGAAATGATGTGAATTTCTCTGCGCTTCTTGTGCGCCGTCCCTCTGGCCGTCCTCAGGGCATTCTGAACATCGCGTCTCTGATTGTCGATGAGGAAAACAATGGAGGCGTTGCACACCTTCATAACGGCAATATTATTTATCACAGGGGAAAAGGAGAGGATTCCTGGGCCTCAGTAATAGTTCCGACTCACAAGTCCAAGGCTGAAGGTCCCGAGGTCGACTCCCCTGATTGCCCTGACAAGCAGGGCGTTGGATGCTATCCATTGCTGAGAAGAAAGATCGAAACAGTAGTAATCGTCTACGAATTGGAAAGATAAAACATAGTTATCTAATCCTTTGGATTGAAAAATTAACACCATTGCCAGTTTCTTTTAGGATTTTTGCAGCCTAGCTTTTTTAATTTTGCGCAGAGCTTATTTATTCTTTGTCCATGCCATCTCTGATGTGGGGACCTTTTTAACATTGATAATGAAATTTTAGATCAAGTTCTGCGCACTGCTCATGAATTCATAACTTCATGATGAAAGAAATTTGCAAGAATTTGCTAGAGATTTCTGAATTCTGTTCAATAATTGCATCACATTTTTTTCTTAATCTCCTATTGAATCTGCAAATTTCAAGTCTCCCATTTTAACTCTATTTTTTTCAACTACTTAAAGCTACTATTTAGTACGAGTTGCTGCTCTTAATGTTTTTATTTTTTTATTCTTGGGGTTATATATGGTTATAAACTTCAGCGAATGTTGTTATTGTACAGTTGAAAAGTGTATCATTCATAAGTAGGAGGTATTTTCCGTGTCAAATTATGATATTGCTATCAGATTCCAATTGTGTAATTTTATGAGTCAATTAAAAACAATTTTAAAAAAATAAAAAAAATTACAAGTCAAACTTATTGACCCATGTTTCATGAGTAGTGGTTCACAATAACCCATCTTTCATGATAATGAATGGTACACTTAGCACTCACTGCATCTAGGTGATGCTCCTAGAGGTGAAGCATTGGGCCTTCCTGGGAGGTCACCCATCCCAATACTACTCCAGCTCAAGCATGCTTAACCACAAAATTTTCTCCAAGGTTAAGCCCTCTTAGCTTGCAACCCCATTTGCAAAACCTTCAGTGAGTGTTGTGCCTTATGAACCATTCATTAGAGAGCCCCTTTAGCTCATCAATTAATAAGTAGGAGGTATTTTCCATAGTGTGTCAAATTATAATATTGCTATTAGGATTCAACTGTGTGATTTTATGAGTCAAACTCATTGACCCATGTTTCATGAGTAGTGGTTCACAATAACCCATCTTTCATCTTAATGAATGGTCGACTTAGTCTCCCTTCCTAAATAAAAATCGTCCTTCAAACTTGAAAGCGTGTGGTTCAAGCACCCATAGTTTTTTCCTTTGTTGTGTCAATGGTGGATAAATGCTCCATTTGAATATGGTTTGAAATTTTATTAGCTTTATAAAAAATTATAACATGTCAAACAACAAAAGAAAAGTATGGAATGAATAGGTGTTCAAAAAGTTTTCTAGTAGAAAGAGGTCATTTTCAAAGAGTTATTGGCAATTCACAAGCAGATTATTCAAAATGGATTAGATGATGATATTTTTGAGAAGCAAAAGCAATTGAAAAGGGATTGGGAAGAGTTACGTGCTAGGGAAGAAACATATTAGCACCAGAAATCACAAGAACTATGGCTCAAATAGGGTGACAAAAATATAAAGTATTTCCATGCTTTTGCATGGATAGAAAGAGCTACATCATCAATATTTTCAATTGAAGAGATGACCTCAGGTACTTGGCTAACATTAGAAGAAGATATAAGAGAAGCTGAGAGATTCTTTTTTGCACTTTTATCAGCCCCACAAGGAAAAGATGATCAGTGCAGGAAAGATGAAGATGAGATTCTTGAGGCTATTCCCTCTCTAGTTTGAGATGAGGATAATGATTCCCTACTCAAACCTTTTGCCTTGGAGGAAGTTAAAGGTGTTGTTTTTTCATTGCCTCTAGATAAGGCACCAAATCCAGATGGATTTACAATAATATTTTTTCAAAAATACTAGGATTTTTTATGCTATGATCTATTGTGGGCTCTAGAAGAATCAAGGAGAATAGGTTCCATGCTCAGGAAATTCAATGTGACAAATATTTCAATCATTACAAAAGTAAAAAACGTTAAAACCTTTACAAATTTCAGGTCTATATTGCTTTGTAACACTGTCTATAAGATCTTTACCAAGGCCATATACCTCAAATTGCCTCTGATTCCAAAGATTATCTGTCAGGAGTAGGGAGGCTTTGTCCTAGGCCATAAAACATTTGAAGGAACATTAACAATGCATGAGAACATTCACTCAATTTATTTTGATTGTTTGCCCTCTTTCATTATTAAGCTGGACATGTTGAAGGCTTATGATCGAGTAGATTGGGATTTCCTTAACAAAGCTCTTGAGAAATTTGGTTTCAAAGGAAAATGGCATAGATGGATTAGATCTTGTTTGTCAAGAGAAAATTTTTCTATCATCCTCAATGGTTCACCTATGGGCTTCTTTGCAACATCACAAGGAGTGAGACAAGGGGATCCATTATCCCCCTTTCTATTCATTATAATGGTTGTGGCGCTTAGTAGATTAATTTATTCTAACTAGAGCCTGGGACTTTGGAGAGCCATTACTATTTCAAACACAAATATTTCAATAACTCACTCTCTATTTGTAGATGATACCATTTGTTTTGGTAGATCAAATGTGGATGAATTCATTCAAATCAAACAAGTGCTTGACATGTATTGCTCAACGTCAGGTCAAAAATTTAATGCCTCCAAGTCTAAAATTTATGTTTTCAATACAAAAGAGGCTATAAAAAATAAGATAATTAAAATATTGGGGTTTAAGCAGGTAGAGTTTCCATGTATATACCTCAATATTTCTTTTTTCAAAGGTCCAAATAAAGCTACTTATTGGGTTAAAGTAATATAAAGATTAAAGACAAGGATTATAATGTGGAAAGCATGATGGTTATCATTATCATACATAATCCTTTTAATAAAATCTGTATTATCTACAAACCCTAACTACTGTTTGGCGGTTCTTAAGGTGCCAAATATTGTTATCCTTGAAATTGAGAGAATTATTAGAAAATTTCTATGGAAGGGTAATATGAATGATTGCAAAAAAGTGCCTCTAATATTCTTGGACAACATGGTGTTGGAAAAATCTCAAGGAGTAGCAAGTATCCACAATATCTCAATCAGGAATAAGGCATTTGGGGCCAATTAGTTAGTATAAAAAATGTACACAAAACCTAAATCGAAGTGATGCAAGCTAATGCAAGCTAAGTATCTTGACACTTCAAACCCCTTGAGGATTCTTACCATTTCAAACCTTCCTTCAGGATCAACCATGTGAAATTTCTCGACGTCATGCAAATCAATTATTACTTCATTCATTACGTGGTGAATTCATGATGGAAAAAGTGTGAAGTTTTGGGAGGACTCATGGAATGGTAAGCCCCCTTTAGAAAAATTTTAGGAATTACAACAGGTAAGGGAGGTATTATCAAGAGAATGGGGTGAAATTTTTCTAGATTATGTACATTCAACAGAAGGCCTAACAGGTAAAGTAATCTGGAAAAAAAATCTAATTAATCTCTTTCTTCCAATCAATTTTCATTGCTTCAAGACATTCTAAAAAGTAAAATTGTGTTCTTTTTAGGAAGTCCTAATAAGATTGTGTGGGCTCCTTTGAAAGAGGGATCCTACTCAGTGAAGCAAGGATATAAATCTCTAATCCAGTGAAGAGAATAGTTGGTTTCACAAAGGGCTTATTCATTTTGCTGGAACAATAAGATTCTTCCAAAAGCTAGGAGTTTTGCATGGTTAGCTTTACGAAAGACAATTTTAATGAATGATCTCTTAAATAAATTGATTATTGTTGATCTGTTCAAGTGTCCCTTATGTGAGGAAGAGCTAGAGAATGTAGACCATTTGTTTGTACAATGCAGATTTGCACAAGAATGTTGGATTTTTGTAAAGAGCAAGCTAAACTTATGCAACCCTTTGCCAAATTCTATTTGGGACATCTTCCAAAGTTGGCCACTATTGTATAAAACCTATTTTTTTTAGTTGTATGGAAAGTTATTCCACCACTAGTAATATGGAATATATGGTGGGAACACAATTTATGCATTTTTAGGAAATCAAGTTCTTCAATTGAGGTCGTCAAAGTCAAGATTGAAAAAGCAGTTTCAAAAGTGGTTAATGCTTATGTTTGAAACATAAGAACTTGTCCTCCTTGTTCACAAGTTGGGATGAATCTATTGTGAAGAGCTGAAAGAACATAATTTTGTCATTTGCAAGAGGCTTACATCAAAATAGCAGAGTGAAGGTGAATAGAAAAGAAATCAAATGGAAGCCCCCACATTCTAATTTTTTCAAACTTAACTTTGATGGTACTTCCAAAGGTATCCTAGGCATCTTAGGGGTAGGAATTTGTATCCGAGACTCTAGGATAATTAATAATGGCTAGTTCATTTTCACTCCCAGTGGGAAAAAATAATGTGGTTGAGGCTTAGGAAGTCCTGGCAGGATTGCAAATTTCCCTCAATAGGGTATTGCACAAATTCATATCAAGGGGGTTTCCTTAATTATAATCAATGCTTGCAAGGAGAGAAAGGAACACAATTGGTGTTTGAAATATTTTCTACAAAAAATTTGGCTTTTTAAGGACAATTTTCAATTTTTTATCTCACACACTTACAAAGAGGGGAATGACATGGCAGACAAATTAGAGAATATGGGTTGTAATGGGAAATAAATTGTTGTGTATAATGGCATAGAATTGCAAGCATATCCAGAAGTCGGTGCAATATTTATAAAGGAATCCACAACTTTGGCCACAAGCATCAAAAAAAATAGTCCAGATTTGGCTAGAGATATTTCAGTGGTATCAGAATAACAAGATCTTAATGAGCAGTAGTAGAAATGGATCTATAAGATACATGCCTATAATTTTGATATTAAGAATGTAAAGGCCAAGTAGAATGTTGTTGTTGATGCCAAAATTTCAGAGCAGTAGTTTCTGGAGCAACTGATTCAGAAAATATAGATCAGAGTTGGCTCGAGAAAGATGGGTGTAGGATCTTATTTCCAAACATGATTTCAATAGTGCAAGAAGTCCCAAGAGAGAATTCAGTCCATGGACCGTGTAGGGGTTTTTAGTTCATATTTCTTTCTTCAAACCTAAATTTGTCTAAGTTTCAAGCCACAAAAATAAGTTTTTATTGTCAATTTCTAAATATTCTGTATATTCAATCCATTTTCAATAGTAAACTAGGGGTTGGTAGATAGTTTATCATTGTACAAAGGTGCTTTTGGGATCATATAAACTATTACCTATTGTAAATTTTATTATTATTAATATATCTACAGGCCTTTGGCCTTTTTCAGAAAAAAAACATCATGATTTTGAATTTTTAAAATAAAATAAATGAAATCACTATAAGCATTTTTTTGTAAATTAATTTTATCTTTTAATTCATTAAGTATCATAGGATCACAAATTAGATCTATCTAATAGGCACATTTTTAACCCAATGTTAAAATTTCTAATTTATAGAGTGAAACATTATATCATTTATATAATTTTAATGAACTTTACATTTTAACTTAAAATTTAGAAAGAGGTTGTGGGTGGAAGGGAGGGCATCCCTCCACAAGAGGCAAATGGCACATGGTGGCTGAAGCGGACAGGGTGTGGTGGGTTATTGTTGGGCCTAGAAAACTGAGAGCTCATTCTCAAGGGTGTTGTTTATGGTTGTCCACTCTAGATGAACATGCTAGCAGGGTTTCCAAGTGAAGATCAACAAGTTGGAGCCCATAATAGGCACTTAAAGCAAGGAGTGGTTGTTGATAAAGTGTCAGATTATGAGTACCAATTCATACGTTGATGTGATAGAAAATAGAGTAGTTTGTATACCATTTCAGGAGGAAGACGACCTCTCTCATGTGTAGCGTCATGGCATTAATGACATTCTCAGTTAAGTATTGTTTAATGAAGGAAGTCTAGTGACTTCTCTGGGTTTAAATGTAGCCAAGGTGTATGTGGTGGCCATTGCTTTAAGCCTAGCTCTGGTAGTTTGGTATGTGTTTCATGTAGCATTTGTATTGTCGAGTGTATGGAAGAGCTTTGTGATGGCATGGCGCTCGTGTTTCATAATTGAAGTCCCTGTGGAGGGTTTGGTGTGGTTTGGTGAAGACACACTAATCTCTTTGGGTGCCAAAATTTGTCAAATGGTATTTAGGGTGGTTATAGACCAGCACCTTAAAAGGATTACATGCTTAATATTGATCACCTGCTAGTTGTGTCAGTGAAAATGGTGTTGGGCTTCGGGCATGTAAATATAACTAAGTTTGGAAGGGACAATACATATTTCACTTCCAGGTTCCTGGCATCTCTTTTATACAATTGTGTGTCAAAAGTGGAGGCTAAGGTGTTGCTAGAAAAATGTCTTCAAAAAGGACTTGTTGTTGGGTGTGGACGAGGTGTTGAAGACTTGCATCATGGGGACTGGTATTCCCTATCTTGGTGACTTGGAGTTGTTGAGGAATACTGATGAGGCAGTGAATTTTTTTCCTTTTATACTACATTTGAAGGGTCCGACTCTCATGAGGCATCAAATGATCATTATCATGGCTATGGAGTATATGAATTTTTTTTCTGGGCTCATGGTTGTGTAGGACATTGATTGGATTATAGAATTTGAGGCCTTTGTTGAGGCCAATGGCTTTCTGTGAGTATGGGTATGTTTAGGGTTTGATTAATATGTTTTATCTTTGTCTTGGTAAAGATCGAGTATGGGTCATGTAGTTAATATTAGAAGATCGGTTTTTGTAAATTTTGTAAAGGATGGGATTATTTGTTATTTCTGAGTATGATAGGTAGTGGCATAGGGGTGGTGGTTTTCAATATCGGCAGGTAGAAGTGGTTGGGTTTGCAAAGGGTCTATGGGTCGAGGCTCCTCTTTGTTTTGTCCTCTAAGGTTTTTGGATGGGTGTTTAGCTAGGTGGTGGTTGTAGTTAAATCTGAATGGAAATCATGGCTTTTGGTGATTTCCTGCATTAGCAGATGTTTGTAAATTTTATTTTAATAATATAAATATAACTCTTACATATCAAAAAATAAATTTAAAAAATTAGAAAGAGGTTAGCCAAATGAAAATGATCATTGGAGGGGATTATTTTGAACATAACATATAATTAATGTAAACCCAATAGAGACAAACAAGGTAATATTCCTAATAGTTCTAATGTGGACACTATTGACACATCTCAATGATATTGTCAAGGTAGGCTAGGTTCCTTGATCTAATGTGGAACTAATAAGGTAAGTTCAAGTGTTTAAGTATATCAAATATACAAGTAGGGTCCATTAAGACACCATTGACATGTAAGTAGTAAGACACCATTGACATGTAAGTATTTAAAGAAAATAATAATATATTGATTATACATAAGACCATGTTGTCTATTACGAGGAATATCTTGAGGGTAGAATGTAATTTGGAAATATAAGGGTGATGAATAAGGCGGATATTAATGGAAAGAGGATCCAGGGGGATCTATTTGGGATGGATGAGGAGTTAGGAGGATGGGAATGAGATGGTACACCATTAATGGAACTTTATATATATCCAATAAAAAATGGATAAATTTAGGAGAGGGATATATTGAGGATGTTATTAGGGTGATAAAAGAGGTGGAGTAGGTCTAGATGAGAAAGATACAACCACATCAACATGGTTGAAAATAAAGTGTTGAGGAAAGGGGTTGGTGAAAATATTCAAGTTTGAAATAAGGGTTGATAATAACTCTAATTTATTGAATGATAAAATTAAGATCCCTTATACCTAGATTATCTTACTATAAATAATATCATATATTAACTATCATAGAAACATAAACCTAGCTTTTCATGTCAATTTTTTTGATATGGTGGCAATAGTAATAGTATTTAGGATCATAAAATTATGGTAAGTAGAGTTTAGGATTGAAGGGTTTAATATAAGGGAGGTTGATAAGGTTATGGATGAGGAATTGACAAAGGATGAAATATAAGGGATAATATAGCTTCATCTATCAATGGTTACCACATGAATGAAGGGAGAAGGCTAGCTTAGATGAGGAAGATGAAGCAAGGTTTGTGTAAACTTTTTAATGGTTGACTTAAGGATGGGGTTAGGATCAAATAGGTTATTGGAATTCTTATTTACAAGACTATTGTTTGTTTGATAAAAATATGAAGCCGATGAAGAAGTAGGGGCATTAGATGTGGAGGAGATGGATTCAAAATTTGAGCACCATATATAAAAAATAAGACTTTAGGTAGTATCTAGTGTGTAACAAAAGGGATATTTATGTAAGAGAATTTAATCATGAATCTTGATGAAATTATTCCCAATAAATACCCTATATACATTAGAGTTAGGAATAATATAAGATAATTCAAGAGAGAGAATGCATTGGTAAGAAAGATTAAATTCATCACCTTTTGATTTGAGCTTTATCTACAATATACAAGGATGATAAAACTAACTTGTAGGCTTATGTTCAATTGCACTTGGATTCCATGAAAATATACATAATCTAATTCTAGAGAGACTAATATATATAGTTCTAGATAAATAAAGAGTAGAACCATTCCTAATCCATTTTCTTAATGGTATGTGAATTTAAATAAGTAGAAATTTATCATCAGTCTAATAATCAACACATGTCAATCTATGAATTGTGTATCCCATTATACATTTTAAGTTTGGAATAATGAATTATATTGGGATTGGGTAAATATGATGGCTAAAGAAAGAGGGTTATGGAGGAAGTCTAGGTTTTCATCCTCTAACATAGAAGATAATTGGAGAGTGGTTCATTTTTATTGTGTTGATCCCATGTCTTTAATTAGTTGGCAAAGGACAAGGTCAATAGTGGAGTTTGGGACATTAATGGTGGGAGATGTTGACTTCAACAAAATAAGATGTGAGTACAAAAATGGGTAGGAATGGTAGTAGTGATAAGTGAGAAATAGGTGAGATAAGTGAATGGTAAGGGTTGAGAGGGTGGAACACAAGATTAGGAGGTAAAGTATTTGGCCAAAGGGTGAGATCAAAGTTAAGAGTCCAATAGAAGGAGAGAGAAAAAATGGCAAGGATGTTAGTAGGATGAGAAGGAATAGGAATAGAAATTTGGGTGAAAGAATATTGAGTGGTAGGAAAGGGAGAGTAGGTGGGTTGGGAAGGAAGAATGAAGGAATGGGAACTAGGTTGTAGAGAGGAAAGAGAATGGACACTATGTATCATACCTTTCAATATTTATAGCTCTTTAGGATGGTTGATGAGGAAGTTTCTTAAGGATTATACAAGGGAAGAGGTTGAGAGATATGTGATATCATTAGGTTTAGAATATAGGAGGTTTGAATATTTAAACTAGGTTTACATTATGGTTTCTAAATGAGGATTTCAATTAGTTAATTTACTTTAGAGTAAATAATTTTTATAACACAAAAATTACCTAATAATTTGGAGGTATGCATCTCCATCATAAGTAGAAGATTTTATTCCTTTGGAACACATATTTTTCCTATTCTATAAAGTAATCTATCTTTGAGATTGAGGAAGAGGGTGCTCCCATCTCTCAAACAAACTTCCACAATATACAAACTCATACACATAGACAATGCTTTGCCTAAAAGTAATACAAGATTGCAACACAAAATTTGCTTATTTTATTTCAATTCAACATTTAAATAAAAGTCTAAAACAAATTTATATAATGGCCCTCCTAGCTTTGCTCATCTGTAACCAATTTGCACTCTCTCTATTTGCAACTTCTACTCCTTTACTTCTCCCTTCCTTATTGTTTTTTATTAGATAAGTAGGGAAGGGCCCTGATCCCATAGAACATATATAGACCAAAAAAGAGCAAAGAGAGGTGGGAAACAACACCACCTTAAAACCAAAAAAAAAATTGTTTTAGCACATAGGCCCAAATTTAACAAAATAACCAAGGTCCAACCATTATCAATCAAAAACATAAAGTTTTTACCAGCATACTTTAATCTATGAAGACCATTAATAAGATCGACAATATTCCAAGTGGTATTCCACCATAACCTAAAGTAGATAATAGAATAGTCCCATATATTACAAAAATAAAAAACCCATCAAAAAATAGCAGAGCAACAAGACGAGCCATTAACTAGCTTTCTTTAGCAGGTCAGGCCCATACTCTCCCATGAGAGCAATGTATTCTCGCTAGTTAGGGCCCTCTATTTCATCCAATAGCTTCAATTTATTTGTAAGCTTGGTTTAACTAGAAGCCACTCCAAGCATTGCTCTTCTCATCAACTTGTTAGTTTCTCTCATGAAAGTAACATCCCTTGTTTCTTCAATTTCTTTGTAAGCTTGGTTTCACTAGAAGCCACTCCAAGCATTGCTCTTCTCATCAACTTGTTAGTTTCTCTCATGAAAGTAACAAACGCCTTCTCCATGTCTCCAAACTATACCTGCAAGAAAGTTAGTCTACTTTTTAAAAACTCAATACTTATATCCTCAACTTTGTTCTCCATACCATAGAGCCCAACATACTGCTCTTTCCCAACCTCAAAATTTTCCCCAGAAGGCTCTACTTGCTCCTCCTCTTTTTCCTCCTCTGAACCATCCTCCCCCATCTCATAGGAAGTGTCCTCAAAGTCCAAGTCTTCAAACTCTTCCTCTTCCTGCGCTTCAAAATCTTCATACCCAAGTCCTCCTCTTCATTCACTGACACTTTTTGTTTTCCTTTTTTCTCTTTCAAGGCCACCTTCGCTAGACGAGCTGACCTTCTTCCTCCACTACCACCACTCCCTTGCCCTTGTAAAATTTCTTTATCTTCCTCCATTTGGTTCCCTTCCTCAGAGATATGAGGATTAATGTCACATCTAGATTTCTTTTCTTTTGGGGGCTCCAATAGTAGGGGAGAGTGTTTCCTCTTTTCAGGCGTTGCTTTAATAATTTGTAATTCAAAACTTCTCAAATCCTCACTCTTTTTGTGACAGAGGGGTACAAGGATTAGACACATTAGCCACAGGGAAGTTTATTTTAGTAGGGATTAGCACACGCCTAGCAGCAGAAGTAGGAGGGTGGTGGGGAATTTGGTTTTCAATTGAGAAATCATCAACAATGGGGTTTTCCTCCACCTATTGCACATTTACCTCATCAGCCCGGTCGGGGTTCACATTCCTAGCAATTAAGGGATTTCCATGAGTATTGTGGGCCAAGGCATATTTATACAAGGTGAGCATAAGACCCTGGTGGAGGGGAGGGCTAGCTCCTTTTTCAATGTTAAGTTGTATGGAAGACAATAGATAGAAAGACAGATTGATATGCTCCCCATGCCTAATATAGTTTAATAGGGGGAAGTGATACACTTGAACCAACATGTACCTACCCTTAAGAGTAAAATAATGTATAACAAACAAACTCATAAGAGCAAAAGGAGGATGGAGTTCAAGTCTGGCATACCCATTCTAGAAGAGCTTGAGATTTTCGCCTTCATGAAGGAAATTATCAACAAACCTTTGGTAGTCCTTTCCTTCCTATTATGCAGCCCCCACACATAAATTTCCTAATCACTATGATTTTATTTCATCTTGGGCAGTCATTCCCACTCAATATCCTTAAACTTCTTTAATGTTGAGTATGCTTTATTCCCTATTTTCTTTTTCCTTTTGTTTATGGCAATGAAGAATCTATATATCTTTTCTTTTCTTATCAATATCGTGCCTCCTCTCTCTATCTTTCACCCTTTTATCTTCCTTTTCTTAGTTTTCCTTTAGTAAAACCCCTTACTTCATTACCTATGCATTATTATTCCATTTAAAATTGGAACTTTTCACTTGCAACCCCTTACTCCCTTCTCCTACACACAGTTCTAACTTTTGTTTGGTTTTTGTCTCCTTTTCCAACTCACAGAACCCACATACTTCCTTTTTATTTTTATTTTTTAAAACTTCCAATATCTACACAAATGTGGCATAGCCTACCCCCTTCATATTCTCTTGCAATTTGCAAGTTGTATTGATTTCCTAAGTATGGCAACCTTCACTTTCTGATTTTTTTTCTATTTTTTCATTTAAAATATGTGTGGACTTTTACTTATCCATGTTATATTGCATTTTTTGGTAATAAAAACCATTTTAATCTACCTCAAATAATTATCTAAATGGCTAAATATTTCATTTGTTCAATTATGTGAATTGATGAAGTTGGGTGTCAACAGGATAAAAAAAAAAGTTCTTTGATTTGCATGAAAATTGGTGAGTAGGCTTAGATTGATATCACATGGTCCCTTGTAGAAGGATTATTCTCCAAACTTCAAGAATATTGAGATATTTAAATTTTTTGAAAATTGTTGAAATTTTTAAAAGACTTTCGACTTTAAAATATCCCAAACTAGAAAATATATGAATTCAATTATTTTTGCACATTTAACATGGTACCTTAAAGAATTTCCTTGCAAAAGGATTTTATTCAAGTTCTTATAGGTTTTCCAAAAATAATTTTCAAAAACTACTTATGGAGCCTTAAAATGACATTTTGGCAAAAACTTTAAATTGACAGTTTGACTGCACAACTAAGTTCCTTATGCTGAGAGATTCCAAACATCACCAGAACAAACCAAAATTGAAACAAACAACTACAAATATTTTTTGGTGATGCAGATAGCTCATTCGCTTGAAATGCTCCTACATCAGACACACCGGGTAGAAATATTGTGAGCATACGCTCACAATCATGGAGTTGAGTGATAGAATCACCCTTCAAGATTGCAAATAATCTATAGTGAAATCCATCACTATATCAAGTGCACCAAAACTATTTATTCTTCTTCTTCCAACACCTCTCTAGAACATGCGTCATCTCCCTCCAACAAAACTGTATTCTCTTCCTTCTCCCCCTAGTGGACTTAGTTCCACCATTGCTCATCCTCCTTTTCCAAATACTCTCCACTCTTCTCTTCTCCTTGTGGGATCAAACCCACTACAAATTGACCACCTCCACCAAACATCAACTGTAGTATTCTCTATAGTTTCTACTTGCAAAAATGGATTACCCATCCACCAATCTGAAACTACTTATGTATCCTCATACCAATCTACCTCTACTACTTCATGGAAACTAGAATTTTCCATTTGCAAGCCCTTATCTTGCTCTACACCCTCCTCTACTCTCAACAATGAAGGAAAAGAATCATCAAAACTGAATTTATAATCAAAATTTACCTCATGATTCTTCATTGTCCCAACATCTTTTGCTTCCTCTTTCATTGCAACAACAAGCTTCAACATTCACTTGTGATCAATCACCAAAATTTTTTCTAACAAATCTTCTTCACCTTCACCATTCGTTGCAACCTCTTTGTTTCTCACTTCATTATTTTCTTCCTTTTTCTCCATCCCTCTCTTATGGAACGTCTTCACTATAACTTCTTCAGTAGGTTTTTCTCTCACATCTTCCTCCTTCCATCTCATATTGTTGTCCTCGCTCTTCTTTACCACTTTTCTTTCACTTTTCCCAATATTATTTTCTAATTTCTCAATCCTCGCCTTGAACTTTCTCACTACCTCATGGACCATTTGTTCCATCTTCTCAAACTTCTTATTTTCTACCATCTCCCAATATTGTTCCCATTTTTTTTTTTGCACAAGTCTCCTCACATCCCATCCCATCTTGTCTGTTGTAATCTCACCTCAACTCACATCACTTTGTGGCTTCTAGCTCTCTATTGCTTAAGGATTTTCTACCTACAACAATCCTCTTGAGTTCCTCAAATGATACTCACTACTTCACTCTTCACCATAGGCCCTGGTGTAGATTACCTCGCATTCGACACTCTATCCACACGCTCAAGACCATTGGCTTTGATACCATTTGGTGAAGAGGGTGCTCCCCTCTCTCAAACAAACTTGCGCAATACACAAACTCATACACATAGACACTGATTTTCCTAAAATTAATACAAGATTGCAACAAAAATTTCCTTATTTTATTTCAATTCAACATTTACATAAAAGTCTACAACAAATTTACATAATGGCCCTCCTGGCTTTCCTCATTGACAACCAATATGCACTCTCTCTCTATCTCTATTTACAGCTTCTACTCCTTGTACTTCTCCCTTCCTTCTTGTCATGCAACCACCACACATCAATTTCCTAATCACTATGATTTTTTTTCATCTTGGGAAACCATTCCCACTCAATATCCTTTAACTTCTTTAATGTTGAGTATGTTCTATTCCCTATTTTATTTTTCCTTTTGTCTATGCCAGTGAACAATCTATACATATTTTCTTCTCCTATCAATAACACACCTCATATCTCTATTTTTCAACCTTCTATCATCCACTTTCTTAGTTTTCCTTGACCACAACCCCTTAATTCATTACCTACACATTATTATTCCCTTTAAAACTGAAAATTTTCACTCACAACCCCTTACTCCCTTCTCCTACACATAGCTCTAGTTGTTGTTTGGTTTTTGTCTCCTTTTCTAGCCCACACAACCCATGGACCTTCTTTTTATTTTTATTTTTTAAACTTCCAACATCTACACAAATGTGGCACAACCTACCCCTTTTGTATTCTCTTTCAATTTGTAAGTTGTATTGATTTCCTAAGTATGACAACATTTATTTTCTAATTTATTTTTCTATTTTTCATTTAAAATGTGTGGCATTTTCCTTGTCCATGTTATATTACATTTTTTGGTAATAAAAATAATTTTATTCCTCCTCAAATAATTATCTAAATGGCTAAATATTTCTTTTGTTCAATTACGCTAATTGACGAAGTTAGGTGTCGACAAGCAAAAAAAATAAAAGTTCTCCAATTTGCATGAAAATTGTCAAGTAGGCTTAAATTGATGTCCCATGGTCCATTGTAGAAGGATTTTTCTCCAACCTTCAATAATCTTGAGATATTTCAACTTTTCAAAAAAATTCGACATTTTTAACAAACTTTTGACTTCAAAATATCCCAAACTAGGAAAGATATGACATCAGTTATTTTTGCACATTTCACGTGGTACCTCAAAGAATTCTATTGTAAAAGGATTTTACTCAAGTTCTGATAGGTTTTCCAAAAATAATTTTTGAAAACTACATGTGGAGCCTTAACATGACATTTTGGTAAAAACTTCAAATTGATAGTTTGACTGCACAACTAAGCTCCTTATGCTGAGAGATGCCAAACATGACCAAAACAAACTAAAACTAAAAAAAACAACTACAAATCTTTTTGGGTGATGTGGATAGCTCATTCACCTGGGATGCTCTTGCATCAAAGGTGCAATTCTTCACATTTTTGCAACCACTTTTCCTTGAAGTTATTTGTACTTATCCCCAAAATTTTATCCATCCTTTTACTCTTATTCATATTTCATTCTATTAAATGGATTCAATTATGTAATTGTAGCTAGAGATAATATGGGCTTTGATATGGGTGACCTACATAACATGTCTAGCACTAAATTTGTACTACCCATCTTATGCTTGATAATCATGTGTAACTATTGAATAAATCTTATACACTTATAATTTTATGGTTTTTAAAACTTGATTTGATCTTGAAAATATTGTGACATTTGGTTTATTATATGTGTGAATAATTGTCTCCCTATATAGTAGTTTGTGTTTCCATTTGTTGATTGCACATAATAATGTGTAAAGCTTATATCCATACATTGTATAATTCCTCACCACTAAAGTGAACACATTTGAATCATAACATACTAACTAAGTACCCTATATCAAGATGACAATCATGACATATTGTAAATTAAGGTTCCAATTAGGTTTACTTAAGGCTTGTAAATTATGGTTTCAATTAGGTTTAAATTCTAGGCTTTCAATTAGGTTTACACTAGGATTTTTAAATTAAGGTTTCAGTTTGCAAATAAAGAATTCACAAAAAAAATAAAATTAAGAAATAAAAAAAACATGTATGCATGAAGGTTTATGAGGAAATCATATGTGCATACTTGTCAACAATGGAAGGATAACTTAGAAACACCTCACTTTGTATACCTTCACTCAAACCTTTGTAGACCTTCACTTGAACCTTTGGACCATCACTTGAACCTCTACAATAACGACTCCTTTACTGTGAACTCAAATAGTTATAGAAAATCTCAAAGAAAAATGAAAATGCAAAATTAACTAAAAACAACACTTTTTGATTCATATACTTTTTTAAAAATAAGAATAAAATAATACCTTCAAGAAAAGGCCACCTTTCATCAAAGGTATTATTTTATTTTATTTTTTCAATTTACCAAGGCTTTCAAACAAAGAGTATCTTTGCTCAAAGTTAAACCTTTGATCCAAGGTCTCTGTGTTAGGACCTTTGAATGAAGGTAGTTGAAAAAACTTCCCCCTTGCTTTCAAAAATTTTATGTCCTAAGTTTGGGAACCATTATTGTGGGATGACCCATTCAAAGGAGTGAACAAAAAATAAGGGAAAAAAAATGAAGTCCAAGAACCCTATCAAGAACTAAAGAAAACCTTTGTATAGGAGCTAGAGTTGGCAATAGAGATGACTTGCTCGAATAACATTAAAAGGGTAAATGATGGGGTGTGAAAATATTATACCAAGAAGTTTCTTGGCCCAAAAAATATTCTTGATGATTGATCAATAATCCATCAAATGCTTTGTACTAAACACCTTTTATAATATACTACCAATCTCTTGTAATCTAGTTGTTTTTATTCATACTCAATCTTTCACTTTGAGCTTAATTTTAGCTAGAAGTTATTTTGAATCATTTGTGTTCACTTAGATGTAGGAAAATATTGTGTGAGAAAATGTAGAGGTGTCCAAGGATATGTATCTATACATACATACATACATATAAACATACATACATACATACATACATACATACATACACATATACATATGCATATACATATGCATATACATACACACACATATCTACATACCTATATAACTCCCTAGAGAGTTGCAAATAGCTTCCAAGCAAGAGTCAATCTCAATATTTAGAGGGAGTTTGAGAAGCCTAACCCAAATTGACACCACCTTGAAGAACTCCATCATATGGCTAAAAGATGGGTGACATGGCTTCACAAAAATAATTTCCCCCACCCAACCCAAATTTTATTCTTAAGGATATACTCTCTTTTTTAGATTAAAAAAATATAAGGAAACCTTTCATACATGGGTATATTTTTACATTGCTTTCCATTGAAGATTTAAAGTTACTTGACATCCAATCATGAAGATCAAGAATGCTAGGACAATGTCAATTGAAATTGTAAACCATATAATACTAATTGTAGTGTTCCTCCTCTTCCAAAACTTATATCCTAAAGATTACGAAGGTAGCCTTCTCAAAGTAACTAATCAAATTTTTTTTCTGATAAATCCTTTCAATCTCTTAGACACTAATCTATTAGAGGGAACAACAATTATAGATGGATTTGAATCTGAAAACTTTGAGATTTCAATAATAGAGACAAAAGAGTTCTTAGAGGAGGATACACACTTAAAAGAGGATAAGATACATTGGATTAAGAGGCTCTAATAAAATCAACTAGATCATTGAAAAATGATAATGGAGAGATCCAACACATGTGGAGTGCCCACATACATGAGAATCAAGTGTAATAAGTTCCACATGCCAATACAAGGAAAAATAGTCTAGACTCCATACTGCCATACATAGAGGAAACAATTAAAATATTCCTCACAATGGCAATAAAGAGAAATTAGCACAACCTAGCATAGCAAGATTAATGATGCTAAAAGAGTAGAAGAGTGAGAATGACATGTGTATTATGATCCATTGCAAAACCATCTCCAATAGGTTCATTAAAAATTCCAACATAGTGACACTTGGCCACTTGAGAAGAGGAGGGAGAAATTTTAGGGTTTGTGTAGGACCCTGTGAAAATTATTATTTCACTAATTTTATTTTCTTATATCATTATTAAGTGATGATATAATTAAATTAATTTTAGTTATATGATTTTTATGTTATTATATCAATAAATATTTTATTATATATTGTGATATCCAAAATGTCTAACCTATTCTAAGCAAATAAAATGCAATGGAAAAACATAAGGAAACACCTCATGATTAGCCTAAGGAATTTGTAAGTGCAATAAGAAAAGTGTTAAATGAAGACAAATGATTATACCTCCCTTTTACAGCTGAAATTCCTTGGTTGGCCCTTGATTTTGATTTGATTTGTATGCTCCTTGATGGCTCTTGATATGGCTAGATGCAAGGCTTAACTATATGCTTGGATGTAAATGCAAATGGATGAAATTGAAGGCTATATGAGTCCATAAAATGGCAGCATTTAGTTGCAAAATGGCTAAGTGCTCCCCCAAATGCCTTAGAGGATGGGGTATTTATAGAGAAACTTGAATTCTCTAGAGAATTCAATGGTTGGGATTTATCCAACAAAGTCAAGATGAAGGGCTAAGGTGAGTTGAGGACTCACAAGCCCTCACATTTTGACATGTGAAATGTGAAGTGGATAAAGATAGGATGATGTGTAGGTGATGTGGAAGGGAGGTACATGATGTGGAGGAAGGACAAGTACCTTCCAAGTACATTGGGAGATGAGAAGATTCCTTGGAGGAATAAATTAAAAATTCACATGCTTGGGAGAATCTAGTGGATAAGAGAGAGTCTCCAAAAAGGTGGGAGTTTGTCATATGTGACTTGATGTGACAAGTCAAAGGTTCTAGAAGATGCATGGGAAAATGGGATTCTAGGAGGAATAAAAGTGAATTAAAAATTCACATGGAAAAGAGAGGAGCCTAGGGTGAATAAAAAGGAATTAAAAATTCCTTGGGGGAAGGGGAGAGTTGACCAAGGTACTAATTAGGTTTGACTAATCAGTAATTAGAGGATAATTAGGGGTTAATGAGGATTAGAAGCCAACTTGCAAAAGTTGGAGGATGTGACACATCCTAATCAAGGATTAGGCATGTGCACATTCTTAATAAAGAGATTAGGAGATGGATTAGAATTAGATGAAAATGACATGTGAGGAATTAAATAAATGTAATATTTATTTAATTCATTTGATGAAAAGAGGATTAAAGAGGGTAAGGTATTTAATTATTCAATACCTTAGGGATTGGGTAGAATTAAGGATATTAATTAAACAATAGTAATATTACTTAATTAACTTGGATAAGAGGATGTTTAGATGAAAAGTGCTAAATTTGGATAAATTAAGTGTCCAAATTTGGATGTCTACATTTGGCCTCTCTTTGAGATGGTGTTACGAAGTAGCATCATTTCAAAGAATATTAAAATATAGAACCCAGAAGGAGATGGTTAGATTGAGAAGGATGCCCTAGTCATCAAATGGATGACTAGGAAGAAATATGATGGAGGTGAAGATGAAGATTAGGGATAAGGATGCCCCCTCGAGAGGACATGTGGGTTCAAGAGAACACGGATGTGCTCTTGCAATGGATGAGATGATGAAATGGGAGATGAGGAAGATGATGAAAAGGGATGGATATGAAAGGATGAAAAGGCGACAAGAGGTTGGGAAACAAAAATGGATGCAGAGACAAAGATGATGTTGTCCCAGTCAAGGTACAAGCCAAAAGGGGTTGAGGATGGATGGAATGTTGTCAATGAGGATAGGGAAGGATACATCCCAATGAGTGGTATTGATGAGGGAAGGATACATCCCAAAACACCACTAAAGGATAGAGAAGAGTACCTCCCGATGATGATGATGAAAGTGTTGTTGATGAGGGAAGGATACATCCCAAACAACACCGAAGGGACATGGAAGAATAAATTGGGATGAGGATGATGAGGATGATTGGATCTAGACTTGTAACAAGACTGAGAACAAGACCAAGGATATGATTAGATGATTCGGGCTAAATGGAATGGATGGGGATTGGATAGAGATGTGAGATAAGGATGAAGGATGAATGGATGGGGGATACATGCAAGACAATAGAATGGAAAATGAAATGCAATCCTAATTCAATTTTCCATCTTCGGAGCACTGATTTTTCTATAGTCATGTATACCTTGGAATTCCTACTGCTCTAAATGTGCAAAACTAACTAAGAAACATGAATAACAAAATACCAAGGACACCTCAAGATTAGCCAAAAGAGTGGTTCAACAAAAAGGAATGCAAATAAGATGAAACACAAACACTTTTACCTCCCCTTGTTGTTGATACCTCTTTGATTGGCCCTTGCTTGGATTGGTTGTGTGCTCCTTAGATAATGGATTGAATGACTAAAATGTAAGCTTCAATATGCAAAATGATGAACAAAGATGGTTGAATGATTGAAAAAGGCTTGAGGATTCAAATGGACAGCATGTAGTTATGAGAGTGCAAAAAGTGTTGGAAATGCCCTTGAGGAGGGGGTATTTATAGAGGAACTTGAATTCTCTAGAGAATTCAAGGGTCAAGATTGATCCAACAAGGTCAAGATGAAGGGCTATGGTGGGTTGAGAACCCACAAGCCCTCACATCTTGACATGTGGAGGGTGAAGTGGACAAGAGGGTATGAGGTGGAGATGAGTTGTCAAAAAGGTACATGAGGTGGAAAAGGACATGCACCTTAGGGGATGAGAGGATTTCCACAAAAAAGGATTTCTTGTCCCCAAGTGAGAGTGAAAGGGACTTTTGAGGAATTTTGGAATTCCTCAAAAATCTACATGGGAAAGTGAAAGGTGGTTGGGGATATAAATGTGAATTAAAAATTCACACTCATAGGATGATCTAGAGGGTAAAAGGCGGGCTCCAAAAAGGTGGGACTTGGTCACATGTGGAGATTGTGACAAGTCCAAGGTTCTAGAAGCCTTGGGAGAATGGAATATGAATTAAAAATTCACATTTAAAGGAGAGGAATCTAGAGCAAATAAATATGAATTAAAAATTCACATAGGAAAGGGGGTTAACATCAAAAAGGAAAAATGGAAGAATTGACCAAAAAGGTGGTGCTAAATTTAGCTAATGATTTTGGTTAAGGTTGTGCAAATATTGGATTAGGCTAATTAACAAAAGATTAGAGGCAAGTGGCAAATGTAGGAGGATGTGACAAGGAAAGAGAAAGTAAGGAATTTTAAATTGATTTTTAAATCAAAAAGAGGAAGAATGACTAAATTAAATAAATTAGTGTATTTATTTAATTTAGAGAAGAATAAGGTAAAAGACAAACTATTAATTATTAAATTAAATACTTTATCGGTATAGGACAAAGGGTGTAATATTAATTTAATAAATTAATATTAATATGATAGACGTAAATACAACAAATTTAATCATATGGAAGTGATTAAATTTAGGTGTCTACATTTTGCCCCTCTTCGAAATATTGTTGAAATAACAATGTTTCGAAGAAAAGTGAATGTCGAGGATGAAGAAAGAAATGAGGATTGATTCCCCAGCTTGACGAAGAAGAAAGGGGATGCCCCAGTGCCTGGTTTGAAATGGATGGAAGGAAGTAGTAGGGTATGCCCCCTCGAGAGGGCGGTTGGGGGAGAAAGGAGGGGCCCCGGACGACGTCTCGATAGAAAGAAATGGAGGGGACCGTTGGATAGAGGGTGAAAAATTAAGCAAGTTTGCCTTTTGAACGGAGTGGATTGGACGTACGGTTTGCGAATGGCAGCCTCGGGAAGTTGTGGATTAATTAGGGGAATAAAAGGTTAAATAAAAGGTAAAAAATACCTTTTTGGAGGGGGGGTTAAAAAGGTAATTTGAAAAATTACCTAGGTCATTGTCACGGTGGTAGTTGAGAGAAAGAGTGGAGAGGAGAAGAAAGCATAGAGGAGACACGATGCCGACGGATAACGACACCGCGATCGTGCATCGGGCGGACGGAGTGCGGGCAATGTACTGCGAGGGCACAGGTGGACAGCAAGTGAGTTAGAAAGAAAAACCCCCCCTTCGTGATTTACGCAATTTTTTACGTAAAAAATTAAATTTAAAAAGGCGGGTTTGGTCGGAGACGGGAAAAAATGAAAT
>VDFB02000363.1:60108499-60250428 GCA_007258455.2 Sequoia sempervirens | reverse complement strand
ATAGTAAACTGAAGATCTAAATGGAATTCAATTACTCAAGTTTAAAATAGGAAAAACGCAAGAAAAATCTGAAACATTAAAAAATGCTTAAATGCTTGTAAAAATATGGAAAAAACTATTGTTATTTCATGCCAAATATAGTGCATAGAAAGATAAACAAACATTGGACATAAATAAAAATAAATTCAATGTTGCCAATTACTCTGAAATTCATTCAAGTTTAAAAATCCAAGCTTCAAATGAAAAACAAAGGGTAAATAAAAAACTTAGGCTTTAAAGGCAAAGTGGGGCAGGCTTTTCCCTAATGAACGGCTTGGTGAAACTGGTCAGCTGGTTCAAACCAGCATGGGCCTAGTCCAGGCCATGCTTAATCACAAGCTTTTGTAGGATAATGCTCCTATAGTTCTAGGCACTTCGTGGACACAAAGTGGCCATCCCTACTGATTGATCTAATTAAACTTTACTTGCATAATTTTAAATATAGCTATATGAAAACCTTCCATATAATCAACAATAAATCCTCAAAATTCAAGTTAAAGTTCAATTTCAAACTCACTGCAGGCGATAACCTCAAAGATCTCAAAAGAATTATTAAGCAACATCTCTATATAACTTCCACATAACTTATCAAAGAGGTTGTTCCTAGAAATGTAGCCATACCTAATTAATTTTGATTTTAAAATTTTGCATTGGTATGGGAGTACAATTAGGGGAATTAGCCTAAAAATACATATCAATAATGGCTGATTGTAAACATTTGACATGTACCCAAATCCCCAATTTTTTTTTTGACCAAATCCATGTACTGGAATCTCATACCCACCACATTTACTATGACATTCCTAGATTTCTCAAAAACATTAGCAAATGGTTTTGATTTTTTTAAAATATTCTTGTCTTTTTGCTCATTTTTACACTTAGATGTAGAAAACTATAGAGCACAACCAAAGTTTTTTCATTTATGACTAGGGCGGTATTTAAAACTTTCTTTTGTTTTTAAGATTTTAATTTTGAATAGGTTTGATATGCTAGTTTTTATTTAGATTAATTTTTTTTAAAGTTAACTTTTAAACCATGATGATGTTTTTCTTTTCATTTATATTCTAATGAAGGATTTTGTTAAAAAACTAATAGCTTCCTTTAAAAAGGTAGGCTATGCTCCACGATACATTGGCCTACTCTTTTAAGGCCAACCATTTGTTTCTACATTAACACTCACTGGTGAAACTTGAAGTAAAATTGTTTTGTTTTTATATAATATAGTTTATACAAGTTTTTGCATTTTTATAGATTATATGTATTTATTTAGTTCTATTTTTTTTAATAAAAAGGGGTAAAAATTTATTAATCAAACATGAGAACACAATACAAGAAAGGGCCAACTGCCCATGGACAAAACCAAGAATCACATAATCCTATCAGCCAATAGTAACTGATCCAACAATTGAGAGTAATTCACAGGTAACTGATCCTTATTCCAAATATTCCAATCTTGCACCTGATTAGAAGCCCATTTGGCCAAACAATCTGCCACTCCATTCCACTCTCTAGGAATATGAGAGTAGACCACAGATTCAAAAGACCTACCCAACCTAAGAATTTTTCTAATAACCCAAGCTAGATGCCAGTTGGCATCCTCCATCCATTGCATATTCAATAGATTAACCACCACTTGAGAATTAGATTCACAAACTATCCTCCTCCACCCCAAAGCACACCCTCTCTCCATAGCGTGTAGGATGGCAAGAGCTTCCATGTAATTATTTGTGTGCCATCCTTTATAAATGGAAAAGAGAAATTGCACATTACTTGAACTATCACGACCAATACCCCCCACACCAACATGACCAAGATTCCCTCTAGAGGAACCATCACTGTTGATCTTCAAAACCCCTGGAGATTGGAGAAGCCATTGCCCAACCCTATTAATTTTTGTACTAGACAATTTACCTCTTCTTCTTTTGGTAGTTCCCTGACCCTGAAAATCAAACCAGCTATAGATAGAAGCATCTGAAGGTTCCACGACAACTAAAGGTCACACCTTGCTAAAACTATATGTTGTATCGAACTCATAATTTTCCTCCAAAAATGTTGGACAATCAACTTAGCCTTTTGAAAAATTCGGTGACTCCTCTCCAACCAAATATTCCATTAAATAAAGGAAGGCCCAATATCCCAAGCCACCTAAAGAAAAGGAGTATTAATAGGCGGCTTAGCCAACCAAGCCCAGAACTCCATCAGTGAAGTAACATTCCAAAACGCTTGATTCCAAAGGCCTCACCAGAGATGCCAAATATCCTCTGAAAGGGGACATTGAAAGAAAAGATGAGAGACACCATCCCAAGTATCCAACCAAAAGAAGGCTTCTGAGCCCTTATTACAAATCCAAAAAAGCCCCTGCTTAATAAGCTTAGCCCCAGTCTTCAAAGTGTGCCAAATAAAGGATCCTTTTCGTTCAAGAGAGTACCGAGGGACATCCCTACTATCCATTTCTCCAAGGTACTTATTTGTAAGAATTCTAGCCCAAAGTTGATCTTGACAGATACACCAACGCCAATATAATTTAGTAGCCAACACTTGGCCATTCATTGTTTCTAACCTAAGACCAAGCCCCCCTTCTTTCTTCGGCTGACAAATAGATTCCCACTTTACTAAACTCCACTTAGAGGCCAACAAAGTGTCACTCCAAAGGAATTGACATGATAGAGCATCAAATGCCTTAATAAAGTATGAAGGAGCCACTTGCACAAAACCCCTGTAAATAGGAAGGGCATGAATCATAGACTAGATAAGAGTAACCCTACCCGCTATGGAAATCCATCGATGAGTCCAATGATTAATCCTCCTTGCATCTTATCCAATAGCTCCTGCTAGTAAACCCTAAGCTATCTACCAATAGTCAAAGGAATTCCAAGATGATCCAATTTGGAATCTCAAAATATTCACAATTTGTCTTTGAATAGGCTTAGAAGTATTAAAGAAATAGATAGAAGACTTGTGCTCATTGAATTTCTGTCCCGAAATGGCTAAGTATCCAAAGTCCATTTGAAAGTCTCTACCTCTTGGATTCAAGCAACCCCCATTAAATTTGTATCATCCATAAACTAAACTGCAAGTGGGATTGAGTAGGAAAACCATTGCCCCAACTCCAACGTTGAATCAAACCTTGGAACACCCAAGACTTGATGAATCTTCCTAAGCCTTTAGCCATAATGATGAACAAATAGGGAGATAAAGGATCCCCCTGCCGTTGGAAGCCCAAAATAGCTCAGAAGGCTCCCCATTGATGATGATCGAAAATGAGGAAGAAGTAACACAACTCATCACCCAACTAACCCATTCACTGCAAAATCCAAAAGCATTGAGAACCTTACACAAGAATTGCCACCTAACCCTGTCATAAGCCTTAGCCATATCCAATTTAATGAACATAGATTTTTCCTTAGACTTAGCCATAGAATGAATAACTTCAGAAGCAATCACAATGCCATCCAAAATTTATCTACCAGCAACGAAGCTACCATGTTCTTCTAAAATCAACAAATGGAGCCAAGACTTAAGCCTCTCAACAATCAATTTAGTAATAATTTTATAAACCACATTGCACAGAGCAATGGTCCTAAAAAGGTTCAACCAATCAGCTCCTCCTTTTTTCAGAATAAGAATGAGAAAAGTAGAGTTCAAGGCCCACAACATCTGCTTATTGAGTTGAGACTCTTGCACTACTTCTAAAAGATTAGATTTAACAATCTCCCAAAATTCTTGGAAGAATTCAGCTGGGAACCCAATAGGACCAGGGGCCTTCCCTTTGTGCAACCCAAAAACCACTTCCTCCAATTCAAACAAAGAGATAGGCCAAATAAGGGCCTCATTCATTGCATTAGTGACTAAGGAGGGAATATAGTCCAAAATCAGATTTTGTCCATTACCCATATAACCTGTATCTTCAGAGAACAAAGTAGAATAGAATTGAGTAGCCTCTCGGGATATCTCCCTTTGAGATATGAGCTAAATACCATCCGAGTTAACCAAAGAGGAAATATAACACCCTTGCCTTTGAGCTTTGACAGAATTATGAAAGAAAGCAGTATTCTTGTCCCCCTCTTGAAGCCAATCTATTCGAGCCTTTTGTTTCCAAAATATTTCTTCCCGAAGCTCCCATTCCTCTAAAACTTTCACTGTTTGAGACTCCGCTCTACATAAATCCCCTATTAACCCATTATCCTTGATGCGGCAAGTAATCTCATCCAAACAAGCTTGAGCTTTCCACTTATTAGCCTAAACACTACCAAAACATTGCCTATTCCATCGTTTGAGCTTGTATTTAACAAATTGCAACTTCTTAACAAAAGAGTACATAGCAGTGCCATAGGCTGGGCTCCCCTGTTGCCACCACTACCTTATCAACTCATGAAGCGAGGAATCACAAAGCCACATAAGGTTGAATTTAAATGAAATTCTTGGGACCAAAAAATAAAGTGGCTGAAAATTTAATGGGCCAATGATCTGACCCTCTCTAATCAAAAATATCAGAGGTAGTAGTCCACCTATCCCCAACCAAAAAACAAGAAGTAAGAAATCTATCTAGCTACTTAGAAATAGCCTCCTCTCCACATCTTCTATTATTCCAAGTATAAATACCATTAGATGATTTCATATCAAATAAATTGAGTAACTCTAAATTCCTCTGAAGAAGAGCAAAAGAGGGATCTAACCTTGCAACTCCCCCTCTCTTTTCTTCCAAGCTCAACACAACATTAAAGTCACTAGCTAAAATCCAAGGGAGAAAAGGAACAAGAGACCACACATACCTTATATGAGACCAAAGACCTGATTTGCTAGAGAGATCAGTCAGAGCATAAACATTAGTAATCAAAATGATTTTACCAGAGTCCAAAGAGGAGGCCATTAAAGAGATAGAGGAATGACTAGCCGTCCACCACAATGGAGCAATCTTCCTCGGGTTCCAAAAACAAGCTAGCCCTCCTAAGCTACCAAAAGCCCTTATGCGCTGACATTGACAAGACCTCTAGATGCTAGAAGCATATTGTAACATCCCATCCACTGGTAACTTAGTTTCTTGAATGCAGACAATATCCGGAGAATGAGCCACAATCAAATCATGAATAGCCTTTTGTTGAGGGATGCTATTCAAACCCCTAACATTCCATGAGATGACAATCATTAAAGAGGTTGGGAGAAATGAGCCTCAATGGGCTTCACTAACCCAGATTCCACCAAAATCTCCCCAGTTAATTTAACTTTTTCTTGATCCTTCTTGTGACCAACCTTAGAAGATTTCTCTGGTGGCCCACTTTTAAGGGACTTTTGTTGTAGCCCTAGCACAGGAGGTGAACTCAAGCCTTGACTAGAACTCAAAGCCTCCTTTGCCAAGTCCACCAAAACTTTATCATCATCAACCTCCCTAGAGACCACCAAAGGAACAATGTCTTTGGAAGGCACCTAAGGGACCTGCTTCCCATCCTTTGAAAAGATGTCAGTGACGTTCCCCTACTCCTACTCACCATCCATACCCAAACCAGAAGCACCCAACTACATATCCATAGGAATCCCCTCTTCCATAGCCAAATCCTGCAGAGCATCAAAATGATTGAAACCCTCCTTTGTCTTCCTATCTCAAAAAGTTATTTTCTAACCTCTCCCCTTATTATGAGGTTTAACAAGCATAAAACCATCCTTACCTGAGTCAACATCCAACGTAGGGCCTTTTCCTTTATCCACTGGTGGAGCAAGGGAAGAGGAGGAGACGTTATTGGTTGAGGCTTTATTAACTCGAGGGCACCTCCTTTGAAGGTGACCATACTCATGGAAAATACAAAAACGAAAAGGCAAAGTCTCATAA
Organism: Sequoia sempervirens; assembly: GCA_007258455.2. Classification (NCBI taxonomy): domain Eukaryota; kingdom Viridiplantae; phylum Streptophyta; class Pinopsida; order Cupressales; family Cupressaceae; genus Sequoia; species Sequoia sempervirens. The sequence goes on along the minus strand of VDFB02000363.1, from coordinate 60,244,565 downwards.
TCCAATGACTGAATCCAAGAAGAAGATCCCATACAAATTTCCATCGAGTCTAGCAAAGGATTATTTAGATCAATCTCCACACAAATTTGAGTATAGGTAAAATTTTTCTATCCAAAGTTCATTGGGCTATTCCAACTGGCTTACCAAGCAAGAGAGCTATACGTTGCAAAACATCATTATTCCAAAAATCCAACAGCAGTCGAGGAAGGTGCACCCAAACATGAACCCTTGAAGGGAGCTCTTCAACCGAATTAAACCCCAAATGCTAGGGTTTGATGAATAAATCCACTTGGTTGTAGAAGGACCCCCTTCAAAAACCCTATTCCTGTCAGCCATGCAGGAAAACACAACCACAAAATAACCATATGTAGCCAGCATTATTTCCATTTCTCCTTCAACTTGCCAAGAGCAACGAATCCACGATTCCAAAGCAGTCATAGAAATACAGATGCCTATGAATTTGCATATTAGAGCATGGTTGCTTAGGTATGAGACCTCATCAATAACTAACTCCAGTTGAATAACAAGAATAGGGTGATCAATACTCCTGGCTAAAAAATCATTAAATTTCTTCATTTTTGAAGCACTACCCACATAAACTGGCTCTAAAGGCCCTGCATGCATACCTGGGAGGCAACCTCCCTGATCTGAAGCACCTATTAACAATAAACTAAAGGAGGCACCAGCTTCCATCACCTACAACCAACCAAAGACAAACCCCCTAGAAGAAAACTCCCAACAAAGACTCCCCCCCGCACATCAAAAAGAACCCCCACCTAGCATGAACTCAGCAAAAGAGAAAATGGGACTAGCAAAGGACAAGGCTAGGACCAATGGCCCTAGCCAAAGAAAGAGAAAAGCCTTGTGCGCAACATCATCCCACCGTCACCCATCTCCAAGTTTCACCAAAAGCCCATTTAGTTCTATTTTTGAAATGAATAAAAAAATTAATTATTTTTTCTATATAGTACATTGCTTTTTAATTCCAGTTTTTGTTGATTTTTGCTCAATTTAAATCTGAGTGATTGAATTCCATTTACATGTTCATTACACTATGTCAATGTTATATAAACCAAGAAAACTCAAGGATGTGTCCCTTGCCCTTTTCAAGTGTCCCCATATCAGTGACACCTTGGAAATGCCTCTTTGCCATCCCCTAACCCTCACTACTCATACAAAAACATTTCCAAAATAGATAGGAAATTCTAGGGACAATGGGTTGTCCCCCCTTAGAAAGAGAGAAAAAATTAAGAAATTTGCCCCTGCTCAATAAAAAATATCCTCTCCTATGGGACTTCACTCCACACTCCATTCCTCGTTCTTCATTACAATCTACAATTTGTAACCAAAAAAATTCTAGTGGTAGAGTTGAAAGAAAAGCAAAAGAAAGAAATGTTGATAATTTGAAGAGTAGGGCAGCTGAGTGACCAAAACCAAAGAAGCAGGGTGTAGCATCAATGAGCGGTAAGGAGGAGGGTAGTGGTAGGAGAGGTCAGTGTGACTTTTTTAAAAGAAAAATTCTGATATGATCTGGTGCAAATAGATGGTCCCTTGACGTACTGTCTAGTCTCTAAACCAAAATGTCCACCTAATTCATTTGCTTTTATCTTCAAACTCACTTGGGTTATACACAGGTTTCAATCTATGAGTGATTATGCTAATATGCTTCATCCATTTTTGGCATTTTCTTCCTCTCAGGATATTCTCTTTGGGTCCTCTAAGCATTGGTATTGCTCTTCTAGTCTATCAACATTTCCTTGGACAGGCTTCATCCTTTCAAGTACAACGTAGGTTCCTCTCTTCACCTCCTCTTGGCAAAAAGGTGAGCAATCAATAAATTATAGAGGACATTTATTGTTAGTACATCTAGTTCACTTGAACCTCCCTCTGACTTTTTTCATCCCCAAATTGGCTTCTAGCACTTCTTACAAGTCGTAGATGGGACCATAGTCAACCCAACTATCTTCAACATCATTGGTCCCATGGTTTGAGAAATCTCCAGGCCAACTGAGAGTGTATTCCCACCAACTTCAAGTTGAGACTAAGGACCATAGTTTACAAAATAAAAATTTGTGTCACCTTTGTTCTTTCTAGGAGGTGGAGACCTAGGAGTATTTTGTTTTCTAGTGTCCTGTATACTATAAATCCGTGAGAGGTACCATTGTTTATATAGAGATTTTGGTGGATCTCTATCTACCTTCTACTATCTTGATCGCAGATGCTTGGTCCATTTTTTGCTTGAGCTCACCACATTCTAGCATAGATATCTTCATGGAAGCCCAAGAACTACAAAACTTATTAATTCCTTATTTTAGCCCATTATAGATGCTGGAAGCATTTAATGCCCTTTGGTTACTATTGATTCTGTCAAAACAGGTAGCAGATCGATGAGACATTGCTCATCTTTGTTGTCTAGTGTTGGTAAGGCTCCCTTAGTGCCTCAACTCTCATGTAGATGGTCATGGGTCGATCTCCCCTTGATGTTGGAGGTCCTCTAGCTCTCCTCATTTACAATTCAGATCTTAGGCAAGCTCACATTACCAGTTTCTTTTCTACCGCCAACTGTTCTTTGGCCTTGAGTGATAGGGGAGGTTTTGTGAAAACTATTGCCTCCTAGGATTGTCCAACCAGTCCAGCTTGACCCTCTTAACCCTAGACTCTCGCCAACAAGCATTCTCAAATTCTGCATTAGCACTCCAACAGTGGTTGATAATATTGTTGGCTCCTCCAAGGCATTCCAAAGCAAATACACCTAATCGTCTTTGCTTCCTGCTTGCATTGCCAGTCTTTTTCTCCCACAGCTTTGTGTGGGCCTCTCCTCATACTTCTAGTTATACTGGTTCTTGTTTCAACGTTACCATTTAATGTTTATCCCTGCTTATCTATTTCTTTGTATTTCTTGCTTTTCTTTGCTATTTTGTGTTTGATTTGAGTCTACGACACATTTTCCCTGGTACTTCGCTATTATAACAGACGTTTGTTTATGTCCATTTGACATATTCTTGGTCATTCATGGGCATCAATATAATTTCTTTCTTTTACTAATTTAATCTACTTATCTTTTCTTCTAGATTTGTTTAGTTTTCTAGGACTCCTCTCATCCTAGTCTATTGTAATTGATTGTAGTCCTGACTTGTATTAACCTAATTTGGTCATTACTAGATAATTTATTTTCTTTCTGTGGATCAAATTTGGGATTCACTACATTTACGTAGGAAAAAAGTATCGCAGAAATCAGAAAAGAATCCTAGAAACCCTGAATTTTTTAACCAAAAAATTGCCAAAAATTTGTGGAAGACCATAATTTAATCTCAAGTCACAATTTTATTGTGATTTATCAGATCAAAACTCATTTCACCACTTTTTTTGGATGACAAAATCTGCCAGCATGCTTTGTCACTTTTTATTGCGATACATTAGTGATATCTGCTTCTATGGTATAGTTGATGGCTTCACTTGCATTGAGATGATCACTGTTTTAAACATAGACCCTTTTTGTATGTCAGCCTCTGTCATTGTAATGTTACGGATAATCTTTTAGTCCAAAATCAATATAGTTATCTCAGATTCCCAATTCATTCTCGGAGCAGACCAAGAATGATGGTGAAGAGGCCTAAGCGAATCCATTATTCCATGTATTCTGCTCACATTTTTTACATGTTCTTGCACAGTATCCATTGTGTATAAAGCTATGTTTATTGTATAAAGATAAAAAGGGATGTAAAACTTCGAATACAAATCACAAGGCAACTGATGGATACTAAATAGTCATGCATCTAACAGACCCTTAAATTGCTAAAGATCAAGGAAGATTATAATGCCCCTAGAATTCTAGACTGCAAACACAAGTAAGTGCAAGGAATATTATAAAATGTAACTAAAAGTAGAAGACATGTTGTCTCTTACAGTTACAATAGCACACAGGATAGTCAAATGAATGAGTAAAGTTTACTTTTCAGTATGTATATACAAACAGAAAAGCATAATCCCCCTAAAATTCCAAACTACTATCTTAAAAAAATGCTTCCTCATACAAATAGAAGCAAGTGCATAGAATATTTTAAAATGTAACTAATAATAGAAAACATGTTGCCTCTTACAGCTACAATATCACACAGGAGAGTCAAATGAATGAGTAAAGAGAACTTTACTTTTCAGTTTGCATATACAAATTGTTGATATATTTTGGTACTGGATCTGGAATGTAGAATTCTTTAGCAGTTCTATCTGGGATGCCAATTTCCCATAGTGTTGGCCCGCTTCTTGGCGGTTCATATATCAAATCACCAAGATTAATGGAAGAACCTGTGAACACGACAGTAGTTTGAGATCTAATTTTGTGCCAGCACCAAATGCATTCATGCAAATTGTTTCCCATCATCTTAGAAAATTGCATTAGAAATGGTATAATCTAATCAAATGTTAAACATCCATGTAAATGGAAAATAGAATGCAGATCTAAGTTGAAATATTTTTATTCTTATGTTCATTTAGAGGGTATTTTTGATAACCTCTACTCTCCCATATTATTACTTCAAGTACCAACAGATTGGAGATTCCAGTGGTAAGCCGTTTTCAAGTCAGCTTTCATGGCCTAAGATTTTATCTGTAACTATAAGTAATGATTCCTAAGACAGTTCAGAAAATCCTTGGAGTGAATTAACTAGTTTACTTTAAGGAGATAAGATGCATCATTGTGACTTCAAATTTACAACTTTTTTTAAAAACAAATCTAAGCTTTCCAACATAAATAAATAGTTTACACCCTGTCATTGAAGGAAGTTATGAAACAATACATTTGTTTGGTCTATTAGAGTGAATCTATGGTGCACAACTAACTGTAAATTTTCTAATACAGATTGATTACATATTACCTTAAAGCCATAGTTTAAAAGACTTGATAACAGTACATTTCTAGAAGAAATGTCTGACTGACTCCTCCCCGGCAAAGAATACAAGAAGAATCGGATATTCCAACCCTATAAATTTTTTTTTGCCGCCAGTCCGTGGTAAAGGACTGGTAATTTCAAGACTTTGAGCTTAAAAGAGGTTATCGATTTCCAAATACATTGGCAGTGTACTCTGGCTTGCGATTCTAATGGGGTGCTGTGGTGGATTTAGAACAAAGAAGAATAAACATGTTTTTCAGAATTAAAGAAGGGTTCCCATTAACTCTTCTTGAGAAAGATTTGAGAGAGTTTTTGAATCTTAATCATAGATTGGTTCGCCAGGAAAGGTAAATACAACAGGCCTGGGAAGAGAGTTTGAATGGTTCCCTGCATCCTAGTTTGCAAACTGAGACTAGGGCGTCTTTTGAAAAACAAGCTATTGGTGAGCACATTCAGATTGTGGCTAAGCAGGTTGCAACAGATGTTGTCACAGCGCATGCATAACTAGGAAGGATAGGTATTAGGTTGCAAGGTTGCAATCAACTTATCAATAGGATCAAATTGTTTTTCCAATACTCAATTAGCTGGAGAACAGCGTTATATATGCAGATAGATGGGCTATTGATCAAGTCAGAATTAAGAGCACAGTTGAAACACAAGATGGTGGAAATTGGAGAATCTTAAATTCAAGATGATTACTGTGTATTGCGAAGATAATCGGTTGAACTATCCAGATGATTCCTATTATACTGATTTGGTTCAGAATAAGACCATGGGATCTTTTGCTGAGTGCAAATTTGTCTGTCTAGCCAGTAATAATTTTTCTACACAGCAAAGGTTTAATGGCAAAAGGCTTGCAGGGCAGCCGGGTTGATCTCTACGATTTGACAATTCAGAAGAGAATCCAATGGCTGGCACACTTTTGGAGAACCCTCCAGTGATGGTGGCAAAATGGATGGGTTATAATGAATATTCCATAACTTCGAACAGAAATTTTGAAGAAAGGTTGACGAAGTGGTGGACACTAGTTTCGTTATTTAAGAGGGGCATACACAAAATGTTCAAGCGATTGAAAGTGTTCCCATTGAATGTGAAGCTGCGAGACAGCATACTGACATCCAGGAGGACATTCAACATTGTGGATTATCATTGTTGATTTTTACATTTTGATGCCTAGATCATGCTAGTCATAGATGATTTCTACTGTAAGTGATGTTTTGATATCATGTCATATCACATTAGGTGTTCTATATTGTGTTTTGACTATTCCTAAGTTGATGTTTCACCTGAGTGTGCAAGTACATGTTTCCCCAATGGTGGTTAATTGGAGATAGTTGCATTTGGGTTAAACATGTTTGATTAACCTCTATGTCACTTGATTCAAGTTACAAGATAAGTCTCATGAAAACTTGGATCAAAATTGATGATGATTTTAGAATTTGTGTGTTGTGTCTAAAACTATAAATTGAATGGGTACTTTGCAAGTGGTTATTTTTATCTTGTCATATTGCATTTAAATATATTTTGAAATGCATGCTTGCTATGTTTGTGGAATATTTAATATGTTTTAAGTTAGAAATTTAATTAATTGTACCTTGGTGAAAGGGTCTATTACATTATTTTACTTCATGTGAAAAGAAAATTGAAGTGAATCTAATTTCTCTTGGAAATAGAATAATTTGCATAAGGAAAATAAAATTGTAATATAATTGAAAAAGTTAATGGAGAATATTAATTAAAATCGATCGATTCATAATGTATTAGCTTTATTTTAAATATTTTGTGGAAAATGTTTATTTCTGCTAAAAGCATTTTTTGAACTATCTAGCTCTAATGTGAAAAGGAGGGTAAAGTGAGAGGAGGTTTAGGGAATCTTAAACAAAAGGAAAGGAGAAGATATTTTATTATCACTTTTATATTTTGGCTTAAAATCTCTCCTTGTATTGAATTTTATTTTGAGAAAATAAGAGGATTGGATTTGCATGGATTTGAATTGAAATTACTTGGACTTGGATTGGAATTGCTTGTAAGATGATTAAGGATTGATTGGAGTTTTGTTCTTCCAAAAAGAGAGATCTCTTGATTTCAGTAGCTTGTGTGAAGAGGTAATTTACTTTGTTTATAGACAATTTTGAAATGAAAATTTCTTCATTGTCATGCTCACAATAGGTGGATGCATATGACTTCCATTACATGAGGTTGCTTAAAGGATTGAGTTCATAATACTAAAGGTAGAATACTATTCTTATAATAGGTTTTATTTATATTTGAAAATTGCAGGAGCACCCAAGGTCCTTAGGGGTCAGTTCAAGAGCCAGGAGTTTGCAGGGGTCAGGAAGGCCTGTCAACCATTCCAAAGCATCAACTATGATGTATTGAAGCCTATAATGGCTTTTGAAATGGAAAAGAACTTGAAAGGAGTCAACTGTCCTAAGGGTCCTGATAAGGACCCTAGGACCAAAATGCAATATAAAGGGAATAGTCATGTTCTAGGAGGTTAGATTGGTTTCTAATACTTAAATTGTGTCAAATAAGGTTGGAAATTAAGAATCCAATAGCTTTTAGATAGTAGGGTTAAATAAATTGCAAGTTAGAAATTCAAATTTTTGAATTTCAACTTTGGGCGGGTAAATGAGTTTTATGAGTTTTAATCACTTTAATGTAAAATAATCACTTCTAAATGGTTTAGTCAGTTGGGGAATGGGTCTATAACCCCAAAATAATCATTTGTACGGAGGTTGATCAATCGGTGCAAACATTGTATGGACTGTTCTCATAAAACTCAATAAAATTTCTGTTTTCTTGCATTTTTCTGTGTTTTCTTGATGAACCACTGATTCCTATTGAAGATATATGCATTTGGATGCCTTAGGAGTTTGTATTTACAAGATTTAACCTCTCTTACATGTTCTAATAAGGAAAAGAGATCAATTCTTGTACGTTTTAACTGATTGTCCACAGGAAAAGACAGATTTTGCACTTGTTTTGAGAGTTTTTAATGAATGAATGATCCATTTCATGGGATATTGTGACTGTATCTTGTGAAATGGATCACCTCTAACATGTAATATACTATATTAACAAACTAATGTGCAGGGAAGAAGAATATTGAGGTGTGCACCAAGATTTCACAATGCAAAGTGCTTGAAGTTGGAGGCTAGGGTATAGCAGTGGAAGATCTACCTGAAGGATGGGTATGTTTTTGAGTTGGGATAGTATAAATATGTTGTCCTAATGGTGTAGGGTCAATAAAAAAGTTCTGGAAGTGTGTGGAAAGCCAAGAACCAAGAAGCCCTAGTTTTGAGGCAATTAAAGGAGGGTTTTGTGTTTGAGCATGTTAGAGGTGTCATAGAGGCCTAAAAACTTGGAATATTTGATTTTGAGTCATTTTAAGAGACTGCTGAAATTTTCATGGTCAGGGGTTGAATTTAAAGAGGGGTTGCTTTGGAAAAGAGGGCTAATTAGGCCTAGTTTTTGAGGAGACAACATATTTTGGAAGGGTTTGTCTGAAGCAAGTGATATCAAGGTTTGGATATGTTGTTTTTCATCACAAACCACATCTGAAACAGTCATTAGATTGGAGGTTCCTTTGGAAAGTTTGAGTGCAAAGTCAAAAATCCTTCACTAGAGGCCTAGTTGGGCTAGTAGCCTAGTTAAGGTGAAAAATTGGTTTTGTGTCTAAGTCAAAGGGTTGGGATTTGAAATCATTCAAAACAAGTTTTTTTGGGTCTCTTAAGAGTGTTCCTAGGGTTTGGGTCCATAAGGAAGGAAAATAAGTCATTTGGTGCATTATTGAGGTTTGTCTCCATCAAAGTGCCTGGAAGAGTGGTTGAGATTGTGTCTTGCAAACCTTGAGAAATTTGTATTTCTTTCAAAGTACTAGACCCTCTGCATCAGAGTGGTATCAGAGCCATGAGTAGGTCCTTTAGGTATTGAAGAAACAACAATGGCACCTAAAAATCAATTGGCAAGAGAGTTAGAAGAGTTGAAGGAAATCTTGGAAAGGGAGAGAAGGGAAAGAAGGGAACAAGAAGCAGTAAGAGAGCAGGCCAGAGCAAGAGAAGAAAGGAAATGGAGAAGGGAGAGAGATACCATGCAAGCAAGGATAAATAACCTTGAGAGGAGTAGGAGGAGAGAAGACCAAGAAGACCAAGAAGACAATGATGAAGATGAAGAGCATGCGAGGGTAAATCAAGAACAACAAGCAAATGAGACAGAGGACCTTGAGGAAAGGAGGTTACTGAGATTGTTGAAGGTAGTACAAGGTCATGGAGGGAAGAGTCACATAGACTTGCCTATCTATCAAGGGAAGATGGATAGTGAAGAGGTGTTGGGATGGCTTGATGCCTTAGAAAACTACTTTGAGTTTGAAGAGATGGATGAAGAGAGGAAGGTTAAGTTTGCCAAAACCAAGTTGAGAGGCATAGCTTTGACATGGTGGACTAGTTTTTAGAATGATAGGATGGCTAGAGGATTGGAAAAAGTCTCTACATGGTCTAGGATGAAGAGTTTGGTCAAAGAACAATTCCTACCATCTGATTACACAATTCATGTGAAGAGGATGAGGCAGAATTTGAGACAAAAGGACATGGATGTGATGTCCTATACTGAGCAATTTCACAAGCTGAGTATCAAAGGGGGTTATGAAGAAGAGGATGAGAAAATAGCCAGGTACATCAATGGCTTGAGGTATAATCTACAAGATGAGATTGGTTTGCAATTACCAAGGACATTAGGAGAATGTTTTCAATTGGCCATTAGAGCTGAGGAAAAGGTGAAGAGGAAGCAAGAAAGATCAAGCAATGGTGGAAGAGGAGGTAGTTCAAACAGGGGCAAAAGTAATAGAGAACAAGGACAAGGCAGCAATGATAAAGGCAAAGAGGTATTTTCTGATCAAAGAGGAGGATACACTCCTAGAGGAGGAGGCAGATTTGGACAAGGTAGAGGACCATTCACAGGTAGGTGTTTCAATTGCAATGAACCAGGGAATCCTTCCTTCAAGTGTCCTAAATGGGAACAAGCTGATAGGGGCAAGATAGGAGAGCTAACTTGGTACAAGAAGAAGAAGACAAGAAGGAGGAACCAAAAACATTCATGGCAGACCCTATGACTGATGGTGAGTTTCTTATGGTCAAGCAAGGAGAAAGACTTCATCAAGAGCCAAAGGTAACTATCTTTAAGACTAATTGTCTCAGTCATGGTAAGATCTGCAGATTGCTCATAGATTCAGGGTCACATAGCAATTTAGTTTCACTTGATATGATAACCAAGCTAGGGATTGAAACATTTGATCATCCTACTCCCTACAAGGCCACTTGGGTAACTCAAGGACAACATGTAGAGATTTGTAAGAGGGCTTATGTAGATTTCTCAATTGGATCATATCATGATAGGGTGCTTTGTGATGTCATTCCAATGACTTGTGGTCATATCATCTTGGGGAGACCATGGTAGTATGGTAGAAGGACATTGCATGATGGATTCCATAATACATATTTGGTGCATAAAGGAGATGTTAGATACAAATTAGTGCCTTTGCCTTTGGAGCAGTCAAATGAAAGTTTTATTATCTATTTTGAGAAGAGTTTGTAGGTGAATAAGTAGGGTGAAACAGGGGAAGACATTGGTAGGTTGAAAAAAGACAAGTTGCAGCAGGGTTATGAGGTGGACAATCCTTCAAATCAGACTTTGTGGGATTGGGACAATATCAGGGTTGGAGGCATTGAATGCCCTATAGTTGAGGGTGATAATGGTGGAGTTCTTTCACAAAGGAGACAGTGGAATGAAGGAAAAATTAGGGCTCAAATACAGACTGAGATCAAACAGCAAAGAGGACACACTAATCCATGTTTTGATTCTATCAAGAGTGCAGATTGGTAGAAGAGAAAGACAGTGACTTTGGGAGACTACATACCTTGTCATTTGAAGATGCAAACATATGAGAGCAAGGGGTCTTTTGGTGGCAACACATGGGATACTTCCTGGGGCAAGAAATTTTTCCTTCTTGGGGAGAATGGTGCAGGAGCACCCAAGGTCCTTAGGGGCCAGTTCAAGAGCCGGGAGTTTGCAGGGGTCAGGAAGGCCTGTCAACCATTCCAAAGCATCAACTATGATGTCTTGAAGCCTATAATGGATTTTGAAATGGAAAAGAACTTGAAAGGAGTCAATTGTCCTAAGGGTCTTGATAAGGACCCTAGGACCAAAATGCAATATAAAGGGAACAGTCATGTTCTAGGAGGTTAGATTGGTTTCTAATGCTTAAATTGTGTCAAATAAGGTTGGAAATTAAGAATCCAATATTTTTTAGATAGTAGGGTTAAATAAATTGCAAGTTAGAAATTCAAATTTTTGAATTTCAACTTTGGGCGGGTAAATGAGTTTTATGAGTTTTAATCACTTTAATGTAAAATAATCACTTCTAAACAGTTTGGTCAGTTGGGGAATGGGTCTATAACCCCAAAAGAATCATTTGTATGGAGGTTGATCAATTGGTGCAAGCATTGTATGGACTGTTCTCAGAAAACTCAATAAAATTTATGTTTTCTTGCATTTTTCTGTGTTTTCTTGATGAACCACTAATTCCTATTGAAGATATATGCATTTGGATGCCTTAGGAGTTTTTATTTACAATATTTAACCTCTCTTACATGTTCTGATAAGGAAAAGAGATCAATTCTTGTATGTTTTAACTGACTGTCCACAGGAAAAGATAGATTTTGCACTTGTTTTGAGAGTTTTTAATGAATGAATGATCCATTTCATGGGAGATTGTGACTGTATCTTGTGAAATGGATCACCTCTAACATGTAATATACTAGATTAACAAACTAATGTGCAGGGAAGAAGAATATTGAGGTGTGCACCAAGATTTCACAATGCAAAGTGCTTGAAGTTGGAGGCTAGGGTATAGTAGTGGAAGATCTACCTGAAGGAGGGGTATGTTTTTGAGTTGGGATAGTATAAATATGTTTTCATAATGGTGTAGGGTCAATAAACAAGTTCTGGAAGTGTGTGGAAAGCCAAGAACCAAGAAGCCCTAGTTTTGAGGCAATTAAAGGAGGGTTTTGTGTTTGAGTATGTTAGAGGTGTCATAGAGGCCTAAAAACTTGGAATATTTGGTTTTGAGTCATTTTAAGAGACTTATGAAATTTTCATGGTCAGGGGTTGAATTTAAAGAGGGGTTGCTTTGGAAAAGAGGGCTAATTAGGCCTAGTTTTTGAGGAGACAACAGATTTTGGAAGGGTTTTTCTGAAGCAAGTGATATCAAGGTTAGGATATGTTGTTTTTAATCACAAAAAACATCTGAAACAATCATTATATTGGAGGTTCCTTTGGAAATTTTGAGTGCAAAGTCAAAAATCCTTCGCTACAGGCCTAGTTGGGCTAGTAGCCTAGTTAAGGTGAAAATTTGGTTTTGTGTCTAAGTCAAAGGGTTGGGCTTTGAAATCATTCAAAACAAGTTTTTTTGGGTCTCTTAAGAGTGTTCCTAGGGTTTGGGTCCATAAGGAAGGAAAATAAGTCATTTGGTGTATTATTGAGGTTTGTCTCCATCAGAGTGCCTGGAAGAGAGGTTGAGATTGTGTCTTGCAAACCTTGAGAACTTTGTGTTTCTTTCAAAGTCCCAGACCCTCTACATCAAAAATGCACAAAAATGAGTCAAAGTCATAGAAAATTTTTCCTAGATTTTCCATGTGATGTGATAAGAATGTAGTTATGCATTTAATGCATCTAAGGATATGCTTGGATTTTTGAGATTTTGTGTAAATCTTGAAAGCTACAAATTGAAGGTTCCCTCAAAATCATTAATGACGGATTTGGGATTTTTCATGGTTTTTTAAACTTTTTTGAAAATGAAAACTTGAATAGTTTCCATGTTATTATGTTTTATTTTGTCAAATGTGGTCTCCTTGTTTGATTTTGATTATGCATCATTGGGTCAAGTGCCATGACTTTTTGCTTTGAATTTTTTGTCACGACCAAATTCTAAATTTGGTGTGTTGGACAATTATAATTAATATTCCAAAATCATCAATATTGACATCAATTATACTGAAAAATGTAAACTCTTCTACATAAATCAATTTAGGGAGCATGATTAGTCAAGAAGAGACCATGATGTATAAATCCTTTATATGCTAAAAGTGGTAATTTAGAGCTCAATAGAATTTTGGATGTGAAAATTATATATCTAAATTTTTGTAATTTTGTTTAATTGCATCATAATAAATTATGAAAATTCAAGCTTGTAGTTAATTTATCAGTACACAAAACAACACTAGAATAATTAGAATAAAAATTTCTTGTGGAGGCTTTGTGCATAGGGCATAATGCTAGTTTAAATTATGTTATTGTGTCTGCTTCCCCTTGTTTTCTAGGGCTCAATCAATAAGAGCAACATCTAGGGTGGTAAATTGGGTGGAGGAGGTAGTTGAAGAGGTGCAAATTGTAGAGGTAAGTTGTGAATAATGGGGCATCATTTAAGGGTGGTGTATTGGTGGATATAGACCCATGGTACCAGTATGTAGCTTATAGCAATATATTTTTTCTTATTTAATTGTGTAGTTTCTCTTTGGGTGACAAATAGATGTTTAGTGCATTTTTTACTTCTCCGCACTAGTATATGGCTATGTTTGGCCTTTTTTTATAGAGTTTTATTTGAACCATGAGGTGTTATCTTTTGATTGTATGTACAATGAACTATCAAGGGCAGGGGACCAATAGAATACCCTCTACATTATCTTAAAAACAATAAAAAAATATTTTTTAATGATACTAGGAACACCAAAATATATAGTTTATATGAGAAATTCATGAAGCATTAAAAGGCCCGTTGAAATTAAATATGCAAAAAATTAAGTGAGAACCTGGTGAGAGCTTAAGGAGATTCTCATTTTTGTAATCGCCGACTATGTTCTGTACCCATCCATATAAATTATACTCGCCAGGATGAACATTACTAATTCGAAAATGTCCTTCTTGATCTATGTTTATCCAAAATTGATAACCCTGAAATACAAGATTTCTTAGAGATAGTTCAAAAAACTTTAAACTCCCACATACACTATTTTTATGAAACATTACAATATCTAGTGTTATAATGCAAACATCAATCAATTAAATGACTCAATTATTTTTTTCAAATAAGGATTTTATTCTTCTTAGAACAAAGATAGCCCATATTGTACCAACTAAATTACCTTACTTTCCTTTTGCCATGATCCCTTCTCACCAAGAGTAGCCAATCCTATATATGCAAAATTAGCAGGAAAGGCTTGTGGAGATATAAATCTGCAAACAATTTATTGATGATTGATATTTTGAGTTAATATTTGAAAATATTAATCATAAACATAAATAACACATTATGAATCAATAAAATGATTAAACCTAAGATGAAAATATGAAGAGCATACTATCATTAAACAATATTCTTAGATATGCAACCTTTGACATTCTCAAGCAGTCATAACTTTTCTCATTTGAAAGAAAAATAATCAAAGAATTTAATATTTTTTGGTTTAGAGAAGAATTGGTAATGTTTTTCTATTATCTTACCACTATTCAAAGGTTTGATTATTGTGGATTATCCTTATAGAGACCGTTTGAATAAATTTAGGCCTCTTACAGAAGTGGGGATTAGAGTCTCGTACAACCAATCTTCCACTAATAAATCATTTAGTAAAACCAAACCATGTACTAATGAAATTGTTTTCACTTCACCATATGCTTATTTGGAAATTCATGCCCATAAAGCTTACATGACCCAAAGGTCATTTTATTTTGATGGCTCTAAGATTATTGAACTCATAGTTGTTCTATAACAACTCATAAAATTACTTTATATTGGTGAAAAATGAATTCTCAGGAGAAAGCATCCAAAAAGTTGTATATATATGAATGTGATGAAGGTAATCATCACTACGTTTTAATTAAAAGTAGGTATATCTTTTGTAAAAAAAATTAGGACATTTTTAATTTATAAATTAAAAAAATCTCATCAATAGATTTAAGTTTTTAAGAAGATTATTTTTTTATATATTTTTGGAAAATTATAATAATTTGTATGGGACATAAAAAGTATAGGTTTTGATATGATAGAAGATCATTTTTTTTCCATTACGACATAATCCCTAGTTGTAGTAGGTGGTGAAAACTAAATCATTTGGAAATAATAAAATTACCAGTCCACCAAAAGTGATTAATTTATTATGATCTTTGTGGCATCCCATTTCATTCCAATTTTTATATTTCTCTTTTTTATTTTTTGACATCATTTATTATGCTTTTTAGCTCCCTAAAGCATTTTAAATCTATGTATTTCCTTTTGAGATATGTAATTCACCTTAGAAGCTTTGGATGCATGTCAAAGAGTTGTAGAAGGGATTTTATATAGTTATTTGTATTTTCCAATCTTGTCATAATAGTATAGGAAAATGAATGGTAGGAGAGGATTTTTAGTGGTATTTTCAGTTGTGACTAAATATGTTCAACCTCCTATTGCAATTTTGTGTGGCTCAGATCCTATATTATATTCCCTTTGGAGTACTTAAGTGAGATTGAGCTCACATTTCAACTAGAGTTTTACCCAAAGTGGGTTTCTCTAAGATGTACCCAAGTCGAGCCTATTTTCTTGTGTTGTTATCTCTTATTGTACAATTCCTTGTTCATTAATGCTTACAAGTTCACTACTTAATTCTTTGTTTTGACTAAGATGAATTTCATCTATTGATGAATTTGGTATGGTAAAACTAGACAAGTGTAAGGATCATTTGAGAAAAGTCACTAATGATTTGATTGTAGTGCTTGACATCATTGATGAAGCACTTCATTGCTGTTACATCTATTACAGCTTCCATCTCAACAATCACTCATATATTTTAAGGATATATACTCAACCTTAGATTCTTGACCATGTGACCAAATAAATTTCCATATGTAATGAGGAATCAACACTTCTTCCATTTTAGGGATAAATTTACCATCCAAATTGTCCTTGACTAATGATTCTATTGAAAAAGGGTGAGTGAGTGCAAACAACAACTACAATAGGAACTAATTATGGGTAAGATAAAATAGATATGTAACAAAAGGAAAAAAAAAGGATTGTAAGAATATATCTAGCATTAGTAAGAAAAAATCATGTGAAGGTACTCACAAGACAAAGTATTGAGCACACATAATGAAAATGCAAGCATAAAGAATGGAGTATTGACCACATATCATTTAGAAGGAAGACAAAAAGTAGAAAGCATGAGGTGTTAAGTGCACAACATTGTATATGTGGAAAATAAAGGACACCGAGGGCTTCATATTATACAAGTGAATGGGAAATGAGGACACAAAGGGTAACATATATAGATATTATCAACACTTACAAGTTCCAACTTTCAAATTCACTCTTAAGCATCAAGTTTTAATTCCTTCACTCTCCGATTTTTTGAGAAACACCATAACATTCTTTCATTAAGTTTAAAAAATCATCAAATATTGGATGTACATTCTCAAACACAAAATTTAATAGAAATCTTAGTGTATATGGAGTGCCTATAATCTTATATAATCAACACCTTAAGAAGGAGATTTTATCTTGTCTTCTAAGTCTAAATCAAACCATCAACAATGTTATTTTTCTCCTTGCTCTATATGTGAGACCTCTACTACTAGATTCATGGAAAATATTTAAACAAAATAGAAAGAAAGAGGTTGAATTTGGAGTATAAGAAATAAATGAAATCCCCTTTCAAATTAATGATCTATGGTGTTCTATCTCAAATTAATGAGCTTAATTTTTTATGTGAAATATAAGGTAAAACTAACTCTCATAGCTACTTTTAATTCAATGGTGAGCTTAATTTTTTTCCTATAAAATTACAATAAAAATTAGTTTGTGGCATTCCAATGGTTGTAGTGTGAGATCTAAAATAGAAATTGCTCCACAAAAAGATACATGAAAAAAATGACACAAATGAAATGAACCTCACAATGGGAAGGAGTTTGAGTGGATAAAATTTAAGACCATTTAGAAATAAATTAACATTCTTATCCTAGTATTTCTTAAATCATTAAACCTTCCTCTAAGATCTATAGGAGAGTAAACTAATAGAAAAAATATAGAAAAATAATATTAGCTAGCAAAATTGATTATAAAACACATATGAACCCTTCATTATATATAACATAAATGAAGCTATCAAAAAACATGATATGTGGAAGTTAACTTAACTTGATATTACATGATAGATGGTAGAGAAAGTTCAACCTAATATAATATGATTACCAGATAGAGACTTAATAAACTAACATAATAGATGGTAAAGAGATTAATAAGTCATTTTTACCTTTTTTCTCCTTGAACATTTTATCATTGAAATTAAAAGAAGTAATGTCACTTATCATAAAAAAATATTGAGCACTTACTTGTCTTGAACTAGTAATCTTCCGGAGATAGAACACCGTTGGTCTGCCTTTAAATAAGCAGTAGAATTGGGAAAAGAATATGGCCACATCGCTTGCTCACTAAGACTCTACAAATATACACAATAAAAGTAAAATGATCACTATATTATTTTAAAATCTATGATATTAGGATTAGCCACTGCTATTTTTTTATAATTATATATTATATATTATTATTTGTTAAATTCATTTAAGTATGGTGTACCTGTTTCTTGGCATCATCCCAAAGTGTAGAAGGGGTTTTAGGTTGTGGAGCTAAATTTAAGTGCACTTTAAATGGACCAAAAACTTTCTGCCAAGATTCTCCATTATCAAATATGCAAGAATTGTCCCCAATGTAATGACCACTATGCAACATCTGCCACGTAATCAATAAAAAATATTGTTAGTTATATAATTAGATAGTTTGACTATGTTAATACTAGTTCAATTAGAAAAAATAACTTTTTTAGAAAAGCAGTTGAACCATATAATCACCAAGGGCATAATCTTTATCAAACAACATCCAACTATTGCGATTTGATACTCTAGGAAATTTAAATGAGTTTGTCTAATATACTTCAATTGTTGTGTTTAAATAAAACTTAAATTATAAAACTAGATAATAGTGAAATTTGTATTTTCATGTTATTTTTTATTTTTTTGGGTTTACTTTGATGAAATAATTTAATGTAATCACATAATGACAAGTGATATATTCAAATGTTAATTTTAAATTTTCTCTAGTATTTATCTATCTCCATTTACTTTCATTTATAAACATTCTCATATATTTGAGCTTATCCAAACCCCATTTGCATTTATTTGTATATATTTTCTCTATTATTAGTTACACAATTCCATACCTATATTACTTTCCTTGATACCTCTTTCTCTATCTCTCATACCAATCTCATGACACTCGCAATCAATCCTAAGTCACTTAGGATAGAATTTGAAATTTAGTTTTTCTAATTTAGAAATATTGACCCCTGCCCTTTCCTACTAGCCATTGGTAATATACTTGGTACACATTTGTGTGACTATTCATTATGTATCTTAGTATTTAAATGCATTCATCTAAAATGTATTTAAGCACATCAAAGTATCATTAAAGAACAACAAAAAACATCCACATTATAAGGAGCATTCATTCTAGAAATATTTATTGTTTTTAATCATCGCCCAAGGCTATAAGGGGTTGACTAAGGAGAACTTGACCCTTACAACTTAGTAACTTCCTTAAAGAATTTTTAAATCCTTCTAGTCCTTAGACATCATTAGATAATATCACATAAAGCTAGGTTACAAAAGCTTGTAAGTTTCTAGATCGAATTTGTGACTTAAAGATTAGTTCCATGTTATGCTAACCCATATAATATTGTGAGTTTATTATAGTTACAAGATAGTCTACAAATCAAGGCCATTAATATTTTATTATAATAAATTTATTAATATACACATCTTCAACATTTGTATCCAATCATCAATTTGACAGCTAAGTACACTTATGCCCCTCATTTAATTTTACTTGTACATATCTCAACTTATGCATTCCCAACTCCTTAATTAAACATTGCATATTTAATTATGTCTATATTTATGTATAAGGGATTTCATTCCTTTACATTTTCGTGAATTCAACAATTACTTATGCAAACTAATTTACCCCTAGAATTTCTTTTATTATCATTAATTGCTTTATCAAATTTTTAGATTTAATTAGGTTTGATTTCCCTCTCATATTTGTACTTCATAGCTATATGTTTTTTTAGGTTTTTATGGTTTATTCACATATCCTATCTTTTACACACACTACTCACCCTTGTTGTGGTCTTTAGAATTTACATTTCACATTTGTTTCATATTTGATTAATAACTATATTTAAAAAAAATATATTTCTTAGGTCATATTTAAATATCTCTTAGGTCATGTTTTTTATCCTTATTATATTATGTTTTTTAATCTCCTTAAGCTCTCACCAGGTTCTCACTTAGATATTGTAATGTTTCATGAAAATATTGTATGTGGGCGTTTAAAGTTTTTTGAACTATCTCTAAGAAATCTTGTATTTTAGGGTTATCAATTTTGGATAAACACAAATCAAGGACGTTTTTGAATTAGTAATGTTCATCCTGGCGAGTATAATTTATATGGATGGGTACAAAACATAGTCGGCGATTACAAAAATGAGAATCTCCTTAAGCTCTCACTAGGTTCTCACTTAGAATCTCTTAGATATTGTATTATATTGGTGGAGGGGGATGAATTTATCCTTATTATATTTTTCTTCTTTTTTTTTGATATGTAAGCTGTGGGACGAGGGGCCCACTCCCTTTATTGAAATAAAAGAAAGAGTTACAAAGATCTGCCACACAGATAAGAAGGAACAGAGGAATAGAAAAACGAAGAAGAAACTAAAAAAGCCTATAGAGGAGCAGAAACAAGAAATCAGCCACCAAAAAAAAACCACTAAAAATACAAACAAAGAGAAAAACCAACAGCCCAGAGCCAAGAGCCAGAAAACCTAAACCCTAAACCCTTCTTTCGGTGCGAAGGAGAGCCTCCAGAGTTCTTTGAGAGCCCGCCTCCACCGCTTCCATACCTTCAATGCAGAGCTTTTTTGTGACAGATTTTCTTCCAACCTTGCGCTTGGATCCACAATCGGGTTTTAGTTTACCGTAGAGAGATTGAGAGATCCCAAGTTTCTGCGGTGGATCCAGAGTGAAGTCGTCAAAATAATCCCGAGTAGGATCATCCAGATCGTCCATGAAGGGAAAAGTGCCCTCTGAATTAGAGCCATCATCTTCATCCGCCTCAGAGCACACAGGGGAGTGTTCAACAATAGGAGCAAACAGAGGGGCAGAGGGAGCCACAGGGTGATCTGGATTCATCACTGAAACAGGAACAATCGGAGGAGAAGGGGGAGCCACAGGCTGATCTGGATTCAGACCTGGAACCGGAAAAGGTTCAAAGAACATTCCATGATTTCGCCAAATAAATTCAAAATCTAGAAAACCCGCCTTCTAAACCCACTTCTTCAAGCAGACATTCCTCGCCCCAGCCAAGTGATGATGAGGGCAAGCATCGATTTTGTGACCTAGCTTATTGCAACGAAAGCACCGAAAAGGCAAACCCTCATAATTTAAAAATTGAGTCCACACACCATGAGAAGAGTGAATCCGTATGGAGTGAGAGAGGGGTTTAGAAATGTCTACCAAAGCACAAACTCTGTAGAATCTACGATCAGAAGCCATAGAGGCAGGGTCGAGCTTGACAAAAGATCCCACCTGTTGATCAGAGAACTTAGAAGATCCACATTACGCAGAACCAAGGGAAGATTTTACAGTCGAATCCAAATAGGAATGCAAGTGATCTTGGCTGTGGCTGGATCGAAAAAAGGAGACCATGGGGATATAAAGAGGCCAGAATGCCCAAAGAACCATGGCCCATTCTACAAAACAAATTTACAATCCTCCACCGAACAAAAGGTGATCAGAAAGAAACCAAAATGAAGAGATTCAACAGCAGGGGTGGGCAAATTACTCCAAGCGCAATTAATCCAATCAAGGATGGAAGCCACCGGCGGACGCTTGTGCAAACATCTGACTACCACTGAACGAACACCAAAATCCTCAGCAACTGCATCGATACAGCCATCAAAAATATTGAAGTCCACAGGTTCCTCAGAAAAAACCACATCAGAATCCCCAAAGGAAAAACGATTGCTTCCAGGCTGAGAGTCTAGATTATGAAGGGGAGGCGAGTCTGAAGAAACCTCAGGACGTGCCAAGCTAGGGTTAGTGGACAGGGAGTGCACCCGACAATAATCTGAGCATATGTGATATGGGTTCGATTTGTTTTTGCAGCCAGCGACATCAATGGTAGGAGCCGCACCAGAAAACTCCTCTCCTGACTTTGCAACCACAGTGTCGAGGCCCTTAGTAGGAGGAGCGTGGGAAGAGGGTGAAGAGGGAGGAACCAGCGATGCCCCAGAGCGGAGGGCATACCTTTTCCATCCCTCCCCAGACGCAGCTTGGCGGCCTCCCCATTTCGAGCCAGGAGGACGCCGAGTCTTCCCATTCTTGTTTGTCTGCGTAGCACCATCATGCAGACAACCTTCACCCTTCACCTTCCTCTGCGCATCATCTACGCCAGTCGCGCCGGGAGAGCCTGCGCACATCATATCCTTTCACCTCGTCTTTATTTTCAAGCTACCTTATTATATTATGAAGCACAATGGTTTACCCTTGATACATTATACTTTGATTTCCTTAACATGCTTCTAAAGCTATTATTTTACGCTAGGTACATCATGCCTTTTATAACATTTTATGTTACATGATTTATTGTGTTCCTAGAATTGTCTTATCACATTGGGGTAATCATGCCTTCCCGTTCATATTATGTGCTCACATGTCCTATCATGTACATAAGAACCACATTGATGACATCGTGCCTTCCCTATATCCACATATATTATTCCTTTAGGGCTACATTACTTTCTTTCATTTGCCTATACTAGGGGAAAATTCATTTTATGGCCTTGATGTTCTATGTGCTTACACACTTATATTTCTTGATTACTTTTACTTTTTGAATGCATTATTTTCTCTCTCCTCCAATTCCTCATATTATATACAGCTAGTTGGAGGGGAGATAGGGAGATATATTATCAGTAACAATCTTATGCTAAGATTTCAGGGAATGTACTATACTTGAAAAAAGAATCATCACCATATATAGATGACTCTTCACCATATTTATTGGCCATGCTTAAAATGTGATACTACTATTTTTTGCCACAATGGGTGGAGTATTTTAGTA
Source organism: Sequoia sempervirens (assembly GCA_007258455.2). NCBI lineage: Eukaryota > Viridiplantae > Streptophyta > Pinopsida > Cupressales > Cupressaceae > Sequoia > Sequoia sempervirens. The sequence continues at coordinate 60,222,413 of VDFB02000363.1, read as the reverse complement.
TGAATTCCTATATAGGTCCTTATAGAGCACTCAAATGAAGGAGAAGACCATGGAGAAATTGAGACAGATCCATTGCTTTACATGGTCCCATAATATTTTATTTCTTAATATTTAATTTTCATGCATGGATTATAATGTTCATATACTTTGAAATGCATGCTCATTTTAGGATTCACAAGCACATCAACATGATGGGGTTGAAATGGAATGATAAAATTTTCATAACCATATGCCAATTCCCATCTAGTTTTGGGTCCATGTTGATAGAATGAATTAATTGAGCTATATAATGACAAGTGACACAATGGTGTGCTAAATTATTTATTGTTACATACATGAATTTCCATATATTCAACTTTATCCTAAATGTACCATCCCAAGTTCCCATGTCTCCAAATTAGAAGATCGATAATATTCTCTGTCAGGCATGGAATATCCTTGATAATTTTGAGGAGGTGACCATACAACACTACTAACATGAAGTTAGCATTTTTGTAAACTTCCTAGCCAATGCAAAGATTGATGATGAGGTGGATCTAATCATTAAAAATTATTTAAATAATTCAACTAGCTTGTAATTTGTATGGGATTGTGAACCACACATGCAAGATCGTGAATCACACATGCAACTTATTGTTAGTTTATAACCTCTCTAGAGGGGTTCCAATCATATAGTGGGATTTCTTGGGCCACAATTTTAGGCACCACTAATTTTATTACATAAACAACCATGTGCAGATTTAATAGCTAGCTTGTGTGGCTATCTAATCAACATTTATGTCTGATACTTCTTTAGCTAGCTTGTGTGGCTATTACATAAACAACCATGTGCAAATTTAATTTTACTTGATATTTATGTTATATGTATTTAATCATATGATGTGAAGAACATATGTTATGTAAGGTGTATAAGAGCATCTATAATATTATAATATGTGTAAGAGATTTTATGACACATGTAAGAGCCTGCTAGAGGTTACAAAGTGAACTAGGACTATTGACCCACTTATGATGCATGTTATGAAATGTCATGGAGCATATTTGAATGGAGACAATGGGTCCAATATGGAGAGTGGGTTATGAGAATTCTTACCATGGTATTTCAGGACCTTGTTGGATCCCACAATATTGCCTTTTAGTAAATTTTTGGCCCTCCTTAAGTCTATATATTTGGGCTTGGGATGGAAGCATTATGCACATATATTGCTTGAGTTGTGTTTTTGGTTTTCATCCAAGTTACATGAGCATTGATATTATTGGAAGGCATGAAGCCTTGTAGTGTATTGTAGCATTGTTGTTTTTAAGAATACATTGATTTTGATGCTTTGGAAGCTAATTTTTCTAAAAGAGTTCTCCTAAATTATATCTATGTCACACAAATGGTTGTTTCTTCTTTGTCTTATTTTCTCTCATTAGATGAAAGGTGAGAGCTCACCTATAGATAATAAAAGTAGGAAATTACAAGTATCCACTTGTGCATAAAATTCATCCTCAAGCCGAAGATTTAATCATATACAAAACTAGAGTAGCTAGGAGGGAAAAATGAAAAATAAAGCTAGAAGAATAAATTAAATGGAGCTAGTGGAGGAAGAATCCAAGGTGCTAACAGTTTGTTAAGGAGACACTAAGGACCCAGAGTGGATGTGGGGGTAGGAGAAATAGTGAAGGGCCAAGGAAGAACATGGTGAAATATAAATCTAGAAGCTTTGTGAAGACCTCCACAATTTTTTTTGACAAATTCTCTCCTAGTTGAGCATTATGCGTATGAGGCGTGCTTGAAGACAACCTCATAGCTGCTAGTCAAACTAGTCTACAAAGCTTTGAATACATAAGGGGTTGCATGGAATTCATTCATATTGTATAGGAGGAGATAGTTTTGAATATGTCCATAGGCTAACACATCTAGAAATTATGTATCCTATACCAAATCTATATAGTTTGATAGGAAGGAGATAACATCAGAATAGTGTAACACCCTATTGTCCCCCTTAAGAAATTCATCACCTAAGATAAGCTTGAAGGCTCATTTTCCACTTTTGTGGTGGCATGTAGATATGCCTATTTCTCACCATCTCACCCAAGCTGATAGGTTGTAGATCAAGAAAAAGAAGGTATGAAAGAAGTGGCAAGTTGACCTAGATAGAAAGAGACTCATGATCAAGTGTACATGATAATGAAATACTATCATCTCAGTTGCAAGGTATCTGGAGGCTAAGGGTGATAGTGCATCATATTAAATGTGACCCAAGATGAAATATTCAATCCTTTTCCATTTTTTATTTTTGTGTGAAGCCACAAATTGGGGAGGTGAGCCTACAAACTTAGCTAGATGGAGTGATGCTCACATATCAAAAATCAATGATTGGAGCCTTGTAGTTTAGTCTTTGAGCTCATAATACAATGTGTCCTTTAAATTTCAGAGTTGATGATCGAAGATGAGTCATAGACCTTAAATTATTCAATTTGATTAATTCTCATATTTTCTAAGACATTAGCTGCTTGGTTTGCTTCCCTATAGTAATGATGACTTCATAGGAACCTAAGCCATCCAACAAATTTTAGATTTGTTGTATTACATAGTAAAATTTTCAATAGTTAATATTTTTTATTTTTTATTATATTGATGATTAATTGAGAATCACCTTCTATGATAATTCTCTTAAAATTGGTCAACTTGACCATTAAACACATATTTTTAAGCCTCATTGTTTGTTCTATTAACTAATTTGACTTTTAGCCTTTGAAAAGTTCTTAGAATTATCCTTGATGATGCATCTAATGTTAGAATGACTTGCATTTCCCCAAAAGGCACGATAAAATTTCAACTTAACTTGTAGTAAATCATCTTACCTTTTTTCTATCCACTTTTATGGTGTTGCCAATCACCGTGCTAGTACGAGGAGGAGGTTTAAGAAGAGGCTAACCATTTAGGAGGAAACAATCCTAATTAGCGAAAGACTCAGGATGTGTTGAAGACTTAGACACTATGGTCAAAATTATTTTATAAATTGAGATTTCAATTTTATGAGTGACAACTTCAAAATTGGAGATTGACTTTCTAATTTTTTTTTAGTTGTGTTCAAGCCAACAAATACATACAAGTATAGGAGGGATTAATTTTCAAATGCATGAAAATAGGAAATTTTGCGAAGGGAAGGTCATGCAAGGAAATGATGTAATAGGGTGTAAGGATAGGTTCCCATATAATTGAGATTGTTACAAAGATGGTTCTAAAATTTTAGGCAAAGCTACAATTAAGGAGGTGTTCTTAGCCTTTTTCTGCACAACCACATAGAACACACTTAAAGGAATTCATTATCCCCATTTTTCCTATCTTTTTCAAGTTAGAATTTTGTTAGATAAGGTGAGCCAAGAAAAGGCCTCCACTTTGGGTAGGCAATATTTGTCTAATAAATATTATTGGGCTAGATTTAAACTAATGAGGCATTAGAGAGAATTTGAGAGCTCTAGTTTTCTAAAAATATTCTAGTCTTTAATACCAACTAGGAATGTTTATCTTTCTTATGAGAAAAGACGATAATTCTCATCTTTAGGATTGAGTGAAGAATAATTTTTTGATTTTGAGTTAAAGGATAATTATCAAAATTTCTCCATTTAACCATCAAATCTAAATTTCCTTTGGGGACAAAGATACAATATTTAACTTTTGATGCCTAATGAAGTTTCAAGAATTATTTTTCCTTCATTCCTTTGAACCAATGATTTATGGCCATTCTAATAGTATTCCCAAAAAAGAGCTTTTCCCTCATTGTGTATAATCCATGAGAGATGCAAAAGGATTAAATCTCTACTTGGTGTGATGAAGTTCCACATCTTTGATCCATTTAGAGGATTGACCACTATAAATATCCTTTCTTTCTCCATAGTGTCAAGGTATTTATCTTACATATTTTTACACCATTTTGAGTTTGGTTTAGAGTACATGTTCCATGCATGTTTAGCACCCCAAGCCAAAATTTAAAAAATAATGTTTATAATAAAATCTTGATAATCCTTTTCTAAACATTTATCAGGTGTTCATGAAGAATTTTTTGTATTTGGTTTCATTTATTCTTTGACCTAAGGCTAAACTACAAGTTGAAATTAACTTATTGATAACCTTAATTACCACCAAAATTAAGTTACTAAAAGTGATGGTGTCATTGGAAAAGAGGGCATGAGTGATTGGAATCCTTAATATGTTTACCCTCAATCATTTTTTTAAAATTTTTTCTATTAAAATAAATCCACGAAGGGGCATTGCCATTAATATGTAAAGAAAAGGAAAAATGAGGTCTCCTTGCTTGATACCTTGTGAGAGTTTGATTTTTTTGTTGGACACCATTAATGATTATCAAGTAGCTAGTCCTTGATATGCAAGAGTGTGTCCATTTACATCATTCCTTGGTAAAACCCTTATTGAGAACACAAATTAAAAAATCCCATTTTACGTTATCATAGGAATTCAACATATATATAATTTATTAACTATCATACCTACCTTACTATGTTTAATGGATTGCAAGGATTCATGGGAAACTATAATCCCTTCAAATATTTTTCATCTTGATACAAATTCACCTTGTTCTTCTAATATCAAAAGTGATATAAAGGATCTCAACTTGGAAGCAATGGGTCTAGAAAAAATGTAGATAGTTTTACAAAAGGAAACATGCTTGGATTCTTCAAAGGAAGAAATATTTCCTTTTGGGGAGTAAGGGATAAAAAGAGGCATTTAACTCTTTGAAAATGTTCTTATTCTTGTGATCTTCTTCTAGAGTGAGTGAAATACCCCTCCCCATGAAGTCTCAACATTTTTTAAAGAAGAAATTTTTGAATCCATTAGAAAGTTTTCCTTATCATTGTGCATGGAGAGGATGATAATTTGATTTTATCCAAAGAGAAACTTTCCATTAAGATAATTTTTTACTATAGACTTATGAAGGGATGTTTTCTAAATTTTAAAAAAGAGATTATTGGTTTCATTTGAGAGAGAGTGGGAGAGAATATATTTTCAAAGTATGAAATAACTTCTTTTTAAAATGATTTTGGGCATTTATTTGATTATTGTTCATTTGTAAGTGTTGTTTTATATATTTTATGTTGTTGAAACCATTTTAGATCTAATATCCCACAAATATCTCCTTACAATTTTAATGTATAAAATGTTTCTACCTTGTTTTAAATTTATAGGCATCAAGTATCCTTTACACTTGTGTTATCCAAGTTTTTATTTGTGAAGCTTTTAGTATTTTAGGTGCAATACAATCTTCGTTCATAACATGGAATGCCATTCTATATATGTATGTTTATAATATAGTTTGAATTTTGGTCTAGTTTATACTTGTCATTTTTGCGTTGTGGGTGTTATACTTGGGTAAGACAATAAAAACTATATAAGATATTTTTAAAAAAGTTAATATAATAGATAAAGGCCCAATTATCCCTTCTTAATTATATATATAGCTCATAAATATACCTATTAATTCATTTCAAGGTCTCAAAAGTATCCCACCCTTCACAAAATTGAATGTTTTTAGATTTTATGATCTCAAAAGAGAAACCAAAAAGCTCCTTCTTGAAAATATATTTTGTTGAGTTTTTACCTTGGATAGGAAAATCCATATAGTTTTAATGTGAACGTGATGAAAGTAGTTTAATTGGTTCAATTTATTGTATTTTACATTTTACTTTTAGGATAAAAGCAAAAGTATTTCATTTAGCTAATTAAGTCTAATATAGTGTAGACAAACACCAATGAAAGAAAAAATATTCTTAATGGAATTAGCTAGCCTTAAAATTGAGGATAGATTGGATAGTACATTAAATTCATACATTAGAAAGTCAAGATGATATTTTTTTGGAGAAAAATAATATTTGGGAAATTATTAAGGATGTGATAACTACACCCACTAATGTAGTACATTTGACAACTCATATGAAGAGAGAGATAAAGGAAAAGTGGATGACCATGGATGTGGTAAATAATCATTTACTTCATCATCAAGTAAAAATAAAATAACAAAGGAGATGTTTGGTGCTTTGGTTAGTCTTTATTAGAGTGAAAAAATAAACATGAAGATGATATTGAAATAGAAACTTAAATCAATAGGGATGACTAAACTAGATTTGGTTACTAGTCACCTCATGAATATCACACAACTTTGTGACCAACTTGGAGTAGTTGGGAAAAGGTTGAAGATGTAGATCTAGTGAATTTTTCTTCGAATGGTTCTCATCTTCATAAAAAACATGTGTTTAAGGTATTTGTGCTAGGAATAATCTTTCTTTAAAATACTATGGGGAAAATCTACTAAAATGGATTGAGTAACCAATAAGAAAGGTGGTGAAAATAATTTATCCCTCTTTGGATATGTGAAGGGAAATAAAGGAAAATGGAACAATAAGGGTAAGGGAAAGGATGAGGATCTATCATCATAGATAGGGAAGAAGGACTTGAGTAAAATCAAGTGTCTCATTTGTCATGAATTTGGTCATTATGTATCATAGTTTCTAAACAAGAAGAGCCAAGGGAAGAAAAGTAGAAGGAAGAAACAAAATTTGTAAAAAAATATGTGAATGGGTTTGTTGCCAAGTTTGAGGAGTTCTTAATGACCTATCTTATCTTTCTATCAACATGATCCCTAGGAATTCTTGGTATGTGGATGGTGGCGCATCTAGGCATATGCCATCAACCTAACATTATTTTACTAACTTAAGAGAACATATTTCTAGAGTTTAGGTTGAGCTTGGTGTTGATGCCAAGTATCTCGTAGTAGGTGTTAGTACAATTCACTTTCAACTTTAGTCAAGTAAGTCTTTAGAGATTGATTATATTTGATTTGTTCCTAGTCTAAGGAATAATTTTCTTTTAATTTTGGCTATGGATGGTAAGGGACATACAATTGAATTTAGGTATTAGAAAGTTATTACTAGACCAAAATGACCTAACCTAGATATAAGTTATAGACTTAGAGAATCCAATCTATATAGGTTACATATTGAACTAGTTATAGCAATAATGATGAGTAAAATAATGAGTTGAGTACCTTGCATATTTTAGGAAATTGCATACTAGTAGGTTTGGTAGGATTCCATGTTGGATGAGTGAACCTCCATAATGAAAAATGATGTATGTGACATTATCCCAAGATTGGAAGGGAAATCAACTATGAGTTACAAGTGGCTCTACAAAATCAAGAATAACCATACAACAAGAGGGAGAAGTTTAAAATAAGACTCAAGTAGAGATAGGGTTCTCTCAGAAGGAAGGAGTAGACTATGAGGAGACATTTTATCCAATCACTAGATACACTTCCATTAGAACAATTATATCTTTAGTTTCATGTGTGGGTTGGAAGAAATATTAGATGGATGTCAAGATAGCTTTTCTTAATGGTATCATTGAAGAAGAAGTGTATATCTAACAACCTCTGATTTTTTAGGAAAATGGGAAGGAATCCCATGTTTTTAGGCTTAAGAAACCATTTATGGACTCAAATAGACATCGAGAATTTGATACTCAAGGATCGATGAATATTTACTAAGTTTGGGATTTACCAAGAGTGAGGAAGATCCTAATATATATTATATATATTTTGGATTCGATCTACTTATTTTTGTAATGTACAAAAATGCTTTGCTCATTACAGGAGTAGAGAAGCAATTGTAGGGAGCAAAGTAGATTTAGTTGTTGAGTACAAGATGAAGGACATCAATCTGAAGCATTAATTTTTAGGTTTGGAGGTTTAGTAGAGACTAGGTGAGATTTTCCTTAGGTAGGGTAAGTATATATTAAGATGGAGGATTTTAGATCTATGGCTAAACCTATGATCACTCATTTGAAGAAGGTGAAATCTTTAGATTTAGTTGATTGATCCCATTGTATAGGTAGTTGATAAGTTCCTTAATACATTTGGTCAATACTAGTCCATATATCTATTTTATAGTGAAAACCTTGAGTAATTTCATGGTGGATCCAAGAAAGGAGAATTTGGTATTAGAAAAACATGTACTCAAATATTTGAAGGGCATGGTGGAATATGGTTTAAGATATCTTGGATATGGTGATGTAAATTTGTAGGGCTATACAAACTATAAAACTTTGGAATTTTCTAAACAAAACCCACTACACTATAGCCTTACATGCTTAGAAAGTGGTTATTAATTACATACTAGTATGAATCTTGTGCATCAATAATATTACTCACCTAATAAAATGGGATGAATTTAGCATGTCTACAATATAACACTTTAGAATTATATGGGGTACAACCCTTTTAAAATGTCTTGTGTTCTAGCTAGAAGTGGTTCTTGACATCCAATATTTCACTCCCTCATCAATAAAATACATGTGTATAGGAAAATGAAGTGGATAATATATATGAATTTATCGAATACATTCAATACCTTCATCAATAATTCCAAAAAATTAACAAATAAAAAAAAGTTCCATGAGATCCTTTGTGCACCTCACAACTTTCAAGTTATTGATAAGGTGTAGTTTTATCTATAAATAATAGTTCTATGGCCCCTAGTACAATATCAAACCAATACACTATGACCCTTACACAATTAAACATGCAAATAGTGAGACTTCCTTTATTATCACTACTCCTAGATATTTGGGTTTGCATCTCATATTCAACATATAATCCTCAAGCTAGATCTTTTCTTTCATTTATAGAGCTAATAAAATATCATCAAATTGTAGAATTATATCAGATGAACATATTAATATAGTTACAAAATATTTCATCACTAATACCACAACAACCTATACTTGATCAAGTATTCATTGACTATACAAAATAGTCAAGGTAGAATAGTATGCAAAATAGGAAAAGTGGTATAGTCTAGAACAACTCAACTACTACATTCCTTCACTAAGGAAAAAAGCTATGAAGAGAACCACTTCTCAAGAAGAGGTGTATAATCTAAGAATAATAGTCACTAACTCATATATTTTCATAGCCTCTACGCTCATCTCCACTCATTATGCACCATGTATACCCACTACCCTACATAATATAACCATGTGCAATCCTCTGCTTGAATCTTCATGTGCATCATTGTATGAATCAAAACATGGGTAACTCTATCTTTACCTAGTTATGTTTAATAAATAGATCTATATGTACTCCACATATCTAGCACATTATCATCACATTCATTAATTTCATATATAACTTTGACATCTACTATGCTCTTGTCCACATGAAGAGTGCACCATACATGTTAGACATGTATTGACCCTCTGTTGGAGGCCTAAATAGATACTTGTATAAATTCTTCTCATATACTAGGTATAGAAAGAGAACCATACCATAAATATAGTTGAGTACACAATACTCTACAAATAGTGTTTTATGTAATGTAAACTTAGAATTTTCCCATTCAAAATATCCTTTAGATCCTAGCTTAATATTTTTTACAATTCCATTTAGGTTATAAAACAAGTTGTAGGTTTTGTCCATTTGTTCTCCTTATATTGTATATTAATCCCTTAATATGAGAGTATGTTGCAAAACAAAATTATATCTAATGTCGTCTCCAAATTAAGAATGTACATATGTAATCCTTTTAAAAGAACAATAAAACATGGGACTAATTTCTTCATCAAACCCTTTAATAAAATTTAATGTGTATAATGCTAAATAACACATATTATATTATAGATTCCAAAAAATATATCAACTATAAGGTTTTCTCTCCACTTCATATAATTTGATAATAGAATATCCCTTGATGCTATCTAAATGTATTAGAAAACACAAATCATTAAAAATTAGGTTACAATATGTATCTTAGTCATCTAGTCAAGGTATTAAGTTTACCAAGGCTTCCTAAAGTTAGAGGGAAAGAAGTTTAAACTGCAAGATATAATGTTATTCAAACCTCTTTAACTCTTGTGATTGCACAATAATAAGGTTTGTAGGTGTGAATGATAATAGGTTGTGGCATAAACATATTGAAAAGAGTTGATCTCGACATAAGGAATAAAACTAGATTCTTTATCATACTTAACCTATCACCTTGATGGTATTTTTTTAGAACATGGGTTTATTATTATTATTATATTGTAATACTATTTAGTTCTTTATAGTTATTTTTCTATAAATTCTCACACATTGATTAACATTAAGCATATAAAATGAATATCTTATTATAGAGTACTAACAATTGAAGTATACAATAAGGAGTGAAATGTTTTTCTTAAAGATGTGTTATCTAAAAAATGCTCTTTTGAATTAAATCTCTTATTATACTCTAAATATGACATTATTATTATTGCTACATTTTGTTACTATCATTTCCATTTTACACAGATTTGTCAATATTGTTTCTCTTCAACTATATTTTAGATATAATTAAAAAAGATATTTTTCTATTCATAACTAAGGACCCCTTTTGTTTTAATCCTTCATTTATTCTCTACTTATTAGAAGTTCCCAACCATTCTATATACTTATCAATATTAGATACAATACATGATACTATCTCTTAGATATCCTTTAATCATGATGAGATGCACGATTATTTAAGATTGTAAAAAAAAGACTAATATAACATAAATTTTCTTGATTACTATTATTATTTATAATTACTTATAATATATTAATTCCAATAATTTAATTAGTATAGAATTAAATATTTTCAATAAAAATAAGCAAAGAAACTTTAAATTATTATTGTTAAATACAAAATAAAAGAAACTTTAAACACTCAAAATGAGCTATACTAAACCTATGCATATCAACATATAATAGGGAGTAAAATTGAAAGAAATAAAAAAATATAATTTTTCATATGCTTTAAGACACATCTAAACAATATTTAAATTAATGGTTAGAGTACTCACAACAAGGCAAGTGGGTCCTGCATGGACTGTTAAGTCTTGTTTGGTAGGACCTCCATTTCGAAACTCTTGACTTGGAAAAATAATCCAAAACCCAACCATAGGATTCAAGCTAAACCATCCATGCACTCCATTATCCATAATGTCTATAGAATATTGGTACTTGTCATCCACCTGTTTATACACCAAAGCAAGTAAATTCAAGGAATATTTCTTAAGAAAAACATTAACCATAAAAAATAGATAATATATATTTGATTCTTTTCAAAAGAGCTCTTATTATGTAGTAGGGGATTCCTTTTATTATTAGTCTCTTCCAATGATAGGATCTATAATGATTAATATCTTATTTTTATTAATAGAGATTATTTTTCCAATCAATATCACTATTCTTTTATCTTACGTTTATTGACAAATTATATGAGATAAGATTTAAATGAACACATTATTATTTTTTAAACATTGCTCTTCATAATAGTCAGGAATGACTATATGAAACCACATGAACAACATTTATCACATTTTATGACCTTTATAATTTTACTACAAGATATTGCAAGAGTTTAAAATATTTATTATTAGTTAACATTTTTATTTGTAAAAAATATGTAAATTTCATATCAAATATAATTAACATTTTAAATAATCATATTTGTTATAAATATTAGGCTAATAGCTATTATCTATAATTTTATATTTACAAGAGAAGTATTACTAATTTGTTATTAGTCAACCTTTTCTCTATTTTAAAAATTGATACTAAGTTTTATATCAAATATGGTTACCATATTTCATTAATTATATATACTATATAATATATCAATAATTATTTTCTAGTACCTTATTCTTGGGGTGGATTGGATTAATCCAAATTTGAATTTAGGGACCATAATTTATGTTGGATATCCCATGCAAAGGATAATTTAAACTTAACTTCAACGAAACATTGAGAGGAAATCCTATGGATTTTGATGTTGGTTGTCTACTTAGAAGCCATGAAGGCTTCCTAGTTGGAGCAACTTCAAAGGGCCTAGTGTAAGGGATGAATAATGAAATTGAGGCCTAGGTGATCCTTTGGGATTATAATCATGCAATCATTTTGGGATAAAAAAGTGAAAGTGGAAAGTAACTCCATGGCTATAATTTATGCAATAAAATTAAGGGGACACCAAATTAGAAAATTAACAGGATAATGAGCCAAATTTGGTCACTCATAGACTAACTAGAAGACTAAACTATAAAATAGACATACAAGAAAATCAATTCCCTCATGAATAGGTTAGCAAACTTCACCATAAACATTGAGAAGGGGTGCATCATTGAGAGGACATTGTCTTTAAATAAATTAACTTGGATCCCAACTTATTCAATAATGATTCTATCATTTTCTATGAATGACCACAATACAATGATGAGAAGAAGAATGGAAACACATGCAAACTTGAGGGATGATTTGATTTATAATAAGAGTCCTTGGTATATAATTGATCATAGGAAGATATGCAATTATCATGTACAAAAAATTCATAAATGCATCAAACTACCACCATTTTTACTAGCATCATCTTTGTGATACCATATAGTGAGATTAGTAGCCAAGAAAAGGAAGATATCATTGTTGGGAGAAATATTAGACTTGTATTTCAAGAAAATATTCAAGGTGAATTTTGTGATTATGATCCATGTTGTGAGGGTAATTCTAGGAAAGTTGTTCCTATCTACAACACACAAGTATAGGGTGAACACAAACATATCATCAATTTTTATTGTATTTTTGAAATCTAGAGAATTCAAAGATGTGATTCAAGTTATGAAATTCTTTGATACATCCTATATGGATATTCCAAAACTATTCTAGATGACATGGTCATTTGTTTTCCATCTTGGGTTTGGATATTGGCTAGCATTCAAGGCATGCCTTGTCGACTATGGATATCATTCATTATCTTTGTAGCTTGTTTCAATGATGTCCTCTACAAGTACCAATCAAAACATGGGGGATTGAATTTTTGACATTTTTCATTGGGGTTGTGCCCTCCCCAAGACTATAATAGACCTTTTTGTGGAAGATACCTCCTAAAGTTTAGAGGAGGATGACATTGAGCAACAATTTTAAAATATATTTTATTTTATATGATTTAATATCAATATTTTTAGAGTTGTAAGATTAGGAGATATACTGTGAATAGTAATTAGTATGTATAGTTACTCTTGGAGGCTTTTGTTTAGCTTTCCATGTGGGATTTTATAGTATATTTCCTAATGGGGATTTTTGATGCCAAGTCCTCCATGATGGGGGCAATCATAAAAATGTATTTTCCTAGTTTAATATAATGAGTATGACTTTGAAGGCTAATTTCACCGATGAAATCAATTATGACAAGAATATTTAATTCTTAAGTAGTTATATAATATTTTATTGTTATTATGGATACTATTTAAAATAACTTTTTGGATGATTTGAACACTATTAAAGAATTTACTTTCAATATGAAAATATCAAATTTAAAAATAAAAGTATTTAAAAATGTATAGCTTCAACAAACTACTAACATATAAATTAATTGAATAGATTAAAATTTTAACATATTACAATGAACTATTGAGTGACATTTATATATTTTATCAACTAGTGTTTTAGAATTAATTCACCAAATTACTTATTTGAGGATGCAGTCATGATTCCATCATTACTAATCATATGAGTAACTATGATAGCATAGAAATTTTCCAAGGACTAAACTCAATCAATTATGTGGATTCATATTCAAGTATCATAATGGTGATTCAAAATAATAGGTATCCCATGAGCTATTATTTATCCCTTGAGAAAGCGTATAAATGTTACTATAAAACTATTGGCATCAACCATTTTTAGAGTAGAAGTGATAACATGGATATTCTTTGAAAGACTAAGTTAAATCAACCACAATACCAATGAAATATCTTTCTAATTTGCTAATGTTTAGTATATAATTTTGAGTTGATATTTATTGCAAGAAATAAGAATATGATATCAGAGCATCCTTAGCCTAAGTTAATCTTGCATCACCAATTTTTTAAAGTTTTCTTGTTTTATAGGTATTTTCCATGTTTTCTAGTTGTTTTTTAATAAAGTGTGATATGTTTCCAACACTTCATTCTAAGTAGTTTTTTTAATATATTAGTCAAGTTTTATAAACATTATTGTAGAAACAATAAAAATCCAAAAATTATGTGGCAATGAGTATAGAGTATCTTGAGTTGTGCATGGAAACCTAATCCTACCCAAATAACATTTCATCCAAGTTTCATGAATATATGATAACCACATCCACATTTTCTGTTTTGAGGACCTATTTATAAGATAATGAATAGGATTAGTTTTAAAAATATTTTAAATATTATATCAATTCCCAATGTTTCATATTTGAATTTGAGTCCTAGAGGGATCATGTGTAACACAATAATGAATTTGGTGGTTGCTAGCTAGAGGCACACCATTAAAGGTGGCTCTACATGGTATTGTTGGTTCATACATGCTACAAAAGGAGATATACCTAATTCCAAGGATGGCTAATAATTAAATCATTTAATTTACTTAGAATATTGGCCCTTAGTGTATTTCCCTAGGTTGATTTGACATGTTTCCATGAGGTAAAGATCATTATATATCCACCTAGTAAAGGATATCTTGATATTATTTATGAGAAGATAAACATGATAACACATGTTTAGAATGGAGTGTATAAGGAAAGACCAATTTGGGTCACAACACATGAGATATGATTTTATAAGAAAATTAAAAGAAAAATTTAGTTCAAAAATTTGAAAGATCTTACTTCATCTATAACGCATTCAAGCATCTTGTCATCTATCATTTTCTATATTAGTCATTCACAATTGAACATTAATTTTTTGTGCATTGTGTTTTAAAGTAATACTATTGTTAAAATGATTTTACATTTTACTACACATGGTTAGATCGTTCTTAATTGGAACCTTCACCCTAGTATTGTGTAATATGGTATTAGAGAAAATGTTGTGAATCTTGAAATGTGTAAGATTATCAGAGTATGGTATGTGCACTTGAGATTTATATTATCATGATATTATTTATCGGAAGATAAACATGATAACATATATTTAGAATGGAGTGTACATTAGGAAAGAAAAATTTGAGTAGCAACACATGAGATATGAGTTTTAAGGAAATTCGAATAAAAATCTAGTTCTAAAATTTGAAAGATCTTACTTCATCTAACTCATTCAAGCTTATTTTCATCTATCATTTTCTATATTATTCATTCACACTTGAATATTAATTTTTTTTGTGCATTGTGTTTAAACATAATATTATGGTTAAATATTATGATTTTACATTTTACTGCATGGTTAGATAGTCCTTAATTGGACCCTTCAACCTAGTCTTGTGTAATATGGTTTTAGAGAAAATTTTGTGAATCTTGAAAATAAGTGAGATGATCATAGTATGGTTTTTTCAAACTCGAGGTTGATCTTTAGACTAGCTTTAGTTGTATGTAATTATACATAGAATTCTACATCTCTAAGGGGGGAAGAATACAATCTTCTAGCATTAAGTGGTTGAGTAGAAGATTCCTTGGTGGGAGTCTTCCGACATTGTATTATTGGGTAGAATATTCCTTGCTAAATTTTGAGTTAATTTTGAAATAAATTATTGACTAGAGGTAATTTGCATAAGAGTGTTTTAAGTCTAGATATAAAATTACTCCTAGAAGGATGGATAAAGGTCAAGGTATAATCCATGCTGCAAAATACATTGACGAGATGTTTAATTTAATGAGAAATGTCTAGATTTAGTTTGATGATGTTGACTTTAAGACCACATAAGAGGTCCTAAGCCTAGAGTTTATGAAAGCGATAATGAACAACAAGATGGAAAACTAGATACAATTGAGCATTTTTAGTAACAAGATTGAAAATAACCAATATTTAAAGCAATTCCATTATTGGATAGAAAAATAGAGCTGATATTCCTAATTATGCTAATATTCAAATCTTGAATAGTTAATTTTCTAAGGCTAATTTGAAAGGTTATGCTTCTATTTGGTGGAAAGAAATTTAGTTAGAGAGAAATAGAAAAGACAATTAAAATATTGATAAATGACATGAAATGGTATATATATTGAAAAATAAGTTAATTTTTATAAATTACTAGCCATTTTTATTGAAAAGGTTACAAAATTTAGGAAAAAAAAGATATGATTGTGAAATAGTATATTGAAGAATATTATAGGATGATAATTTAAGAGCATTCATATCAAATTGAGGTTTAATAAAAAAGAGATAAGCATGTTAAAATGTAATCTATTGATGGATCATATTAATTAGCCTTAAAGGATGGAAACAAGTTTAGTTACAAATTATAGATTAAAAAGAGAATTGGAGGAAAATATGGTAGATTCCCAAGAAGAAGATATCAAGATAGAGGTAGAGAAGAATATAATTATGAATTGTAAAAGAATGATGATACTAGAAGTTAATATAGGAACATGTTTGATCATTATTAGAGATATAGAGATAAATTTGATTATGTTGATTATAAAAGACATGATAGGGATAGAGGAAGATATGAAATAAATGCAAAATCTTCTAAGGAATAGCATTTTTAAATATGGATTAGAAGGTCACAAATAATTTAATGCACTCGATCACAAGGAGGATATGAAAAATCTCTAAGAGAAGCATAATAGACACACACATTGATGAAGAAAGAGCACCACATGGAAGAGTAAATATGTCAAAGAAAGGTGAATCATTGCTAACAACAATATTTTTTTCAATCCTACTAGTGATTTGGTCAAACCAATGCAAAGGAAAACTTTTTTTAGAACTGGATACAAAAATTTAAAGATAATTGTTGCAAGATGAATATAGAAATAGTTTAATTTAGATTTAAATAAGATGGCTGAAAAATAAATTTGAAAAGGGTAGAGTATCCTAGTCCTTATGGAGTATTTAGGTTATAAAAGGATCATAGACTTATGGCTAGTGAACAATATCTTGTGAAAAAATTATGATTGGAGAATTGAAGATGTTTTGTGTGACATCACACTTATGAATGCTTGTCATATTTTTTTGGGTAAACCATGACATTTTGATAGAAAAAATGTACATTATGATAGGGAAAATACTTATAGACTAATGAAAGATAGAGTGGAATGTGTACTCATACCCTTAAAAGAAGAGGGTGAACAATGAATATTATTGCCATTGAAATATTGCTAGCTCAAATGGTAAGTATTTTGTGAAAGATACAAGAAGAAACATAAAACTATTTTTTAGTTCTTCCTAAGTATATACAAGTAGAAATGAATACAAGGAAAAATCAGGATGATATTGTAGCTTATTTTGAAATTCTAAGCTAATGAAAGAACACAATTTGATATTCTTTTTGATAATTCACC
The DNA here is from genome assembly GCA_007258455.2 of Sequoia sempervirens. Taxonomy (NCBI): domain Eukaryota; kingdom Viridiplantae; phylum Streptophyta; class Pinopsida; order Cupressales; family Cupressaceae; genus Sequoia; species Sequoia sempervirens. Next base: position 60,205,127 of record VDFB02000363.1, on the reverse strand, counting down.
TCAAGGATTATCATTTGTTATAAGAATAAGTTATCATATGAATCTAATTCTTTGAGAAAGTTTATCTAACGAGGTATATTGACACTAGATGAATTTGTAGAGTTAAATATTCAAGTAGAATAATAGTCAAAGAAATGATTGATAAGAGAAATTTTAAGTCCATGTGTTGTACAAATTGTTTTGACGTGCCTAAGAAAGGAGGATAATGGATAATGTGTACAAACTCAAAAAGCTATAGATTCCCATTACTAATGATTGATGATCTTTTTTAGTTATTTGAGTGGTAAAAAGTATTTTAAAAAGATAGACTTGAAGAGTGGATATCATCATATTAGAATGAGAGAAGAAGATGAGTGGAAGAATACATTTAAGAAAAAAAGGTTTGATTGAATGATTAGTTATGCCATATATTGATTAACAAATGCACCGAGTGCTTTTATAAGGTTGATGAATGAGGTATTGAAACCATAACTTGGTAAGTTTTTTTTTGTATATCTAGATGATATTTTAATTTTTAGTAAAAGTAAAGAGCATTTGGAACATGTTATATTTGTATTATAAATATTAAGAGAAGATAAACTACCAATGAATGTAAATACATATAGTTTCATGAAGGAAAAACTAGTATACTTCTAGGTTTTATTTTTGTTGTTGATGGATTGAAGATGGATCTAGAGAAATTTAAAGTAGTTGTTTAATGACCTACACCTATGCGTATTTCTAAAGAAATATATTTTTCATGGTTTAGAGATTTTTTATAGGAAAATTCTCAAGTATATATAAGTGAATATTGTTCACCAATCACTAAGATGATGAAGAAATATAAGAAGGAATTCAAGTGAATTACTTTAGTAGATACATTTTTAGAATTGTTCAAAAGTAAGGTTTTGAACAACCTGTGTTAGCTCTGTTGAACTTTCATATGCTATTTCAAGTTGATTTTGATGCAAGTAGAACTACAATACCCATTTTAGTCATGAAGGAAAACCTATTTCTTAGGTCAACATGAGAAAGTGAATGAATTTGAGTTCAAATCACATTAAATGGATTGAATTTCTATAGTTATTTATCCTTCTTAAAACAAAAAAGTGGAAAATCCAACATAATACTTGATGCATTGGATAGAAGACATAATTTATTGCTAGAAATAAGAAGTTAAGTATTTTTAAAATTAATTTACATGAGTATAGATCACTCAAACCAAATTGACCAATAATAAAAAAAAAAACATTAGTAAAATATTTGTCATATTATCTTGAATTTAAAAAATATTAGAAACTTATCTCTTAATCTAATTTTTACAATTTTTATCCACATATTCTTAAGCCATATAACAAATATTTCATTATAGTATTCAATTCTTATATTATTTTTTTATTAATTTTAGAATAAAATTTAACATACATATATAGATACACACAAGCTTATATATTTGTTTGAAATAATATCTATCCTGACTAATTATAATATTTTTTATATATATTTTTCTTTTGTTAAAAATCTTGATATAAAGAAAAATATATAATATTCAATATAGACTACGAAATCTAATTTCTTTAATATATAATATTGTTCAAATAACATCACAAATCCTAATTTAATAGATGTATCACTACAATTATTATTTATTACATTCCAAAGGGCAAGCCCTACTTCTACCATAAGTTAGTAAATTTATTTTACATATATTTTCTTTTAGAATTTTAAATAATACTTTTTAATTTTAATTTTAATTTTTATACTCTTTTCAATATATAAATTTTATATTTCACATATTGTTTTAAATAAAATATTTTGAATGAATTTTGATAGAAGATTATTAAAATTAAGTATATTAAGAATAATTTTCTATTATAATTATAATAAAAATATATATAATTAAAAATTTTAAATAACAAATGATTAAAATTAAAATCACAATTATTAACTCATTTCATATATATCCATCAAAATTCAAAAAAATGAGTTCATTGTGCCTTATAAATCAAATTCTTATTTTTGAATTAAACATATATCATCATCTTGGTGGAAAATATTGAGAATGTTTAAAGATGATTATGGTCAACCATGTCGATTACAATAGATGATTTGACATCAAAGATAGCATGATCAACCATGTCATTTCCTTGAAGGAATTGGTATATAGGAGGTTAGGGGTTGGAACCATACAAATCATTTCTCTTGATGTATTGTTGAGATGGTATGTCAAAATTAGTAGTGATGCAATGATGGCATAGAAAAGTACTAGTAGGTTATGATTTGACATACACTTAGTATATGATTGAATTATATGATAGTATATAATTGAATTGTATGGCCCTAGACTAGGCAAAAGATTAAAGAAAATTTTATGACCTTGGCCTAGGTGAAAGATTAAAAAAAAGAAGGTTGAGTGGCTAACACAAATTCACACATGATTGGTCATATTTTGTTTATTTATATCAAGTTGTCAATTCAATAATCTAGTCAACAATTCAATTAGCAAGAGCACATAGTGGTGAGAAATACTTATTCTATCTAGAGGTGCCTATAATAAGTGTATCTAAGAGATACAATTGGTGTGATAAGGCTTTGTTGTACCAATTGTAAATTTTGAATATCTCTATTTGAACTGTAGTGGAGGAATTGTAAGTTTATACTTATTCCAAAGTTCATAACTTAGTAATAAAGGTTACATTTAAGCACATTTTAGAACCATTAGATGTGATTTTAAGAGTTCTTATGTTGAGAAGACACAACCATCAAGCATGATACCTATCCACTAAGAGCACATCCAACCAATGGTCTAATTGAGGAGATTGTGGCCCTCATGATCTTTAGCAGATTCTCTAAAGGTGTTTGGGAACACTATTAATCCTTATAAAAATTCAATTATTAGAAAATCAAGGTCAGTGAATTTGAATAGTTAATTTTATGTCACTTCATTTATGTGGGAATATGCTTCACATTATGTGCCAAATCATTCTACACCTACATAAACCAATTTTGTAAGTGTAGATATGAAGTAGAACAAAACACAATTAGTTTGCTTATTCTAAGACAATTGTTTAAGGAAATCTTAAAAATCCAACACTATGAAAAATCGATTCCTAATGCCAAACTTTATTGTTTTTGCACCTTCACAATATAATTATCACATTTAAATTTATTTAATTTTTACACTTATTTAATATTAATTATTTTATGTCGCTAACTCATTTATTTAAATTATTTATTTATTTAATTAACCTAGGTATCTCATAGAAAGAACATATTTTCTCTTACAAATCCCATCACAATAAAATAGAAATAGGAGTTCAAGCCCCTCCAATGAGTCTATCTTGAAAGGAATAAATGGCTTGCATATAGCAAGTAAAGTAAATAATTTTAAAAGTACAATAAATATATTAACAAATATTATATAATTTTTTTAATCGTATAGATTAAAGTTAATATTAGTATCAAATGGTTCTAAATTTGCTAGTGAAGTTGAGTGGTTTTGAATGAGCCTATAGAGATCAAATTTTGTTGAGTGAAAGGTCTTGGACATCATAAAAGATTGCCAAAATCCTACTTCCAACAACTTTGGAAGAATAGATATCACCAACAATTTTGACAAAATAAACACCCCAATCCTTTGCTTAACACTATTTGATAATACTTTATACTCTAATAGTAAATCTTTCAACCTAGTTTTTAAACAAAATATTAAAAACACCAAATACCAAATTTAGCTAGTCTCAATAGAGATTTTTATTTCATTTAAAAAAAAGGTATTCCAAAAGAAAGAAGTAGATTCCAAAAGAATCTAAATATTCCAATAAAATAAAAAACATTTTTATTAAAAGAAAATAAACTTTTTAATTTTAATTTTTTATTGTATAATACTTTTGTACTGAACTATTTATTTCTTTTAAAATTATTATAAATTATATTTTTTTAATTTAATTTAATTTTTTTTATTATATCATACTCAAAAATTATTATAAATTAATATATTTTTAAATTTATAATTTAATTTTTATTGTATTATTTTTTTTGAATGAACTGTTTATTTCTTATTTAATATATTTTTAAAATTTCAATTTATTTTTCATATCATATTTTTTGAGTGAACTGTTTATTTCTAATTTTAAATCTTCCATATTTTTGTGGCCTTCACGATGGTGGTTGTTATGTGTTGAAAACGTGGGCGGTGCATGTTCATTCCACTGTAATATTTAATACTTATGCAAATAAATTAGTGGAAGGGAAAAAAGGCAAAGCATTACCTGGCCTTTAAGTGCAGGGTCAGTTGGATTGGTGAGCATGACTGCTTCAGGGTAGTCCAGCGGAACACTCCTCGACCTCTCTCTGTCCTCTTCATTTGCCATCAACTTTTGTTTCTGGTCACCAATTTGCATGTGTTGGAATCTGCACAGTGCACGCCCATCCAATAAGACAAATCTAATTTATGATGAAACTGAATGTTCAATTTCTTACCTGTCCTTGTCGAGCCTGAAGACCATGCGTGTCTGCGCCAGTGAGCTCGCAGGGTATCCTTGTTTGCGTTCATAGATGGCATACACATAAAACCCCGAACTTCCACTTTGTAAAATATACCTGCCCAACATCCACAATATTTTACTTCAGTTGCAGTAAACCAGGCCTACAATCTGTCTTGCTACCCTATTTCTAGACCACAACATAGGTGGTATATTTATAGTTTTAACTTTTTTTTATGTAATAACTGTAAGAAGGTGGTTGATTAAGTTCTGGTCTAGGTATAATTTTGACATTGGGTGCTTACCATTATCTAAGATGTAAGAATGAGTGGTTATTAGAATTGTTGTGACAAATGTAATTGAAAAAATTATAAAGTTGACATTTCTAAATTAGATGAAAGACGTTTCATTATCTGAATTAGAATTTAATATATAAGAAACTTATTACCTTTTGACAAATTATAAAAAGCCTTTAATTTGAAAAATTCCACTGCAAACCTATGTGGCTATTCAAGAATGCAATCCATCATTTTTATACCTTATGTCTATGTCGACTGGAGCTTGTTGATTGTTTGGATCCCACTTTCGAACAAATGAAACTTCCACTAAATCTGGAGTGGATTTAACCACATTAAACTGTGGCTAAAATGCTGCAGCAAATGAAGAGGATTCTCAGTTTCATCAATTAATTCTTCACATTGAATTTCAAGTTAGGCTGTGTGGCGAAAAACTCACGTATCCTCTTTGGATGGGCCTTGTGGTTTACTCCAGTTTATATCCCAGTACCTGCATTTCTCACAAACATCCATCCACATAAGCTCTCAATAAAAACTTGTGCTGTAATTCAGCAACAACAAATTCACTTTTATAAATGATATGTTTTAAATCATAATCCTACTCTTGAGATGAATATAAATATAGTCAGTCAGTAAAAAATCTTGTACCCATTTCTTTTTCCAATAAATAGAAATATATTGAGATACCATTCTTAATTTTCTCTGCTGGATTTGGTAGAAAGATTCGACAAAAGCAGAGATCAGCTGTGTAAAAATACAACATGGGGAAGTTGGCTGTGCCAACTGTACTGTTGCTGCTCTTCCTTCTATCCATTATTCCTGACAACAGTCGCAATATAAAAGCCAATGCGGCAACGACCGCTGATGAGGTTGTGGATTCTCCTAGGGTTGAAGAGGGCTTTGGAGCCATCCTGGACGCTCTTTCAACTGATGCCAATGTTGCACAGAGGGAGGCAGAGTCTATCTCCAGGAAGTCTCTGTGAGCCAATGCCCCGAAGTTTGAATTCCAGGCTGAGGTTTCGAGGCTGATGGATATCCTCATCAATTCCCTTTACAGTAACAAGGATATCTTCTTAAGGGAGGTGATCTCGAATGCCTCTGATGCTTTGGATAAAATTAGATTCTTGTCTCTTACAGACAAGAATGTGTTGGGAGAGGGTGAGGATGCCAAGCTTGAAATAAAGATCAATTTGGATAAGGAGTCATTTAAGGATCTGACTAAGTGGTGGAAGGATGTTCTTTCCACTGAAAATGTTGATTCAGGGAAAATAAGTAACAGGTTAGCTGACACCCCCGGAGTTGTTGTCACATCAAAATATGGATGGAGCGCAAACATGGAGAGAATTATGCAATCACAAACTTTATCAGATGCCAACAAGCAAGGTTACATGCGTGGAAAGAGGGTCCTTGAGATCAATCGAAGGCACCCTATTATTAAAGAACTACGAGAATTATTAAAGAACTACGAGAAAAAGTTGTGCACGATCCAGAGTCTGAAAGTGTAAAGTAAACGGAAAAACTGATTTACCAAACAGCATTAGTGGAAAGTGGGTTCTTCTTTAATGATCCAAAGGAGTTTGCTGCTAATATTTATTCAGCAATCAAGACAACTCTCAATGTGAGTCCTGATGCAACAGTTGATGAAGAGGATGAAGTAGAAGAAGAAACCGAGATTGAAACAACAAAAGACACTGAAAAGGAGCAGACAACTGAGGATGTCTCGGAAGGAAGCCCTGCTAAAGAGGAAATCATTGAGGATGTAGTTGAGGAGGAATTAAATCAGGACCATGATGAATTGTAGATAACGTAGTGTGAGGCTAGGGCCATTGGCCGAGGAGTTTTAGATAATTGTTAGATATAGGTGTAATTTCTGAAAGTCTTAAAAAGTTCACTAAGATAAAATGTCATAGAGTCTTGGATTCCTCAAAGCTAGAAATTTCTTGCCACTAACGTTGGTAGCATTGCATGGCAGCCAAATCAACTTTGTTAAATTGAATGAAGAAGGGATTGAGCTCTCTCTCTCATTCTTATTTACAATATATAATTTTCTGTGCACAATAGCTTTAAGAAATAAAAATAAAAGAAACAAACGTTAATATCCAGCATATCTTTTATGGGTTTGACTTTGGGCTGTATTGAGAAGTTTATCAATCCTAAGAAACACAAATAAAAGATTCAACATACCCTGTACGAGTTGGACCTCGGGTTTTATCAAGAAGGTTATCAATGCCTCCATACTCAACGCCAACAACCGTTCCTTGGGGATTGGCTAATGTCACCTTCACAATACCATTGTCCAAAATTACCTGTACAAACATTGAAAGACAGGCTTTTCAGATAAGTTTACCTTCACAAATTTAGATAAAGAATTTTAGTTTTCATTTCAAATACAATCATTTGATTTCATTATAAATCACGAAGTTTTATTATATAATTTTTTTTGAAAATATCTTATCAGATTTGGATTAAAGAAATTTAATTTTACTGGTTGCAAATAGTTATTTGGCATGAGCTTTTCATAATCTATGAAATGGTGTGTATAATTGATTTTAACTACTATTTTTCTATTCAATGTTTTCAATCACACTCAGTGATACATTGATAAAAAGAATAAAATGTAATCCAAAACGTTAATTGAATAATATACACAAACAAAACCAAAAGTAATCATATACATTACAGATTATTGTAAATTAAAATTATTACTAATGCTTACAAATGATCGTCACAAATAATATTAATCTAAAATAAAATCTAATTCAATAAAACACGAATTTTTAAACAAAACAATTAAAATCAACATCAAAATCCAAAACTAAATCAACTGTAGTACAAATCTCCAATATAAATACTTCTACCAAAACATATATGTAAATCTCTTTAGCTTTGAAAAGAGAAATAAGAAAACGTCAGATTGTCAGTGATATCCAATCTTTAATATAAAGATATGTTATGTGCCTGAAACCAAATGTATGTAAAACAACAGTAGTAAAAAAGTTGTGAGTTGGAAAATGGGTGATAACATTACTTGATCTCTCTGAAAACTGACTTGCACACTGCCTTCAGTCTTCAATGTCAAAGCTGTAAAAATACAGAGAACTAAAAATACTGTGAACTCCCACATTGTTGAAATAAAAGCAGAGACAAGAGTGAAGAGTTAAACGATAGTGTATTGAACATAAGAGTTGGGAATACACCTCCTTTTATATACAGGGAAGTTGTTGGGAATACGCATAAAAGATATAAACATGGGGTGAATAATAGGTTCATAATTTCTTATATTGAAGATATCTATAAAATTGTTAAATTTAGACATGACCCCTATAAAATGAGGGCTTAAATTAAATGGTCCAACCTGTCTCTCAAACAAATTAATTTAATTGTTTCCTTTTCTGGACAATATAAATTTTCATGTAATATAATTCTCTTTGATTGTCTTTTTCCTATCCACATAATTTTCTGCTGAGCTGTTACAGTTATTTTGTTAACGAATGTGGCTGGAAATGGTATAAGAACAAACTGTTTGAAGTTAAAAGTTCAACGAATTTTCTTTGTTTCAAATTTTAGTCCTTTTCTTCTCCTGATTTTCAGATTCGTTTCCTTCAGGAAAAATCAAGAATATAATGTATAAATCTTCTTTGTTAATTTGGTAGTAATTATTATTTATTATTAGTATGTTAAAAGAATATAAAAGTAGTTAATTTGATAGAGTATCATATCAAGATTTATTTTACTAAATATAAATTGCTCTAGGAAAATTTACTGACAGCAATTCATCTATGGAAAATTCACAGCCAGCAATTCACCGTGGGAAAATTCACCGTCATGATAAATTCATCCCAAATAAAATTCACTACCAACAATTCACCATGCAGAAAATTAACTTGGCAATTAGAGAGGTGTATAATTATTATTTTTCGAGTATCTCAATAAATAAATATTTATGAGATCAAAGTATATGAGATTCAAAATTAGAAAAAAATATTACATTAACACAATTACAAGATATAAGATTTACTCAATTAATCTTATATATATTTGTGTGTGAAAATTACATAAATTAGTTCTAATGAATAATTCTAAATCTGCAAATAATGTTAAAGTGTGTGTGTGTCTATATATATATATATATATATATATATATATATATATATGAACTAATTTATGTAATTTTCACACACACACACATTTCAATCCTCTTTGTGATGATGTATGCATGTATGTATCAAGAAGTTAAAACTACATAAGATTATTAGTTCCAATCAATAGTTTTAATAATGTTCAAGTAGATGCTAGGCCTACCCATTCATCTACAACTTGACCAACATTAAGTTCTTGATGCAGTTCATATGCAATTCATAGAATACAAAAAGGTTCTAATTGAAAGAGTAGTTGTTCATAATAGTTCATTTACATGTTATATCATCAAATTTACTTAATTATAAGTTTGTATATTGCAATAGATTCAAAACATAGATATAATCGCTTAGATTAAAAACATAGATATACTTCTTTTTTTTAAATTATGTTGTAAATTTACATACATATTTAGGATTTATAGATTAATGTTGTATTTAATTAAATTAAAGCTCATGGAATTTTCATTGTTCTAACATTTTAGTTTTTTTTTTTCTCTCTTGATTTTAACACTTGTTCCCTTAAAAATTTCAAATTTCAAGATAAAATCCAAAACATAATATCATAATAGTATTATCTTCTTGTTATTTTATACTCTATAGTATAATTATAATTTTCATGTTGTGTGCAATTTTGTTTAGACATGTAAGAATGAGTTAGTTACTACTTGGTATTTAAATTAAGATGGTTATGGAGTTTTAATAAAAATGATATTTCAACATTAAATTCAACTTGTGTAATATTTAATTCAAAATATTGTTCTATAATTAAAAATCTCCCAAGTTATTATGTAAAATTACTCTAATTAACTCATAAATTACATTTACATGCTATTAAAAAAGTATTATGGTTGATTCTTATAAAAATCTCACAAAACATATTTAAAATTGTTATCTAGGTCAAGTACTATACAAAACTAAAAAGTCTCAAAGTATTTTTATTAAAAAAATAAATTAGATAGTTAAGTAAGAGAAGTAGTAATCAAGAAATAGAAGTTTCCCTCAAGTTAAAATTTCAAGTTTAAACTCAACTTGTGATCTAATTTACAATATGGCCCCATGTGATTGTTTTAATTAGAATATAGCCCCATGTGATTGTTTACTAAATTTATAAGGTCTAGATAGTTTGATGTAGCGCTATATTGGTTTAAATAAACAATTGGTGAAGACATGTAGAGTCATAATAGAAGAATGGGAAGAATACAAATAAAATATAGGAAATTAGAACCTTTTTTTAATTAAAAAATAAATTACATACATGTGGGATTTTATTATGAATAGAACTTGACAATGTTGAGAAAAGAACAAACAATCTAGAAACAAGGAATATTTGCATCACAATCTACTCAAACAACCAAAAGACAATTTAATTAGATTCTACATCAAATTATTGCTTTGCCTCTCAAACTACAAACTCCTTGTAAAATAAGGTAATGGAGCATCAGAAATTGTACTCCCTTGTAGGTGATACTACAATTTCACACTTAGTTTGGACCTACTTTAGTGACCCCTGCATTTATGTATTTTCAACATCTCCTAATTAGGCCCTAATCTCCTAAATTATACATCCTAAGGCCCATTTTTATTGTTTCTTGAGAAATTACAATCATTGAACAAATCATTTATTTAATGTTTTACCCTTGACTCCTAAAATCCTAGAAATAGGGCTAGGACTAGGAATATAGAGAGAAGTAGAGAGGGAGGGAGGAAGGGAGAGGTAGAGATAGAGAGATAGGTTGGGAAGGATATAAACAAAAGTAGGTAGAAAGAGAGGAGGATGGAGATGGAGGATAAAGAGAAGTAGAGAGAGAGAGGTAAGGTGGAAGGGGTGGAGGGAGAGGTAGGTAGAGAGAGGGAGGGTGATGGGATATATAGGGTGTAGACACCCAAAAATGTCCTCTTACAACACCTTGTCACAACATTACATCATTTAGACATCTTGTAGCATGTTTTTCCCTAGGTACCCACATCATCATCTAATTAGTTAAATAAATCTTATTTATTTAACTAATTTCATTTAAATAATTTCTATTCATAATCTCTTCATTCTTCTAATGTTAATTAAATAATTTATATTATTTAATTAATGAAATCATAAATCCAAAATTAATTAAATAAACCAAATATTTATTTAATTAATAAAATTTTAAGAAGATCTTCTCGCTTTCTTTCCAAAATTGGAACTCATGTGTATCTAATTTATTTATTTAATTAGATAATTCATCAATTATCCTTCTCATATTTTTCAGGATTTGTTTCCTTTAAAACAAAAATAAATATCTTTCTATCTTCTTTAAATTCTATCTTATCTTGTTGTATTTCCTCTTTTGTCAAAAATAAAATCCTTGTCAAATCTTATCTCCATCCACATCAAATCTCTATAAAGATAGCCTCTCATAAGCCATTTGGGGGATTTGATTCTTTAGGCATCCTTATGCTGTCAAAATCATTCTTGAATCCTTCATCCATCTCTATTTTATCATCCTCCATCTATCACCTTCATCATATCATTATGTTGTTGAAGTGAGCAAGGTCAACATGTCAAATCAATCAATCAATTCATCCATCATTGCATCCATTTGAGGTATTTGAGGATTTGGATCAGGTAATTCATGTTATTGTTTTATCATTTTATTTATCCAAATTTTTCATATACATAGGGAAGTATAGAGGGAAGGAGAGAGAGAGGTAACGTGGGAGGGATAGAGTGAAAGGTGGGGAGAGAGTGTGAGGGGAGATAAGGCAGGAGAGAGAGGTACATAGATAGGGAGAGGGAGAGGGAGGAAGAGACAAGGAGAGAGGGAATGAGGGAGAGAGGGAGGGAGAGGTAAGGTCAGAGGGATAGAGGGAGAAGTAGGTAGAAAAAGAGGGTGAGTGGGAAGGTGAGAGAGAGGTAGATAGGAGAGAGAGGGTGAAGAGAGATAGAGAGATACATATTAAGGGAAAGAGAGATGTATAATGAGGGAGGAATAGAGTGAGATATAGGTAGAAAGAAATAGAGAGGGGAGATAGAGATAAGTAGAGAGGGAGGGAGGAAGGTAGAGGTAGATATAGAGAGGTAAGGTGGGAGGGATATGGGGAGAGGTAGGTAGAAATTTAGATGGAGATATAGATGGAAGATAACTTGAGAAGTAGAGATAGAGAGAGAAAATGTGGTCACCTTCCATCTCTCTACCCGTCTCTCCCTCTATCCCTACAACCTTACCTCTCTCTTTTTGTCTCTACTTTTCTTTATCTCCCATATACATCTTCCTCTCTATCTACCTAGCTCTCCCTAGCTCTCCCTATATCCATCCCAACCTACCTCTCTATCTCTACCTCTCCCTTCATCTCACCCTCTCAACTTCTCTCTATCTCCCCTCTTCACTTCTCTCTACCTACCTCTCACTCCATCCCTCCCTCGTTTCCCCCTCTCTCTCCCTTTAGATATCTCTATATCTCTCTTAACTCACTCTCTCCTCCCTATATATCTATCACTATCCCTCTCTACTTTTGTCTATCTCCACTTATCACCTCTCTCTACCTACTTCTCTCTCTCTCTCTCTCTACTTCTATCTCTCTCTCCCCTAACCCTCTATCTCTCTACCTACCTCTTAGTCTGTCTCTCCCACCATAACTCTCTCTCCCCTTCCCTCTATACTTCTCTATATATCCCCTCACCCTTCCTCTCTCTACCTACCTCTCCCTTTATCCCTCCCACCTTACTTCTCTCTTTGTCTCTATTTCTCTTTGTCTCCCATCTCCATCTTCCTCTATATCTACCTACCTTTCACTATATCCATCCCACCCTACCTCTCTATCTCTACATCTCCCTTGCTCCCTCTCTAATTCTCTCTATCTCTCTCTTAACTTACCCCTCACTCCATTCATCCCCCATTATCCCTCTTTATCCCTTTATATATCTCTATATATCTTCTCTCTCTCCTCTCCACTTCTCTTACCTTCCCTCTCTACTTCCCTCTATCTTCCTCTCACATTCCCTCTCTACTCTCTGTATGAGTGATAGGGAGAGAGGGAGAGAGAAGGAGAGGAATAGAAAGAGGAAGATATATCTATAGATAGATATGACTTGGGAAATATAAAGGGGAAGAGAAAGGGAGAGAGATAGCTAGAGAGAGAGGGAGAGGTAGAGGCAAAGGGAGAAGGGGTGAGGGAGAGAGAGTGAGGAGGGAGATGTGGAGAGGGAGAGAGGAAAAATAAATTCAAAAGGTACTCTTATATATTGAAAAATTTGAAATATCAATTATGCATCAAATATGAAAATGAAACCCTAATGTGGTTTCCAAGGATGGGTAGGGTAAGTAAAATTGATTTCACAATCAAGATAATAGAGAAAGATGTATCATTATAAAATTGATGAAGAATTGGGCATGCAAAGAGTTGGTTGCTCCTCGTGGGGACCAAGTTGCTTGGAGCAGAGCATTGTAGGAGCATGTTAGGGATGTGCATCCAAGGAGTAATCAGAATGGGGGACCTGCACGAGGCAAAGTTCAGGGTGTAGGATCATGTTCGAGACATTGATCCAAGGAAAAATTAAAGTGGCGAGTTAGGCCTAGAGTTGGGAACTTCAAATGAGGTTGAGTCACGAAAGGGAAAGACAAGGGAAATGAGGAAGTACCTTTCCCACACCATTTGTGGACTACTTGGAGCAGTAGAACTTCAAGGAAGTTGAGTTGATAAGGTGGCAAGTCGAATTGGTAGTCGTGAGGGAAAACTAGGAGATGGTGTCATGAGATCAGAGGGTAGGCATGTGGTATGTCTAGAAGTGATGCCAAAACACAAGGATTGTGGGTGGAATCAAGTCAGCGAAGTGGATGTCAATGCAACAGAGCATGGTAATGACATTTGACACATGAGGTAGGTTTGCGGAGAAATGTTGGTTGCTTTGGGTTGCACTGTGATAGGTGTCAGCCTCCTACAATGATTCAATAACTAAGCCTTTATGGCCATGATTCAAAGATTGCACATCTAACTTGAATAGCTATCTCATTCATCAAGAAGGTGCATTTAACTTGTCAACCCAGGGACGTAGACTTGAAATGGGTTAGCATTGTATGTGCACTAGGAACTCTTAGTAGCCATGTCTATACTATAGCTAAGAAACACAACACTAAAAGTAAATTACTTGAAAGGAAATAAAGTAAATATTGAACATCAACCAACAACTATACTAAGCTATAATGTGTGTAGGAATAAAAATATGAGCAACAAACAAGAAACTACTTTGTCTACTTTAGCTATAGGAACAAACACAAAATGGACTTCTAGTGGCTGCAAGAACAATCAATGCCAAATTTTTAACTAAGTACAGAACGGGAAATAATAACTAAACTAACTACTCTAAAGAAAGGATTACTCACCAAGTGGGCCCCCTTGGATGAGTATCCACTAAGACTAATATAAACTCGGATGCTCAAATTCAGACTATCATCTCATTCATTGAAAAATATGTAAATAGAGTAGCAACATGGTTGTATTAAAAAATGGAGAATGCTCAATACATTATCAATGTCATCTACCAACAACAATAAAGAACTAAGAACCCCTTAAGAAGAAGATTCAAATCCTTATTTAAACTACCAGCTAAACAAGGCGGTCAATTCCCACTAATTGAGAGGATGCCACTTTAGGGAAAACGAGGAAAAGAGTGGTAGAGCGGTTACGTCTATAGGGAATCCAGTCAGACATGCATGCCTGATCGTGGACTTAGCGCTACAGTAATGCCCATGATTGTCCAATGCCATAAATACAAGGTGGTTACTGTTAGGGTTAGAGATAGAAAATATCTAACAATTAAATGCAGATTTAATTAATAAACAGAGAAACTAAAACACACATAGATTAAATCATAACACAAAAATTTAACGTGGTTCACCCAATCCAGGCTACATCCACCAAACCGCAGCCATCCAATACTTTTATTATCCAGTGTAAAACCTATTACAATCTTGCGAATAATTGTGTTTTTCATCATACTGAAATACCCATCCGAACCCCTTTTTAACAAGCTTAGAAGCTTCCAGATTTTTGGGTTCTACAAAATCAGATTTTTCTTTTTTTCATTGATTTTTCCCTTTTTTGGTAATCACGCAAAAAAGTAGGAAGAAAAATTTTCTCAGGGGCTGTCGCCCCTAAACCCCCGACCGGGGCCCGGCCCGGCCCTAGACCTCGACAAGGATAGGGGCTAGGGTGTATAGTATGTGGTGAGTTGCCATACCAACAATCTCACTTGGAGACTAATCGGGGCTCCACGCAACACAATCTCCACTTGGGCCGGTTTTTGGACAACTCTTTGTTGCAATTCGGCTCCCATTGGAAATGGGACCTTGGTTTTCTTTGCTCTATTATGTAGATTCAACCTTGAAGAAGACCAACTTGAGAAGTTGAAGGGCTCTGACTTCTCCCTTGTCACGCCATTAAACATATTCGGATTGACATCTGTATGTATCTTGTCCGACAACCTATCCATCCTCAACAACTGACCGGTAGAAATGATATCTCAATTGTATATGTTTGTTTTAGAATGCAAGGCAGAATTCTTTGCAAGATGTATAGCACTCTGACTGTCTGTAAATAAGTAATTTTCATCCTGTTGTTTTTCCAACTCATCCATGAAAAATTACAGCCATATCATCTCCTTGCCTCACATTGCGGCAACATACTGCCCTACTGTGGTGGATAAGCAACCACCTTCTGCAATCAGCATCTTTATAAGTGGTATTGAGGCCCCCCAAAACATAACAATTATTAGATGTGCCTCTCAGTACCGAGAATCCATTTACCACATTCCAATACCGACAAGGATGGCTCAAATACACCGCTAACAATATAAAGCTATGTAATACTGGTCTTATGCATACCATGGAATACATTAAGCTTCCTACAACTAAAACATATGGTACCTTAGACATTTTTTCTTCCGCCTCTTGTGTCTTTGGACACATCTCCTTAGTCAATTTCAAATGACTAGGGAAATGTGTGCTGACAGATTTTGCATTCTCCATGTGGAATCTCTGCAACACCTTTTCTAACATAATTAACTGAGATAAAACAATTTTCTATTTTCCTATCTCTACCAAATTTTTTTCATACCAAAGAGTTTGTTTTAAATCCTTCATAGCAAAAAATTTGCTAGCTATTATTTTAACTCCTTATATGATCCATAGACCCATTTCACAAGCATGTCATCAACATATAAACATAAAATAATATATTTGTCATTATCAACCCTCTTAAAAATAAACACAATGGTGAGGATTACACGGTTGTAGCCTTATAAGCCATAACTATCAAATTTAATATACCATTTCTAAGGTGCTTCCTTCAAACCATATAGACTTTCTTTAATCTGCACACAAGTTTCTCCTTACCTTGACCTCAAATCCTTGTGGTTGTTCCATATATATTTCCTCTTCCAAATCACCATGGAGAAAGGTTGTTTTAACATCAAGCTGTTCTAAATGCAAATCTTCAACAGCCACAATACTTAAAACAATACGAATAGAAGTCATTTTAACAACAAGAGAAAAAATCTCATCAAAATCAATACCCTGTTTCTGTGCAAATCCCTTTACAACTAATCTGACTTTAAATCTTTTCTTACCTCCATCCTCCTCTTTCACCCTATAAATCCATTTGTTTAGTAAAGCCTTTTACTACTTGAGCAACTTACGCAAATTCCCAAGTCGGTTTTTTGATGAGAGTCCATTTCTTCTTCCATTCACATTCTCACACTAAACCTTGGTATCCACATAGCTTCATCCTTAATATTACGGTTCACCGGCCTTCGATTAACAAAATAGTATACAAAGAGGGAGAAAATCTTTGGAAGTCTACTTAACCTTGAAGATCATCTAACATTCACAGGAGTTTGTGGTAATTGTTGTGTTGTTGTTGCCCAGCATGAGGAACCACTGAAACATCATTGTTTGGAATATCATCCAACACTGCATAATCATTTTCTTTCTTCTCATGCTAACAGATCTTTGTACAACACTTTCTCATTGAATATGACATCCCTGCTTCTCACAATTTTTTGATTTTCAAAATCTCAAAGCCTATAACCAAATTCATCAATGCCATATCCAACAAATACACATTTCTTTGATTTTGCATCAAGCTTGGTTCTATTTTAGAATCTACATGTGCAAATGCTTCACAACCAAAGGTTTTGAGAAAAGAATAACTCACCTTCTTACCTTTCCATGCTTCCTCTGGAATACCACAACCCAAAGGATTAGAGGGACCTCTATTAATTAAATAAATAGCAGTGTTTACAGTCTCTGCCCATATTTTAAAAGGCAACCCAGCATGCAATCTCATAGTCTGTGCACGCTCCATTATTGTTCTATTCATGCGCTCAGCCACTCCATTTTCCTGTGGAGTCCTTGGAACCGTTTTCTGCCTACGAATGCTATTAGAGGAACAATAATCTTCAAACTCTTTACTGCAATACTCACCACCATTATCAAATCTGAGACATTTTAACCTTTTACCCATCTCATTCTCAACCAAGCTTCTCCATTTTTTAAAAGTTTCAAATACTTCAGATTTCTGCCTAAGGAAATAAATCCATACCTTCCTAGTTGCATCATCAATGAATGTAACATAATACAAAGATCCACCAAGAGAAGATACCTGAGCTGGTCCCCATACATCTGTATTCACAAGCTCCAATTTCTCATCTTTCTTTTGCTTCCCATCCTTGAGAAAACTTACTCTCTTTCGTTTTCCATACACACAACTTTCACAGAAATCCATAGTAACACATTTTAGACCTGGTAAAAAATTATTTGAATGAAGTACTTTCATACCTTTTGCACTCATATGCCCAGGTCTATTATGCCACAGTGCTGATTTAGAGTCCACAGCAACTAGATGATGAAGGTTGTGTTGTTACTTTTAGTCATAAAAACTAGAGGGTCACAAAGGTGTTAGGGTTAGAGATGGTAGATATCTAACAATTAAATGCAGATTTAATTAATAAACAGAGAAACTAAAACACACACAGATTAAATCATAACAGAGAAATTTAGTGTGGTTCACCCAATCTAGGCTACATCCACCAAACCGCAGCCATCCAATACTTTTATTATCTAGTATAGGGGCTAGGGTAGGGGCTAGGGTGTACAGTATACCATGGGCTATATAGTATAGCATGATCAGTCGCCGCATACCAATAGTTACAATGTGATTGTCGTGTTGTCATCGTCCTTCAGTTTACTCCTTTGAATGATTCCCTTGTATGACCATCTGGCGGTTCCCTTTCTCAACTTAGCATCCATAAATTATGTCATGAATGGCAATGTCAGTATGCATAATAATTGATCATCTAAAATCACCTTAAAGAACATTCATCAACCATACACAAAATTAATATAGATAATCCACATAATATGCCAATGTCATTAAAATTTCATAGAGATAGGGTTAAACCTAATGTCAATGGTTTGAGAGAAACATTATGCAAATATTAACACTTAACTACTAAAGTTCATGACATTGCCAACAAATGGACTATAAATTCTACCCAAAATTTTGACCAAAAACTAGGCTAATCAACATGTGGGAGACTTGGAGTCGAGGTGGGTGTAGGGCATGCCACGAGGCCATGTTATGGGAAAGCAAAGTAGTTTGATGGATTAAAATGGGCAGACCAAGTGTTGAGAATGCAATTCAGGGTGGCGTTGGAGGCCCAAGGTGGAGGATACCAAGGGGCCCGAGTCACATGGAGGTGAAAGAGGTTGTCAGATTGGACTTGGCAAGGGTAGGCAAAGGAGTTGTCTAGAAGACGAAGTAGAATAGGGTGTTTTTTTGGAGTCAAGTCAGTGAGTTGAGGTCGGTGAAAGTATGAAAATGGGATTTGATACAGGAAGTAGGTTTGCTAGAGGATGTTGGAAGTGCTTTGTTGTGTGGTTTTGTAGGTATGAATTGATGTAGGGCATGCCATGAGGTGGTGCAAGCAGGAAAATAGAGTAACCCAATGGATTTTGATGGGCATATTGAGTGTGTTCATAGCAATTCATTCAAAATGGGTTTGTGATCACACCAGAATGGTGAAAATGAGCTAAGTTGAAGTACTGAGAAAGCACTGGAGATGGGAAGTGTACTGGTGGGCAGATGTTGGATGGGTCTACTGGGTTGAGTTGTTGAGGATAGGAATGTATGCAGGGCATGCCACGAGGTTAGTTAGCAAGCAAGCAGTGTGACACAATGGAAAGAAGCCACGAAGCCGAAGGTGGAAGGTGCAATCTTGGGAAGTCAGTAGTGGTATGCTAGTCAATGGAGAGTGGGTCTTCAAGGTTGATAGGTACAGTGAGCTTTCTCAACAAGGTTGGATGTAGGTAGGTCTTTCAATGGATGCTAGGTTTGGAACCTGAGGTAGGAGAAGTTGGAAGACAAAGGGGTGGTATCGATGAGGATGCCCCAAGAGTTTGGAACTAATTGAATGTGAGTGAGGTGTTCATGTGGTTTCTTAGTGAAATAAGGCATCAAAACTAGGTTGAGTGCCATGGAATGTGGTAGAGCTGAGAGTTTGGTTGTTGAGTTGAGGGTTTAGTGAAGCAAGGCTTGCACTGAAGTCAGCTTGGGCCAAGGTGAAAGTAAGAGGATGCAATTTTCCAAGACAAAGAACACATAACTCAGTGGTTCAGGATAAGGAACAACTCATTGTGGAGTCAAGTCAAAGGGCTTGCAATGTTGGTTGTGAAGTTTGGGACTTGCAACGGAAGGTTGGGAAATTTTCTAGGACATTGAGTGCATCAAGTACTACAAGGTTAGAAAAGATGCAATGGAAGGTTCAAACCCTTCAAGGCAGGTCTCTGAGTTTTGGAGCAGGTAAGGATGCCCTAATCCTAATGGTCTAGCATTAAGGGTGTCGCTTGTTTTGAGTGGGGGAGAATGTAAGGGGGTGTATGCATTCATTGGGGCTGAGTTCATTGAGCTCGAACCAGTGCCAAGTGAGGTGCTCTTGGTTCAAGTGTTCAAGATGGGACACACCAAGTCGAGCCCACCCATGAGCTCATATTGAGTGTTGGTGCCGCCGAATGACAGTTTGTGCTAGGCGTGGAGTGTTGGCCATGCAAAGTGGATGGTGTAACTTGGAGTTGCAAGGCATGGGGAAAGGAGAAGCGTTGAGTCATGTTGGACATGGAAAACCCTATCGATAGGTTACAGAAGTAGTGCAACTCTACTAGAGCGAGTGGAACTCATTCAGACCATGGGAGTTGGGCACAAGGTGATAAAGTGTTGTAGGTTGCATTAGGGATGTAAGGCTACAAGGGGCGAGTTGGAATTCGTCTAGTGCAAGGCACAAAGAGTTGGTCACATAGGGTGTGCAATATCATGGACGTTGTAGCTAGGAGTTGTGGATAAGGGAGTTGGATGAGTCTCAGGATAGTGGAAGTGGGAAGTTTGACTGAGATGGGGGTGCTCACTAGGAAGTCAAAAATTGGGGAGTTAGACCTATTAGGTATGGTCATCCTATGGATGTCCGAGATTCGTACAAATAGCTTATATAGTAGGGGTATGTTACTCAAAGGATGGGTGACATAGTGTGTAGGGGTAGTGACAGGGGAATGCACTGGGAGTTTGCTTGGAGCGACGAGGAACCCAATGGAATGGGTGACTTAGGACTCTTCCCTTATAGGGGTGAAGAAGATGTAACCCCGACACTAGGCTCGGGAGGGAGAAGGTGTTCTTCATGGATCTTAGGGGTGATGAAGTGTGACTTTGCCTAAGCCATGAAAGGTGGGGTATTCTGGTGAGCTCACAATTTCTCCCCCTTGTGAAGTGGAGTAAAAAGGGCCAGTATGGGTCGGTTCCAATGCAAGTCACAGAGGGAGTTGAGTGATGGAACTTTTTGTGCAATGGGCGAGGTAAAGAGTGGGATGAGTTCCAGCCTAGTGAAGCAGATTAGCTAGGGACTCAACATGGGTCACCTCCAAGGCATTTTTCCAAGGGAGATGAATGTTGGACTCATTATATGGGTGAGGAGCTAGGAGATTCCATTGAGTGAGCCAGGACCTGAGGTTGTGTTGAGTAGTTTGGGAGTGCAGGGTAGGTCTTAGGGGAACCAAGGAGAATTAGGGTGCACGAGGTGTATTTGAAGTAGGGATCTAAGTCAAGGTGTGTTGGGAACACCCACATCAAGGAAAGGAGACATGGAACCAGGAAGAGAATGAGCTCAAATTGGGACCAAGGAGTCATGAGGTTGCAATAGGGAGCTAAGGAAGGCAGAGCCAAGGGTATCTTAGATAGATGTCTAGGTGAAGTCATGGGGATGGAGCTGAATTGGAAGGTAGTCCAACATCTAGTATAATGGGGGTAGATTGAGAGGGACTTGGGAAGGCTAGAATAGGGTGTTGTGGGGAACCAAGTGGAGGAACTCATTGAAGAGGTGAGTCATTGGAAAAGGATGCAGGGGTGTTCTTGGGAGCAATGCAAGTGAGGGGATGACTTAGGAAGGTGAGTTAAGTTCCAAGAGCTAAGGTAGGACTTAGGGAGTCGAAGCTAGGCTTGGATGTGTGCATGAGTTGTTCGGAATCCATTGGATGCATGAGGAATAGGTTTCACCAATGGGGACATGTATGCAAGGGCTTGGAGCCAGTCCAAGGAAGCTTGTAGGCATTGGAACAAGGTTAGCTAGGAGTTCAAGGTGGGTGAGTTAGTAGTCAAAGGTCTTATGGGGGACATAAGGGATGAAGACTCAGAGTTACCCATGAAGTCTGTAGTAGGTAAAGTAGCAGTCCAAGTAAGTGGACAAGGTGGATCTAGAGTGAGGCCGAAGGCATGGAGCGTAGTGCACCAGGGGTGTGGAGATGAGTCAGGTAGGTAAGTCGAGTTGAAGTGGCGAGCTGAGTTAGTGAGTAACTCTCATGAAGCCAGGGAGTTGGTTTTAGAGCTTGGAGCTCCTCCGAGGAGTCAACTGGGTTGGTGTCGGAGCACGAGAGCAAAGGAGTGAAGGAGTGCCAGGGACACTCAAGAGTTGGAGAGCCTGTGAGAAGAGTTGCATGTGTGCTATTTTGTGGTGCATATGCTAGTCAAGATCCTACAAGAGGGACTTGCATGGAGTTGGAGAAGGCATAGTCTGAGGATCAGAAAGGGCTTGTCTGAAGAGGGGACCATGAGTATGGTTTGTCAGTGTCGCACAAGGGTTGGAAACTTGAAGAAAAAAATGTTTGGTCAACCCGATCCTGTGGGATGGTCTCCCCCCCCCGCTAGAAGCAATTGGTGCTATGAATCAGAGCACTCATGGGCATTAGGGAAGAACTTCTCATAACATCCGAAACTGAAAAAAATTCCTCTTGAGCAGACTGGTGTGTCAGCACAAGACAAACTACACTTACTAGCTCATGGGTGGGAACAAGAAGGTTAGAAAGGGTGGGAAATTAGATAAGCTTAGACCACACTCCTATCTCTCCCTTCAGCTAATATGCTTTATTTCAGCTAGGATGGGTTGGGTGGGGGTAAGAAGATGCTTCTTGATCAACTGTGGGTGCCTCTACTCTTAGGGCCCAATCCTGATATTGAAATGGATCTGTGTCACCCTGAACTTGATCTGCTACCTGCCAGAAGAGTCTCTACCTCTCATGTGACCTGATCAATTGTCTTTTGTTGATGGTTCCCTAGTCTTAGGAATGGTAAGGCACCACTTGGACATGGGTACTATATAGTGGGGGAAAGACAGTGAGGGCAAGAAATTTTCTCAACTTATTCCTTCAAGTCTACTACGTCCCACTCATAGGCCTAGTCCTTTATTCATCATCATTCCAGTCAACTACATCAACAACCCCTATAGATAGTAAGGGGTGATATGATGGATCTTTTGTGTACTATTTCACTACCCTAGCTACCTCTCTAGCTTCTACTTGAACCCCAACCGGTGAATCTAAACCTAGTAGGGATACTTGATGAGGTTATGATGGGGAAGATTTTGATGTTTCCTCTGGGGAACTATGATTTATAACTATCAAGTCTTCTGGATGGGTGGGAAACTATAGTTTTGGATATAGTGGAGTAACATGGTTGGGGCGTTGGCTAGATTCTCTATGTAACACTGGCCTTGGCGGAGGAGGTAAGGGTTGTTTGGGTATAAAGAGAAAGGGCAGGTGGTAGCCTCCACTTGATGTATGTCAGTTTAGAGAGAAAGGTAGTTGGGCAGGGGTGAAGGAGCATACTCCATTGGGGCCCCATCCAACCTTCACCCCTGGTGGCCCATGGTTGGCTTAACTAACTAGATACTGCCTATCTCCTCTCACCATCCATCCTTAGTGCAATAACAAGTTAGTACGAGAATCAGAATAGTAGTATTTCATGTCTTGGAGTGGAATACAGTTAGAGTTCAACCGGTGCTTCATTGAAAGTAGCTAGCTTTATTTTTTATTCCAAACAAAATAGTAGTTAGGTCCCCCCGATGAATCGGCAACCCCACCAACCATATATTCCTTAGTTTAGGATGTCTAGGTCTAGTTTAGGATGGATGTCTAGCTCTGGGTGGGTGGGAACTATAGTTTAGGGAGGGATCTTCGAGACCGGCCTATTCGCCTTTTTGTGGGTGGCAACCCCCTTTTTCCCCCCACCCACCCCTTGGACTCCCACCCCCCCTGAAACTTATTGTCGGGTGGGTGGGAATCATAATTCCCCTTGGAACCCAACTTTATAGCCTCCCACCTAGCCCTTCGGGACCGACCATACTCGCCTTAGGTCAGTCCGAAAGGGTGGTTCAATGGGGTTTGCGGTGGGATGAGAGGACCAGTTATTAATTAGTAAATTAATTAGCCCGCTTGTACCCTAAGACAAATGGGTCGGTGGGGTTGAGCAAGTTAATTAATCCTAAGCTAGAATAAGCCTATGATTCTCATTGCCCAAGGGGTGGGAGGATATAGAGTATTAATTAGCCTACAAAAAGTAATTAAGAATTAGCCGTCAGGCCCTAAGACCTGCCTTTGGCACCTAAGGCATGCCTTCAATAGCTTAAGGCCAATATGGTCGGATGCCAAAGGCAGGCCAACTCTATAGCCTCCCACCCTCCCACTATCGAAGGTAGGCCTTAGGTGGGGTTGGACCGACCTATTCATCTTTTCATGGGAGGATATAGAGTGCATCATGTTGTCCAATGTCTAATGAGGTGGCTTCCATTCCATTTGCCATCATCGGATCACTAGACGAAAACCAGCGCATGTAACCGAATATCTAGGAAAAACATTCCACATGTCATCATCGGATCAATAGAAAACAACCAATGCATGTAACCAAATCTCTAGGAAAAATAGTCCACATGTCATCATTAGATTAATAGACAACAACCAATGCAATCTAATGGATACAACGTGTGTTGGATGGAGAAGAGTGCTCGGTCACCCCGGAATGCCAGAAATTCACAATCTTTTCGGTATTTGACCAACTAGTGATAACTGTTGTCTTGCATGATCTCCTGGTCAGTTGCTATCGATAACTGTTGTCTCATTCTCCTCCTCTTTGAGCTCCTCATATTCTTCCCACCCGAGCTCTATAATTCCCCCCCACAACTACCCAAGAAAATATTTGCCCCCACCCACCCCAACTAGCATTAGCCTACTAGAATAAGTGGGAGGACTACAGAGGTTTCCCCCCACCCACCCTCGATGGGTGGATATAGTTTAGGGTTGGGTGGGAATAGTGTCATTGGTGGGTGGGCCCCTATCTTCCATCGATATAGCGTAAATTTTGTTGAATAATGGAAAAGAAAGGAATTTTAGCATAGTTAGTTGAATTGGACTACCTTCCAGCTATCTTGCCTAGACCTTCGGTTGGGCTCTACTATTGTCACCTGGAGCATAGACAACTAGAATAAGGGTGGGAGGTAGGGTCACTAAATGAAGGGGCTCAAGATGGACCACAACAATTCAGGTTTCCAGGAGACCTAACTTTCTTTCAATCAGACCTAACTCTAACTAACTTTCCCTCTGGTTCAACTAGTTGAACTCATTACTACTGACTAGTGGATCGATGGGCCTAAACTAAACACCTTATCTAACATTCTTTCATCAAACTCCCAGTTGAATGAACTATAGGAGATGGGCCACTTATTTCTTGTTACACCCCCCACCTCCTTCCTTCTAGGAATCAACAAATTACTTCCTTCTAGTTGAACTTCATTATGACTTCCTTCCAACAAAATTCAATTAGTTGTTAACTCTAGTTGGATCTCATTCTTCTCCTTCCTAATGTAGGTTTTTATCATGTTGTCCATCAGGGAGAGGGTGAAGCCTCTACCTCCCATCTATCTTGAACATAATAGAATTGAACTTCCTTAGTTTTCTCTCACCCACGGTTGAATGAACAATCCTTCCTCCTTTTGAGTGGGTAGCTCCTCATCCTTCGAGAAATGAACAATCCAACAACTAGTATGGGAATTCCATTTCCTTCTTTTGAGAAGAAACAATCTCCTCCTCCAATAGTTGTTGGTTGGGTGGCTAGCCTAACTTCTATTTCTATATCCTCTAGGCATTCCCACCCAACTCAATATCCCCACCCCCTATCCTAACTTCTATATCCAGGTGGTACTCTTCATCTAGCTCCTCTGGGGTGAAGGATGGATAATTTGTTAGCAGGATAGGACTACCTTCCATTCAGCCACCACCGGGTCCTCAAACAAATAAGTTACCACCTACACAGAAAATTCTACCTCATTGAATAAAATTGAGATGTAAATATCATACAAGTATAGATCTCAGAAACCCTAATATGAATAAGAAACCATAGAAGAAGACTAGGTTGTATAGGATTTATTGGGTTTACTAAAATGCAAAGAGGCATAAAGAGGGCCAAAGAAAGGAAATCGAGGGAGAGGTAGATTTTAGGTCTAGATCTTGGAGAGAGAGATAGAAATAGAGAGAGATAGGGAGGGAGAGGTAGGTATAGAGAGAGTGAGAGGTGATAGGGATAGATATGGAGAGATAGCTAGAGGGATAGGGAGAGAGGTTGAGATTAAGTAGAGAGGGAAGGATGGAGGGAAAAAGAGGTAGAGAGATAAGTCTAGAGAGAAAGAGAGATATCTAAAGAGGGAAAAAGAGAGAGGGAAGGAAGGAGGGAGAGAGAGGTAGAGAGATAGGTCTAGAGAGAGAGAGAGGGGGGGTCTAAAGAGGGAAGGATGGAAGGATATGTATAAAGCTTAATAGATTGAGAGGGAGAGGTATAAAGAGGTAAAAAGAGAGGGAGGGGAGGAGAGACAAGTGGAGAGATAGGCCTCGAGCTAAGAGGAGATAGAGTGAAATATAGAGAGGTAGAGAAAGGGACAAAGATATATGATGATCTATAAATTTGTTTGTTCATATCCTTACTACACAAAATATAAATATTTCATTATTGATTAATTTTCTAATGTTTCAAGTATTATATATGATACGAAAAAATCATGAAAAAGGGACTTCGTATGTTAAAGTAGTGAGCATTTGATGTTTCAAAAATGAATTATGAAGTTCAAATAATTATAATTATTTTTCATGTATAATATAGAAATACTACCTAGCTCATTGTGTAGAGATGTCTGAATCACTTTCCAATGCCTGTAAAAAATCAAAATTTTGATAAAAAACAAAAAAGTTATGGCCATTTTACTGAAGAGGGTTTTTTGGGATTTTCAAAATGGATATCCGTTTTGAAAAGCCAAAAATGGATATCCATTTTGAAGACATAAAAATGGGTGCTCATTTCTAAGAAATAGATCATATTTGTTTTATTTTTCAAAAGAGATATTTGCTTCGAGGACATAAAAGTGGGTACTTGTTTTACTAAAACATATATCTGTTTTGAAGACAAAAATGGGTACCCATTTCTAAAAAAAGGGAAATCTTCTTTGTTTTTCAAAAAGGATATCCGATTTGAAGACATAAAAACAAATATCCATTTTTTTCACATAATTATTTTCCCTCTAGCTTGGGGGTGTCAAACCTGAAAAGTCAACTACCCCAACATGTTTAGAGGTTTCATCCTCTTTTCATGACTTCACCCTTCGTGTTGATGACTTTTTTTTCATTTGAATTTGATGAAATGAAAACTTGGGTTTATTAAACATGTCAACATTCTACCAATATAAGATATGCTTTATTTTGAATTTAATAGATAATTAATATTTATTTTCTACATGCACTATGTGTAAAGTCCTGATTGATACCTGCTGATTAAAAACATCTATTTAACTTTTAAACGGTTATATATTTTTTGAATCTGAAATATGCATCACACACAATGCTTTACAAAATATAGTTTTAAAAAATTGAATTTCATAATTTTTTGACCAAGTTAGGGTGGTCGAACAAATGGTTTTAATATTTTTAAAAATTTATACTAGAAATTTCATAACTAATTATTTACTTGCAAAATAATTACAAAAAAATATGTGTCACATCCGGGCATGTGTCATCTACTTATATTGAAAGATTAAAAAAAATATTTATTTTTTCTCATACTTAGGGTGGCCGGACAAACACTTGCTTTTTTCTCCAAAATTTAGAGTACTATTGCAGTGAAATTTTAAATTTTGACCAAATCAATTTTATTTTTTTCTAAAAATGGCCTAGTAGCGTACAAACTAAATTCAATTTTCTATAAATTACATTCCTACATATTTTCAAAATTATTTTAATAAACTATTCAAATTCTTATGTGAAGTTGCTTAAGTCTATTTTTTTGTATTTTTATTGCCACTTAAGGGCCTTGTTTGGCCCATCATGATCTTGTACTCACCTTCCTTTGACATAGGTATGAGCTAAACTAGTACATTTTATTTTCTATTTCTTATCTTATCCCACATATAGTAGTGTAAATTTAAATGATATTCATCTTTAGTCTAATTTGTTTCTTGATGCTTGTCATATGGGGTCACAACTCCATTTTTTGCACCTACGTCTTATATGGATGAAGAGAAGCAAAAAAAATTGAGGTAGATTATTAGCTTGTGGTAAGTGACTATTCACTTATATGTCATTAAATATTTAATTTTTTATATATTAGTGTACATATTTTTTTATTATATTAGGTGGAAATCCAAAACAATTAGAGAGGAGGCCAATTCAGTAGGTTCGAAAGAAACATACATTGGTCACCTCCCCATCTTCTTGATAGACAAAAATTCATTGACACGTCCATCCCAATCCATATGATAAGACTATATTATGACTTTCATGTACATATTTTTTTAACCAACATGTAACATTGTATGCCCATATCTTTGTTGAATTCCTACATGGCTTTCTTGCACATGTATTTTTTCTTTATCAACATATAACATTGTATGCCCATATGGATTTGTTGTGAATATTTTTTTATAATGTATAAAATTATATGCCTATATGAATATGTTTACTAATTCATTTTATTCATGAAATTATGCATACACTATATATTTCTATACAACAAATTAAGAAATAAGAATGGGTAAGAAAATAAGTTACTAATGTTGCACCTATTGATCATTTGTTTACACCTAACAAAAATAAGTACTAAGTAGAAACAAAATAAATTGGAAAGGAAAGAGAAGAAGAGAATAAATAGATAAATATATGAAGAGAGTTTTCATGATTTTTGTTGCAACGATAATGAGCTACTTGATGAAGATAAGAACCATGGCCATGTTGATGCCAAGGTGGAATATCTCAGGTTCATATGATGATACATGAGCACCACTATAACATATATACATTGGCATTACTTTAATTCAAGGATGTTATGTCTTTACATTCTTAACACTACATATTTATAACACTCTTAGTACTATCATTATCATTGGGGGCATCATGTCTTCCATCATATTAAATTTTCCCTACCTAACCCTACCTAGACTCATGATTAAAACTAAGTACCTTGTGTTTCCCCATCCCCATCGTGTGTTCATCCTACCATGTTGAGGGTATGATACCTTGACATTTATTTTCAACCCACATATAGTTTGTATACTTTATCATGATATAATTTCTTATTAGATAATATATTTATAAATTATTAGTTTACATGATTTACATACATACCTACTTATAGTTTACATTTAAATTTAATGTACTATTTTTCCTTCTCTAAGAATTCATTGTACATCTATATGTACAACCAATTGTTGGGGGAATATATTGGAACTAACATGAACATATGTTGATATTTTAGGTAGTGTCATTTTCTATATAGAGACTCATTGTCATGATTAGATGGATCACCATCTCATGAAAACTTACCACCTCATGCACCTTGTTATCCCATGATGGTCAGGCATGGTGGAATATTTACCATTTTCTCAAGCCATTTCCTATTTGCATACTCATGCCATTTGGTATTTAGGTTTTTCCCATTTGGGATAATGTCTTAATACATGTACATACTAACAAATGACACAATATTGTATTAATTTTGGTTCATTTACCATACATTTAACCACACCTTACCCACATATACACAAATTTTGATGCATTCACTTGGGCCATGCATTACCAATGCCTATTCATGAATCCATCTTACATCCTAATTTTATTGTTTTCATGTCTCAAATTATTTCTATAGGAACATGTTCAACCATATTCTCATAGAATTGACCACTTAAAATTTGAAAGTCAATTCAAATTTAGCTAACTATTGCCCATTCCACTAGTCATTATGAGATGAGTAAACAAACATTTTTGTGATTTGATCTACTTGTAACTAAATAAAATAATTTTCATATAATTCACATTTTTAGATGTTTTATTATCCTTTGTCATCACAAGGAACAAAACATATCAACCTACTCTGTTGCCTCTCCGTCAAGGTCTTATCCTAAGACTCTACCATTTCCATCTGGCTTTATGCCCTTTGAAACCTATATCGGTTGTTCGTATTGAGGAAATTGAGCCCCCCTTCATGCCCAACTTGTTCCCGACCGAATCAAAAGGCCCTATCAAAAAGAGTCATCCAACCCCTATTGAGAAATCCAAACCTGCTGCAAAAAAACACAAGGGTATTGATGGTGCTGCCCAGACCAGTGCAGTTTTTAGCTTATGTGACCTAAAGTCGGCCCCTGCTAAGACCCTTGATAAGCTTGGTATGAAGAAGAAAGGTAAGGAGGAGAAGGTGCCTCCAAATAAAGGAAATAATGTTGTGAGAAAGGATTCCTTGGGCGATATTGTGGTTGCGAAGACCCTAGTTATTGGTTGCGACGTCATCATTAGGTGCTCTAGTAGGTTGGCAAAAAACAAGAAAAAAGTACAAGTGAAGGACTTAGACACTGAAGAGGAGTTTTTTGATAGCAAAGGCAGCAATGTGGAAGAGGTGTCGGTAGATGAGGAAGATGATAAATCCATGGGTCCCTCCTTTGTTCCTAACATTGGTTTAGATTAGGAGGGTTTAGCCCCCCATTCATCGGAGCCGCTGGAGATTGAATAGAATGATCCTGACTACACTACGGGCAGTGGGGAGAAGATTGGTATGCTGAAAAATAGACTGGACATCCTGGACAAGAAGTTCCTTTAGTTGACCCGCTTCATGGTCAAGATGATTCACTATGTCACCAGTAACCTGTCGACTGCCATGAAGGATGAGTTGGGGATAAAGAAGACTGAGGACCGCTAGGAGTGGGTCTATGATGATATGGTTCAGTTGTTGTCTAAGAATTGGGAGAAGGCCAGCTAGTTTGTTGATGGTTTTTTGTTCATCCATGTGTGTTGTTAGTCTCTGTTTAGTTTTAGTTTAGGTGTTTTTTGGTGTGGTGTTTTGTTTATATACATTTTTTATCTAGACTTTCTAGCCCTTATGGCTCTCTATGTAGGGTACAACACCCTGTAAATGTTGCTTACATTATCAAAATCAAAACATATCACATTTTCACACTAAATGAGAATCTAGATTTGCATATTCATCTTAGGAGCATTTATATTGCTAGTAATTTTCTTTAATTATTTGCCTAATATTTCTAGTGGTTGACCTAGGGGTATGTGCAAGATCATGATGGGCCAAAAAGTGGCAATATGATGGGTATGTGGCTAGCGACTTTTTTACCCAAAATTGATGAAATGAAAAGGGTTTTTAAAGAATTTTCTCGGCTTTCCATCAATATAAATTATGCTTTACTTTGAATTCATTAAATAATTATTATTCATTTTCTATTTGAATTATGACTAAAGTCCTAATTGATAGGCTGGTTGAAAAACATCTATAGCTTTCAAATGGTATCACATTCTTTGAATCCAAAACATGTGTCACATTCTATGCTTCGCATACTATAGGATTAAAAAAAGAAAATTTGAATTTAATGAAGTTTTGATCAAGTTAAGGTGGTCAAACATACGAGTTTTTATATTTTTTAAAAGTTGTAATAAAAAATTCATAATTAATTATTTACTTGGAAAAAATTACAAAAAATATGTGTCACATCAGGACATGAGTCCTCTTTATATCTAAAATATTATCATTTTATTGTGGTTAGGGTGGTCAAATAGATACCTACTTATTTTTCCCTAAAATTTAAGTACTATTGCATTGTAATTTCAAATTTTTACCAAATAGATTTTCATTTTTTTTAAATAAACCTAGTAGTTTAGAAACTTCATTCAAATTTCTATATATTTTATTTTTACATATTTTTGAAATAATATAGATAAATTATTCAAATTTGTACGACAAGTTGCCTAACTCTGATTTTTCTGAATTTTTTGCCACTTAAGGGCCTGTTTTTTCCATGATGATCCTGAACATACTCCTAGGAGAACATGTCCCTAGTAACTACCTTGATGTAATGTACCTTGAAAGGATTGAGAGACTCTAGGAATTAAGCAAGGCTTCTAGTAACATTCACCTACGCACACCAATGTGCTAGAGCATAGTTAGTTTGGTCCCATGAGGTGT
Source organism: Sequoia sempervirens (assembly GCA_007258455.2). Lineage (NCBI taxonomy): Eukaryota > Viridiplantae > Streptophyta > Pinopsida > Cupressales > Cupressaceae > Sequoia > Sequoia sempervirens. The sequence continues at coordinate 60,173,390 of VDFB02000363.1, read as the reverse complement.
GAAAGAAAAAAAATTCCTATTGGCACGTTTACACTACTATAAAATGACACATTTTGTAAGAATTAATTAATTTTTGGCATATTAAAATTGTTTTTATTTGAACAAAACTAATACATGGTAATATAAAGGGACTCAACTTTCACTTGTAGGTGCAAATGAGACATTCCTAGGTGCCATAGATTGAGAGAACACGCATGAAAATTTTGGACACATTTTTCTTTTCGATCTCTTAAGAGAGTGCCTCAATGTGATGTATCTTGGAAGGATCAAGATATTTGGGGAAAAAATTGAGGCATCTAGTAGAATTAACTCACCCCCTCGATGTGTTGACATAGTTAATTTGGCCTCATGAGGTGTGGAAAAAAATATACGTATTGACACCTTTACACTACTCTCAAATGACACATTTTGTAAGAATGCATTCATTGTTGTCATGGAAAAATGATGTAGAGTTGAAAAAAAAAATATCTAGGGTAATGTAGAGGGAGCAAACATCCACCTATAGGTGCAAACAAGACATTCCTAGGTGCCACAAATTGAGAGAATGTTTGGTGAAAATTATGTAATCCCTTTTCAACAGATTACACAACCTTGATTCAACCACAATAGTGTGAGATATTATATCTCCTCTCAGAAAGGGGAGACACACTTATTACTGCTAATTGAAACTAAAGTAAAATTAGTTAAGTATTCATAAAATGTACACTACAATTACAAGATGGGAGGTGTGTCACATTCATACTTCTCTCTTTTTTCAAAGAATATATTTTACAATGCTTCATAGTTGATAGTTCGGATTTGATACAACGTTAAAATAAAAATAAGCAATAATTCCAATATCTCTATCTTGTCAAAGAAAATCTTAGAGATACTAGCATGATAATAATATACAATAAAATAAGAAAGAAAAGCTCACGAAGGCACAAATTCATTCTATAGATTTTCACTGATGGATCCTTGAGAGATGTAATGTTTGTCATATTAGAAGCACAAAGTCTTCTAGATACAACAATTCCATGAACAACATGAACAATTACAAGAAAAAAGTCTTGTAGATAATCCACCAATAGTTATCCAAAAATAAACACAAATCTGAATAAAGAGTGCAACACAAAGTTTACACAGATGTATTCAAAGCCCTTAGATCCCACACACTAATTGCTACAAATCTTAATCAAATCCAAAAATATGATTGATCCAACAAAAATTCTGGTATGCAACTTTCTTCTTATTGATCAAAATGGATACACAAACATGAACACAAAGTTTCATGTATTTGCTTCTGAAAATGGGCAGCACCTCATTGCAAAAGATAAAAGATCCATATTACAATAGAATTACCTCTTATTTATAAATGAGAGGGAAGAGTAAATCTAGGAAATTAGATGAGCAAAATTAGGAAAGTTAGGTGAGCTAAATTAGGAAAATATCACCTAACTTTGACTTAGTCAAAAATGTTGTCCATCTTTTTGGGAAAACATCTCAGATTTTACATGCAATTACATTTTCTCAAAAGACATTTAAGATGTCAAAAACTATTTACAAAATGCGTAAAGGAAAGAATAAAAATATTCAACATTGGAGAAAAGAAGCCTTCATGGTTCCTTTCTTTAGGCATGGAAGTCTTCATATCTCTTTCTTGTCTCTGGGATGAATGCCTCATTTGGACCAGCAATGTAATCTACAATGGTGTGAATTCTAGTGATCAATCTCTTGGCAGATGATTGAATCTTTTTGCACCTATCAAGATGCATCTTGAGGTTATCAAGAGTTAGCCATGTATCAAAAATGACATGAATTGAGGCCTTTGAAAAAATTTCATCCTCTACTTGCTTCATGACGGCTTTGTAGATCTTGAAAAGTTCACTAGCCGGGAGGAAGACACGATTTTCTTCAAGGAGTTGTCCCAGTAACTCCTTAACTCCCTTTTCAAGGATAGTAAGATGTCCTTCGACATCTTCTTGAAATTGGTAGAGATCTTAAACAAGATACTTGATCACTTGGATGTGGTGTTTGAGTGATTCTCTTACTTCCACATATTTCTCCTTGTCGAGAATTTCCCCAAGTTCTACCAACTTACTAAGCTTTGCCTGCTTCATTTGTGACCAAAATGATAGGAATTTTTCCATTTCTTTTTTCTCTTGTGAAAGAATACTTTCTTCTTTATCAAGCTTTGTTTTGAGCTTGGATATTTGGGTGGTCTTCTCATTTGCAGAAATTATAACCTGTGAACCATGTTCTATAATTTCATCAATGAAATCATACAACACTTTACCTTTGGAGGAAAAATTCTCTACCTTTTTCACAGTTGGGTCCTTAGCTCTTATCATTTCCAAAGGTTGTATGTTTCTTGAAGATCTTGAAAGTCTCCTCAAAATAGTTGCATAATTCTCAACCTTTTGCTTATACATGTTTCAGGATTGTTCCATTTTGTCAAGCCTTTGTGCCAACACATCTAGGACTACTTGTGCATCTGCCTTGGCACTTTCATTTGTCACTTTTCCAAGTTGGAATCTAGTGACATTGTATTCCTCAATATTTACATCTCCTTCGTCATGTGGCAGTATACCAATCTTTGCAAACTTGTGACCAGTCTTGTCAACATGAAGTCTTGAATGTACTTTGCCTTTTTCTTCCCCTTGGATTTTTGAGGGGCTATCTCTTCAAGATCAAGCTCTTTTGGAGAGATCATTTATTTCTTTCGCATTGATACTTGAGACACCAACCAAGGGGGAAGAGAGGAAGTATGTGCTTCTTGACTGACCGTCAACTATTGTGTCATAGTAGCTTCCGTAGAAATGACTAGTATGGTGACAATTGGGCTAGTATTTGTCATGAATGCTCTAGTAGATTGCGCACCAAGCTGACCTTGCAAAGATTCATTCATGAATTTATTGAATTCAGCTTCAGAAGTGATGTCATAAGATGGAGATGACAAAGTAGGAATGGATGATGGAGATCTTGACAAAATATCAACAGTTTGTGTATTTGAAACTGCAGGAGGGGTGGCAAAAACAGTTGATGTTGCAAGGGGATGAGAAATTTCCACTACAGGTATGGTGGATGTGGGAGGAGGTGATGTAGGAAAAGGAGGTGGGGGAGGGTTAGGATTAGGTATATGAGGAACATTTGAAGTTACGGGCGATGACGTTTGGGGAAGATATTCGACAACATTCTCATGTGGAGATAGATTTTGTTCTTCATCATGCTTGAGTTATTGTTTATCACATTCTTGTACATCTTCTTGTTCACCCTCTTCTTCTTCAGACTCTTGTTCTCCTATGGAATCTTCTTCCTCATCAAATTCTTCTTCCTCAGAATCTTCTTCTTCAATAGATTCCTCACTTTCATTTCCTTCTTCGAAATCCACCTCTTCAGAAATAGACCCTTTTCCTTTTTTATCAAATGGTTCAGATTTCATAGCCTCTTCTTCTTGAACTAACCGTGTATATTTCTTTCCAACAGTGAACTTGATTCTAGGGCCTCTTCGAGAAGAAGAGGGAGTAGCCGCATGATTTTCTTTTGTGTGGAGTTCCTATTGTTGGTTGGCTTCTGCTCCAGGTTCTTCTCCTTTCGACTTTGTCCTAAATATTTTCATCTGGAAACCATGTTTGTGCAACCATTCTGTAGTGTTGGCCAATATTGGAGCAAACCTTTCCCTAATGGAAACACTTTCCTTCTTAGACCATTTTTTTGTAGGCAAAGGTCTCTTAGAAATTTCATTTTCATCATAGGAAGCATTCATTAAGTCGCCAGGATCTTTGAAAACCTCTGGTGGGTCAACAACACCAAGATCGCTGATTTGCTCTATAGTTAGCCTGCAATAATCCATTTTGTGGATGTCCTCTTCATCTCTACATTCAGCCCATATGTCTTCAAAGTGGTACTTGTGGTTGTGATCCTTCTTCAATTTCCTATTCACATTTTGGTAATAAAATTCAAATTTGTATTTGTATGTCCTTATTATCATGACCCACATTTCTACATAGACTAATTTGGCCTTTTGTACACTGTGAATGGTATATCTACCAATCATTAGTGGAAACTTGAAACCTAGTTTGTGAATTCTCATTTGTTCCTTGTGATCTAAAGTAAGTTGTCTACATAGCTCCATGAGTATCCATGATCTGAGGGATATTTGGGAAACATGTAAGGACAACTAGTGTAGCAACCTACCCTTAGGTAAGTGAAAGTTGGAAATTGCAAGAATATACACCCGAACTTCCTCACCACTTTGTAGGCCTCGTCAGATACTCTCTTCTTTTTTAGAGGGGTCAAAACTGAAAAACAGAGGTGAAAAGAAGGAATTCATGACCCTCTTGAAATGATGAAGGCTTTCCTTCAACTCCAACTAGTAAAAATACTTATACTTAGGTATGAAGTGCCTGTTCCCCCTTGTAGATAACCTTGGGAATTTCCTCATCACAGTTGCAACATACACCAAATAAGAAGTCATATAGAACTTCAAATTGGGTTGGCACATTTATTAGTTGCGCATGAATTTTATCACAAATATGTGTTCCCCAATCAATATGAGCTTTATGTCTTCTTACATATAATTTGAATGTATTTATACATCTACTCCCAAAAATGAGATGATTCAGGCAATCCTTTAACCCTACTCAGGAGAGTAATCATGTCCTTGACATCTTTGAAGTCACTCCTAGGAAGCCCCTTTGGCCATCTTGAGATAGTAGGCCTAGGTTTTTTGAACCATTGGCTATTAATCAAATTTTTAGCCTTGGTTGGATCTACATCATAAACCTCCTGCACTTGTTGCATTGAAATTTTAGTGTATTTTTCCATATGTGGAAATCTGAAAATAATGTCAAAAGTTTTAGGGTCTAGCCTCATCATCACTTGTCCAGAGGAATCTATTACACTTATTCTCTCTCGAATGTAGTGGGATACAACCTGGAGAATGAACTCTATGTGATGAGAAGATGTCAGGAATGTGGACACCAAATGTAGATTGATGTGGACAATGGCTCTCAAACTATCTTCCAAGGGCTTTTTGTTCAATTCTTTTAACAAATTCTTCAAGGTCTTGGTGACCAACATCAATGTCCTTTATTTTTTCCACCTTCAAGATCACCACTGTAGGAAAAAACACACCTTGGTACTTATTTTTCATCTTTCCCTCTTTCTTAGAAGATGATGGAGGCTTCTTTGCTATCATTTGGAAGAATCAAGACCAAAGGATATGACTTTCAGGATCACTTGACAAGATCTAGAGAGAAACTACAAGGATGGTGAATCAATAGATGTTAGGCAAAATTTCAACATTGGGAAGGGTGAGGCAATCAAGAAATGTGGAGCAAGTGCAAAATGAGCAATTTGACATGGTAAATGGAGTGAGAGCGAAGAAACAAAGTTTAGAGTGAAAATGGAGCGATTACGAAGTGTTAGAATGAAAAATGACCAATTGTGGAGTGTTGAAAATCAACGCTCCTACATGTTTAGGGAACTTTGAACATTCAAAGTGTTGGGGCGCTGAAAATTAGTACCCCTATATATGTCAGAAGTTCTTTTGAGAATAAGTGTCAAGGTGTTGAAAATTAGTGCCTTGACATGTTATCCAACTTGAATAATTTTGGAGTGTAAGGGTGGGGAAAAAGAGTGCTTGAGCATTTAGGTGATAGAATACTCCATGTAGGAGCCGTTATTTTCAACACTCCTGCATGTGGAGTTTGGAGTTTGTTCTTATCAGTGTAAAAGTGTTTAAAAACCCTACCTCGTCATTTGAGGAACAATGGAAGGTCATGGTGTAACAGCGGTGATTTTTACCGCCTTGTCATTTGAGGAACAATAGAAGGTTGGTGTTTGAGCTGTGATTTTCATTGCTCGAACAATTTGAGCAAGACCATGACAAGAATAATGAAGCTTGAGAGAATTTGAATGCAAATACCCAAAAATTCACCGCTCGTCCGTGATCCCAGTGATACACTTGAAAATAGAAAGAAGGTGAAGGAGAATCATAGGGAGAATTCAACTTAGGATGCACTTTCAAAAAGAAAACAAAAACCCTAACAAAAAACACAAAGAGCAGGGTGCGATATGGAAAGAGGGAAGAAGATTTCAAAAGTGAAGAGAAGATTCAAAAGCTAAACAAAATGCATTTCAAACAAAATGAAAAAGAAGCTATAGAGTCTAAAAAGGAAATGACAAGGAGAACTCGACGAAGAAAGAAGAGAACAATGTATACCATGTCTTCAAAATGTGAAACCCTAGATCAAAACTTGAGAGAGATTATTCAAATGCAAGTTGGCTTGGAAATCACCCAGCACGATGAGGAGAGGATGGTGAACAAAAATGTGGAGTGATTAAATTAAAATCACTTTAAAAATATTTTAAAAGGTCATTAAATGAACTAGACTTGCGCATTAATGAAGGCACAAATTTTGGAGGGAAAACTACAAAACATGCACTGGCAGTGAAAATCACTGCTCATGCATGAAGAAGTCTAAGTTTGGACAAAAAGTGCACAAGCTCTAAATTTCAGCACTTTTACATTTTGAAGTTGAGGACAAAGTGTAGGAGCATTGATTTTTAGCGCTCCAACACCTTGTGTTGAAAATGACTAAGTCAATATGTAGGAGCCTTGATTTTCAGCGCTTTAACATATTTCACAATTTCGACTAACTCTCAACTTTGATAGTTCACGAAGATATTTGTTTCAAAGGTATTCAAGAGATGGACGTAGGGGAATGCTCAAATGAACTATTTGAGACTTTGGACTATGCATCGAGGTGAATTGAAATTTGCCTCATTTTACGTGCTTGAACATCATGAAACTATAAAACATAAAAGTTTCATAGGGAGGTTATTTGTAAATTGAGCACTGGTAGATTTCATGATAACAACTAGCTCCAGTTGGGGATCTTCCTTCAACCATTCTCAGAAATGATTGAAGGGAGAAGAACTCCAGAATTCAAGTGCCTTTATCCATCCATTCACCATAGAGTCAGGCAATGATGACAAAAATACTTAAAACAAAAAGACACAAGGACTTAAAAAGAAATATTTAGATTTGAACGCCTGTTACCTTACTGTGTAAAGTTTTTGAGATGTTTCCTGTTGTGAGGAAGGGAAAATGGCATTCCATCCTTGTATTCCATTCTTGATGTTCTGCAATGCGACTAGCCACTTGAACCCAATTCTCTTCAAATTTGATGAGATACATTATATGCTTATTGACAAAGTTATCAAAAGTCTCGTCCTCAATGGCCTTAGCCAATTTGAGGGTTGGAAGTTCCAAGGTTATTGGAATTTTTGCATTCAACCCGTACAAGAGTTGGAAAGGAGACATACCAATCACCTACTTCAAAGTTATTATGTCTGCCCACAAAGCATCATCAAAGCTTTGTGCCACAAATGTTGATTCAATTTTCACCAACTTGCAGATGATAGTCACCAAATTCTTGTTGCTTGATTTGGCCTAGCCATTACCTTGTGAGTAATAGTTGGGAGAGTGTGACAAAGTTATGCCATGTTCAAAACAAAACTTAGTGATCTTGCTTGACGAGAAGGTAGAATTGTTGTTAGCAACAATTTTGTTTAGCACACTAAACCTGGAAATGATGTTTTCTTTTAAGAAACTACATACCACTTCACAAGTAACATGCTTAGTCAAAATTGCTTCCACCCACTTGGTGAAATAGTCAGTTGTAGTTAGGACATAGGTGTGTCTCGCACTTGATGGTGGATTTACTGCACCAATGAAGTCAATTCCCCACTGTTGGATGGGTTCTTCAATAACAATTGGTTTTAAGGGCAAATCCACCAACTTTGGCTTGCCTACGAATTGTTGACATAGCTCGCACTTACGCACCCAAGGAATTTTGCTAATATTCCTTACCAATCTTTTATTGAAAGTTTCTTTATTAACTATAGTAGTTGTTATATCTCTTCTTATTGCATTCTTATATTTAGATCAACTACTTTTTCTAATAAACTCAATGGAACTAGCAGTAGTAGACATAACATGTTTTAGCGATTGATCTTTTCTTCTTGGTTTAACAAAAATGCCTAAATTTTTCATTACTTTTCTCATTTTCCACATTCTCATCAATTACATCATTAGTTGACATTGACATGAAATTTTTGTACAATGAAATAATTATTTGTATAATCTATTGGCATGCATTCTTATTTATCTCTAAGAAATATTACCAAGAAGATTATCCAAAACATCACTTTCAATTTAAAAATATATATATTTTCAAGATCACATCTTGGATTTTTAATTTCATTTTCAAATTCAAAACGATTTTCATTTTCATCAAAGAAATGGTTTTGATTTTCATTTTTAATTAAAGGATTTACATTTTCATTTTCAACAACAAAACTATTTTTATCTTCATTTTCAACAACAAAACGATTTTCATTTTCATTTTCAACAACAATTTGACTCAAATCTTGAACTCTATGAATATTATCGATTTCAACATTGTTATATCTAGCTTCTTTTAAATCTCTCATTTCTATTTCATTTAAAGGTGGATTTGAAGACATACTTGTATTTGTGCCTATTGAAATTGTTGCGAGGTGTGACCCTCGGTCTTCCTTGCAGCACTAGCGCTTGGGTTTGTGACATGGTCTAACCGCCTCTTGTGGTTCTTAACCAAAGCTTGTATCGGGCATTGATAGGTTGATATTTTGGTTCAATGACAAGTCCAACAATTGTTATCAAATTTGGCTACAGGTTCAAACCCCACACTTTTGTTGGGGGAGATTGTTGCAAGGTGTGACCCTTGGTCTTCCTTGCAGCACTAGCGCTTGGGTTTGTGACATGGTCTAACCGCCTCCTATGATTCTTAACTGAAGCTTGTATCAGGCATTAACAAGTCAATCTTTTGGTGCAACAACAAGTCCAACAAAAACATTCTCCATAGCATTGAAAGGGGGATTTGAAGACATACCAAGAGTAGTTTGTATAATCGTATTAGTTTCCACATTCACCTCTTACAAATTTACATCATCTACATCCATGGTCTCCTCAATGTTTTTATCTTCAATAGTTTTGGAATTAGATGCTTTAGCATCATTCATTGATCGAATCCTCATTCTTCTATATTTTTTTCTTTTTGACTCCTATCTCTTTTCTTTAATATATTTAGGCGTCAATACCTTCTTGTATTTCCTCTTATTCTGACATTGTGATCCCATTATTAAACAATTTTGAAGTATGTACAAATGAATGTCAAAAACTTGAAAGTCTTATTTCTTTGTTCCTCCTTCAAACAAGTAGCAATTGAACAAAATTACTCTTCCTCCTTCAAACAAGTAGCAATTGAACAAATCCCTCTTCCTCCTTCAAACAAGTAGAAATTGAATAAAATTCCTCTCTAATAGTGTCCCAATGATGCCCCCTTTCAAGATTGAAAAAAGATCCCAAGTTGAAGAGCCTCTACAAGACAAAATTTGATAGAAAATAGGGAATATGTCATTGTCGGTCGTACAAAGCAAGTTGTAGACCCGAAATGCACTTGTTTGATAATAAAAATTAAAAAATGGTTAAAAATAACTCGATATCCCATTTAATAAATGAGATCCCACTCTATAAATTGAGATCCTACTTAGTAATCAGGATCATGTTTACTAAACGAGATCCCAATCCTTTTCAATGGACAAATATGGAACACGAACCTATTTACTAAACGATATCTTGTTTGTGAAATTTAAATTGTAGGCCAATTTTTACTTTGTTAAAAGGTTCGGGAAAAGGTTTGGGGACCTGAACCTAGGCGTTGGACCTGGTTTGACCTGCAAGTTGAAGGTCCTGGCAATGTCACAAGAAAATAATGACTTTGGGCATATGTCTAAAGACATTTTTTGCAAAAAAAATTGACGAAATTAAAACCCATTATAGATGAGATGGTTTAGATTCCAAATATGTATTTTTTTACAATTGGATTATTTTTTCTATTTTTCAATTATTTTTTGACGAAATAGGTCCATAAACTTGAATTATCAAGGTTTTTTAGAATTTAATAATTTTTTATTAATATATTTTTTTGGAAAAAAAATTGTACAAAAGCGTACTTCAAACAATTATTTTCAATTTAGAAAAAAATAAAAAAATGACAAGTTTAGGTCATCTTATGCGTGACATACATGACGATTTTTCAAAATGCCAAATATGGCCAATAAAAAATTATAAAAAATATGGCAAGCGCGCTTTAGTGAGTTACAAATCTTTTCTCAAAAGGATTTAGAAAAATATGATTATTTAGGTCAAAATATGGACGACGTACACGTGCATGGTATGGTAAAAAAAAGTGACTTTTAAACTATGGTTTTTTGAAACACCTATTGAAAATCAATTTGTATCATCTAGGCATTGAAATAAATTACATATTTGGAAACTAGACTCCAAGTACTACATTTTATGATTAGTGACTTTTTTCAAGACTCCATCTCTAAGTGCTTCAAATTTTAAGGTCAAGTGTGTCGAATTCTAAAAATTAGGGAAAACACTTCCACTTTTTGGCCAAAAAGTGGACTCAACTTCTTGCCAACACCCTATTGTAATCTTTGTGACTTTTGAATAAAATGTTGGGTGGATTTTGGAGGGTGGGGATTTTCTCCTAAAAGGTTTTTGCCCATGTAAATCACTATGTTTTGGTATGCATGATAGTTATGTTTAATTTCTTTAACTATTGTAAAGATCTAAAAATCTTTGCATTACCCTCATCTCAAGGTTAGTGTTGGAAGTTGTTCTGCTACCTTAACTTCCTTACAAATTCAACCTAGAGTACATATCTAGAGTGCTTTTTTATTTTCTTGACATATTTATCCTTATCAATGGAGATATTAGAGTTTCTTTTACCTTTCTTTTTGTGTGCATTCTTTTTGAAAGAAACTTCTAATAAAAATAATTCTTTATGACCATCCTTACCACAATGGTCATAATGAGCACATTCTTAGTGCTTGTGGAATTAATTACTTTCATCTCATTTTTATTGGCCTTAGCTTCATTTCACTTGGAAGTAGGACAACCATTTATTTGAAGATGATGAGAATTTGAGTATGCATCATCTATGTCATCTGACTTAAAGAGTAATGTAGGTCTATATAGATGCCTAGGTAAACCCCCTATATACTTAATTAGGATTTCAACTTAAGTACATTTTACTCAATTGTATTTCCCTAATATGAAATTCACTAATGGATCTTACACAGTTTGGTTATATTTTTCCTAAACAAATTACCATTTCACACTATTGCTTTCCTTATAATTCATTTGATAGAATAATTTCCTAACTAATTGCTTAATTTTTTCCTAAGAACTCAAATGTTTATTTTAAATCCATGAAATACATGTGAATTTCAAATCAAGGTATTATTTTCCAAACTTACTCTATAAAGTGAAATCTTTTAATCATAGTAAAAATATACATACTAAAATACACCTCATTTATGCAATCTAATTGTCAAATTTCTTTGTATTTATTTCACCTTCAAATGGAAACTTTTTATTTACTTCCAATTAAAATAAATGATTGTTTGGAATACTCTTTTCCAACCTAGATACTTCCTCCTCCCAATTGGAAATTTTATTTTTGTCTAGTCTTTCAAAGAGGATTTGCATAAGGCTTTTCATGGTCTCTATTGACTATGAAAAACTTGCAATGACATCATCTTAGAACCCAACTTCAACATCATCATACTCTCCTTCCTTTAAAATGATTCTCAACTATCTTCTCCACTCATAGGATTATATGTATCTCTTCATGGGCAATACCTTATTTCCACTTGAATGGGTTGCGGGTACAAACCCAAAAAATACTTATAAGACTCCTAATGGAATGTATTTTCTCTAATACCACTTGATTTCTAAACTATCAAGGATATTCGTTAGGGTACTCACCAACTTACAAAATTCATTAAAGTTAAAATTTGAGACAATATAAATGACTAAATTACTTGTAATAATATTAAAATGTGATAAGAACATAAATAATAGATATAGACACTATGAAAGAGAACCAATAGACCCTTGAGAAATCCATTATGGATAAAAATATAAAACTTGTGAGCATTCACTTAATATTAAAAATAATATTTTATTCCATATAATTTTTTAAAGAGCTTACAAAAACTCTCCAAAGACCAATCACAAGCATCTATAATTTATTAGTCCTTTGATACTCAATAGTCATTAATATGAGATTACTATTCTCACAAGTCTTAAAATTTGAGTTTTTTCCCAAAGAGCTCCTATCTCTACTTAGGGAGATACATGGTGAGTAACTTTGGGTATCATACTATACCCTACACCACACTAAGCAATGACTGATAGGTCTTATGCTAGGATATATGTTGAACACACCCGGAGATTGAGAGGGGGGGTGAATTAATCTTATAAAAAACTTAAGCCTTTCTAGAACTTATAAACTCTTTAACACAATGCAAACTTCTTAACTCAACCAAAACCTTAAACAGATATAGCAATTAAAATTTCAGCAAGATTAGCAAACTTCAACAATTAAAGACATAGAAATTCTATCTTAATCAGATCAACAACAAAGAGAAAGAAGCTTAGAACACACACATACACAAGGAGACATTGGATTTATGTGGAAAATCCAATGAGGGAAAAACCATGGTGAGATTTAACTCACAATATAAAGGCTAACTGCCAAAAATGACTTGCAAACCAAAGCTCACTACCTCATCACAAAATACAAAGGACTTGTATAAATAAAAAAAACATAACTCTGGGTGCAAGATACAATGACCTGATGAGATTCACTATCTCAGTGAAGGATACAAAGATTTAGATAAAGATTACAATATTTGTCAGCACTCTACTGATTGAGGCATTGCAACACATTTGATCTTTCCTCTTCACAATGTATCACTAAATATGTTGGATATTCACTACATTCCATAATTTTTCTATTTTTTTCCACTTGTACACTTCTCCATCTTGTTGCATCTGAAATGATCTTGCATTTATAACCGCTGCAACTCTTTAAAACTTCAATTAGGCTAGCCAAAAAGAGGATAAACAATGAATTCAACAAGTCATCCACCACAACATAATATGGTCCTATATCAAAGATAGAGAGGACCAAAACAAACTTAATACACCTTCCAATGTGATCCAAAAAAAATCACTCACTAATACACATCAATCTAAGTCAGCGTAGGGAAATGTGATGAAACTTTGAAGCACATATTTACAGTCGGCCCAAAAACATACTTCTAACTGAATTTTCTCTAGGAGGCTCTACCCAAGATAAGTTAGGACCCAAATCTAACTTAACACATCTTTAATTATTTGTGCAAACCCCCAAGAAAATTTTTAGAGCAAAGGAACAAGCCCTGTCAGCCAGATATCCACAAATAACCCAGAAATCCAACCCAAGACACAATGCAACACCAAAGTATCCAATCAGCATCATGTGAATCACATGGGGATTTTCCATGAACATCCATCAACACTTCCATACACTTCCTTTATATTGTCATACCATCAATAACCACCATAGAAAAAACATGGATATAATACTTCATTCAGGAAGCACATAACACATACCTAGAAGATATAACATTAACATATCAAATTGCAGACCACTTCAACATATGAAATTGGAACTGGGATACTAAAAAAGAATTGAGAACATATTCACCATTCCACAAAAGTGGAGACATCAATATAGAGAAATTTTGATCATTTCCAGGACCTATCTAAAAAACCAACAACACTGCCAACATTTTGCAATTCACATAAATCTCCTCGACAACATTGGTGAGTTGAAAAGATAAGAGCGAAAAAACCATAGAACACTAACTTTGAATCCCAAATTGCAAGACCATATGTTCAACAATAGAGGAATGTTGATAATTCTCCCAAATAGACTTCAATACAAATTATAGGAATAAAACCAGTTAAGCAACTTGTGAAGGCTAGAACTTTCTTTCAACAACACATAATTCATCAAGAAAATTAGGAGAGAGAATAAGACATACTGTAGACGTTCAACAACATCTCTCCACTATCAACAATACTTCTAATTCTTCTAATCCTCATCTTAATATATTATTATGAAACCAACTCTACTAACAAAAATCATACTCAATACTTCTTAGATAAGACATGACATCCAACCATATTTATTTAGATAAGGCATGACATCCAACCATGAACTTCAACAACTCTTCAATAAATCAATGTTATCCCAATTAGAATATTGTCAACAATGATAACCAACGCCAATAAATCAAGTGTTGACACATATGACAATGATACAAAACTCACCAAGTACTTTCATCAACCACTTCCAATAAACTCACAAAAATGTGTAGCAATCTTACCAAGTGTTGACATCAAGGATAATCAACAATCAGTGTTAATATCAATGACAAAAACTACCAACAATCTCCTCAAGTGTGACATCAATGACAACAACTGTCAACAATCTCCCCCTTTGGAATTGATGGCAACACACATTGTTGAATCTCCCCCTTTGACATAAAGGACAAGGAGCCATGAACTCCTTCACAAAACAACAAGAAATTCTTTGACTTTAGGAAAAAATGGCATAATATCTTCAATTGAAACAACACATTCTCCCCCTTACTACCAGCTCCCCCTGAGTGGTAGCACACATCAATACATGAGAAAGGGATATGACACAAATTTCTCCCCATGGAAAGATGCACATCTTACACACCTAGTTAGAATAGGGAGGGACAATAACCCCTAAATTCTTCCACAAATACTTAAAAGTATCCTTTGAAAGTGCTTTGGTGAAGATATCTACAATCTGATCCTTGGTAGGCACATACTCCATTCTAACTTCATGCTCTACAAGCTTCTCTCTCAGAAAATGAATACATGATAGAAATGTGTTTAGTCCTTTAATGTATTACAAAATTCTTAGAAATATTGATTGTACTGGTATTATCAAACAATATAAGAATGGGTTCATCATATGTCACCTTTACATCCTTCAAGGTTTGCTTCATCCAAAGCACCTGAGTTCAACAAGATGCTACAACAATGTATTCAACCTCTGTATTGGATAAAGACACTAAGTCTTGCATTTTATCAAATGAAGAGACCAATTTGTCTCCCAAAAGGAATGCACTTCCACCTGTATTTCTATGGTCATCCACACATCCTTCCCAGTTAGCACTAGTATAGGAACTAAGAGAAAAGTTATCATTCTTTTATACCATAGGCCATAATCTAAAGTTCCTTTTAAGTATCTGAATATTCTTTTCACAAATTTTTCATGAGATTAATTAGGATTGGCTTGAAATATGGAAATCAAACATACCACATGCATAATATCAGGTCTAGAAGCATTTAAGTACAGTAAACCTCCAATCATAGACCTATAAAGAGTTTGATCAACTTCCAAATCATATTTTCTCAAGTGACAACTAGTCACCTTAGGAGTACCAACTAGTTTGGAATCTTCCATCCCAAATTTCTTCAACATCTCCTTGACATATTTAGCTTCAGAAATAAAGATACCATTATTTTGTTGAATAATTTGAATCCCAAGGAAGAATGATAACTCACTAATCATTGATATTTCAAATTATTTCTACATCTCTTCTATATTTTTTTACATATATCATCATCTCCATTAAAGATGATGTCATCAACATATACTACCACAATTAGTAATTTGTCTTCTTGAACCTTTATGTACAAATTACTATCTACATTACCTTTCTTCAATCCTTGTTGAAGTATGTACTTATCCAATCTAGCATACCAAGCTTTGGGAGCTTTCTTGAGACCATTTAGATCTTTCTTGAGTCTACAAACCATGTCTAGATCCTCTAATGACTGGAAACCATCTGATTGCTCAATATATACCTCTTCTTCTAGATCACCATTTAGGAAAGATGATCTGGGGGATATTTTCAGTGAAAATTAAAGTGTTTTTGATACTCCAAATTATAGCACCATTAGAAAGATCTTGATGTCCTGATTCCAGCGCAACTTGAACAGAGCGAAAAGGAGTCTGTTTGCTCAAGTTACAGCCAGTCAAACTGGCACTTGGGGGCATCTAGAAAGGCAAAAAAAATGATCGTCTCGAAAATCATCGAAAACAGCATCAAGTCAAAGAGCTCGTTGAGATGATTTTGGCAACGTTCATTTTGTCGAAATCTGTATGCTTGAGATATGGGCAGTCAAAGTTCAATTGACTTGATGGTACATGGGTGACGTCAGCTGTCAGTCTGTAGTGTACGGAATCCAAGTGGATGAATTCTGGCGTGACACGTGGCAGATGGCTCAGACTATACAGACCAATCAGATTGTGACACATGTCCCCATTCGTACATCTCCGTATTCCAGTCAGCATTGCGTGGTAGATGAGTCAGCATACAGGTGGCATCGAGTCAGGGCGGACATGGCTTTATCAGCATATTATATTCTGCCACGTGGCAGTCTCTCATTGCAACACATGCCCTTCTCTTTCCGTCGACAGTCTACAAGTTGGTTGAGCGGTTCAACAAAATGGTTAACGGGCTCGAACCCGTGACCTCTCTACAAATAGCCAGTCGTTTCCACCGTTGCACTGGCGATGGTTTCCTCAAACTTTAGATTGCTCAGTTTTGTTTTGTTGAGATTTCCTCAGGCATGTGGAAACAAAAGAAGGTTGGCAGGGTTGGAACCCCCGACCAACCGTTCACCAAAAATGAAGACCATCGACAGGCCACTGATGCTTGTCTAAATATGTATAAACGAAATGTAAGGGGGTTATGCATTTATTATGGAGGTTTTAGCCTAATTAGGCATATTTTATGTATAAAAGGGGGGAAAGTGTATGCTCTTAGGAGTTCAGTGAATGCAGGTGATTAAGTGGTGAGAAATAGGTGATACATTAGAGAGTTCTTATGGAGATTTTTGAGCCATTTTCGTACGACGAAGTATTGTTATGCTGCCGGAGTGCTTGAAGAGATGGTCTTGGTGCATTTGTAATCTTTTTTGGAGATTAATTGGATCGGTCTCACTCTATTGGAGCGGACCCGGAGACGTAGTCACGTTTGTGACGAACTCCATTACCAAATTGTTTGCACTTCTTCTCTCCTCTCTCATGTTTTGATTTTCACCTTAAGTTTTTCAGTTTTTTTGCATAATTTCTATAATGTATGCATGAATTATATTTCCATTAAGTTGTTATAATTAAGCATTCAGATTCGCAATTAGTCTAGATCCTATACAGATCAAAAGATAACTTGACATCCATTTGTTATAATTTGAAGTTATTATGAGTATCAAGAGCAAGAAACATTCTTATTTCTTCCATTGTATCTACCAAATCAAAATTCTCCTCAAAATCAATTTCTTCAACTTATGAATAGCCCTTGCAAACCAATCTGTCTTTGTTCCTTACCACCTCACCATTTTCATTCAACTTATTCCAAAACACCCATTTTGTTCCTATCACATTCTTATCAACTGGTCTGGGAACTAATTTCCATGCTTGATTCTTCTCAATTTGGTTCATTTATTCTTCCATCGCTTCTATCTAGCCATCATCTTTGCTAGCATCAACAAAGTTCTTGGGCTCAACTTTTGACAACAAACACAAATTTATTTTCTCTATAGATCTTGCAAACTTTATTCTAGTCAACACACCTTCATCCTTATAACCAATGATCTAATTTGAAAAATGATTCTTCTAGACATACTTTGATGGAGTTTTGAGAGTCTTCACTAGTTCCAATTCCTTCTCCTCTTTCTCTTCTATTTCTTCTTCTTCTTCTTCCATCTAGGGAGGTATATCAAATAAACAAACCTTTGGTTCTTGTGAGATCTAGCATAAGTCTTCATCTACTTTGAAATGTTTACTTTCAATCATCTTTCCCAATCTCTTGTTGTAGCACCTATAGTCCTTTCTCCTGGTTGAGTAACCAAGAAATATTCCTTCATCACTCCTTGAGTCAAACTTTCCAATGTCTCCTTCATGTCTTTTGATGTAGCATTTGTTTCCAAATATTTTGAAGTATTTAATAATGGGAGGCATTCCATACCATATTTCATAAGGGGTCTTAGTGTTATTGACCCTTAATCACACTTTGTTAAGAAAATAGACAACAGTGTGAACTACTTCCTTCCAATACATATTAGACAGATCAACATCCTTCATCATAGCTCTAGCCATTTCTTGCATTAATATATTATTTATTTCAACTACCCCATTCTTCTGAGGGATTCTAGGAGTAGAAAGTTGTCTCCTAATGCCACAATCTTCACAAAACTTTTCAAATTCATATGAAGTTAATTAACCTCCTCTATTTGACCTTAAACATTTTATCCTAGCATCCATTTCATTCTAATTTTTTTCTTTAAAAATATTAAACTTATCAAAAGCTTCTAATTTTTCTCTTAAGAATGTAACCCAAGTCATTCTAGTGTAATTTTTTATAAGCAACATAAATTACCTTTCACCTTGTTGAATCCTTATCCTTGTAGGTCCACATAGATCACTATGGATCAACTCCAATAGCATTGAAATAGAGCACTCTTTTCTTTTGAAAATAGTCTTCATTTTCTTTCCCATATAACATTCTTTGCATAATATGTTTGTAGGCTTGGTTATCCTAGGCATATCTCTCACCACATGAGAGGAATTCATCTTTACCATGTTGTCAAATTTGATGTGCCCCATCCTTTTTTTCCACAACCAGGATTCTCTAGATTGAGCTAATAAGCATATCCTTCCATTAGCCTCCTTCAGATGATAGGCATTACCATTTTTCCTTGTTCCTTCAACAACTAATCTTTCAAATCTTGGTTTTTTGATCTCACATCCATTAGAATGAAAATTAAGGTCGTACCCTTTACTCTACATTTGACTAACACTAAGAATATTATGCTTCAGACCTTTGACATAAAGGACATCTTTATTTTTATTCTTTCCATCAATTGTTATATCACCTTTTCCACATATTTGAGCTGACTTATGATCACCAAAATTAACATCTCCACCATTAACCTTCTTGAGACTAATAAAATTTCCTATGTCATCAATCATGTGGTGAGAACAACCATTATTAATTACCCAAGAATTTACTTCTTCCTTTTCATGAAATGTGGTCCATACTTCCATTGATCTTTCATTGACATTATTGCTTTGCAAGGTACTAGACCTCCTACATTCTCCAATATTGTTCACAATTTCTAGAAAGCATAATTAGTCCCATCAAACCTAGAATCCTTTTATGAACAATCATGTTCCATCCTAGATCTTTTCCTTGAAATTTTTTAACCTTCTTTAGATGAACTTGGCTTTGACACCAATTTTTGAATACACCTGAAGACTAAGAGTAGGGGATGAATCAATCTTATCAAAAACTTAATACTTTCCAAAACTTAGAAACTCTTTAGCACAATGCAAACTTCTTAATTCAACCAAAACCTTAAACAAATATAGTAGTTAAACTTTCAGCAATATTAGAAACCTTCAACAATGAAGGATATATCAATTCTATCCTTAATCAGATCAACAACAAAGATAATGAAGCAGAGAACACACACATGCACAAGGAGACACCAGATTTAAGTGGAAAACCCAATGAGGGAAAAACCACAGTGAGAGTTAACTCACAATATAAAGGCTTACTGCCAAAAAGAACTTGCAAACCAAGGCTCACTACCTCAACACAAGTTAGAAAGGACTTGTAGAACTAAAGAAAAACACAACTCTAGGTGGAGGATACAAGGACTTGATGAATTTCACTATCTCAAAGGAGGATACAAATATTTAGATAAATATTACAATATTTATCAACATAACACTTTGTTGACTGGGGTGTTGTAGCACATATGATATTTCCTCTTCACAATGTAGCACTAACTCTGTTGGATATTCAATACATTCCAAACTTTTTCTTTTTTGTACTTGTAAACTTTTCCATCTTGTTGCATCCAAAATAATCTTGCATTTAAATCCACCACAATTCTTCAAAACTTCAATTAGGTCAACTAAAAAGAGGATAAACAATTAATTCAACATGTTAGCCACCACAACATAATGTGTTCCTATCCTGAAGATAGAGAGGACCAAAAAAAAACTTAATAAATCTTCCAATATGATCCAAGGCAATTCACTCGATGGCACACATCAATCTAAGTCGACATCAGGGAAACATGTAGATGAAATTTTGAATCGCATAAATAGTTGGCCCAAGAATATAATTCTAACTAAATTTTCTCAAGGAGGTTCTAACCAAGATAGGTCAAGACCTAAATCTAACCTAACACATTTTTAATCGTTGGTGTAGACCCCCAATCACATGGCATAATCAAAAGAATAAGCCTTGTTGGCCAAATATCCATAAATAACCCAGAAAGCCAACCCAAGACATAGTGCAACACCAAGGAGACCAATTAGCATCATGTAAATCACATGGGGGTGCTCCATGAATATCCAAAAACACTTCCATACACTTATTTTATATTGTCCTACCATTAATAGCCACTGTAGACCAAACATGAACATAATACTTCATTCAAGAAGCATAAAACACATAACCTGAAGATATAACATTAACATATCAACTTGCGGACCACTTCAACATATGAAATTGGAATTGAGACACTACACAAACATTGAGAACACATTCACCAAGCTACAGAAGTAGAGACATCAATATAGAGAAATGTATGTTAGAATTGGCTATGGATGCCAAGATCTATGGACCAAATGGAAAGCACAAAAAGAGAGAAATAATGTGACAAGAATAGATTGTATTCAATGTCAATGATATGAGATGATTGTTCTTGTTTACAATGAGAGAGACCCCTTGGTTATATAGCCAAGGTGAGAACATAGAAGTGCATAAGATTATGACAAGTTTCACAATCTTATGACATGAGACAACTATGAAAATCTATCACTCCACCTAAGGTGGAGAGATAATCACATGATATGTCCATGAAAGGTGGAAGTGATAAAGTAATGAAATGTCAAGTCCACCAAAAGTGGAAATTATCTAACAACCTCCTATGTGGCCCCTAAGTAAACTTAACTAAGGTGTAATCATGACCTAGGACAAGGTACACCACATTTAATTACACCAACACCCCCCCTTAAGTGCAACTTAGGGAGAATGTACACAAAAGTAAACAATGCAAGATGGGTCCCAGCTACTAGGCCATGTTAGGTACCCATGTACACACAATGCAATCTCTCACAAACGAGGAAAGGAGAAAACCTACTGGGACAAAACTCCTCCCCAAAAGAGAGATGAAATACAAAAAATAAATGCTCTCAATGAAGAATGAGAAGGTAAAAACCCCATGTGAGGAAAAAGAACCCCCCATAAGAGAGAAGTAGAAGAGAGACAAGGTAGCCCCCCCTCAATGTTAAGTCTCTTGCAATGATGGTAGAAGCTCGACATTGAATGCTGAAGATGATCTAATCTCACTGAACAACGTTCCTCCCCTTAGGAAGAAACAAAACCAAGGATGTATGCAGGATATCATGAATATGGATGATGTATGATGATGTCTCTGAAGCATGCTCAAGTGTCTCCATGTCGATGCCGAAAGCTGACACACTCCAATCAGGTGTTCTAGGCCACACTGCTGAAGAGGAAAATCCAACATCTAGTAGAGATGAATGTAGAGCACAATCCAAAGACAAAGATATCCCCTCTGAAGACAAAGAAGCCTCCTCCAAATGTTGCTCAAAAGTATCCACACTCACGCCAAACTGTGAAGAATGATCATGTAGAGAATGAACAAGAGGGTCAAAGTGTTCCCTCACAACAACTGAAGAAGTTTCATCTTCATCAAAGAGAAGATAAATGCTATTGATGATGTCCTCCAAATCTGCAAGATGAGACTCCACGAACAAGTCTGAAATACCTATCAAGAAGCCATCCAAAGTAGCCATATCTGGAAGAAAATGTATATCCTGTTGCACTGAATCACAAGTATCATCAGGTACAACAGTCGATGGAGGAGATGAAATGCATGGCTCAAGAACTAGATCTGATGTGAGAACTCCTAAGTTCAAGAAGCCAAATGTCTCCTCTAAATCATGGTTCATATGATCAACAATCAAAGGAACATTGTCATCATCATAAGCAAATTTTGCAAAGGAATACAACCAATATGAATGATCAACCACCCCAGTAGAAATGATCTCTCGAGTCTCCAATTCTCGAATGATGACAGAATCAGGTGTGAACTCCACAGTTCTCCCATCTCCACCATGTGTAATCTGATAAATGGAAAGAACATTGTTCGTCAAATGAGGAACACACAAGACATCATGAAAAGTGTTGTCTCCAATGCTAATAGATCCCTTCCCAAGTACACTCATGTATGTATTGTTTCCCATCAAGATAGGAGACATAGTACAAGGCTGAAATGAAGAGAAGATAGTCTGTGAAGATGTCATATGATGAGATGCTCCTGAATCTAGAAGCCATCTCCTTTATCTTGGACCTGAAAGAGCACAAAGAGCTTGACCTTTATATCCTGATGTTGATGCTTGACCTTTGTCCTTTTTAGACTGTTTTGAAGTTGAAGGAGAAGAAGATTTGGACATTTTAGAAGGCAAATCAATGTGATTCTTTTTGAGAAGATTTTTCAACTCATCAATATCCTTCTTGTAACAATAGTGTTTTCATGTCCATCCTTCTTGCAATATGCACAAAAAGGCCTCTCCTTCTTAGATGATTCTCCTTTTGAAGAATATTTTTTCTTTTCTTGATCTGAATGTGGATTATCTTTTACTTGATTTGAATGTTGATTATTCTTTGCTTTCTTTTGTTTCTTATCTGATTATGATTATTTCACCTGACTAACCAACAATGCTTGAGATTTAGAAGTCTTGATGAGACCCATTGAGATAAGCTTTTGTTGCTCATGTATCAACATCTCAGAAAATGATGCAAATGATGGTGTAGTATATGCAAACCCCATAGTCAACCTATGAGTATGAAAGCTAGAAACAAAAGAAGCATAATCAGGACAAAAAAAATTTCATTGTA
This sequence comes from Sequoia sempervirens, assembly GCA_007258455.2. Taxonomy (NCBI): domain Eukaryota; kingdom Viridiplantae; phylum Streptophyta; class Pinopsida; order Cupressales; family Cupressaceae; genus Sequoia; species Sequoia sempervirens. The sequence continues at coordinate 60,150,407 of VDFB02000363.1, read as the reverse complement.
TTGTACACCAACTGGATGTCCTTATCAATTCCACATGCTTTACATTTCTCTCTTAGATCATTAACCTTAGTGATGTAGTCTTGGATGTTGTCAAAGTTCTTAGGATCAAGATCCATCAAATCATTATCAATTTGATAGCCTCTTACTTCATCTATAGTACCATACAATGTTTTCAATTTTTCCCAAGCTTCATGAGAATTTTTATATGATTCAATTTGGAACAACAAATCTTGAGAAACTAGTCTACGAAGACACCCAAGAGCTTTGGCATGTTTGATCATCCATTTTAACTTTTTCTCATCATCAGTAGGTTTAGGTACCTTATTTTCAACATATAGAGAGTGACCTTCTGTCATTAGAATATTCCATGCATTTCGATGACATGTTGAATAATTATATGATGTGAGCAAAGGAACCTTAGAATGATCTATGAGAATGAGAGAGAAAAAGAAAATAGATCAAAGACAATGCACCAATATACCCCCCAAATCACTCAATCAAGAAACCCCCCAAGCAATATCTGATTTGGCACTTTATATTTAGTGCATTTACAATTGCTAGATGCCAAAAAAAACAAGCTAGACTTGATCTTAGTGCTTATAGATGCCAAAATAGGCCACAGTATCAAGTACATTTTTTGGTACAAAATGAGATCAATTTGATCATACCAATGAAAAGTACAGGAAAAATCATGCACTTTCAAAAAAAAATGCACCCAAAAATGTTACCGTAGGACCAAGATATGAGCTCCTAAAGTTCCCAAAATGAGGACCAAGCAGCAACACCTATGAGAATCTGAAAATTTTGGAAAAACCAGGCACCAAAACCTAGAAACTGATTGTACTAATGTGTAGAGCACGAAAAATTATCCCAAATCAAAAAAAATTGCTCGAAAAAAGGAGTCAGAATGAGCAAGATATTAAGCTTCAAAGTTCGCCTATGAAAACCAAAATGCAAACAGTGAAGGGGGCTAAAAATATTTTGAATCTACTAACGTCACGCTGATGCGGTGCTGATGTCAGAAAACTAGGTGATTAAATTTGATGTCCATTTAGTCATCACCGTCGCCGTTGTACCTCTTGTCGAAATATACTTTTCAGGCGACGAAATATTCTTTGGCCTAAATCTTTCAGAGAAATATGCTGCCGGATTTTGAATTTCGCCAACGGATTGTTTGAAGCGCCCGGATTTTTAATTTTGACCACCATTTTTTTTGTTGAGTGTCGGCTGATGTAAGAGTGGGGGCCGCTGGTTGATGATCTCTGACTAGCGAGTATTTAGGGGACAAGGGCCTACGTGGCCCACTGGCGCGTGGCCATGTGGCTTTCTATGTTGGGCCCACAGGTACCCTATACCTACGCAGGTACGTCTGCAATCTGCAAACTAATAAAATCTGTGATTTTTTTATTTTTATTTTTCTATTGTTTTTACAATGATTTTTCAATCAACAAAAATTAAATTTTCATAAAAAAAATTCAAAAAAAATTCACCGAATAATCAAACGTTTATTTTTCAAAATCGCACCATTGACGCAATGATGACGACCTGGGGGCCGTACGGCTCTCGAGCAAAATATTTTTTCCTCAGTGGATGACTTGCTCCAAAATAGACGAATTGATAGTCAATCTTAGGGTTTTTGGCCCTTCTGGACGTGATGGCAGGGTCAGATTTGACCCAAAATGCTCCAAAAATGCAGCTACCTTCTAGATCTGGCAACCACTCTTCAGCTTCAAACCCTCATAGATTTGGCCTTGTATGTCCAATTTGGACAAAACAAAAGGAAAATTTGACTTTCTCGAACCTTCTGGATGCAATGGTTAGCTTAGATTTGCACTAGCAAGCTCCGATATGAACCTGCAACAAAGAGCCAAAAATGGAACCTCCCCAAATCTGGAATCTCTCTTCAGAAAAAGACTCTCCAATGGAACCCAACCCACTCTGATACCATGTTAGAATTGGCTATGGATGTCAAGATCTATGGACCAAATGGAAAGCACAAAAAGAGAGAAATAATGTGACAAGAATAGATTGTATTCAATGTCAATGATACGAGATGATTGTTCTTGTTTACAATGAGAGAGACCCCTTGGTTATATAGCCAAGGTGAGAACATAGAAGGGCATAAGATTATGACAAGTTTCATAATCTTATGACATGATACAACTATGAAAAGCTATCACTCCACCTAAGGTGGAGAGACAATCACATGATATGTCCATGAAAGGTGGAAGTGATAAAGTAATGACATGTCAAGTCCACCAAAAGTGGAAATTATCCAACAAACTCCTATGTGGTCCCTAAGTAAACTTAACTAAGGTGTAATCATGACCTAGGACAAGGTACAACACATTTAATTACACCAACAATGTAGAGCATTTCCTAGACTTGTCCAGACAACCAACAACACTGCCAACCTTCTACAATTCATAGAAATCTTGATAACACTAGTGATGTGAAAATATAGGACTACAACATCCACATAACATTGACTTTGAATCCAAAACTACAAGACCATATCTTCAACAACAGAGGAATGCAAAGAATTATCCCAAATAGACTTCAATATAGCTTCTAGGAAGAGAACCACTTAAGCGACTTATGGAGCCTAGAACTTTATTTTAGCAACACATACTTCATTAGGAACATCACTTATATATTGTATACCTTCAACAACATCTCTACACTATCAGCAATACTTCTAATGCTTCTAATCCTCATCTTAATATATCATTATGAAACTAACTTTGCTAACATAAATCATACTCAATACTTCTTAGGTAAGACATGACATCCAACCATGTTTCTTTAGAGAAGGCATGAAATCCGACCATGAACTTCAACAACTTTTCTTTAGATAAGGCATGACATCAAACTAGGAACTTCAACAACTCTTTCATACATCAAAGTTATTCCAAACAAAATATTGCTAACAATGACAACCAATGCCAAGAAACCAAGTGCTGACACATATGAGAACCATAAAAAAATCACCAAGTATTGTCATCAACCACTACCAATAAAATCACAAACATGTGTAGCAATATTACCAAGTGTTGACATTAAAGACAATCAATAATTAGTGTTGACATCAATGAAAAAAACTACCAACAATCTCAAGTGTTGACATCAATGACAACGGCTACCAATAGGCTAAAACGGTTGATCTAGTGAATCCTCTTAATACCAGAGGGGTGCATGAGGCACATTCATGAACACTATCCCATCATAAGCATGGGTTAGGAGTGTTAGATAAGTTGTTCAAACCAACCCTTTCACTCCTATCTTGGTATCACCCAAGTACAGAGTTTTTCTAAACATGATGTGACTAGATTGGGGTATAAATTATGTTCTACCCCCTTTGTATACCATGTTGTTTCACATGGTTGAGATCATCCCTTGTGGTGATGAAATCCCCAAGAATGATTCCTAAAGGGAAGGACATGTTATGCATGTCTGATCTCTAGGCTCGCACAAAGCACAAAGAGAAAGCATACACACAAGCTAGCAATCCTAACTAGACACCACAAGACTTAGGCTACCTTGTGATTTTTGGTCCCCAATCTCACCAAATAGTGCAAGGAGAAAGCATACATCAATAAGAGACCTCAAAAAAATGAAATAGTGATCATTGACCCTTTATAAATTAAGGTGTTCCTAGATTAGTGGTAAAAAAGAGTTCTTTTACTATGAAGCTATAGAAGATACGTTAGTAATTTGATTTGTAGTCTTTGAAAAGTGATATCAAGCTTATATTGTTGTTGATGTACAAAGTGGAATCACCCAAGAACAAAGTGTAGTTGTGCAAGAACAAAGAAGATCTATCCAAGTATAGAGTGAATCCACCCAAGAGTGAGCAAAGCCGCCGAAGTAGTGTATCTACCCAAGTAGTGTATCCACCCAAGTAGTGATAGATCCACCCTTCTAGATCAGGTTTGCCTCTATAGGTGCACATTTTCCTATGAATGGAGTCACCTATGTGTGAGTGTATCTTCATCTATAGGTACAAATCCACCTCTATAGGAGGATCCACCTTTTCTTTGTGAGGGATATCTAGATGGATGGATACCAAAGTAGATTTGCATTTGTGGGGAAAAAGACACCCATTTATAGAATGGATCCACCCGCTTGGAGCGTATTCACCTTTGTGTAAGAAACCTGCATAAAAATATTTCATGAATAAACTATAAAATATTGTTAGTAGACCTATGATGTTGGTCCCACTAGGCATGCCAAAATATGTGTACTGAAATTTTTGCCTAAATCAAATGGAAATTGCAACAAAACCCAAATAACACAAAAAAATAAAACAACACTTAGATTAGGCATAAAAAGCTCAAACTGATGTAACGAGCCTCCTATTGACTATATTTTACCATGATTTTCAATTTGGATGTGTGCTCATGAAATTTTGGTAGCATAATGAAGCTCAAATGAAAAATGAGTGATATTTTTTGATAGAATGCTTAAGGGTTGGATACATAGATTTGGTGTAAAATGGATGAAGAGATAAGATTGCTTGGTGGAGATCAAGGGTTGAGAGTGATTGGGATATCTCAAGCCACAAAATTGTTCCAAGTGGAACAATGAGAGGGCTTGAGAGGGAGACTGTACCTTGAAGGTACAAGGCCCATGTGATTGATGTGATGGGGGAATTGACCCACTTAATCAAATATTAAGTGTGTGCAAATGATTAGTGAATTGGTTAGGTGGGGATTAAGGTTAGGATTACTGCAATGGGAGAATATGGAGGATGAGACATTTGGAGAGAGAAAAATAGGAATTAGATAATTATATTTAATTCCTTATTGGAGGAAAGGGTATTTGGGGATTAAATTGAATAAATAAGGGTATTTATTCAATTTAATAGATGAATGAGATGGGGGTAAATAATTAAAGGTAATTAATTACTTTAGGCTAGGATTTAAGGATGATCAAAGAAATAGATTATGATGAAGGTTGATATAATTGAATATTAATTAAATAATATCATATTACTAAATTAATATAGAGGATGCAAAGTTGGTCGAATTAGGGGTAAATTGACCAAATTAATATGGTCAATTTTAAGTGTCTATAGTACCAATAATTTCTATAGTGGAATGTGTAAGGAAATCGCATCGAAATTGAAGAGATCATCTCCATAAAACCTAGATCTCCCACAACCTACTTGAATGAATCACCAGATGTTTGAGCACATGTAGCAAAAACATCATCAATATGTGGATGCACCTGAGACATAGTGTTAGAATAATCACTATGTGGCTCATGTTTCCCACCAAACGATCTAGCTATATGATCAACATCAAAATGCTATGAGTGAGCTACATGAATCTCTAAGTCCCCACATATGGAATCAGCATATGAACTAACATATACTAAAGGGATCCACAACTATGATGAAATCACATGGTATGATATAATTAGGTCCTCGAACAATCTATGACATTTAGCCCTCTAGATCTAACCATCACCTGCAATGTGGTCCATATCATATAGAGATGGGATGTCTACCAAAACATAGGCATTTGACTCAATAGGTGACCTACATGGATGCCTCATCAAGTATTACCCCACATAATCTAAAAATATCCTCTGATCTTGCATTGGAGTCTTAAGAATACTAACAACTACTTCCTATTGGGAATCAATGACAACTTAATCATTAATAAGTCTCAAGGATGGAGTGACATCAAGCATCCTCTACCCAACCAAGGTCCTAAAATTTGGAGGTTTTCAATCTGCATGATGATAAGCACCCCTGACATAAACCCTACCATGCCCCTTCCCCAAATGAGGCAATAAATTGAAATAGTTTTTATTGAGGCTTAAACAAACCTCAACATATAATTATTGTGTACAATATAATGGATTTTTTTTTGTTATTTGAATAATGACCATGCATAGCAAGAAATGGAGCATAAATCGATGGAGCCATCTTAGGGAATATGCACCTATTCACCTAATATTCCCTCACCTAAGTTTTGGTGGAATACTAGGGAAAATATTCTATTTTGATAGATTCTTTTATAACTCTTAGTTGGACTATACTCAAAAGAACATCACCAAAAACTTTTTACTATACTTAGGAAAAAATAGCTACTAAAGTATCACCAAAATATGCATGGATGTCTCCTAATGAATGCATAATATTAATAATCCTAACTAATATCCTAAATAATTTTGATACACACACCATGAACATCTGATATTTATCTAGAAGATTTAATTGAAAAATGTATATGATTTCTAGTTCACTAAAGAAATAAATGGTTGTGAGAAGGGAAGAGACATCTAAAATTGATATTCATTTTAAGAATCAAGAAATGGAGGAAGTATCCTTAGAGTTAAGTTGAACTTGTCACAAAAAACTTTCAATTAGGTTCAAGACTTACAAGACTAAGAATCTATATTGCATTATAGTTTAATATATGCACCAAAGATTTCATGATTAATTTTAGATCATATCTAGTTGCACATCCTATTGTTTAATAATAGAGCTATGATTGATATATGGTTGTCTTCTAATTATCCTTATGAAGAATAAATTATGAGAACACACCAAGAAAGCAATTATAGTTTAGAACAATGACATAATATATTATGAAAAAACCATACATTTCATTGTAAAGGAAAATTTATTTTTTAGGTTAAACCTTAAAATATTTTGCATGAAATTAAGAAAATATAAAATATTTATTTCTAGCTACCTCTAAATATGGAAGAACAATAGATTGGATGAATGATTAATCATCCATAATGCATAAATATATAGTATGCCACTTAGTTAAATTGATTAATCTTGATCCTTGATTCTTTAATATGTTTGAAAGAAAGAAAATATACACGTTATAAGATAATAAAAAATTGGGTTAACATATATAAGGTCTTTGTATTCCTTGGTACTTTGGATCTAGGTGATAATATGTATCAAACCAATCATGAAATAATATTTGATTAATCTAGCTTAAGAAAGTGTTTATTGAGGAAAAAGTCATCAATCATGATGTTTATGACTAAAATATAAATTTTCTTCATATGTGCAATTGGATGTGGGAATGACAATAATCTTTTTAATATTTAAGGAAACCCATTTTAGGTGTGGATGTATTTGTGAAATCATGTCTATGGATAGTGGTGATTTGGTCCATTTGGTTGAAGAGGAAGGAGTGGGACTTGAATAAGTTCTTCTAATTATACTTTCAATTTCTTAAGTGTAAACACAAGTCTAGTTAGGGAGTTGGGGTAAATTCCATATGATAGGGGATGGTATTAAGGTGGGAAAGGGAAGTTGTAGAATTTTTAGGATCACATGTATGATGATCTAGTACATGGAGAGATATAATATGAGGGTAAATACAATTATCAACCCAATTAAACTTTGATTCAAATACTAATTTTAATTTATCTTTGTGGTTTTTTAAAAGGGTATGATTGGCTAGGTTTAATAGAATTAATTTAACCAACCATACGAGATCCATTTGTACCAAGTTTGATTTTTTAGTTCATATTAAACATTAACATTTAACATGAAAAATTCTAACCTCACAACTACTTATAATGATCATGTAACATAACTTGCATATTTAAGCTTGCTAACTTCTAATTGAAAAACTAACATTCATTATATATTAAAGTCCTATATAAAATTAAAATGTGTTAAATTAGAATTATTTTATCTTTAAAAGAAAATAAATAAAAGTGGAAATTTTTAATTCCTCTTTTCCTAAATAAAATGAATTGAAATTTTCACTTTAAATCTTTAATGAAATAAAATTTAAGACATTTTAAAATTTAAATTTCATGACCTGTATATATTAACGACGATATTTAAATTCCTAACATGAGTTAACATCTCTATTTGGAATTTTTTACATGAAATAAATGAATTCACTATAAGCCATTTTTTCTAAAATAATTTTATCTTTTAATTCATTAAGTATCATAGGTAACCACAAATTAGATCTATCTGATAGCCACATTTTTAACCGAATGTTAGAATTTCCAATTTATAGAGTGAAAAAAATTATTGTTTACATAATTTAATCTTTATATTATTGAATATATTTTAAATAATTTTAATGAACTTAAATTTACTTTTTAACTTAGTATTAAGAAAGAGGTTAACCAAATGAAAATGATCATTGGAGGGGATTATTTTGAACATATCATATACTTAATGCAAACTCAATAGAGACAAACAAGGTAATACCCCTAATAGTTCTAATTTGGACACTATTGACACATCTCAATGATATTTTCAAGGTAGGCTAGGTTCCTTGATCTAATGTGGAACTAACAAGGTAAGTTCAAGTGTGTAGCTATATTAAAGATACAAGTAGGGTCCACTAAGACACCACTGATATGTAAGTATTTAAAGAAAATAATAATATATTGATTATACATAAGACCATGTTGTCTATTGTGAGGAATATCTTGAGAGTGGAATGAAATTTGAAAATACAAGGGTGATGAATAATGGGGAGATTAATGGAAAGAGGATCCAGGGGGATCTATTTGGGATGGATGAGGAGTTAGGAGGATGGGAATGAGATGGTACACCATTAGTAAAACTTTATAGATATCCAAGAAAAATAGATAAATTTAGGAGAGGGATATATTGTGGATGTTATTAAGGTGATAAAAGAGGTGGAGTGGGTCTAAGTGAGGAAGATACCACCACATCAACATAGTTGGAAATTAAGTGTTGAGAAAAGGGGTTGGTGAAAATATTTAAGTTGGAAATAAGGGTTGATAATAAATCTAATTTATTGAATGATGAAATTAAGCTCCCTTATACCTAGATTATCTTATTATAGATAATATCATAGATTAACTATCATAGGAACATAAAACTAACTTTTTTGTGTCAATTTTGTTGATATGGTGGTATTTGTGACACTATTTGGGATCATAAAATTATGGTAAGTAGAGATTAGGATTGAAGGGTTTAATATAAGGGAGGTTGATAAGGTTATGGGTGAGGAATTGATGAAGGATAAAATAAAAGGGATAAAATGGCTTCATCTATCAATGGTTACCCCATGAATGAAGGGAGAAGACTAGCTTAGATGAGGAAGATGAAGGAAGGTTTGGGTAAACTTGTTTAATAGTTGACTTAAGGATGGGTTAGGATCAAATAAGTTATTGGTGTTCTTATTTATAAGATTATTGTTGCTTGATAAAAGAATGGAGCTGATGAAGAAGTAGGGGCATTAGATGTGGAGGAGATGGATTCAAAAATTGAGCAGCAAATAAAAAAATAACATTAAAGGTAGTATCTAGTGTGTAACAAAAGAGGGATATTTATGTAAGAGATTTTAATCATAAAAATTATGAAAATATTCCCAATAAATACCTTCTATACATTAGAGTTAGGAATAATATAAGACTTAAAGAGAGAGAATGCATTGGTAAGAAAGATTAAATTCATCACCCTCTAATTTGGGTTTTATCTACAATATACAAGGATGACAAAACTAACTTGTAGGAATATGTTCAATTGAACTTGTATTCCATGAAAATATACATAATCTAATTATAGGGAAATTAATTTATATAGTTCTATAATTTATCCTCTAATGGTCAATATATGTTGATCTATGAATTGTATATCTCATTATACATTTTAGGATGTACGAAGGTTGTACCAATTTTTTTAGATTTTGATCCTTGAGATATATAGCCAAGGCATTGTGTACATATATTTTCTTTGATATTGATGGGCTCTAATATACCCTCCTCACGAAGGCCTAAACATTTTCCTTGATAGTTCATACTCTTGAACATTTGATTTGTAGTATGATGCTTGTTATGTTGGAAAAAGGATTTGAGTCCATTATTAGGTGGAGGAGAATGAATGGTGGAAATGATTTTTTCTTTTGTTGAAAGAGAACCACCATGGGTAAAAGTGAGAGGACCAAGGGGATATGGAACTAGTGTTGGGATAGTTTGGGTAGGATGGGATAAAGTATGATGAGGTACAGTAGATGGGATGGTAGGATCTATATGTGGATGAGGGGATGATAAGAAATATTTAGAGGCACTAGGTGGGATGGTAGGATCTTTATTGGGATGAGAGGATGATAAGGACTCATGAGAGGTATTAGGTGGGATGGTAGGATCCAAATTAGGATGAAAATATGATAATGAACCATGAGAGGGATTAAGTTGGATGGTAAGATCTTGATTTGGATGAGGGGATGTATTGGTATGCTTTGGAACAAGCTCTTGACATGTTTCAACTTGTGTAGGTGTCATGATGGTGGAGGAGTGCTGGATGGAATCCTCGAATGGAGTTGATGGAGGGATAATGGATTCATGAAGTTCATGGATGTGGATTTGGTTAATGCGAAGATTTGGAGAAAGTGATTGGATTTGAGTGGATTTATGGGTTGGATGATTTCAACGGTTTGGATGGTGTTAGGAGTGGGAAGAGGAATGATAGGCATAGGATGGAGAAGTGCCTCATTACTAATGGTTGTGCATGGTTGAGTGGGATGAAATGACTCCACATCTTCAAGATGTGGATTTGGTGACGAATTCTTTATAAGGAGTCCTAGGATGACATCTAAAATGAGATACTTATATATTTTAGGCTTAGGTGGAAGGTTAGGACTAGATGGAGGATTATGAATGGGTGGAGGACTAGGATTATGGATTGGGGGAGTAGGATTAGACAGAGGTGGGAAGTATGATGGATTGGAGGGAGGATTAAGGTATAAGGGAGTAGAAGGTGGAGCGATATATGAGGATGTGGATAATGGAGTGAGATAGGGGACATGAATGGTGGATTGAGGTAGGAAGATGTGGATAATAGATTGAGACATGAGGCAGTGGATTGTGGGTGGAGATAGGAAGATGTGGATGGAAGACTTGGATCATGGATTGGAGGAATAGGATTATGGATTGAGATGATTTGGGGGATAATGGGATTGTGTATTTGAACTAGTGATGAAGGTGATAGTGTTGTTGGCAAAGATGGAGGTTGAGATATGGCTAGAGGAGAAGATAGAGATATGGAAACTGGATGAGAGGGATATGTGGGGGATAGATAAGAGAGAGAAATGAATGAGTAATAGGATGGGGATGTAGATGGGGGAGATTATGGATTTTCCTTATCAAAGGTAGCATAAGGATTGTTAATGGGTGTGGATGGAGGAATAATTGGTTAGCTTGGATGTGTGATTAAAGTTTGGAAGACGCTTGGGGAAATCTTGCTGGAGATGATAGAATAAAAGGGGTGATCCCACAATACTGGTTTACAATTTTTAGCCAAATTGGACACTGAAATAATTTTTTCTAACTAAATCTTCACTTTCAGGCACCTATAGCGGCTAAACCGTGAGGAATTTGAAGATGATGCAAACTAGAGTTTCGTGACATTTTTTATGTAGATTCTAAATATTTTTTTTTCAAAATTTTTAGAATCAGATTGCACTTCTTTTTCCATCTTGGAAAACTAGTTTTTTCATAAAACAACATTTTTAAGGAGTGATGCTCACCATATAACGCATAATTTTTTTCCATGAAGGATAAAATTCTAATTATTTTGAATTTAGATTTGTAACTCCGATGTCTAGTGCTTCCACTTGGTTAGATAGTATTTTATTGAATATTTTTTCTTTAATCAAGTTTCAAAGTCAAACCAATTACAATTCAGACATAGGTGGACCGTATAACGTGTAACTATTTTTGTATGTATCAAAATTCAAAAAAAAAATTGTTGGATCAAGAACTTCAATATCTGGTGCACTCATATTTTTCAAAAAAAAAAATGATAATCTGCTATTTTTCCACATGTGCAAAACATAAAGCTTGATTTTCAGTGAAAAACCTATGTTTAATAAAACTAAAAAAACAAATACATAATAAAACCAAAACATATTAAAATTATAGTCATTGGATAGCTCGTTCCAAGGACTACCTGATTCCAGTTGGGTTTGTGAAGTCTCCTTCATTTTCATCCTAAACCTTCTGATTTTTTTGGTGCTAGAGAGTAGAAAGGTGGGAAAAGGGGGGTTTGCTCAAACCAAGGGGGTTCAAGCAAACCAGGTTCATTCAAACCCTGGTTCATTTGAACCCCCTTTCAAAAAGGGGTTTTCAGTGTGTTTTTTGGCAGGATGGTGGGAACTTACATTGAATGGGTTTGCTTGAACCTAGGTTCTAGCAAACCCTATTTTGGTTCATTTGAACCTATTAGTTTGCTCGAACCCCCAAAATGAAATTTTTTGGCATGGGGTCATTTTTTTCAACTTTTCCTTCCTCACTCCAATTGTAAACCACTTTTATGAGTTCCCCAAAGGGGTCTATTTCATATTCATCTTAATTGAAACCAGACTTTCATCATCATATTAAACATAATTGGGATCTCCTTTGAATACTAATTTTGGTTGCATTGAGGGAGAATGATGTAGGAGCATCAGGAATGAAGCGCAATATTGCACAACCAAAAAGATTTTTTTTATTTATTTTGCATTTTTCAAATTTTGGCTTGTTTTTATGTTATAGGCATGATTTTAATGTACCTTCACCTTCATTCAAAAACCTTGGAAGATACCTACATTCATATATTTTATTGGCCTAAAATTCATGTGAATTAGCATGGCATTGGTGTAATTTCACATTATACATGAAAACCAAAACCCCACACCCACATTGGGATATGTATTTTTTATTATTTTTGTAACTCCCAGGAAAAAATAAATAAATTGAAATAAAATATTTCTCATGATGTTGTGTGCCTAGGGAGTGGAGTTTCTAGAAGAGGAATTGGATGGCAATTCTTGGCTAAAAACTTGAATTCACCTAGAAAAAACATTGAAGAGGCCCATTGCATGAATTTCCACACCCAGAATGGAGGATATTGAGTGTTGTCTGGTAGATTTTGGTCTTAGGAAATCCAATGCCTACCTTGGGTGAATTGTTGCAAAAAATAACAGAGGAAAAAGGGAACCTGGAAAAGAAAGAAAATAAGTGAAAGAGATGATTTGGGTTCCCCATTCTCCATTTTCAGAAGTTGAAGATGATTTTGGTTCCTGTAGCATGTAATTTTTGGGAGTTGTGACTATTTTTGGTTCTTTTCTTGAACTTTCCTGTAGGTGTTTTGTATTCTATCTTTAAATATTTCCTATAGTTGGTTGTAGTTGCAAATAGATCTTCCAATATGGATTGAAATTTTGACTTTTCTAAGATTGTAGACTTCCATTATTTCATTGAATGCAATAAAAATAATCTATGCTAGAGATTTTATTTAAAATTTATCTCAAGTGTTGATGTTATAAAGGAAGGCTACAACAATTGACAAACCTCTTTGGTTTCTCAATTGTTGATCTACATTAATTGGTATCATAGTAGGATTATAAAGGTTTAGAGTTGAGATGAAACATAGAGGATGGGGTACAGGAAAACCCCCATGAGGAGAAGAAAATCTAGCACTTATGGAAATGATAAGGGGAATCCCAACAAGGTTGGAAGCCATATAAACTTTTTAGAGAAGAGGGGTTCCTGTTGAAGACATTAGTGAAGATGAGGAAGAAGTTCCAGAGGTTGTAGTAGTGTAGGGAGAAGATTCACATGAAGAGATATTCTTACAAGTGTTGGATAAACTTGGGGGTAAACCAAGGATGGACCCATCAAGTAATAGTGAGAGTATGAATCCAGAAGAGCTTATTGATAGGATTATAGAAATAGATACGTATTTTGATTTGGGAGTCGTTGAAGAGAAGAAGAAGGTGAAATATGTTGGCATGAGGTTGAAGGGACATGCATCCCTATAGTGGGATCAAGTTCAGATTGATGGACAAAGGAAAGGAAAAGAGAAGATAAAATCATGGGAGAAGATGGTTTCAAATTGAGAACAAAATTCTTACCTATGGATTGATGAGTCCAATTAATGGCTCAATTTTGATAGGGTTTATTATATATTTGTTGTTGTTACCATAGAATTTGGCACTTGGTTGTTGACATTTTCCATGTTATTTCCTTAAATCCATAAACCTTGGGCATAGACTTATCCTTGTGATTTTTAATGACATTAACATGCTATGTGAATTATCTATGTTAATTTTACATGTGGTTGAATGGATGTTACTTTAAGGTAATTTTGGATATGCAATTGTTTGTGCGTGCTAATGTCATTATGCAGGTTCACATTAAGATTCCAATGTAAACGAATCTTGCAAAGTGGAAGGAACTCCTGCTAGCTAGTCGATTGCCAAGAGAGTCAAAAAGATGGTCATTAAGAGGTCAAAGGAGGGAAAACTCTCAATGGAGGAAAACTTCCAATGGAGGGAAATTATTAGTTCAAATAAAAGAGTGTTACTTCCTTTTAATGGTCATGTTTGTTTGTTGAGAAAATATAGGGATTGTATTGTGCTATATTCTTATTGGGGCAAGTCTGCTTTGACCAAATCTGGTGCATGCATAACTTCCTCCCTCCTTTTATATGCTTTCAATAAGTGGCATCCTCTTATTTTGTTGGAATCAACTACCTAGGTAGTTAGGGTTAATTAGAAGTTTTTCTCTCCATAAATAATGGTCAAATTCCCTTTTTCATAAAGTTGGATGTTCTAAGTTTGTACTTGTATTTTCCAGTTTTAGTAATAGTCATATCATTGAAATGTTGTAATCATGTTTTCAAGAAATAATATGATATTCTGATTTGTTGCAACTGAGTTAGCTTAAGGAAGACTCGCTCAAGGGGGAACACTTGGTGAGAATGACAATAATTTAGTTTAAAATTTATTTTATGTTCAACAATTAGTTTCAATTTTAGCAGTTGTTTGTTCCTACAGCTACTGGAATTTTGTTTAGTGACTGTTCCTGCATCCAAAGCAGATAGAGTAGTTTCCTATTTGTTTGTTGAGATTTCCATTTCTATCATTTGTTTCCAGTCCAGTTGTTGATTCACGCTCAATGCTTAAGTTGATTTCTTTCCAACATTTTATTTCTAGTACTATTTCTTTTCTAGTTTATGGATGACTATAGTGGATTCCTAGTGCACACATAGTGTTGACCCATTTCAAGTTTACATCCTTGGGTTGAAAATGAAATACACCTTCATGATGAGTAAGATAGCTACTTAGTGTAGATGTCTAATCCCTAAGCTACATCTCTAAGGACTTAGTTATTGAACCATTAGAGGAGGACAACATTTTTGGTGTCATTGTCAAGGATGGTGTCAAACTAGGAAGTTCTTTGGAGTTATTGATAGTTTCATTCTTGTTGTATTATCTCTAAAGTTTGTTCTTAACATACCCCTCATATAGGAAAGTAATGATCTGCTATTCTTTCACCAATTCTTTGTGTGATTTGGTTGATATCGATTGATACTACATGCATAGAGGTAGGAGAAGAGATGCTTATGGGAGATTTCTTCCTAATGACCCTAATCCTAATAATCAGCTAGTTGAATTTCAAAATCTTCCAAGAGATGAAGAAGAAGAAGAGGCACACCCTTTTGTTGATGCATTTCCCAATTTTACCAATTCTAAAACTTCTTCTAAAGAAAAAAATCTAATTGAGAATCCATTTTCTTTAGAAATCCATCAAGCAGGCATGGTTGATGCAAATAGAAACAGACCCAACCAGCCATCTTTTCCATTTCCTATCACTCATCAAAATGAAGTTGACAACCTCAAAAACATCCTTGCTTCAATCCTTCCTAAGTTTTATGGGCTTGTCATAGAATACCCTGACACATTCTTGTTTTAGTTTGATATCCTCTATAGAAGCTATGACTATACAACTGATGCTCATAGGCTTAAGTTGTTTCCTACCACCTTGAAAGAAGTTGCATTAAGATGGTTTATGAGCTTAGGTAGGAATAATGTAGAGACTTGGGATGATATGAAAACAAAGTTTCTTGAGAAGTACAAAGAATATTGTAGGGGCAGTGATATGAGAGGAGATGACATCTTTAGGATACAACAGAAGGAAGATGAGAGTTTGGAGGACTACATTTCAAGGTTTCTATTTTTCCTACAAAAATCTTCACATCATACACTCAATGAAGAGTCTCAAAATTTTCTCTTCCTTAGAGGGATCAATGAAAGTTGCATTAATTCTCTAGACCTTATGGGAGGAGGAGATATCACCCAAGTTCCTTGGGATGATATTAAGAAGATATATTAGAACTATTCTAGGGTATCTTTAAAGAAAGGAAGAGGTTACTAGTCTTTTATGGGTAAATCCTCCACCAATGGAGTTTCAAGGATGGAGATTACTCACTTGTTGGTAGATTTCAAGCAAGACATCATAAACAATCTAGCTACTCAGCTAGATACACTTCAAACAAAGAAGAAACATGAGGAGATAGAAGAAATGTTGGTAGAATATTTCCCCCATTACAAACAAAATAAGCACTATAGATACAAAATGGTAGCTAGCATTGACAACAAACAGATCCCATTTGAGTTCAATCCAATTTAGGGTGATGATAATCAAGTCTACTACATTGCACAAAGGAGACCATGGGCTCCAAGACAAGGTATGCCACCAAATCCATTATCTTTTGTTGGGCCTTATTTCAATTCTTATGCATATGGTAATCAAAGACAACCCCCATACCCATCCAAATATGGAGGATATCCACCTCAGCCTTGGAATAACCCTCCAAACACTTGGCCTAATCACCAAAACTCTCTACCTTAGTGGCAACAATATCAGAGGAATTGGAAGCCACCTCCAGGGAACTGGCAACAAACATCCCAATGGAGGGGGGACAACAATGGCCAAACTAGACAACTAGTTACATGCAACCACCTCCAAAGCCTAAGCATCCTTCCAAAATGCCTCCTCCTACTAGCTCAAGTTCTAGCACACCTAGACCTACTTAGTTACTAGCTCAACCCACACCTAACCCAAATAACAAACTACAACAATATCTAGTCTACTTTGCATATCCTAATAAATTCCATGCATATGTTGTGAGTGTGAGTGACATTCATCTACATTCAGGAACCACTTTTCCAGCTCCTTCCACTCCTATCATCACCGAGCTTCCTGTGGAAGAAGAGGAGCATCAGAATGTCCCCATTTAGCCAAGTGTGCCTAAAAATCCTAAAGTAGTTCAACAAACTGATCAACATCCACCATTTTCTGAAAGGTTAGAAGTTGTTAAACAAAAGGAAGAGGAGGAAACAACCTTTGAAATTTTGGATTAGTTGAAACACATATGTGTTAAGATACATTTGTTTCAAGCCATAAAATATGTCCCTATATATGGAAAAGCAATCAAGGAAGTGTGCTTCAAAAATACAAGAAGGAAAAAGAAAGACCCCACTACCATTCATGTGGTGGGACAGTTGGCAGATATCATGCTTGGGAAAGTTATTGTTCCCAAATACACTAACCCAGGTAGTCTTGTGGTAGGAGTTGTTATAAATGGAATCCAAATAAAGAATGCTCTAATTGACTTGGGAGAAATAATAAATGTGATGACTAAGGATATCTTGCAACAACTGAATGTTGCAAACATGAGGCCTACTCCTACTGTCCTATAGCTTGATGATAGTTCCACTATCAAACCAGATGGTATAGTAGAAGACCTTGTGGTAACTCTAGACTCTTGGGAGTACCCAATAGATTTCATGATCCTTTTTCCTAAAGCTACACTAGGAGGATATCCCATTATTCTAGGAAGATTGTGGTTAGCCATTGTAGATGCTTACATTGGATTTTGGTCAGAGGACATGAATTTTTTTTATGGGAAAAGCACTAAAAAGTGTGTTCTCTACCCTCCTACTCAACCATCCCATGATAAGGATAACCCATATGGCCACATGTTGGAGAGGATGTTGAGGAAGTCAATTCAGTAGCACAACTCATGATGATAGGAAGAATTCCTTTCATACAACTTCAGAAAGAAGATGAAGTTTTTTCCTACATAATTCAAAACCATTGTGAGGTACATGAAGAATCATCATCTCATGAACCCAGTTTTGTAGGTCTCGTGAAGAAACTTTTTCCTGCTCTTCCTACAACTAATATGCTTCATACATTGCTACCACATGAACAAAAAATTCCAAGCATTAGTGAAATAGCCATGATTGAGTTAATCACACAAGTGCAAGTGTCAGAAGGGAAACATCTAAATATTAATAGCAAGTTGAATCAAGAGCAACAGTTGTCCCTCACAAACCCGTTGAAGACCCATCAGCATGCATTTGCATGGGATTACCATGACATGAAAGGATTGGATCCCAAGCTCTGTACTCATAGGATATATATCAGAGATGACTACACACCAGTAAGGCAACCACAAAGGAGAATCAACCCTACATTGAGGGGGCCTGGGAAAGGGGAACTACATAATTTATTGGATGCAGGATTTATCTACCCTATCTTAGATATCCAGCAGGTGTCCCCATAGGTAATTGTGCCTAAAAATGGAGGTAAATGGAGAGTTTGTGTTGACTACAGAGAACTAAACTTTGCCACCAAAAAGGATCATTTTCCACTTCCTTTCATAGAACAAGTACTGGATTCACTTGTAGGTAAGCGATATTTTTCTTTTCTAGATGGATTCAATGGTTATAATCAGATACATATTGCACCTAAGGATCAAGAGAAGACAACTTTTACCTATCCTTGGGGGACTTATGCCTACTCAATACTCCTATTTGGTTTATGTAATGCACCTACAACCTTTCAAAGAATAGTCATTAGCATATTTTTAGATATCTCGCATGATTGTATGGAGATCTATATGGATGATTTTACTACCTATGGTGTTGATTTTGTAGAAGCATTAGAAAATATAAGGAAAATTTTATAGAGATGTGAAGACCATAATATTTCCTTGAACAGTGAGAAATGCTTCATGATGATGTAGGAAGGAGTAGTCCTTGGTCACTACATCTCTTAGAGAAGAATTCAAGTGGACCCAACCAAGATTGAGGTGATTACCAATCTTCATATTCCTACCAAACAAAAAGATGTTAGAAGTTTCCTAGGACATGCAGGATACTATAGGCACTTCATCAAAGATTTCGGTGAAATGGCAGCACCATTGTACAATATTTTAACTAAAGATGTTGAGTTCTAGTGGATAGAGGAGTGTGACAAAGCATTCTCTGATTTGAAAGCAACCTTAACCCATGCTCATGTACTCAAAGTCCCTAAGTGGGAACTCCCTTTTCATATTCATATAGATGCATATGATTATGCTATAAGAGTTGTCTTGGGATAGAAAGAAGGATCAATTGAGAATGCAATCTACTTTGTCAGCAAGAACCTATAAGGAGCTGAATTTAATTACATAGTAACAGAGAATGAAATGTTGGCAGTCATCTATGCCCTTAACAAGTTTAGACATTACATAACAAGATATATGATCTTTATTCATACAGACCATGCAACCATAAGATACCTCATGAATAAGCCCTTGATTTCAGGAAGGCTAGTAAGATGGTTGTTTTTGATGCAAGAATTTGACATCACCATTATTGAAAAACCAGGAAAGGAAAATGTTGTAGCAGATTTTCTCTCCAGATTGACTACATCAGAGGACACTCAAGTCATTGATGACTCTTTCCTTGATGACCATTTGTTCTCCATCAGTGTGCATACACCTTGGTATGTTGATATAGCCAATTATCTGGTTATAGGGAGAGTTCCTCCTCATTTCTCTCCATAAGAGAGAAGGGTGCTCATTAAGAAAACTTTTTCGTTTCTCATGGATTGCAAGATGTTTATTATACACTAGACCAGATCATGTAATGGGGAGATGTGTAAGGGAGGATGAAACATATGATATACTACATGCATGTCACAATGAACCTTGTGGAGGAAATTTTACAACCAAAAGGACAACAATGAAAATTATTAATACAAGATATTACTAGCCCACACTTCATAAGGATGTAGGTGAGTACACTAGGAAGTGTGATAGATGTCAGATGATGGGCCGGCCAACTAAATCTGATGAGATGCCTCTATACCCCCAAGTAGTCATCACTCCATTTGATAAATGGGGACTTGATTTTGTAGGTCCCATTGATCCTCCATCAAATGGAAAATCCTACATCTTGGTTTGCATTAATTATGTGACCAAGTGGGTTGAGGTTAAAGCTATGAAACATGCTAGAGATAATAAGGTTGTAGAATTCCTCTATGAGGAAATCTTCACATGTTATGAGGTTCCAAGGGAGATAGTGATAGATCAAGGAGATTAGTTTACCTCAACCCTTGTCATAGCATTGGTCAATGAATATAATGTGAGGCATAGGAAATCTACCCCCTATCATCCCCAGGCCAATGCCCAATCTGAGGTGACCAATAGGGAAATAGAGGCTATCTTGACCAAAATAATGGTTATTCATAGGAAAGATTGGGCAAATAGGTTGCTAGAAGCTTTGTGGGCTTATAGGACCATTTGGAAGACAACCGTAGGTTGCACTCCTTTTGAATTAATGTATGGGAAGACAACCATGATGCCTATTGAGTTTGAGCATAAAAATCTTAGGACTGCACTAGATATTGGGATAGACATATATAAGGCACAAAAGGATAGAATCATGCAACTGAATGCTTTGGATGAGATGAGAACATCAGCCCTACATCATACTAAGGTAGTACAAAATCAGAGGGTCAAATGGCATGATAGATACATAAAGGAAAAGAAGTTCCAACTAGGTGGTTGGGCACTCCTTTATGAATCCAGGTATCAAGATAATGCAGGCAAGTTGTAGACCAGGTGGTTGGGACCATATGAAGTTGCAGAAGTCTTCCCCAATGGTGTTGTTCAACTATTAACCATTGACCCTATCAAATTCAAACTCTTGGTCAATGGTCACCATCTCAAGTTGTATCATAAACCAGCTTCCAAGCAAGAATTCATGCAACAATTTATCCAACACTAAACCTTTGAACTTCCTACAGTTGAAGGAAGTAGACCTAGTGTCCCTCCTTCTACCTAGTCATGGCATGCATGCAATCACATCATAATAAAGATTTCCACTTTTGTGGGAATCCACTTCATTAATAAAACCATTTGCTATCCATCTCCATATTTTCTCTCTTCTATAGCTCCACCATCACTTCACTTTACCATCACTTCATTCCATCATCACTGCATTAATTGCTCAATTATACTTTTAAAAGGTAACTAGTACTTTCCTCCACATTCCTTGCAAAATATACTCCAAATTTTCATGTACGTGTGTGACAATTTGTTATATCTTTATTATCTTGAGATTCAATTACTATAAATTAATGTTGATATTTCACATAGCATATAATTGCACTCTGCCCTGTTACATCATAATTACCACCCAGCGTGTGTGGAGACATGCTCTAATTTAGGTTAGGGGGAATTTCAACCCATATGTCCATGTGTCATACATGTCAGCAAATTTGAAATGAGCCAATTTGAATGAAATAGTTGAAATGACGGCTTGAATGTGATAGGACACTGAACTGCCACCATTTTTCTTGATAATACCCTTCATTTATGTTTCTTTATTGCCTTATTCATAATCTTAAATGTCACCAAAAAGGTAAATTTCATATAACATTGGCATTAGGACTTCAGAAGAGCTTCAAGAAGAAGAAAATGGGTTTTCAGAGAAAGATTGTAGGAAGGAAATTTCTCAAAAGTATTTGCTTAACTAAGGATAGCTGAAACAATGGGAGGTCAGCTGATTAGGAATGAACCTACAGTCCATGATGTGATACTATAGGATGCAATTTCTCTGGCCAAGTTTAGGAATTGTGGATGGTTGGAATACTTCCTGAAACTTTACAACTTCAATGAGGACATTGCTCTAGAATTTGCACAGACACTTTCTGGCAGGAAGGTAATGGTGGGGCTAGAAGTGATAGCCATTGAGGAAAGAATTGCAGAGGTAACGGGTTTTCCTGTCGATGGAGAGCCATACTCTACTTCCAAGGATGCAAGGTCAGCTAGGGCATAATTCACTGAACCTAGTGACCCTCCACTGGTTGTAGATAAGCAAGGAATGAGAACTTCTTTATCAGAGAAGTGGAAACAAGTAGCTATCCAAATTGTCAAGTATATTACTTGTGAGTTCCGCCAATCATTCCTCCATTCTATGCATTTTAAGCTCCTAAACCATATGAGACATAGCGGAAGAATGAGTGTTCCCAATGTGTTGTATAACCTCCTTGAAATCATGGCAGCTGAAATGCAAAAAGGTAGGGATAATTTTGTCTCCCATCATTATTTAATAAAATTGTTGGTAGAGAAATCTTTATAATAGGTGTATGGTATGACATGGGAAGAATTTGTAAACATTGATCAGTTTAGACCAAAAAATGTGCATCCTAGAGGTCAATCTTAACCTTGTAGGGTTAGTAGGGATGAGAGGGTTGTTAAAACAACTCCTAGAGCTTCAACCTTTGGTGCAAACCCTAGCTCAAACCTTATGATAGCTGAACAAGTATAGAAATTGGCTCCTCTGAGTTAGAATATTTAGATGAAGATAGTTCATCCTCGGCCTTGATGTTGATGTTCTTCCAAAAACTGCAATTTGAACTAGGGTTGCCATTAGAAAAGAGGAAGCACAAAAGAGAGGAAAAAATGAGAAAAGGGAAGGCCAAGGAAAAAACAATAGAGAAAGTAACACCAATACCTAAGAAACGGAATGTTGAAGAAAAAGATATTTTTGTAGAACAAGCAAACATAAGATTAGCAGAGCTTGTTGCTATTGCAAAGCAAATTGAAAATCAAGAGCAAGATGAGAATCAAGAACCCCTGCAGCCAAAGCAAGATGAACAACCAGAATCACTACAACCAGTGTTATTTGAATAGCAAGAATCGGTGTGAGGGAATATTTTGGTAGGAAAACATAAACCTCCCACTTTTTCATGGAATCTTGTAGCTCTGAACCTATGGAATGTGTTGTGTGGTCTCACAACACACCTAAAGACTGAAAAGGATTGGGGATCCACGTGAAAATATGACTTCTATGTGAAGAGATAAAAAATTGGAAGATCACTGGAAGTGAAAAAGAAATGAGAAATCTTTAATTTAAAGGAAAGTACTTCATATAGTGAGTGTTTCATACATCATATATTGGGTACCAAAAACACAAAAAAGGAAAAAGGTAATGTAAAGTTCAAATAAATGGCTTTAGTTCAGTAAGTTGGAGTTCAGTAAGTTGAAGTTTCGGTATAACCGAGGTTCGAGAAGGTAAGTGGGTAAAGCTGAAACTGAGTACCGGGTACCGGGTTGAACGTGAAGTCAAATGTTAATTTTTTTTGAAAAAATTGTACAATAGTCCTGGTGATCCAGTATACATGCAAGGATTTGTGATATGTTTTCGAAAGTGATTTTTTATGATTTTTGTATTAATATTTGAATAATGGTTTTATTTATATGAGATATGGTGGCATATTTGTTTAAAAAAGGGATTTAATATTGGAATTTTGTGATTGCAAGAGATATCGATTGCAATGCAAAGCTCAGGTATGGACAGTCAGGAAAATTTAAGTCATGGTTGGAATAAAATTCAATCTGGTTTTATCACTCTTTTTATGTGATAATGCTAACAGCTTTGATTCCACTAGAGTACCAGATATCCTGGTATTTCACTTTTGGTGGAAACAAATGCTAATCTTTGGGAGAGCCCATTCCTAAGAGTGACGAATCCAAAGCACAACAATATGTAGGGGACGAAAATTCTACCTTATCATTTTGAATGTATGGGAAGCCCCTACATATTATCATGATTCAAGTTATTTTCCTAGCGAAGATTCTAGATAAAAGAGGAACCCAAAGAGCTTCAATGAGCAATTAGAGTTGACTTCCATTGAATTCAATTACTATTCTCCTATTAGTCACAATATTCCACGTGCCTTGATGAGATTGGTCCTTTAGATTCCCTCTCATGTAGATGTCTTATCCTATATAAGCCTTTTATTTTATAAAAGGCTAGAGGATGCTTAATTTTATTTTTGAGTTAGGAATTTGTGGATGTTGGAGGAGCAAAAACTTATTTTAAGTTTTGTTCTTTTTCCTATTTTTTGAACCATTCCAGCATAAAACTTTGTATGCATGTAGACATTAATTGATATCAGAGCTTTATGGATAGCTACCTATCTAAGTATTTTTTGTAGCTGGTTTTGTAAGTTCAACTGAACAAGACTGTATGTTGTGCCGTTTAAGGGTGCATACAAAACCTATTTGGTGTCCATAAATGAAACCCTCTCTTTAAAAGTTTGCACCATTTTATACATAGTTGTGAAGCAATTTGGTGAAATATAAAGCGGTTTGCTCTATTTTGATTAATTCTTTGGGGCATCCATGGAGAATAATTGGGAGAATTTTTTATTTTTTTTAGTTTTTTATGTTTTGCTTTAGATTAGATGTTAATATTTTTGAAAATTTTCTAAAACAAATATACAAGTGAATGGAAATAGTTTTGTTGAAAATATTTTATTTTCTATGAAATTGTTGAATGCTCAACGCTAAATTTACTTAAGTGATAGCAATGAAATTGGTGGAGATGTTTTGAAATCCAATGTTAAATTTATTGCTTTCATGAATTTCAAGTTTATCTTTTCAAGTTGGAAAGTTGATTTTAAAATGTTCAAAGAAATAGTACAATAAATGTGTATGTGTCTACCCGGATATGTCCCTAAAGGAAAATAATAGCAAAATTATCACATCATTACTCGAGAGCTATGTTTAGTGCAATCATGACATGATTTGAAGAGACTTATGATTAAACGAAAGTCAATAGTTGTTATGTAAATGCAGAATTCTTTCTTAGGTTGTCTTAGTTTCATATCTTTCAAGAAAGGTAGGCTTTTCGCAGTCTTGTCTATGGCGATTCTATACGAGCTGTTTACTGCAAGTAAAATCGTTGTCAACAAAAATGGTGTTGGGAGGAGGGCCAAATTTTCCATTTTGATGGTCATGCACAGATACACATGATTTTTTTAATTTCTTTGATATTTTCAAGTTTTACCTTTTGGAAGTGAATTTGTGTTATGAAATACCCTTCCTAATTTGGCAAGAAGCTTGTAAAAAACACAAAACTTGACACAAGCCAGTTTTGATGATGGAAATTGGAAAAATTTGTAAAATATTTAACCAAAAACTACATCCTTTGAGTTTGTTTACCTTTGGAAGAGTCACCGAGTGTAGAATTCATGATACAACTTATCACAGTGAAATTGAGTGTGAAATTTTTTTAACTAGGGTAAGTCTAGCCATAAGTGGAGCAATTCCACTAATGGAAGAAGTTTTAACTGCAAAAATAAAAGGATTTCCACAAGAGAAACATTTAACCCTACTAGAGTTGGAAACATTAAAAAATCAACCATTGAACTGAAACAGTTAGAAAATTGTAATTATTTTAAAGAAAATCCTAACGTCTTACAGGTGAAAAGGTGAGAATATCGAGATTCAAAGATATTTCATCATAAACAAGGAGAAGATATGGATGAATCATCATTCCTTGTATACGTGGAAAACACAAATAATGAGATAAAGTGGGAAAATCAAGCTGAAGACGCGTGTATTGTGCTTCAAGTTGAAAATGCATTAGATATAAAAGGACATTTTCCTGATTTTATGCAAGATACAGAATATCAAGTTTTTACTTTTTCTCTTTTTGATAGCAATATAAATATAGATATATCTTGATCTAACACAATACAAAGTAAAGACAAGGCCGAAGATATCATGGTTTTCAAAAGAGAAGGAAATGAAGAAATGAACACAATCATTCATGGAAATGGACCAGGGCTGGAAGAAGGTACAGTATTGTCGTACCAAGTGATATGTGTGTAACAAGTCTCTAATGAAATCATTTACATGCATTTAAGCCAGATTTTGGGTAAGTACACCTTCGAATTTATGATGTTTAAATATAGGAAACTTAAGATTTTTTGTTATTATAGTAGGATATTGAAGACGTCGATAAAGGAATTTAAGGATAAACCTATTGTAATTAGTACTAAAATTGTAAAAGAAATAGCTGTAGAAATTGAAATAAATTGCTTAGTTAGAGTTAGTTTATTGTGATGTTAGAGTTAGGTTAGTTAGGGTTAGCATAATGTTAGCTTAGCCTAGTTTTTTTTTAGGGGTTTTCTTATTTTTGTTATTTTTGTTTGGTTTTCTCTTCCTTGCTCGGCTTCTGCATTAACAAATTCTGCTTAAATATATCTTAAACATTAGAGTGAAATTGAAACAATTTGCTAAACTGAAACAATAAAACCATAAACATTGAAACTTGATTTTAAGAGAAATAACCACAAAAAGAGATATATATGTGTGTGTGTATCATATATACATCAGATGTCAAAATCCTTGTCGAAAATCAAAAAAGGAGGATTCAAAAGAAAGGTGAGCAAAGTTGCAGATAGTAGTAGTTATCTAGTCAATCTAGGATGCCTCTTTTATCAAGGCTAAATAACCTATGTAGGCGAGTTCCCGATGAACTTCAAAATCTTGGATATGGAGATCAGTAAGAAAAGGCCGAAGTGGAACCACTTCCCCGTGATTCAGAAATTGAGGAATATCATCCATGGAGGGAATCCCAATGGTCGGGTGTGCAACAGCTAAAATGGTATCCAAATTCTCCAAGAATTCCAGTTTAACTATTAAGTTTGTAGCAGCGCGCACATCTTCAACAAGTAACCTAATGTCCAGGAGTGAAGCTAAAAAATGAGAAGCTATGTTGGAATAAAAATGGAAGTAGCGGTTGGACACAACATATCTTTCCCAAGGACCAAGCATAAATTTGGCATAGTAAAGTTGGAAGTCCTAATAATGAAAACCTTTTCAAGCCTTTGTGATGTGATGCTTCCCAAGAAAACATTCTATCTACGAGAACTCCTTAAGCAAATGGGAGTATCCATAGTCAAGAAGAAAAAAGTAAAAGCATAGAATAGAATGGAATTACATGAAAATAAAAGAGAGAGAAGAAAGTGCAGAGAGTTTGAGGAGAAATGCATGAATTTATAGAAATCCATGAACAACATAGTGGTACATAGTTGCCTAGAGTTTTGTTAGAAATCATATGTGTCAGGTGGAAACTGGTTAATAATCTTTAGAATTAAAGGATAAATCAAATAAATTCTTTGCACATGTTTGGTGAAATTGCTTTAGAATTTAGTAGTACAACGATTATGAATTAAGCAAGTTGGAGATTTCAAATTAATAGGGGGCCATTTTCAATTGTTTAAAAAAAAGTTGTAATGATTATGGGGGTGTTACGTGTGCAGATTATACATGACAATGAGGTTGGAAAAATGTTACACGTCATCACCTGAGGAAATAGAAAGATAATATGTGTTGAAATAGGCGTGTGAATTTAATGTTGAATAGTGTGATCATTTTTCAAGGTAATCATAACATTTTGATCCATTAATACAATGCAACGCTATCAAGTTGAGATAGTTAGCAAAAGTTTTGGAAACTGCTATAAATTTAATCGAAAAGGGGTGGTAACTAATGTTCCTAAATTTATATTTAAATTTGGTGATTAAGTGATCTATTGCTAAATTTTAATTTATAAATATTTTTTAACATATGGCGGTCTACAGTTAGTTAGGATTTGGCATAATTGATGAAATTTAGCTGGAAACACACACTTATAGGGAATTATTAAATGAGTTTTTGGGAAGTAGTGAATTGATGAAGGGATTTACATTGAATGAAAAATCAAAAAGTAACCTTCGCTACCACTGTAATTCCTAACCTAATAGTGGTGCTTCAATGCTTGCAAGTTGATAAATGAGCTATTATTGCAATATCAAAAGTGAAAATGAGCTATCATTGCTATATCTAAAATAAAAATAAAAAAATAAAAAAAAAGTGATATCAACTCTTTAGGCTATCCAAATAACTCTACCGGGGCTATGGACGCCTGACTAACAATAGAGCTATGTTTGGGGGGAATTATGGAGATAACCTTGTCAGGGCTATGGATGCTTGACTAGTAGCAAGGTTATATCCCTGGTTAGCTTTGGAGGATTACTATATTATGTAGTTCAATGTTAATGAACTGATTCTATTACTAAGTTCCAAAAATTGGAATTAATCAAGAGCACACACGGATGTTTCCAGTGGAGATTTATTTTTTATGCCAGAATCTAAGTAAAGGTAGAAAGTTATTGTTTTAAAATATGTATAAGTTTTAATTTACAATTGGTGATTTAATTTTAGGTTTAATTTAAAATTTGGTTTTATTGGTTGCAAGTTGTGTGGTCTCACAACACGCCCCAAGACTGAAAAAGGCTTGGAGACCCAAGTGAAAATATGACTTCTATGGAAGAAGCTAACAAATTGGAAGATCACCAGAAGTGAAAAAGAAAAGAGAAATCTTTAATTTAAAGGAAAGTACTTCATATAGTGAGTGTTTTGTACACCGAATACCGGGTACCAAAAACATAGAAAAGGCGAAAGGTAATGTAAAGTTCAAATAAATGGCTCTAGTCTAGTAAGTTGGAGTCCGGTAAGTTGGAGTCTGATAAGTTGGAGTTCCAGTATAACCGAGGTCCAGGAAGGTAAGTGGGTAAAGCTGAAATCGGGTACCTGGTACCAGGTTGAACGTGAAGTAAAATGTTAATTTTGTGTAAAAAAATATGTACAATAGTCCTAGCGATACAGTATACATGCAAGGATTTTTGATATGTTTTTGAAAGTGAGTTTTTGTGGATTTTTGTATTAATATTTGAATAATGACTTTATTTATATGAGATATGGTGGCATATTTGTTTAAAAAAGGGATTTAATATTGGAATTTTGTGATTGCAAGAGATGAATTGTGATGCAAAGCTCAGGTATGGACAGTTAGGAAAATTTGAGTCGTGGTTGGAATAAAATTAAGTATGGTTTTATCACTCTGGGATGTGATAATGATGACGACTTTGAGTCCATCAAAGTACCGAATATCCTAGTATTTCACTTTTGGTGGAAACAAATGCTAATCTTTGGGAGAGCCCATTCCTGAGAGTGACGAAGTCGAAGCCAAACAATATGTAGGGGGTGAAAATTTTGCCTTATCATTTTGAATGTATGGGAATCCCCTACATATTATCATGATTCAAGTTATTTTCCTAGCAAAGATTCTAAATAAAAGAGGAACCCAAAGAGATTCAACGAGTAATTAGAGTTGACTTCCATTGACTTCAATTACTATTCTCCTATTGGTCACAATATTCCACATTCCTTGATGAGATTGGTCCTTTAGATTCCCTCTCATGTAGATGTCTTATCCTATCTGAGCCTCATGTTTTATAAAAGGCCAAAGGATGCTTAATTTTATTTTTAAGTTCAGAATTTGTGGATGTCGGAGGAGAAAAAACTTCTTTTAAGTTTTGTTCTTTTTTCCTGTTTTTTGAACCATTCTGGCATAAAAATTTGTATGCACGTAGACATTAATTGATATCAAAGCTTTATGGATAGCTACCTATCTAAGTATCTTTTGTAGCTGGTTTTGTAAGTTCAATTGAACAAGACTGTATGTTGTGTCATTTAAGGGTGCATATAGAACCTATTCAGTGTCCATAAACAAAACCCTCTCTTTAAAAGCTTGCACCATTTTATACGTAGTTGTGAAGCAATTTGGTGAAATATAAAGCGGTTTTCTCTATTTTGATTAATTCTTTGGGTCATCCATGGAGAATAACTGGGAGAAATTTCATTTTTTTTAGTTTTTTATGTTTTTCTTTAGATTAGATGTTAATAGTTTTTGAAAATGTTCTAAAAAAAATATACAAGTGAATGGAAATAGTTTTGTTGAAACTTTTTATTTTCCATGAAATTGTTGAATGCTTAACGCTAAATTTACTTAAGTGATAGCAATGAAATTGGTGGAGATGTTTTGAAATTCAATGTTAAATTTATTGCTTTCATGAATTTCAAGTTTATCTTTTCAAGTTGGAAAGCTGATTTTAAAATGTTCAAAGAAATAGTACAATAAATGTGTATGTGTCTACCAGATATGTCCCTAAAGGAAAATAATAGCAAAATTATCACATCATTACCTGAGAGCTATGTTTAGTGCAATCATGACCTGATTTACGGAGACTTGGGAATAAAAAAATGTCAATATTTCTTCTGTAAATGTAGAATTCTTTCTTAGGTTGTCTTTGTTTCATATCTTTCAAGAAAGGTAGAATTTTTGCAGTCTTGTCTATGGAGATTCTATACGAGTTGTTTACTACAAGTAAAATCATTGTCAATAGAGTGAAATGCAAAGGAAAGAGGAGTGGAAAAAGGAAGAATGCAAGCTACAGGAAGAAGTTAAAAAGAAAATGTAGAAATTGAAGAAAAGAATGCAAAGATCGTTGCCTTGAATGAAAAGGTGGTTAATGTGGTGACTTTAGTGCCCTAAATGATGGCATGCAAAACTCCTCCAAGAGTATATGCACTACATTTGAAGGAGTGGAATCTTTCCTTCAAGTTTTCAAGGATTATTTCAAGTTTGAGCCCTTCTATTAAAAATTCTCATGAATTTTTATAGGCCTATCAATCTTCCCCTCCCGAAGTTAAAAATTTGTTGTGTGAACTATACCTACATAATTATGTTGTGCCTAATGATCATGATTGGAACCCATTACTATACACTGGATATATCCATTTAAGGGAATTTATGTCATGGATCTAGAATAAAATTAGCTGAGGGAAGTAGTTTAGAACTTACAAGGAAAGAGAACTTCATACTCCCTTTCCTCTCAGAGTTGAATCCAGTAACCTTGCAGACATTTACCAAACATGGCATAGAATTATTTATCGCCCAAGCTACAAAAATAGGATCATGCCTATTAGGGAAGAGGCATATAAGGAATATGAGAAGGTAGCTGCTACTACAGGGAAATCGGTGATGGGGTACTTATCACAAAGGTGGAAAAGTTTGACAAATTAGTTGAAACAAGTTGAACCTCACTCCTTGCAAGATTATGTTGCCGCATGAAAACAGACTGACAAGTACATGCAGATTGGAAGGATGAACCAATAGTGCTGGCTTCCATTGACATTTCAACCACCTACTCTATTATGGCTAGTGCTAGATTATAGGTACTATCAGTATGACATAGCTATAGAAAGGACAAGGTGGAATAGATTGGAAAAAAAGTAAGGATTCTACTGGGACCCCAATTCAGATACTGCAAAGACTGATCTAGGATAGTTGGAAATTGGTGACTTCAAAGCTCTAACTAGGCAAAAGAATAGTGCTCCCTCTGCTGGAGGACCAACAAAACGTTAGGTTTGGGGGAGACGATGAGTCCAATTAATGGCTCAATTTTGATAGGGTTTATTATTTATTTATTTTTGTTACCATAGACTTTGGCACTTGGTTGCTGACATTTTCCATGTTATTTCCTTAAAACCATAAACCTTGGGCATAGACTTATCCTTGTGAATTTTAATGACATTAACATGCTATGTGAATTATCTATGTTAATTTTACATGTGGTTGAATGGGTGTTACTTTAAGGTAATTTTGGATATACAATTTTTTGTGTGTGCTAATGTCATTATGCAGGTTCACATTAAGATGTTGATGTAAACAAAGCTTGCAAAGTGGAAGGAACTCTTGCCAGCTGGTCGGTTGCTAAGAGAGTCAAAAAGAGGGTCATTAAGAGATCAAAGGAGGGAAAACTCTTAATGGAGGAAAACTTCCAATGGAGGGAAATTCTTAGTTTAAATAAAATATTGTAACTGCCTTTTAATGGTCATGTTTGTTTGTTGAGAAAATCTAGGGAGTGTGTTGTGTTGGATTCTCATTGGGGCAAGTCTGCTTTGACCAAATCTAGCGCATGGATAACTTCCTCCCTCTTTTTCTATGCTTTCAATAAGTGGCATCCTCCTATTTTTTTTTAGTCAATTGCCTAGGTAGTTAGGGTTAATTCAAAGTTTTTATCTCTATAAATAATGGTCAGATTCCCCTTTTCATAAGGTTGGATGTTCTGAGATTGTACTTGTATTTTCTAGTTTTAGTAATACAATCATATCGTTGAAGTGTTGTAATCATGTTTTCAAGAAATAATATGATATTCTAATTTTCTACAACTGAGTTAGCTTAAGGAAGACTCACTCAAGGGGGACCACTTGGTGAGAATTCCACTCATTTAGTTTAAAATTTATTTTCTGTTTAGTAATTAGTTTCAGTTTCAGCAGTTGTTTGTTCCTGCAACCATTGGAATTTCGTTATGTGATTGTTCCTACAACTAAGGCAGACAAAGTAGTTTCTTGTCTGTTTGCTAAGATTTCCATTTCTATCATTCATTTTTAGTCTAGTTGTTGATGCTCAGAGTAGTTGTTGATTCATGCTCAGTGCTTATGTTGATTTCTTTTCAACATTTTATTTCTAGTACTATTTATTTCTAGTTATGGATGATTGCAGTGGAGTCCTAGTGCACACACAGTGCTGACCCATTTAAAGTTTATGTCCCTAGGTTGACAATGAAATGCACCTTCATGATGATTAAGATAGCTACTTAGTGCAAATTTATAATCCCTAAGTTACAAATCTAAGGGATTAGTTATTGAACCATTAGAGGAGGCCAACATGGATTATCACATTAATTTAATTAAAAGGTTGTAGAACCTTAAGCAAAAGGATTTGAGTGTCATAGAATACATAGAGGATTTCTACAGATTGAGCATACGTGTTGGACACATAGATGATAAGGAGGAACAAGTAGCAAGGTACTTAAATGGCTTGAGAATTAACATTTAGGATGAGCTCAACATAGTCTTGATAATGATGATAGAAGAAGCCTACCAGTATGCATTGAAAGTAGTGGAGAAGATAATAAGAAGGTAACAAGGAAGCTTTAAAGGAAAAGGAAAACCACCATGAGGTAGGGGACAAGTGGAAGAGGACAAATAATAAAGGAAGGGGAAGCAAGATAGTCACAAACAAGTCATGGGACAAATGCAAGATGAAGAGGATATTTTCCAAGAGGAAAAAGTGAAACTTCAAGAGGGAGAGGAGAATATGGTAGAGGAAGGGTATTTTATGGAGTTTGTTTCATTTGTGGTGAAATAGGTCACTGAGCCTTTGAGTGTCCTCAAATACAAGAGGTTCGAAAGACAAACTCTAGAAGAGCATACACTGCAAAAGCTGAAAATGAGATAGAGCTAGTAAACCTTGAAGAAGGAGAAGTTCTCATTGTAAAAATAGTTATTTTAAAATCAAATGAGCTTTGAGAACTGACACAAACGAGGAGCTTGTTTAAAACGATTTGTAAGTCTCAAGGAAAATGTTGCACCATAATAGTGGATAACGAAAGCACAAATAATTTAGTGTCCCAAGAGATGGTGGAGAAGTTGAATTTAGAAAGGATGAAGCACCCAAATCCCTAGGTATCGGGTCACTTGGTTACAAAAAGGACAACTTTTGGTGAGTGAGTAGTGTCGGGTAAATTTTTAGATTGGTAACTATAAGGATGAGATTATATGTGACATGATGCCAATGAATGCATGCCACATCCTATTATGCCATGGCAATATGATCACAAGGAAACTCATGATGGTGAAGCTAACACATATACAAACACAAAGGACAAAAAAAGTATGTCATGAGCCTGTTGAAAAAGAAGCAACATGAAGTGAACAACGATACCAAGGTATGAATGATCATTGATAAAAAAAAAATTAAGGGAGTTAAAAAGGAAGAACTACGTTATTTTTTAGTTTCCAAGCCACAAGAAGTTGGGACTACAAGTGAATAACATGAAATGCCTAAGGAAATCAAGAGGATATTGTAAGAATACGAAGATATTTTGATGAAGGACCTTCTAAATGGACTCCCACCAATTAGAAGTGTATGTCATTGCATGGACTTGATCCTTGGAGAAATCTTACCAAACAAGGAACTATATATAATGAGCCCAAAAGAAAATGAAGAGATAAATAGAAAGTGCATGGGTTGTTGGACAAAGGATTGATAAGAGAAAGTTTGAGCCCATGTGCAGTATCGACAATTTTGGCACCCAAGAAGGATGGAGAACGATGTATGTGCATGGCTTCAAGGACCATTAACAAGATAACAATCAAGTATAGGTTCCTATTTCCTTGTATAGATGATTTCATGGATTACTTAAGTGGAGCAAAATATTTCACCAAAATTGATTTGAAAAGTGGATACCACCAAATATGGATTAGAGAAGGGGATGAGTGGAAAACCACATTCAAGAAAAATGAGGGGTTATAATAGTGGTTGGTTATGCCATTTGGACTCACAAATTCCCCAAGCACACTCATGAGATTGATGAACAAGGTACTCAAACTGTTCCTTGGTAAGTTTGTGATTGTTTATTTGGATGACATCTTGGTTTTTAGAAAAGAAAGAGATGAACATCTAGAGCATGTTAGGTCTATTTTGCAAAGATTAAGAGAGGAAAATTTGTTAGTAAATCTTAAGAAATGTGTCTTTATGAATGATGCAGAGCATCAATCAATAGCCATCATTCATCAGGGAAACTTTTGTCCCAAACACTTTTCGGAGAAGATCAAATTGAACAAGCAACAAATCCACAATACTTTTCACCAAAATCATACACAATTCCATTTGTTTCTTCATTCTACAAAGCTTCAAGGTATCAAGGCAGTATTCTAACTTCAACAAAGACCATATTCCAAACCATCATCAAAACCCTTATCAGTATCTCTAAAGACATTCCATTCTCTCAATTTTCACCAACTCACTCTTCATCTCACCTTGTTACCAAAGACAAAAGGACACCCAATCAAACCTTGCACTAACCACCAAGACATCTTACTCACTATGTTCTTGATAGAAATAAACCAGTAACGTATCCTCATATCTCTGATTTTTTAGACTTATTGATACTCACAGTCAAGTCACCATATGCACATTGGAATCACCATACCCAAATCACCAAAACAAAAAATACTACCATATAAACTTTTCCAAATCATAGAAATAAATTTTCCTACCTCTTTTAGACAAGTCCAAGACAATTTTCAATCATTTATTTCATTGTCCCAATAGAAACTCAATTTCTTACATGCAATTTCCAATGTTCTACTAGCATTTCAAGACCCTTAAAGTGGGTATATTAAACAACTCAAACTGAATCTTGCAACTCTATACACTATTCCAGGGACCCATTTATGCTTAAAATAACATACCAAAAAAAAATGTAAACTTTCTTTGAAACAATCACCAGGAAAACTAACTGTACATTGCCAAAGAGCCCTAGCTAGGCCAAATTAACAAAGTGAATCCTATCTAATCATCTCCTTTTCTCCAAGTAACCAAAAATGGTCTTTAGCCATGTTCTAAATCATAGGATTCATTAACTTTAAGGAGCTAATAGGCCCAATAAAGCATTGAACAATCAAACCCTTAATTATAGGCTTAACCATGCACAAGAAATGAGGGTTTGTTGTCAAAATACCTTTCAGACCTCTAAAGGATTTTCCACTATTACAAACACTTAGGAATAAGCCTGCACACATAAAATTAACCACCTTCAAACCTTTCCCAACATTATTTCATCCATTCCTAACTTGTAGGCTCCAATTTTGAAAGGAAAACTCAGAAATTGGCTTTGTATAAATAACAAGACTCCATATTCTTGTTACCCATGCAACCACACACTCAATAAAATTGAAAAGACATTAAATACAATCCATTCCACCAACCCATTAACCCTGCATTGTTGGAATGGCCATAAATTTCTTAATGGACTCTCAAAACCACTGTATGAAGAACACATAACGAGACTCAAATAATTAGCCTCAAACTCTTTATTCTTGAAAAGAACAAGCTCACACTCTCCAAAATGAAATTTAATTCCTTCCTTGATGAAAAAAAACAAAAATAAAGCCTATGAATTGCTTAAACTAAATGTACAAAACTGAAACAAGAATGGAAAAAGTTACTAAAACTGAAACAAGGGTATATTATTGATTATTTTGTCCAAGAATACAAAAATATGCCCTTCACTCAGCCTTTTCAAGGCTTTTAAAGATGTTTCCCATCCAATAACTATCTCTTCAACTTCCTTCATCAACTTATCCCTACAAAACTCTTCATATTACTTTTTTTTTTTGCTCTTTTTTTGTATTTTTACACAATTGGCAACTTTTTGCATTTTTCCCAAATTGACTTAACTCACCTCCTAGTGACCTAGTAAACATTAAAACACATTGAAATAGGTCTTCACATGACCTTTTACATACATTTTACATTTGAAAATTCAATTTTTTTGATTTTTTTCTTTTTGTTGGCATTTTGTGAGCAAGGTGCTCCTGCACCATACACCCAACCAACAAAACCTTTCCAAGTCCCTTGGAAACATGTTGTATCAACTTATTTGTACCTGTAAAACAACTTCAAATCTATCTTGGAATACTTCATTCTTCCTCTAGAATCTTTGTACTTTTCTTTTTCTTGGTTCCATTCTTTGTCTTCATGTCTTTTCCTTTTGCCTTCACTTGTCTTTTTTCCATCTCTTTCTCTTTCTACCATTAGGTTCTCAATCATTCTTATTCTTTCAAAAGGACATTGGATTTTCTTTTCACAACTTTCTTCTTTCCACTAACTCTTTCCTCAACCAAGGACACAGGACTATCCTTGCAAAATTTCCTCTCTCACAATTCATCCTTGACCTTCTCTGACCAACTTGTCTTCTTCTTTTCTTCTTTTCAATTACTCCCATCAGTGAAGTACTCTCATCATGGCTGCAAACTCAAGTGCTTCACAGAAAACTATCCATCTAGTTCTTACTGTATCACAACACAACTCAACAACTCAACAAACTTCTTTGCCTCACCTATGTGTCTCTGCTTTCTCTCCCTAGTCTTTTGGCAACCAACAACCAGGTTCTTCTTAACCTACACAAACTCACACAAACTCACAACTTCTTTTTGCAGCTTAGATGGATCAAGCACCTACAACCAATCAACAAAAACTCAACAACCAACTTTAGAAACAACATCAACAAACCATCAAAACCTTGCTAGCTTTGATACCAATTGATGCAAAGCATCAATCAACAACCATCATTCATCAGGGAAATTTCTGTCCCAAACACTTTTTGGAGAAGATCAAATTGAACAAGCAACAAAGCCACTCTACTTTCACCAAAATCATACACAATTCCATTTTTTTCTTCATTCTACAAAGCTTCAAGGTATCAAGTCAGTATTCTAACTTCAACAAAAACCATATTCCAAACCATCATCAAAACCCTAATTAGTATCTCTGAAAACATTTCATTCTCTCAATTTTCACCAACTCACTCTTCATTTCACCTTGTTACCAAAGACAAAATGACACCCAATCAAACCTTGCACTAACTACCAAGACATCTTACTCACTATGTTCCTGATAGAAATAAACCAGTAATATATCCTCATATCTTTGATCTGTCAGACTTATTGATACTCATAGTCAAGTCACCATACCCAAATCACCAAAACAACAAACGCTACCTTATAAAATTTTCCAAAGCATAGAAACACATTTTCCAACCTCTTTTAGATAGGTCCAAGACAATTTTCAATCATTTATTTCACTATCCCAATAGAAACTCAATTTCTTACATGTAATTTCCAATGTTCTACTAGCATTTCAAGACCACTAAAGTGGGTATATTAAACAACTCAAACTGAATCTCCCAACACAATATACTATTCCAGGGACCCATTTATGCTTACAATAACATATCATAGAAACGGATAAACTTGCTTTGAAACAATCACTAGGAAAACTGACTGTACGTTGCCAAAGAGCCCTAATTAGGCCAAATTAACAAAGTGACTCCTATCTAATCATCTCCTTTTCTCCAAGTAACCAAAAAAATTCTTTATCCATGTTCCAAATCACAAGATTAATTAAATTTCAGGAGCTAATAGGCCCAATAGAATGTTGAATAATCAAACCCTTAATTATAGGCTTAACCATGCAAAAGAAATGAGGGTTTGTTGTCAAAATACCTTCCAGGCCTCTAAAGGCTTTGCACTGTTACAAACACTTAGGAATAAGCCTGCACACATAAAATGAACCACCTTCAAACCTTTCCCAATGTTATTTCTTCCATTCCTAACTTGTAGGCTCCAATTTTGAAAGGAAAACTCAGAAATTGGCTTTTATCAGTAACATGACTCCATATTCTCATTACCCTTGCAACCACACACTATAAAAAATTGAAAATACATTAAATAAAATCCATTCCACTTACCCACTAACCCTACATCAATGGAATGGCCATTAATCTCTTAATGGACTCTCAAAACCACTGTATGAAGAACATAGACTGAGACTCAAATAATTAGCCTCAAACTCTTTATTCTTGAAAAGAACAACCTCACACTCTCGAAAATGAAATTTAACTCCTTCCTTGATGAAAAAAAAACAAAAATCAAGCCTATGAATTGCTTAAACTAACTATACAAAACTGAAACAAGAATGAAAAAAGTTACTAAAATTGAAATAGGGGTATCTTATTAATTATTTTTTCCAAGAATACAAAAATCTGCCCTTCACTCAACCTTTTCGAGGCTTTTAAATATGTGTCCCATCCAATAACTGTCTCTCCAACTTCCTTCATCGACCTATCCCTACAAAACTCTTCATATTCCAGTTTTTTTTGCTCTTTTTTTGTATTTTTACACAATTGGCAACTTTTTGCATTTTTTCCCAAATTGTCTTAACTCACCTCCTAGTGACCTAGTAAACATTCAAATACATTGAGATAGGCCTTCACATGACCTTTTACATACATTTTACATTTGAAAATTCATTTTTTTTGAAATTTTGCCTTTTGTAGGCATTTTGTGAGCAATGTGCTCCTGCACCAATGAAGGAGGAGTTGGTATATTTTGGGTTTGTCATCTCAAAGGAATGCTTAAGGATGGATATAGAAAATTTTAAGGTAATCCTAGAATGGCCATCATCTAAGAGCATGTTTGAGGCAAGGATTTTTCATGGTTTGGAAATTTTTTATAGGAAATTTATCAAAAATTTAAGTAGAATTTGTGCACCAATCACATACACAATTAAGGGAGAAAGAAAGGACTTCAAATGGATAGTTGCAATAGAGAGAAGTTTTAACATTTTGAAGGAAAAGGTGACTGAACAACCCATATTAGCATTGCTATATTTTAACAAAGTGTTTCAAGTTGATTGTGATGCAAGTGGGGCAGCAATAGGAGGATTTTTCAATCAAGAAAGAAGGCCTATAGCTTACTTCAATGAAAATATAAATGAAGCCGAGGAAATATTCAATGTATGATCAAGAGTTTTACTCTATTGTGTAGGCCCTCAAGAAGTCGAGATACTATTTGTTACCAAAT
Organism: Sequoia sempervirens; assembly: GCA_007258455.2. Classification (NCBI taxonomy): domain Eukaryota; kingdom Viridiplantae; phylum Streptophyta; class Pinopsida; order Cupressales; family Cupressaceae; genus Sequoia; species Sequoia sempervirens. The sequence goes on along the minus strand of VDFB02000363.1, from coordinate 60,111,154 downwards.
GAGTTTATCCTCTACACGGATTATCAATCCTTGCAATTCATTAACATACAAGGTAAGCTAAATCAAAATCATATGAAGTGGGTGAAGTTATTGAAATTTTATTCTTTTTTTCTTAAACATACAAGTGGTAACTCAAATTAGGTAGCGGATACTTTGAGTAGGAGGTGTTTGTTGCTAAATAAAATGCAAGCGAATGTTATGGGTTTTGATTTGATGAAAGAGTTGTATGAAAACAATTTTGATTTTAGTGAGGAAAGAGAATCTTTTAAGTCTCCCATAGAGGGTGATAAAACCAAGTGGTTGGAGTATTTTATTCAAGAGTGGTTGTTGTTCAAGGGGCAACGATTGTGCATACCAAGGGGATCAATGGGGGAGAACTTGATTCAGGAAAAACATGGTGGATGACTTGGTGGACATTTTGGAGTGGATAAAAATTTAGGGAAATTGAGTGAAACTTAATATTGGCCAATTATGGGTAATGATGTGAAGAATATAGTTCAAAGGTTCTCAATATGTCAACATGCCAAAGGAAGTAGCCAAAACACAGGGTTATATCAGCCTTTGCCGATTCCGGATAAGCCATGGGAGGAAGTTGTTATCAAATTTTCACCTACAACTTAATTTGGTAAAGTTGAAGCAATTCATTTTCATTTTAAGGTGAAAAGATTCTAACATATTTCTACCATGCTTAACCATTGCATATTAAATTTTAAAAGAAAGAATTTAGTTTCATTATGCGATGTGTTACAAAAAAAGGATGCGAAAGGAAAGAATTCAGTTTTTTCATTCAATGCTTTGCAACATAAAGGAGACTACATGAATTATAAAATGTTTCACTTTCATTCATTTTGCAATGTTTCATTCATTTTGAAAAAGAAATATACACAAGACTGCATAAGTGTTACTTTTCTATTCATTGGAAAGAAAGGAGTAATCAAATGTCCCACACAAGTTGTGGGATTAGTTGAACTAAAGCAACATAGGAAATACACTATACATCTAAAGATGAAAGCAATAAAAGGAGCATATAAGAAAAAATATATCCATCCTTTCCTACTAAATTTTGGTGTTGATCTTCGTTGTTGCCTACTCCTCGCTCCCGATCTTCAAGTGAACTTGCATCATGATAAGAGGGTTGGTTAGAGCTTTGGATATGAATCTTCCTATTTACCCTATCAATAGAAATATAGCATATACCTATGATGCTTTAAGTTAGTTGAGAAAATATTAGATGTCTGCAAGAAAACCTGGAAAATAAAACATCACAGGAGCATTGAGCTTCACTATTTTTATCTAACATGTTTGTTCACTATATAGGTATAGGTGGAATCTTGTTGTTGATTCATTTCTATTCACATCATAGCATGTGGTACAAAAATGGGCTCCCACAAGGGTTGAGCCCAGCATGCTGCCCCTAAGTTTCAAAAGGGGGAATGAGATAGGAAACACACATTCATATTGCTCAAATCAAAGCATTGCAGTTGAACGAGTAATTCACAAAGTGTTTGTAAGAACAATTGGAAACATTGATCATTCATGACAACCAGATCAAAAGTGCAATAAGGTAGCCCTCTATTTTGAAATGGAAATCACAAATGAACAATGGGCTCATTTGAATGCTTAAGTGATATGTAGAACAAAAAAAAAAGTGTACTTTCTTCATTAAAAGATTATTGTTAGCATACAAATATTCCATGTTGTCTTTGTTCGGTTTTATTGATTGGTGTTGTATCATATCTTATTGCTATATATTTTTTTTGTTTATGCGGTTTGAAGTACATACCCTAAGGTACAACCATCAAGAATTAATAGGTGATGACAAATAAGCTTACAAGGCTAAACACAGAGTACATCAAATGAGCATAAGATGGTGATCATTCCTTCTACATAAATGAAGATGAAAAATGTGGTTGATGCTTGTCTCAACCAACATATTTTTGGGGTTTTAGTGTGTTTACAAGAAAAGAGTAAAAGTGTAGATCATCACTGCACATCAAAAAGGGCACCAATATTCATTACATATAAGTAGACACAGTGAAAGAAGCAATTGGCAACGTTTAGGCCAATGACAAATATTGGGAAACAAAGAGAAAATAGACCTACTTTACCATTGTGCAAGATTAGTGGCATCTTTTGAAGGGAGAAGTTATTATGATACATATTGCATCCAACACCCTTGCATTAGGAAGCTCATGCATATTTAAAATTATAAGATAAACAATGACATTGCAACCTTCAAGAGGTCAATGACAATGAAGAAACTTAATTCCAATCTTCCTAGCACAGTGCAATGACAATTAGAATTCATACATAATGCAGGGCGGGTTGGTCGTACTTTTGTGGCCAAATGGGAAAAAAATGGGGAAACACATAACGTGCTCGCATTATAATGTGAGCATGTTATGTGCTTTTTAAAAATAAAAAAAGTGAAATGTGTATCATTTGCTTTTCATTGTCTCTCAGCTCTGCCCGTGGCCAAAAACCCTCATTTTTTCCCTTGCGTTCTAGGAGGAAGGACTTCTGTAAATTTCATCAAGAACAGTTGGATTTTGTCTACAAATATGGTGCCACGACGACGAAGAGATGCAGGAGGTAAGTATTGTTTATCATTTGTTTTGAATTTATTATTTGAAATTGATTTTTTTGTTTTAGGTT
>VDFB02000363.1:60076702-60108399 GCA_007258455.2 Sequoia sempervirens | reverse complement strand
GAGTCGGATGACTGCGCTTGATATCTCGTCGGATAAGCAGACTAGCTGTGAACAAATTGAATGTCTTCGGCAACGAAACTGACAAGATTTACCCCTGCCTTGAAATGGGCGCCCTCAGGCTAGAGGCGCGCTTTTGCCTGAAATGAGCAAAATTTCCATCTCCTAAAATTTAGGGATTTTACCTTCTGTCGCGAATAACCGGAGCTGTGAGTCTCGGAATGCCTCGCTGGATAGCTCGACGGATAGCCAGGCTGATTCTGAAGAGATTGGTATGCTGAACCGCCGGACAAGATCTTGACCTCCAAAACTGAAGCCACAGGCTATACTTGCACTTTGAGGCTTTTCCTCACGAAAAATCTCCATGGTTGATCATGAAATACATCACCGATCATTGAAATGACCGTCTGCAATATGAAATGCCGTCGTGAGATGCTCCTCCATCGTGAAAATCTTCATTTTGAGTCTCTGCTTCAGGTTTCGTTCAATATAACTGACTTTGACCGACAAACTATTGACAAAAACTCCATGCTTGACATTGCCCAAAACGGTATTTTACAACATTTTAGCGAGGTTTAGACTTTAAAATGCAAAATGCCTTAATGAAGCAAAAAATTTGGTTTGGGTACAACAGCAAGGAACCTCTCAAAATATTTGAATTAATGAAGCACTTTGGAACACATCCTAACATTCTAATTTCAATGGAATCAGGGAGGTTATTTAAACTTTTACACCCTTCTACATGTTCAAGTGTCACAACTGTGACAAGTTGCCAATGAATTAGGGAGGCTATTTAAATCTATAGACCCTACCATGTTCAAGTGCTGCAGTTGTGACAAGTTTCCAATGGAATCAGGAAGGTTATTTAAATGTTCACACTCTTCTATGTTCAAGGTTGCATCTATTTTGCAATAAGATTAATTCTTCATTTCAAAAGTTTACTTTTGACTTTCAATTTGCATGCTAGATGTTATTGAAAAAAGCAGTGAACATAAACTACAGTTGATAAATTAATGAAAATACTCTTCAAAAGAATATGCAAATCTCTCAACTTTTCATAAAATTGTGACCATTCACCTAGGAGCCAAAAGTAGGTCATACACTGAAAACATACAAGTTTCATTTGTTAATCAGGACCACTAAAAGGGAACTCCAAAAACCAAAAGAAAGTAACTAAACCTCAAATTGAGCACAAAATCCAAATAAGAGGAAAGTATACACGTAAATCCATATAATGAATAACAAACAACCAAGATGACTTTGATAGAGGATGGTGTTCCACTCCACGTCAAAGTCAAATGCTAGAGGCAGGCCAATGCTTATTAATCACCAGTAAAGGATAGAGAGTCTGGGTATGTCCTTGGGGAATTGCTTGAGCTAGGAAGGCCTAACTGAAGAATTTTGGGAGGTAACAATGAATTCCTTTCAATGGCTTTCCTAGTATGCAAGACCAATGATCCTCCATACGTGAAGAGAAACTGTGCAACTTCCATATGCTCCTGTAGTCTAAGCTGTAAATAGTTGAAGGTAGCTACACATTCAACCCTCACTTTTCCCATAAATTAAGTTCCAACTTTCAAGTTATTAATCAAAATCAACCCATTTAAGTGAGCCAATAGGAGAACCCCTGAAGACCCAAAATGACTAAAGGAAAAATATATTCCCAAAGCAGAAAACATAAATGTGTCATCTAACAATGAGAAAACTTTAAATCCAACAGTAACTATAAATAACACCATATGGACAAATTTAGATATGAGTAACAAGATTCAATAATGATAGCTACTAGTGCTCTAAAGTTGGGATTATTTGGTATTAATCTATTAGATAGAATTCATTCCTGATTTGCATGTAATGTGCATCTTTGATTGATACTAAATGTATTGTTGTTGTTTTAGATTTACCAATTTTATTATTTTTCCCAACAATATAGAACAGTTGCGCTAGTTTTGTAGTAATAGAAATGCTTGTTACAAACCTTCAACCTTAAACCCCACAATTATATTTTTTATTTTAAAGGATTATAGTAATAGAATGTTGGAAGGAATGTAGAATTTCAATGTCCCATCTACTAAAATTATGAATATAATGACTTTGAGACTTTTCCACAATCCATAAATAATATTAGAAGTTTGGGTGTAGTTTCATTGTCACTTTCGACCAATACCACTTAGTAGCCAAATTATATTGTGCAAAAATACTTGCTCTTATTTTTTAAATTTATTGTTCTACATAATGTGTGATTCTAACATAAGTGCAAAGTACCTAAATGTAAATTAAATTATGGCCTACAACTTCATTAAATTCACACCCATTGGCGACATGGTGTCATTAATAAAATATTAAAATATTAATCTCTTGGCTAATTCTAGAGGTTTTTGTATACAATTTGTAGCTTTCCACATTCCTTTCCAAAATTGAACCACTCCCATCCATCATTGTTCATCAAAAAGTGGAAAGCTTGAGGAGTGGGACCAATGAAATTATTTTAATATGCTTAAAAGTTATTTTTATTTAATGTTAGAACTATTAAAGAAATATTTTATTTTTATTTACTTAAGAGTTATCTCATAGTTTTAAAAAAAAAATATATGTCAATTTTTTATTTTTTTTTAATATGTAGGCATTAGGGTCATACCACTATGAAATTCCTAAACAACATTAAGTTTCAATTTTTAAATTTAAAAAAGATTCTCTATAATTTAAAATAAATAAAATCAAATAATGATATTTATAAATAAAGTAATTATATATTTATTTATTTTAAAAATAAAAAAGAAAAACCATAAAATTTTAAAAAGACAATTTCTTTTTATGTATTTGACAAACATTAAATAGCTTCAAATTGAATTCAAAACCAATATGTTTATAAAATCAAGCCATTTATTTATATAAATATTAGAGCCTTTAGGTTGCGTAAAGGGGATAAAGGATAGGTGATAGATGAAGATGCCATGAGGTATCATTAGGTGAGTGGTAGGTGGTAGGTGCCATCAAGTGGATTATACATATTATTAATGAAAATTAATATAGGTTTTAATATTAATTGTCATGTACACATTAATTCATTAATATTAATATTGATAAGCATGTGGAAATATTAATATTTCACTAATAAAGTCACTTTTGTGGAATCTAAAAAGTGAGAATGGTCCACTTTGTTAGTGTAAATAGGGTCATTACATAACTAGTTAGTTAACTACACTTTCTAGGTTGACCTATTCACATTGTTTAAGTCTCCACCTAGGGAATTTTAGAGTTTTGTCTCATCTCATGTGGTTGATACATGTGTCCTCATTAGAGATACCCATTGCATACACACTTGCCACTTGTTCACACACTTGTCAAGTGAGCTCACAAGTGTTGCACTTTTGGAGGGGTAGCCAGAGTTTCACTTCTACCTTATCACCTCCTCATCCTTGACTATATATGCAAGGTTCATCATTATATTTTACACTCTCATTTGTATATGATAGAAATTTCTATTGTGCTAATTTGGTTTCACTTGTAGAAGGTATATCAAGTGCATTGTGATTTTGGGTAGTTCTAACACACTTAACGCTTGTAAGTGGCTATACAAATCATACTTTTTTGGTGGGTTTGATTCTTGGTGTCAAATATTAATGTGGCTAATATCACAACATAATCAAGCAATTGTTCTCATTAAAACATACCTTTTTAATCAAAATGAATAGGTGGAATGAAAACATATGGAATATGAGACAAAATTTCATTCTGATCATTTTGACATTGTCTAAGTTACCTAAATATTAATCTTTGATGTTCTTCTGGGTAAGCTATATCACATTCTATTATTCTAGTAAGTCTTTTTGGTATAAGGCTAGGTTCTCCATCCTCGATAAACACTTTTAGAAGCCACTTTCATGTCATGGGATAAAATTCCACTCTGGGTAAGTAATCTAGTGTTGGTTGGGCCAGATATTGTAGCATACCTTTAAATAGTTCACCCGTTATTCCTATTGTAATTGGTATCATTAGTAAATATTGGAGAAAAAACATTTGCATATTCTTCAAATTCAAATTGATGAAAAAATCTATACTATTGAAGAATCCATATTTGTAGAGATTTAGAAAATTCCTTTTAACAATTATTGGCCAATTTAAACCTATAAAAATCATGATTTGGATATTCATTGAAAATATATATTTATGGTTTGTATTATTACTAGGGCATGTTTTAGGCTAAAAATTGTTAGGAAGTTTTGTTCATATTCATTATCTAAAGGTCTTGACTCGTAAGTATCTTTATGAGATTTCTCAAGTATTGAAGCCACTTTTCTGAGATATAACAATATATTAGTAAGTTCAACACTTGGTCTAGAAGTACAAGATTTTTTTTATCATCTTAATCTAGGGGAACCCTATTTGGATATCTAGGAATGATGATTGTTGTTACCAATTCTTGTCAATGAATCTACTTATAGACAATTCTCTTGGATCTCTTTTGTACATTCCTTTTCTTTAAATTTATTGTTGTCCATCTTGTCTTTTCTTTACTTGTTCATCATTATGTCTTAAAGACATGATTTTTTATCAAGATAAAAGTTTCATAATTGTTGTACAAATAAAAATCCAAGAAGAATATCGCTAGCCATTTCATTAAATTTAACAAAATCTATGATAAAGGTTTTTCTATTGATATGCATAAGAACATCTTGTGCATATCTAACCATATTCAACCTTTCACCAATAATAGAGTGTCCTTTGGGTAGTTTTTCCCTTGGTTTCCAGTATTGTCAGGGATGGATTTGGTTTTGGAAAATGATATTTTTTGATATTGAATCAAGGAATGCATTAAAATCTACTAGCTTATAATAAAGAAAAATAAGCCTTATTCTAATATACAAACTATTATTTACAAGATAAATAGTTGAAATATTTTCTTTTTTCTAGTTATTTTTTGAGAAATATTCACTTGATGATCTTTTGTTTGATTTTAAAAACTATCTCTAATTTTCCCCGCTGATTGATTTAACTAAATTATTTTCTTTTGTTTTTCTAAAATACTTTTCTTTATCCTAGTTGTATCTTCTATAATAAAATTTAGTTTTAATGCTATTATCATCTCATCACATGCCTCGTCAAATTGCTATAATTTTGATCTTTTTTTTTCCATTCAATTTTTATGAGAAGATGAAGAAGGTTTTCTTCAAACCTGCCAAGGTGCTAGTTTGTAGCCTTCCATCTTTCTTGTATATTCTCATAGTTATTTCTATAATTCTTCTATTCACTGAAAATGTATCTTACCTTCTACCCTACTTTCTGTCGGGTTGTTGTGTCCTTGTATGAATCTCTCTTTTATCCTCAAGTTCTAATTTCTTTGAAACTTTTTTTGGAATTTATTTAAGAAGAGTTTCAACAAATTTTTTATCTTCTACTATTGAAGATTCATCAAAAGATGAGTATTTATTTTTGTGTTTTTCTTTAACCATACTAAATGACTCAAACACTTTATGCATTTGAAAAACATTAAATAATTTTAAATTGAATTCAAAAGAAATATATTTATAAAATGAAACCAAATTTTTATTAAAATATCCTATAAAATATTTTGTAAATATCATATAAATACAATACAATATAATACAATTATATTTATAATCATTTTATAATTAATAATTTAATTTAATATTATAATCAATAAAAAAATAAAAAGTAACCATTACGTATTTATTTAATTGTTATTTTGTTTATTTTATTTTACTTAGTAGTTATTTAAAAATTATTCTATTTTATCTAAAAAAAGTTAAATTTGCATGAGCTTATAGTAAGTGAACTATTCCACATTCACAACATGATTTTATATAATTAATTTTTGTTGGATTCATTTCAAAGTTTTACAGAAGTTGTGATCTAGATAAGTGAAGAACATCACAATAGAAAAATGTGACATTTCATTAAATAAAGAATAATAAACACACAAATATGTGAAATAAGAATAATATATTCCATGTGCAGGATTACAAATGCAAATAGACTTATTTATAAATCTAAGGCAAGATTTTATATATACTACACAATAAGCATACACAATAGACACACATTGAAATGATACATTTCTTGCATTCCAAATTTTATATTCAAATGCACACATACATTTAAGAGTATTAACATTCTTGATAATAGTTGAAACTTTTTAAAAATTGAAAAGTAGGAATAGAAGTTGTAAACTTACTTTTTGTTCAAGAGATGTATATTTTTGCTAAATACAAATAGGAATAATGGAGCCAAAAATCAAATACTCTTAGGCTTCACTTTTCCATCTTTAATATATTTGTAAATAAGAAGTCTCAACCGCTTTAATGTGTTCACATTCCATTGGCATTAAAAGTTGTACATATGAATCCTTTTGGGCATTTAATTTGGCACAATTTGGAGACCATTTTAGAGCTTTACACTTGAGCAACTTTTATGCTTCACATGTGAGAAGTAGAGGTAAGGTGTTTCTATCCCATCATTCATCAGTGAGTTGTAGATATTTAAATTGGTAATTATTTGTGTAAGTGAAATAGAGTGGCATGTACATATTAGGAAGTATGGTAGGAAATAAGTAACAATGATAGCAATACTTACAATATTTAACACTCATGTCAAGTGAGTTGAGTTTAAATGCACATTCAAAATTTAACATCAAAGTTTATTGATCATGAAGCAAACTCAATGTCTTATTGATTTTGGTGATACGAAAAATAAAGAAAATTATCTTGTTCTAAATCATGACTTGCGAAAATCATATCATACAAGAATGGGAGAACTTTATATAGATGTCCATTGACCTTGCAAATATAAGTGACCCTCTAACAATAATATATCTGCTACAAGAATAAAGATTCACTACCACCATCATAATTTATCTCTTCTTTTGTTTAAAAATATTTAGATTCTCAGCTGAAGAGAGGGCTTCCAGAAGATGCAGATTTCAGAGCACGTTTGGAGAAGATCAAACATCAGCTTCATGAAGGGGAGCTTTGCTGTCCTAGTCAGTTGCAAATCATGTTTAAGTTCAAAGTGTAATGGTGTCTTAATGCGGTTGCATACTGGTTGTCTAGTTTGGTCATTGTATATCTGTTGTTGAGTGTTTGTAGGGTACCTTGCTGTCCTAGTCAGCTACACATCATGTAGTGTAATGGTCTTATAATGCTGTTACATTCTGGTTGTTTAGTTGGAACTATGTAAAACATTGATGCTGTTTTAATGTTCTTTTTCTTAGCAGTTTCCTTTTGAGACTGCATTTATTCTTCATTGTAAATTCTTTCGACTTATTCAATACAAAAAAAATATTTAGATTCTACAACTAATCCACCATCCTTATCCATTATCCATTATCCTTTCTAATTTCACTCAACATAATTTATATTCAAAATTACTACACCCCTCTCCTAATCCCCCATCCTCACCATATTTTGCAGGTCTGGACTTTATGGAAGTATGTAGAAGAAAAAAAGCAATGAAACTCCAAAGGAAGAAAAACAAATCAGTCAGTTTTCTTGAAAAAAGGAACTTGAGAAGACGTTGACAATACTTCAGTATGACCAAAATACCTGCAAAAATAACCGGCCAACTAAGACCCACATGCCCTAACGATCAGGAAATCATATGGAGTGGCATGTACCCTGCACAGTATTCTCAACTAAATAAATTCCGTGTTTGAATAAGCAAGCAAGAGCTTTTGATAACGTCGCCGCCATATCTGATACATCTAAATCTAAATGAGTTTTAATACAAATAATTTGAAACAAACCAACCTTAAACACTCTTTCCAAATTTGTTTCAGTCAGATCTTAGCAACTTAAAACGGAAGGAAATACAGATAATTTTTTAATCTAAAGCATTTCTTTATGTAAGAACAACGTGAAGGAATCAAAGTCTAGACAGATTTTTTTGGTCTTCCATATGTTTTTACCTACTCCATCTCGTACTTCTTTGTCGGTTTATTTAAAGTATCATATTCTTCCTGGCAATAATTTCTTGATTTCATGCTGCCATATAATGTACATTTGTTTATGATGTTACTGAGACAGGGTTTTGCTTTCCGGAGATTTTGGACTGTGATTTGATTTCACTTATTTTTGTGCGTGAATATGGCGCGTATTATCTTTTTAATATAAAATAATATTATGTAGTGATGATTTTTTTCTTTTATTAAAACGTTGTAAGGTATTTGTAAGAATTTTGTACTCTTATGTTGGTTCATATTATTTATTATTTTATTGTTATTATTACAGGTTTTCTTCTTATTGAGATTTTAGGATGTGATTTTATTCTATTCATTTAAAAAAAAAATATTCCCCTAAATCTTAAAAAGAGACATACAACCACACTATAACATGATAAACTTTGACGTTATTCTAACAATATCTTTGTATTCGTAAAACAATCTCATAAAACTATTATCTCATGCTTCCAATTTATAGAGAAATAGCAAAAGAATACCACAAATAATTTTTCAAAACAATGTACCATCAAAACATGGTAAAATATAAAAACTCTTATGCTCAAAATAAAAAGGCACTTATGAGAATAGTAAATGTAGCTCCCAATGGGCCATGAATAGAAAAAATAACCTCTTTACTAATAATCAACGACATCTTTGACTTGTAACTCCTCCATAATAGTCCATATTTTAGAATTTGCTTCCAAAATCATCATCCAAAATTCATATAGAACTCACCAATAATACTCAAGATGCTCCATTACTCAATTCTCTTTCCCAAGTTGAGAGATTTGTTAAAAATAACTTTGTAATCATCACTACCAATTGCGCCTCCTTCATAAATGCATGACAACTAATATCAAGATTATGAGATAACCCAATTTATAAATTAATTTTCAATTACACTCTATGTGTCTAAGGACACTTTTCAAGAGTGTTAGAGACACATGAATAATACATAAAATTATAAGGCAAAACACATCTTAATCCTAACAAGGTCATAGGTCACTAAGCTAAATACCAATGCTTTTACCAACATTAGAAATGATTTTCTCCCCTAAAAAGTCCTAACAAATAAAAAATCCTAGTTACAAAAGGAAAAAACTATAACACTTGTGATAATTACAATTAGTATTACTAGATTTGAGAAACAAAAATCAAACAAAAAATAACAACAATATGACAAGGAACTAAAAAACTCAAAACCACTTATAACAAATAAATTTTATATAATAGGCACATTTTGAAAAATCTCAAAAGAATTATAATTAATTAATTTACCATAAATATAAATATGACATAATTTAATATATTTACATAAAAATAAAAATAAAATATAATTAAATTATAATAGAGCTTACATTTTTTTATAATATATTTTTATGATGTAATTTTAAATTTAATTGAGTGTATCTATTTAATTAAAATACCATAATTAAAATTAAACTTAATTAAATCTCTACATTATACAACTCAAATTTTAGACAAGCCTATAATTAGATGGAAGAAATTTTTTTGAAGGTATGAAGCATGAGCATGTGTGTTATGCATTGATTCCTAGAGTGAGTAAGCAGGATAGTGAGAAGGTTCTAGAAGAAGTTTCTGGGATGTTGGATGAGTTTCAGGATATTGTTTCTGATAATGTACCTGAGGGTTTACCACCAATAAGGAAGATCGGTCATCAGATTGACTTGATTCCTAGAGCCAGTTTGCTAAATAAGGCAGCTCATAGAATGACTCCGGCAAAAAATGAGGAGTTGAATAGACAAGTTCAAGAGTTGTTGAGAAAGGGCTTGATATGGGAGAGTTTGAGTCCATGTGCAGTACCTGCAGTACTAGCATCAAAGAAGGATGGGGAGTGGAGGATGTGTACAGATTCTTGAGCCATAAACAAGATAACAATCAAGTACAAATTTCCCCTGCCAAGGATGGATGACCTGATGGACTGTTTGAGTGGAGCTCAATACTTCACAAAGATTGATATGAAGAATGGATATCACCAGATCCGGATTTGAGAGGGAGATGAATGGAAGACTGCCTTCAAGACCAAAGAGGGCCTGTACGAGTGGTTAGTCATGCCTTTTGGGATAACCAATGCACCGAGCACATTCATGCGGCTCATGAACGAGGTACTAAAAGAATTTCTGGGAAGTTTTGTTATTGTATTTAGATGATATTTTGATTTTTAGTAAGACGTTGGATGAGCATCTGATGCATATTCGGAGAGCCTTTGAGAAGTTAAGAGAAGATAAACTGTTGATTAATCTGAAGAAGTGCAGTTTTGTGAAGAGGGAGTTAGTGTACTTGGGGTTTGTTGTCTCAGCAGAAGGTCTCAAGATGAACCCAGAGAAGGTGAAGGCTATTCTGGAATGGCCTATCCCAAGAACTGCTACTGAGGTGAGATCTTTCCATGGTTTGGCTAGTTTTTATAGAAAGTTCCTTAGAAACTTCAGTAGTATTTGTGGACCCCTGACTGAAACAATGAGAGGGGATAGAAAAGAATTCAAGTGGAGCAGTGGAGCGACAAAAAGTTTTGAACTGTTGAAGCAGAAGGTGACAGAGCAACTTGTTCTAGCCCTCCCAGATTTCAACAAGGTGTTTAAGGTGGATTGTGATGCCAGTGGTTGTGCCATTGGAGAAGTGTTGAGCCAAGAAGGTAAGCCCATTGCCTATTTCAGTGAAAAGTTAAATGATGCCAAGAGAAAGTATTCTATATATGATCAAGAATTTTATGCAATAGTTCAAGCATTAAAAAAATGGAGACATTATTTGTTTCCGAAGGAATTTTTTCTATATACTGATCATCAGGCCTTGCAATACCTAAATAGTCAAGGAAAATTAAATCAGAGGCATATGAAATGGGTAGATTTTTTGCAAAGTTATACCTTTGTTTTGAAACATAGGAGTGAGAAGTCAAATAGGGTTGCAGATGCCTTAAGTAGGAGGCATACATTGATGAAAAAGATGTAGATTGAAGTGTTTGGGTTCAATGAACTTAAGACATTATACGCAGAAGATCCTAATTTTGTAGAGACTTGGAAAGCTTGCAAGGAACCTGTTACAGTCGACAGGACAAGGTGTCTGGATTTCATAATCCAGGATGGCATGTTATTTAAGGGAAGTCAATTATGTATCTCGAGGAGTTCCATGAGGGAGAACCTGATAAAGGAGAAGCATAGTGGAGGAATGGCAAGACATTTTGGTCGGGATAAGACCATTGCCATTATCAGTGAGCATTATTATTGGCCTCAGTTGTCTTAGGATGTGAAGAAGTTTGTACAAAGCTGTAGGGTATGTCAGATGGCTAAAGGAGTGAGCCAGAATATAGACTTATATCAGCCCTTACCTGTACCAGAGAGGCCATGGGAGGTTATAAGTATGGACTTTGTTCTTGGTTTTCCAAGGACACAATGAGAAAATGATTAAGTCTTTGTGGTGGTTGATAGGTTTTCGAAGATGGCATATTTCATTCCATGTTAGAAGACCCATGATGTAGTCCACATTGCTGACTTGTTCTTCAAAGAGGTGGTGAGGCTACATGGTCTGCCAAAGAGTATTGTTTCAGATCGTGACACCAAATTTGTGGGGTACTTTTGGAGGATCTTGTGGAAGAAGCTGAAGACAAAGTTGAAGTTTAGTTATGCACACCATCCACAAATAGATGGGTAGACAGAGGTTGTTAATAGGAGTTTGGATAACCTACTGAGATGTTTGGTAGGAGATAAACCCAAGGGATGGGACTTGATCTTACCCCAGGTAGAATTTTCTTACAACAATTCTGTCAATAGAAGCACTGGTAGATAACCATTCCAGATTGTGTATGGAGGTAGCCCTATAATAGCTCCAGAATTGAGGAAGATGGACCAAGAGAAGAAAATAAGTGCTGAAGCCGAAGATTTTGTAGAAAACATCAAGGATATACATGAGAAGGTAAGAGAACATATTAACAAGATGAATATGCAGTATAAGGCTAAGGCAGATCAGAAGAGGAGGTATAAGGAGTTTTAGATTGGTGATGAAGTGATGGTCCACTTGAGGAAAGAAAGGTTTCCTATGGGAACATATAACAAATTGAAGATGAAGAAGTTCGGTCCCTATAAAATTTTGAAGAGGCATGATTCAAGGAATGCATATGAGGTAGAGTTGCCAGATGGATTCAACATTTCCCCTATGTTCAACATTTCAGATTTGACTTTGGAGTATCATGAAGGTGGCGCAGAGGAAGTACCAACAATGGAACAGTGTGGGATTCCAACATCTACTTCAGAAAAGGAGGAGATTGAAGAAATCCTGGATAGTCGTGTGGGACGGAGTACTAGGAACAGGCAGTATGAAGAATATCTGGTGAAATGGAAGGGAAGGCCTATTGAAGATTCATCCTGGTTGCATAAGGTAGAGGTTGACCGTTTGGGTTTTCCTCCACCATCTGAGATGTGACAAGGTCACTTCTCAAATTACCCTGGGTGTCTGATGCAGGAGCATCCAGTGGTGTAAGGGCAATCTTGCATCACCCAAAAATAGTTAAATTTCACGTTTCTCAATTTTTAGATGTTTTTACATTTTTGGAAACCCTTTTCATCATAATGAAATTCCCAATTTATGGTTTTTATTTTCTATTCCTGGGTTAAAGATATTACAATTTTAGTTGCCCAGATTTGCACCTAAAAATCTTCTGAGTGAGATTTGAGGCACTTAGAGTTCCCGAATTGGCCCTGAAACTTACCAAAATTGGCGTAGCTAATTTCAAGTGCGTTGTTGACTTTGAGACCTTTCCAATGGTTCAAACGGTTCACGAATCGGAGTCCCGAATCAAAAGTTATGGCCCCGGGAAGTTGGCACACTTTCTAGAAGATAAATTGCAAATGTTCTTTTGAAATTTGAACTTCAAGCTATAATTTTTCAGCGCCAAACCACCTAAACTCAAATTTGAATTTTTTTTGGCTCCAAACTAAAGAGGAGCTCTATTTATGGGCGGGTTTCTAACACAAAAGGATTACATCAACAAGAAATATTGATCCAATCAAATGGATCCTCCGCGAGGCATAACCATCTCGCCAAAACATATGAAACACATCCACAGTCAAAACATAGGCCAAACATCAAAATACGAGATCACAATTACACATCAGTATCCCCACCTCTAAAAGTCCTTAACAATTACTTAAGTTCCTATAGCAAGATAACTAATTCAGGGGTTCACCCGCAAGACATAAACTCAAATAAAATAAATCCACAATTGGATAAAACAAATAAACTTGAGAGAAGACAACTACATAAAACAATGCCATGAAAAAATTACATTGAACCATAAATTTCACCAAATTAATAAATCAATTAGTTGAGGAAATTCAATATAATAAAAGAAACACATACTTTATTTCTAATTTTCCCAATTAAACTATAACATTACAAATTATGAAAATTATCTATTATTTCATACTCACAACATTTATAACTTATCAACATACATACATACATACATATATATATATATATTTACACACACATATATATTTACACATATATACACTTTTTATGTGTATATACATATATACACATATATATAATATATACATATATATATATATATATAAAATCATATATTTGAAATAATTATTAAAAAAATAATAATTAAAATAACACACTGTAATATATACAACAGTATATATACATATATACATATATATTAACATTGATTTTAATATCAACATTAATATATATATATATATATATATATATATATATATATATATATATATATATATATATATATATATATATATATATATATATATATATATATATATATATATTATCAAATCATACCACAAAATTTCAAATTAAAACAAGTTGAATGGAAGCATTTACACATGTTTTGAAACACACGACACACCACATATAAAGTCCACGGTACTTAGTACTGTGGGTGGGGGGTACATAACCCCCACCGGCTGTCAATAGCCTCGACTGTTGTGCGCAGTCAGTGGTGGCTACGTACTACAACCACTGTGACTATGGATGATACGGCCTTGACCAACCGCCCACCCCAAAATAATAACCAAAAAAAATTATTTTATTTTATTTTTATTTTTTTATATTTCTTTTTTTTAATATATATAAATTATTTTATTTTATTTTTTTAATATATATATAGTTCATACCTCAAACACAACAACTCCAGTATATTTTTTAAGTATATTTTATATTATATCCCCATTCGTACAAAAATATAGAAGAAATATGAAAAAAACACACAATTACTTAAATATATTTTATTCAATATTCTCAAATACAAAATCTGTAATATAAATGTATGTAAATTTTTTTCTTCTTTTCAAAGGTATAACATCATTTTGAATGCATATGTACTATGACATCTATTGGTACCCACACCACTATTGGGCCCTCTCCCCTAGTCACTGAAAATGTATCTTGCCTTCTACCCTACTTTCTGTTGGGTTTTGTCCTTGTATGAATCTCTCTTTTGTTCTCTTTCTAATTTATTTGAATATTCTTTTAGAATTTCTTTAAGAAGAGTTACAATAAATTTTTGATCTTCTATTATTAAAGATTCATCAGAAGATAAGTATTTATTTTTGTGTTTTTCTTTAACCATACTAAATGACTCAAACACTTTATGCATTTGACAAACATTAATTAATAAATTAAATTGAATTGAAAAGCAAGATATTTATAAAATGAAACCAATTCTTTTATTAAAATATCCTATAAAATATTTTGTAAATATCATATAAATACAATACAATACAACATAATTATATTTATAATAATTTTATAATCAATAATTTAATTTAATATTAATATCAATAAAAAAAAAGTAACCTTTATGTATTTATTTAAGTTATTTTGTTTATTTTTAATTTACTTAGTAGTTATTTAAAAATTGTTCTATTCTATATAAAAAAAAGTTAAATTCGCATGAGCTTATAGTAAGTGAACTATTCCACATTCACCATGTCATTTTATAAAATTTACTTTTTGTTGGATTCATTTCAAAGTATTACAAAAGTGTGATCTCTAGATAAGTGAAGAACATCGCAATTGAAAATGTGATATTTCAATAAATAAAGAATAATAAACACATAAATATGTGAAATAAGAATAATATATTCCATTTGCAAGATTGCAATTGCAAATAGACTTATTTATAAATTCAAGGCAAGATTTTATATATATTACACAATAAGCATACACAATACACACATTGAAATGATACATTTTTCACATTCCAAATTTTATATTCAAATGAACATAGACATTTACAAGTATTAACATTCTTGATAGTAGTTGAAACTTTTTAAAAATTGAAAAGTAGGAGTAGAAGTTGTAAACTTACTTTTTGTTCAAGAGATGCATACTTTTGCTAAATATAATGGAGCCGAAAATCAAATACTCTTAGGCTTCACTTTTCCATCTTTAATAGATTTGTGAGTAAGAAGTCTCAACCGCTTTAATGTGTTCACATTCCATTGGCATCAAAAGTTGTACATATGAATCCTTTTGAGGATTTAATTTGGCACAATTTGGAGACCATTTTAGAGCTTTACACTTGAGCAACTTTTATGCTTCACATGTGAGAAGTAGAGGTAAGGTGTTTCTATCCCATCATTCATTACTGAGTTGTAGATATTTAAATTGGTAATTATTTGTGTAAGTGAAATAGAGTTGCATGTACATATTAGGAAGTGTGGTAGGAAATAAGTAACAATGATAGCAATACTTACAATATTTAACACTCATATCAAGTGAGTTGAGTTTAAATGCACGTTCAAAACTTGACATCAGAGTTTATTGACCATGACAAGTAAAAAAAGTGAAAAAATGATGGGTGGTGGGTCAATGTTACCACCATGCCACAAAATTGACAAGCTTACAATGAATTAATGTATTAGTTACTTCAAATACACATTTAAACTATCCAATCTAGAAACAAACTCAATGTCTTATTGATTTTGGTGATACGAAAAAATAAAGAAAATTATCTTGTTCTAAATCATGACTTGCGAAAATCATATCATACAAGAATGGGAGAACTTTATATAGATATCCATTGACCTTGCAAATGTAAGTGACCCTCTAACAATAATATACCTGCTACAAGAATAAAGATCCACTACCACCATCATAATTTATGTCTTCTTTTTTAGCTGAAGAGAGGGCTTCCAGAAGATGCAGATTTCAGAGCACGTTTGGAGAAGATAAAACATCAATTTCTGCAGCTTCATGAAGGGGAGCTTTGCTGTCCTAGTCAGTTGCAAATCATGTTTAAATTCAAAGTGTAATGGTGTCTTAATGCAGTTGCATACTGGTTGTCTAGTTTGGTCATTGTATATCTGTTGTTGTTGAGCGTTTGTAGGGTACCTTGCTGTCCTAGTCAGCTGCACATCATGTAGTGTAATGGTCTTATAATGCTGTTACATTCTGGTTGTTTAGTTGAGACTATGTAAAATATTGCTTCTGTTTTAATGTTTTAATGTTCTTTTTCCTAACAGTTTTCTTTTGAGACTGCATTTATTCTTTATTGTAAATTCTTTCCGCTTATTCAATAAATAAATAAATAAATTTAGATTCTACAACTAACCGGCCTTCTTCTGCATAGCCATCCTTATCCATTATCCTTCCTAATTTCACTCAACATAATTTATATTCAAAATTACCACACCCCTCTCCTAATCCCCCATCCTCACCATATTTTGCAGGTCTGAAGTTTATGGAAGTATGTTGAAGAAAAAAAGCAATGAAACTCCAAAGGAAGAAAAACAAATCAGTCAGTTTTCTTGAAAAAGGAAGTTGAGAAGACGTTGACAATACTTCAGTATGGCCAAAATACCTGCAAAAATAACTTGCCAGCTAAGACCCACATGCCCTAACCATCAGAAAATCATATGGAGTGGCATGTACCCTGCACACTATTCTCAACTAAACAATTCCGTGTTTGAATAAGCAAGCAAAAGCTTTTGATAAACGTCGCTGCCATATCTGATACATCTAAATGAGTTTTAATACAAATAATTTGAAACAAACCAACCTTTAAACACTCTTTCCTAATTTGTTTCAGTCGGGTCGTAACGACTCAAAATGGAAGGAAATACAGATAATTTCTTTATCTAAATAATTTCTTTATGTAAGAACAACATGAAGGAATCAAAATCTAGACAGGTTTTTTGGCCTTCCATATGTTTTTACCTACTCCATCTCGTACTTCTTTGTCGGTTTATTTAAAGTATCATATTCTTCCTGGCAAGAATTTCTTGATTTTATGCTGCCATATAGGGGAGAGGACCCAGTAGTGGAGCGTGTTCCAATAGTTGTGAATGTTTTTGTTAATATAATGCCCAATAGTTGTTTATATAATGCCAATAGTTGTTTATATAATGCCAATAGTTGTGACTTTACTACCCATAATTAAACAAAATGTATTCTTTTGATCTAAAAAGTAACCAATCATGTGATGCCACATCAGCATGATGTGAATGCACAACTATTGGTCTCACTTTTTTTTTTGGGCCTTTTTAGACACCTTGACAAAAAGCATGCTGATGTGGCATCATATTTGATGATGTGGCATTGAAACGAAAGTTATAAGCAGGGGACTTGCCAAGTAAGCTGCTGTAAAAAATTGGGAGTGATTTGAAATTTCCACGTAGGATAATTAGAACCGCGAAGTTAGGGTGCACCACTACTGGGTCCTCTCCCCTAATGTACATTTGTTTATGATGTTACTGAGACAGGGTTTTGCTTTCCGGAGATTTTGGACTGTGATTTGATTTCACTTATTTTTGTGTGTGAATATGGTCCATATTATCTTTTTAATATAAAATAATCTTATGTAGTGATGATTTTTTTCTTTTATTAAAACTTTGTAAGGTATTTGTAAGAATTTTGTACTCTTATGTTGGTTCATATTATTTATTATTTTATTGTTATTACAGGTTTTCTTCTTATTGAGATTTTAGGATGTGATTTTATTCTATTCATTTTAAAAAAAAATATTCCACTAAATCTTAAAAAGAGAGATACAACCACACTATAACACAATAAACTCTGACGTTATTCTAACAATATCTTTGTATTCATAAAACAATCTCATAAAACTATTATCTCATGCTTCCAATTTATAGAGAAATAGCAAAAGAATACCACAAATAATTTTTCAAAACAATGTACCATCAAAACATGGTAAAATATAAAAACTCTTATGCTCAAAATAAAAAGGCACTTATGAGAATAGTAAATGTAGCTCCCAATGAGCCATGAATAGCAAAAATAACCTCTTTACTAATAATCAACGACATCTTTGACTTGTAACTCCTCCATAATAGTCCATATTTTAGAATTTGCTTCCAAAATCATCATCCAAAATTCATATAGAACTCACCAATAATACTCAAGATGCTCCATTACTCAATTCTCTTTCCCAAGTTGAGAGATTTGTTAAAAATAACTTTGTAATCGTCACTACCAATTGTGCCTCCTTCATAAATGCATGACAACTAATATCAAGATTATGAGATAATCCAATTTATAAATTAATTTTCAATTACACTCTATGTGTCTAAGGACACTTTTCAAGAGTGTTAGAGACACATGAATAATACATAAAATTATAAGGCAAAAGACATCTTAATCCTAACAAGGTCATAGGTCACTAAGCTAAATACCAATGCTTTTACCAACATTAGAAATGATTTTCTCCTCCAAAAAGTCCTAACAAAAAAAAAAATCCTAGTTACAAAAGGAAAAAACTATAACACTTGTCATAATTGCACTTAGTATTACTAGATTTGAGAAATGAAAATCAAACAAAAAATAACAACAATATGACAAGGAACTAAAAAACTCAAAACCACTTATAATAAATAAATTTTATATAATAAGCACATTTTAAAAAATCTCAAAAGAATTATAATTAATTAATTTACCATAAATATAAATATGACATAATTTAATATATTTACATAAAAATAAAAATAAAATATAATTAAATTATAATAGAACTTACATTTTTTTATAACATATTTTTATGATGTAATTTTAAATTTAATTGAGTGTATCTATTTAATTAAAATACCATAATTAAAATTAAACTTAATTAAATATCTACATTATACAATTCAAATTTTAGACAAGACTATAATGCATTAACCTGATGGAGATGCTTCAATTAGTATTGACCACACCTTTAATTATGTCTATGAATAACCATTGCAAAAAGGAAAAATTATATAGTGAGACCCAAAAAGAATAATTTGAATTTCCAAACAACATTTTAGCTATTAAAGTAAGAAATAGGGGGCTCTTATGTTGTTTCTAGTAATATAGGCAGTGTTGAGTCAAATTAAAAGGAAAAGCATGAGAAAAAGGTGAAATATATTTAAGCAAATATGAACTTAGAATTAATCCCATTTTTAAATTTTTATTTATTTAATATTACAAAATAAAAAATCAATATTTATTATTTTTTTATTTTTTGAATTATTTTAGTTGAATTATTATTATAAAATATAATATTAAATATTTTGTTGTAAATTTTCAAAAATCTTAGTAGGATTGTATCAATTGTTAATAATAATAATAATAATATATTAAATATTTTATTAAAAATAGGATATACAACAAGTTAATATGTTAGTTAAGTTTATTCAATTCAATAAAAGAGAAATTGAATAGATATAAGATATGGAAGAAAATAATTTAAGAGATGATCATAGAAATTTGAAAAATGATTTCAATCATATACTTTGCAATGAGCATAAATAAAAAATATGATATATATTGAAATGATAATATTTTTCATGTTTCAAAATATCTATTCAAATGAAACCAACATTTGAGAGTAAATACAATTAGTATTTTAAACATTATACAAATTAAAAAATAGGAGAACAAGTGATACAATTGTAATACAAGAAGAGTTATGTATAATTGTAAATGCAAGTAGGAGCAAAGGATCTCCAAACTAACTACTCTTTAACTCCACCCTTCCATCTTTAATAGACTTGTGAATGGGAAGTGTCAACACTCAACATGTTCATATGACATTGGCATTAAAGGCTATACATGCATATTATTTTGGGCATCTAATTTGACATGATTTGGAGACCATTTTTGAGTTTTATACTTGAAAAAAATTTACCCTTCACATGTGAGAAGTAAATAAGAGGGAAGGTGTTTGTATCTAACCATGTCCATTAGTGAGTTGTTGATATTTAATTTGGTATTTTTTTGTGCAAGTGAATAGGGCACAACACATGCACATCAATCAATGTGGTAGGAGCCAGGTGACAATGGGGCAACAATACTTACACTAGGGTAAGTGTAGAAAGATGGGGGACCAAAAAGTGGCTTTTGGTCCCATAAAAGAGAAAACATGGATGTATTATAATGAAACATGCTCGTGTGATGGCTTGGTAGTGACTGATCCTAGTCAACTCACATTACACGAGCACGTTTTAACACACTCATGTTATAATATGAGTATGTTATAACACACTCACATTTCTATGAAGAATTTTTTTTTTTTTCTCTTTCTCTTCTCATCAAAGAAAAATTCTCATTCTCTTTCTCTTCTCATCATACTATATACATGAAATACATATTTAAGTATAAGTGACATCTATATATAGACAATTACTTTCTTATGCTTTAAGTTATATTTCATGTATATAGTTTCAAGATGTTTGAGAATGGTTTCAAATCTCTAGAAGTTATAATGCAAATTCTAGGTTTTGGAAGATCTTACAATTTTTAGATAGTCAAAATTTAGTAACTAGTAGGTCAAATTCTCGTAAATCAATAGGCTCCTATCATCTCTCTCTCTCTGTCTCACTCTATCTACTCCTTTTCACTGTAGACCTCTCTCTCTCTCTCTCCCTATTTCCATCCAGGGTTTTCTACCTCTCTCTCTATCTGTCTGTCTCCTAAGCTCAAGATCTACCTCTTTGTCCTTCTCTTTATCCTCCTCTCTCTAATTATTTCTATCTCACCTCACTCTACCTCTCCCTCCTTCCCTCTTAGCTTCTCTCTATCTACCCTCTTCCTCTCTCAACCTACCACTCCCTACTGGTCTCTCTCTCTCCATCCCTCTCTATTTCTCTCTATCTCACATCTATCTCCCTCCCTCCCTCTCCCCTTCTCTAATTATCTCTATCTCCTCTCTCTCCTTCCTTATCTAATTCTCTATATCTCACCTCTCTCTCCTTCCATACCTCTCTTTCCCTCCCTCCTTCCTTCCCCTCTTTGTCTCTCTCTCTCTCTCTCTCTCCACTATCCCTTTGTCTACCTACCTCTCTCTCCCTCTCTCTCTACACCAACCTCTCCCTCCCTTCCACCCTCCCTCTCTCTATTTCTCTCTATTTCCTCTCTCTATCTCTCTCCTTCCCTCTATACTTCTCTCTATCTCTCCTTCCCTATGTACTTCTCTCTATCTCTTCACTCCCTCTATGTACCTGCCTCTCCCTCCCTCTCTACCTCCCTCGCTCTCACCTCTCCCTCCCTCTCTCCCCCCAATCTCATTCCCTCTATACTTCTCTCTATCTCTCTTCTCACTCTGTCTACCTACCTCTCCCTCTCTCTCTACTTCTCTCTCACCTCTCCCTCCCTCTCTCTCTCCCTACCTCTCCCTCTCTCCCACCATCCTCCTTGCCTTTCCCCCTCTCTCTACCTCTCACTCTCTCCATCTCCCCTCTTTCTCTATCACTCTCTCCTCTCTATCTCACAACTCTCTCTCCCTCTTTCTCTCCCTCCTCTTCCTCTCTTTATCTATGTCTATCTTTCTTCTTCTTTGTTTATATATCTTCCTCTCTATCTCTCTTTATCTCTCTATCTTTCTATTTATCTCTATCTCACCTATCCCTCTCTACCTCTCTCTATATCCATCCCTCCACTCTCTCTCACTCTCTCCTTCCCTCTCTACTTATCTCTATCTCATCACCCTCTGCCTCCCTCTTCCCCCCTCTCTCTATATATATCTCTTTGTATCTACTTCTCTCTATCCCACCACTCTATCCCCATCTCGCTCCCTCCCTCCCTCTCTCCATCTCACTTTTCTCTCTCTAGCTCTCACTCCATCCCTCTACTCTCTCTCTTCCCCCTCCCCCCTCTCTCTCTCCTTCCATACCTCTCCCTCTCTCTCCAAATTTTAAAAAATCAAGTGTCGTTTATTTCATCACTAGTGCAATGGCAAACACAATTTGAAAATTTAAAACATAATTAATTCTAACCTAAAATTTGTCACTTGCACTCGACCAATTCACTGCCACTCTATTGTTTAGGTGCGGGGACACTTGAAGGCCACCAACCTACCACCCTAGAGGCCTAATTGGAAAATTTCCTTTAGATGGGCACAAATTTCACCCATATTATTAGCTTTTTGTCTTCCAATAGTTAACAAAAGCCTCTCTTTAAGAACTACATAATGGTATAGGTTTTGTTTTTTCATTTAATTGTTTTTATCATATTTTGGTGCCATGAAGCTAATCATTACACTAGGACACAATTTTTTGATAAATTTTGCACATACAAAATCATATTTTCAATTATGAATAGATGATGGACAAAATTTATAGCATAATACACAATGGCATTGATGGATTCTCACTTGAATTAATTGGGAGAGTTTGATACTAGTTTGATTACTTATATGTGCTTGAGATTTGGAGTGTGATTACTTGAACACCCAAATGAGTCAAGAGGTGAAAACTTGAGGGAGTGCATGCTTTCATGGGATACACATGATGATACAATTGATTATCATATTTAGTGCTTCTTGCTACAAGTTTACTAGTATTTGAACAAAGTTTTAAATTTAATGGTGATAAACTTACATAGGTTGTAGTTTTATTTGAGGACATGGATTGACATGTGTGGAGACTTGGAGCCTTGGTATAATGAGAGTTAAGTGTAGGTATAGTGTTGGTGATGATTTTGGTGTCATGGATATATAGGTAAATTTATGGATTAGTGTGATATGATCATGTATGTTATTGATTAGTGGTGGTGTGATTCAATTTTAGGAGGTTGTTCTTACTTGTTGGATGCTTGTTTGGTTCCTTGACTATGGTAATTAGTCATGGAATTTCTTGGTGAATTAGATATGTGGTTGATTTGGTTTTTGAGTCTTGTGGTCTACAAGATTATCTTCTATGATATCTTAGTTTGTAGGTTATTGATGCAATGATGAGTTTTCATGTTTCATTGGTTTTGGATCTATGAGTTATGCAGTTGTGTGGTTTGATCACCCATTTGGTTGTAATAGGATAATTAGATGTGGACTATCTATATCCACAAGGTAAATTCAATGTTGTTGTAGACTTTATTAGTTGGCCTTGTTTGTGGTCAATTGTGCATTGATATGTTGCATAGAGATGAGAAGATGGATTATGGCTAGAGTTCATGGATAATCGATTGTTGGGCTTTTACCATGTTGATTATCATGATGTCATGATAGCTTGGTTAAAAATTTTAGTGGGGGATTTTAATAGTGATGGTTTGGAGATTTGGGAGTGATTCCTTATTTTTGATGATAGTTGTATCTTCTTGTCTTGGAGTTCATGGTTTTACTTTACCCTGTGGGAGCTCTTGTTATTGAGTTCTTTGATTTTGTTGGGGCCATAGACGATCTTCATTTAGGAAATGTTTATATCACGATGCCTAAAGAGATTAATTACATGATTCAGTGGGAGCTTTGGTAGTGATGTGGATTCATCATTTGATGATGGATGATATACTGCAATAGTTGTTGGTGTCATGGAGGAGCTCTTGAATCATGTTTACCATAGGGTAAAAACATAAAGTTGTTTCACACTTTTAGAAATGAATCACCCAACACTGATCCAAATTTTTAACTTGAATCACTAAAAAGTGACATATTTTGAATTTTGAGATGAATTAAACTAATAATTTTTTTAAATTTTAGTGCATTTTATGTTTGTATTTAAAAATATATTTAAATATATTTTTTGTAAAATTGACAATATACTTTAGTTAGTGATAAAATGATAAAAATGAAGTTAAATGGGATGCCACTTTTTATATGGTAAATAATTTTTTTCCTTCACTTTTTTTGTGTGTATTTATAAGTTAAAAATTTAGTGCATGTGGACTTATTTTTTTCCAAATATTGATAAATAAATATTTTAAAATAAATAATCAAATATGCATGTATTGAAAATACAACTCTTCTAGAATGGAATGCCATCTTTTGTCTTAACTATTTATTGAAAATAGAAAAAAATAATACGATCTTGACATAGAATCTTCTTGTGCACCATATATTTTTTAATAAATTTTAGTCTTTTTTCTTGATAAGATAATCAACCTTATATTTTGGTGTTGAGAACTTTCTTTTATTAAAAATACAAAAAATATACTTGAAATAATTAAAATATCAAAAACTATATATATTTGAAAACTACACTTATAGATCTACAAAACTGTATTTTAATATTTAAAAAAATATTATTTACATGAGTAGGAGTTGTTGAAATGTCAAGTGTTTCAAATAATTTTATAGTTTTGGTAAATTGGCCTCAAATATGTGCTACCTATATATTTAGTGAACACTTTGATTTGGAAAATTTATGGTCATATATAAATTTTCTACAACTAATCTAGCTAGATAATATTCTTGACCAAAATTGATTTTTAGTTAAAAATACTTAAATTCACTTGTGTTGATAAGTTGGCTAAAAGTGTGACACAACTTTGCACTGTTACCCTACAATGAGAGTTCATTGACATCTTGGGTTCTATTGATAGGATATGGCTGTATTTATATGATTGAAGAAGTTGGCAGCTTGGTTAGCCATGGAGGAATCTTGAATCTTTGGTTTAGGTGTCAATTTATGACTTGTTGCTTTTGATAGGGTTTAGAGGTTGGTTTGGTTTTTTTCCATTATGGACTCTTGATTACTAATTAGAGTTTTGGAATGATACAAGTTCTCTTAGGATAAAATAAGTTCATTGGAGCAAATGATCTTCTTTTGAGAAGATGTTAGATCATGATGTCATGATTGGGTTCTTGATTGTAGAAGTTGAGAAAGCCAACTTCACAGACCCCGAAGATCACCTACATGCAAATAACCTATCACAAAAAGGAAGAGATGGAGACATAAAAAACAAGGGTGCTCTGTAAGCTTCAAGAGAGATTGCATTGAATTAATTGAAATAATTACAAAGATCAATCCTTAAAAGGAGATCATGCAAAACCTAAAAGTAACCCTAATAGGTAGACATTTAATAATTAATATAATATTAAATGTGAAAATATGCAAACTAAAGTGAAATATTAAGAGAGGAATAAATGAAACTTAATTAACATAATTAAGTTAAAACCTTTACTCTAACAACCCCCCTTAAGATGAGCAAAAGTGCAGCTACAAACATGTGGAAGAAAGCAAAAGTAACTATAATGCAAGAAAGTAAAATTGGGTTCCAGCAACTAGGCCTAATCAGGTACCCAAATACAACCAAATCTCTGTAAAGTGGAGAAATAGAGAAAACCTCATGGGAAAAAATCTACTCCAAAAAGAGATGAAAGACATGAAGAACATCACTGAAGTAGAAGAAGATGCAAACAACTGTCAAAAGATGACTGCTATGGTACTAAAGAACCTCCTCCAGGAAGATAGGATGATCAGGATCAAGAAGACAACAACCTGCATGAGTGCCCCCAATGACACTACTCGAATTAGATGGAAAACAAAGTCAAACACCTGGAACGAAGATACAGATGGCACAAGTACCAATAGTCTAAAGAACACCGATCAACTGAAAATGGAAGATTCCTTCCAAGGTGAAACCAAGGAAGCATTAGCACAAATAGTATAATACCCCCCCATAATGTTGACTGAGAGAGCCTGACATACCCACTAAAATGTTGTGTAACACCCTGTAGTGCATGAAGGAGAAGAAGCAACATCTGAAAGTGCACAAGAAAGCACTTGCAACTGAAAAAGTGGTGTGCAAAACAAAGCACACATGCATGAGGCTGGAATCATATGGATCCACTGTTGTCGTGGAGGGACACTCACTGGACAAAGGTGTGATGGCAAAAACAAAGGCACTACACAATCCCCCATGGCCATTTAAAATATAGTGCAAGTACAAAATATGGCACAACCTTATGTGAAAAATCCCCAAAATACATGCACAATAGTGTGGCCTTTATCTCAGTGCATTTACATAGAATATTGCTCACAAATGATGCTCGTAATGCCCACAAAGGGCACAAAACAAGAAATACATGAAGAACAACCAAAAAAGAAGCATCCCATGCAAACGAGAAGTTCCCAAGAGCTAATATGTCTAGGTAATTTACCAGAGTATGAAAACGTAGAAAACTGAATAAAATATACCTGGAGTGAAATCTAGAAAAAAATACATGGATGGAATTGAAAAGCTCTGAAATATGGTTCCAACGCCGCTGAGATCACGAAAGACGGAGAAAATGATCAAAAGTTAAGAGCTCGAGACTAAAAATAGCTCCTCTGACTTCAACTTGTTGTAGAATGCACCAACATAAAAATGAAGTGATGAGATCCACACCACTGGAAATTTGACAAAATCAGCTTTCCGACGATATCTTGTTTGCAAAAAAATGATATCATATGCCCAAGTTATGGCCTCTGGAAGAAAATAGCTAGAAAGGGGCAAAAAACTAGTACGACATTAAATTTGACAGTCATACGGTCATCACAGAAAAACTATGACTTTAAATTTGATGGCCAAATGGCCATCACCACACTTGCACAACTTGGCTTATTTTGGAAAAAAATGTTTTTTATATAAAAAAACAATAAAAAAAATATTTACAAAGATTTTTTTTATTTAAAAAAATATTTAAAAAATGGATGGGGGGCACATGGTTCCACCCCTACGGCTCCCCATAAGGAGGGTATGTAGGTACCTGCATAGGCCTACGCAGGGTACCTTGTACCCTTTTCTTTTTCAAAAAACAAAAAACTTTTTTTTTAATAAAAAAACTGCAATTGTTTAAAGTTTTTCTAAAAAACTTTTTGAATGATTTAAAAAAAAAAATTTGCAGAAAAAAATCAAATGATTTTTTTGTTTTTTTTTTTAAAAATCACCTCGAACTGTGTGCAGATGACGAACAGGGTTGTACGGATAATTTTTTTTTGCCTCACAAATAGCCGACGTCGAATATAGGTGAGTTTACAGTTGATCTTTAGGTTTTTGGCCGCTCTAGATGCAATGGTGAGGTCCATTTGGGCTCAAAATGCTTCAAAAAATTGAGCACCCCTTGGATTTGGCAAAAAAAACCATTTCTTCAAACCCTCATAGATCTGACAAATGGAAACCAAATTTAACGAAACAAAGGTCAATCTTGGCTATTTCGGTAGCTCTAGATTCAATGGAGAGATCTAATTTGACCCTGGATGCACTGAAAAAACCCACCTCTTGGATCAAAAAAGGAAAACCCCAAACCCTTGAAGGTCCAAAAAATCCTTCAAAACACGAATAGGAAGCAGCAGGTCCTAAGCTCTGATACCATGTAGAAGTTGAGAAAGCCAACTTCACAGACCTCAAAGATCACCTGCATGCAAATAACCTATCATAGAAAGGAAGAGATGGAGACAAAAAAAATAAGGGTGCTCTGCAAGCTTCAAGAGAGATTGCATTAACTTAATTGAAATAATTACAAAGATCAATCCTTAAAAGGAGATCATGCAAAACCTAAAAGTAACCCTAATAGGTAGACATTTAATAATTAATATAATATTAAATGTCACAATATGCAAACTAAAGTGAAATCTTAAGAGAGGAATAAAGGTAACTTAATTAACATAATTAAGTTAAAACCTTTACTCTAACATTGATTTTGTAAATATGCAATTGAATCTTTGACATTGTTATTGGTGGTTCTCTTGGTATTGGGTACACATTCATTTTATTGGGAGATTAATGAGAGTGTTGTGTTGTGTTTGGAACTTATCATAGATTGATTAATTATAGGTACTCATGAATACTTTGATATTGGGTGAGGTTGGAATCCTCTTGAGATTAGAGACATTTGTTGATATAGTCACTCTTTGTAAGTTTTAGTAGGAAAGTTTGAGGAGCTTTCACCTAGGTATGGACATGAATTCATGATGGACCTATAGAGGAGATTATTATTAGAGAGATTCATGATGACTTAGTTATCCTGGAGGAGAATTCTTATAACCCACTCTTGGTCTACTTGATGGTTTATAATCTAAGATGTATTTGTATATTATTGTTTTCAAATGCATTATATTTTATGCTTTATCTTCTGATGCAGGAGCATCTAGTGGTGTAAGGGCAATCTTGCATCACCCAAAAATAGTTAAATTTCAAGTTTCTTGGTTTTTAGATGTTTTTACATTTTTGGAAACCCTTTTCGTCATAATGAAATTCTCAATTTACGGTTTTTATTTTCTATTCCTAGGTTGAAAGATATTGCACTTTTAGTTGCCCAGATTTGCACCTAAAAATCTTTCGAGTGAGATTTGAGGCACTTAGAGTTCCCATCGGCCCTAAAACTTGCTAAAATTGGCATAGAAAATTTTTGCGCGATTGTTGACTTCGAGACCTTTCCAACGGTTCAAACGGTTAGCGAATCGGAGTCCCAGATCAAAAGTTATGGCCCTTGGAAGTTGGCACACTTTCTAGAAGATAAATTACAAATGTTCTTGAAATTTGAACTTCAAGCTATAATTTTCACCAAACCGCCTAAACTCAAATTTGAATGTTGTTTTGGCTCCAAACTAAAGAGGAGCTCTATTTATGGGCGGGTTTCTAATTTTTGGGTAACTTTTTGGGGACAAGCTCGCATATTGTGAAAGGGTTATTCTGTAGCTTTCTGTAGCTTGCATGTGCTATAGAACTTAGGGATTTGAGATCCTCTGCATCTAAGAAGCTCCATTTACTGAATAATAAAATTATTCTCTTGTTTGTGGGTTATGTTCTATGTCTCGGGTTGCTCCCTCATCATCTTCTCATTAATATGGATCTTGAGCTATGGATAGTTACTTTTGGAGGGTTCATTTGAGGGGTGTTTCTCATATTTATCTCCTTGTGCATATGAGTTTTTCTATGATGTCATTCATTGATGAAGAGTTTAGGAGATGTTATTGGGCTGATTTCTTGATATAGGAATGAATTTGAGTTTGATCTTCCTTGGCTAGAGAGGCCTACATCCATGTTGTTTTATGAGATACATATGTTTTATTTGATCTTGGAGATTAAATGGTTGGATTCTATTGATACTTTTTATTAGGGGTTGTGAAGGAGATCATACTTGAAACACTAGTTGTAAAATTTCACCCCATAGAAATTTCACACTTGCACATCTAGCCCCTTATATTTATGGCGCCTAGTTGCATTTATGGAAAAAACCTTGAGTCAGAACTTCACAATTCTAACTCCATAAGGGGCAACAATGAAGTGTCAACAATATGCCACCTCATTTCTTGCAAAGTTGTGATTTGGATGCCTATGTGGTGCATAGATGTCTGTGCAGTGCACAAGTGTCTATATACTTTATGAGTTTAAATGAGGGAATATCAAGAACTTTTCCTGTAACACGTGTCGTCGTGGAAGAATCTTGGGTGTAATGGCTCTTCCCACCCATTCACCCTCATAAAACTCTCTCTTTCACCTTCATTCTCATTCATTCTCATCGTATTTCTTCATAACTTGCTCTCTCACTTCTCTTCTACATCTCATTTCTACAATGAAGCTCTATCGGACTCACATCTTGTGAACAACCAAAGCTCTCTTACAAACATTCAATGTCGTGTCTATCAATCCAAGAGGGAGTCACAGACTATTGGTAACACTCTCTTTCTATCTTATATTGTCTACTTGCTATTATATTTATTGTGCCCATATTTTATGATATAGGTTCTCCTCCATAGCAGGGTTTGCTTTGATCACTCATATATATTTCATTATACAAGTTCTCCTCCATTACGAGGCTTTATTTTATCACTCACTATGTCTAGAATTTACTTTGTGTCTTTTTCTATTCTTTATCTATCTGGCTATCAATGGAGGTGGAAACACCAAAGCGGGGGCTTGATTGAGGAAAGCCCCGAAACAACCCCAATATTTTTTCCTCATTTTCCTTGTGTGTAGGTTGCTCGTGTGAATATTTGTAAAAGGATTTGTAGCATTGGACCTTCTGTGAGTTAGAATTTTCCCTTCTATTCCATTTCCTTTCATTCCTATTTTCTATTAATTAATTAGAATAGTCAGACTTCAGATTCTGGGTAGATAGAAGATTCTTTGAGTTTTGTGCACAAGCTTACCTCTTTGTCCATACAAGAAACCAGAGTGAATCCCTAAGATGACAACATGCCGCATTGCCATTTGATTCCCATGTTGACATAATTTGGCCAAGAGTTAGCCTACTTGTCATATAAATTTGTGTAATATTCTTCTCTTTCAATTCTCAAAGTCCTTTATCTGTGAATATATCAGGAACCCTCTTTTAAGTATATTTTTGTAATCTCTTTCACCTTGAACCTCCATCACTCGAGTCTATGTCATTGAGGTGATCGAGGGTAATTTACTCCCTTTAGAAGTTGTTTGTCTTGGGACTTTGGAGTAGTGAATCCCCTCCTTCACAAACATAATTTAGCATTTAGAGGTTTGAGTAGAAGGATATGATACATGCTTTTATTTACAAGTTCTCTCTTTGGTCTTATTCTTATTCCTAGATGTTTGCATTTACATGACATTGCATTTGAGTTTTGTGTAGAGCTATGATGATCACTATGTTTGTGTTCGTGTGTTACTTATTGTTCTTTGGTGACAACATGGAGGTTACTTGATCTCTTTCTTGTGTTGAGTGTAGAGAACTTGGGAGAACTATGAAGATTAGTGTTGAGAGATGTGTTGCAGTAGATTTATTTGTAGGTTTTGCATATCTTTGTGGATGTTTCTTGTACTACATGATATTGGTTACACCTTATATGTGATGCTATCAGTAGACTTGGTATGCTATATACATTTTTAGATTTGACGTTATCCATGTAGTGGGAGTTTCTAGATGTGTATGTTCTTCATTGATAGGTTTAACACATGAAACTTTTAATTGTAGTTTATGGGTTGAATATTTTTTGAAAAAGAAAAAATAGGTTTTACAGGGACCTGAAACCACAGAGTTTAAACACCAAAAGATAAATAGAAAAAGTACAAACAACCAGACAGCTGTCCCAAAAAGGAAATGACAGCACCAAGAGACAACAGGGCCCAAAAAAGGACCGCCGAAAAAACCAGCAACCAAAAACACCGCGTTACTCCAAGGTGTTCAATAACTCCTCAGCTTCCTTTTCAACATCCTTCATGTCCTGTAACCCCTACTTAAGAATTTGAGCCATATGTGATAAAGTCAGGGTCTTCCTCTTAATTTTAGCCCTGGTACGAGTCGAAATCCCTTCACCAGCCGATCTGCTACCTCCCCTGTCCGCATCCAAATCCACAACAGCGAACCCTTTTGGTTTTTTTCAAGCTTTTCCACCATCGCATTAATGATGATGGTATTATGCCTAGAAATTTTGTGATTGTTTGCAACAGTGGCCCTAATGTTTTGTCCAATCTTGGACATGCTGCACTTGATACTAGCCAATCTATCCTCCTTTAATTGCTGTCTTTTCCTTGGTAATGGAGTTTTCTATTCATCATTATCTCTACAATTCCAACTGATCTTCTATTCCAAATCCGTGACCTTGTTGTTGAG
>VDFB02000363.1:60050517-60076602 GCA_007258455.2 Sequoia sempervirens | reverse complement strand
GTGTCAATTTATGACTTGTTGCTTTTGATAGGGTTTAGAGGTTGGTTTGGTTTTTTTCCATTATGGACTCTTGATTACTAATTAGAGTTTTGGAATGATACAAGTTCTCTTAGGATAAAATAAGTTCATTGGAGCAAATGATCTTCTTTTGAGAAGATGTTAGATCATGATGTCATGATTGGGTTCTTGATTGTAGAAGTTGAGAAAGCCAACTTCACAGACCCCGAAGATCACCTACATGCAAATAACCTATCACAAAAAGGAAGAGATGGAGACATAAAAAACAAGGGTGCTCTGTAAGCTTCAAGAGAGATTGCATTGAATTAATTGAAATAATTACAAAGATCAATCCTTAAAAGGAGATCATGCAAAACCTAAAAGTAACCCTAATAGGTAGACATTTAATAATTAATATAATATTAAATGTGAAAATATGCAAACTAAAGTGAAATATTAAGAGAGGAATAAATGAAACTTAATTAACATAATTAAGTTAAAACCTTTACTCTAACAACCCCCCTTAAGATGAGCAAAAGTGCAGCTACAAACATGTGGAAGAAAGCAAAAGTAACTATAATGCAAGAAAGTAAAATTGGGTTCCAGCAACTAGGCCTAATCAGGTACCCAAATACAACCAAATCTCTGTAAAGTGGAGAAATAGAGAAAACCTCATGGGAAAAAATCTACTCCAAAAAGAGATGAAAGACATGAAGAACATCACTGAAGTAGAAGAAGATGCAAACAACTGTCAAAAGATGACTGCTATGGTACTAAAGAACCTCCTCCAGGAAGATAGGATGATCAGGATCAAGAAGACAACAACCTGCATGAGTGCCCCCAATGACACTACTCGAATTAGATGGAAAACAAAGTCAAACACCTGGAACGAAGATACAGATGGCACAAGTACCAATAGTCTAAAGAACACCGATCAACTGAAAATGGAAGATTCCTTCCAAGGTGAAACCAAGGAAGCATTAGCACAAATAGTATAATACCCCCCCATAATGTTGACTGAGAGAGCCTGACATACCCACTAAAATGTTGTGTAACACCCTGTAGTGCATGAAGGAGAAGAAGCAACATCTGAAAGTGCACAAGAAAGCACTTGCAACTGAAAAAGTGGTGTGCAAAACAAAGCACACATGCATGAGGCTGGAATCATATGGATCCACTGTTGTCGTGGAGGGACACTCACTGGACAAAGGTGTGATGGCAAAAACAAAGGCACTACACAATCCCCCATGGCCATTTAAAATATAGTGCAAGTACAAAATATGGCACAACCTTATGTGAAAAATCCCCAAAATACATGCACAATAGTGTGGCCTTTATCTCAGTGCATTTACATAGAATATTGCTCACAAATGATGCTCGTAATGCCCACAAAGGGCACAAAACAAGAAATACATGAAGAACAACCAAAAAAGAAGCATCCCATGCAAACGAGAAGTTCCCAAGAGCTAATATGTCTAGGTAATTTACCAGAGTATGAAAACGTAGAAAACTGAATAAAATATACCTGGAGTGAAATCTAGAAAAAAATACATGGATGGAATTGAAAAGCTCTGAAATATGGTTCCAACGCCGCTGAGATCACGAAAGACGGAGAAAATGATCAAAAGTTAAGAGCTCGAGACTAAAAATAGCTCCTCTGACTTCAACTTGTTGTAGAATGCACCAACATAAAAATGAAGTGATGAGATCCACACCACTGGAAATTTGACAAAATCAGCTTTCCGACGATATCTTGTTTGCAAAAAAATGATATCATATGCCCAAGTTATGGCCTCTGGAAGAAAATAGCTAGAAAGGGGCAAAAAACTAGTACGACATTAAATTTGACAGTCATACGGTCATCACAGAAAAACTATGACTTTAAATTTGATGGCCAAATGGCCATCACCACACTTGCACAACTTGGCTTATTTTGGAAAAAAATGTTTTTTATATAAAAAAACAATAAAAAAAATATTTACAAAGATTTTTTTTATTTAAAAAAATATTTAAAAAATGGATGGGGGGCACATGGTTCCACCCCTACGGCTCCCCATAAGGAGGGTATGTAGGTACCTGCATAGGCCTACGCAGGGTACCTTGTACCCTTTTCTTTTTCAAAAAACAAAAAACTTTTTTTTTAATAAAAAAACTGCAATTGTTTAAAGTTTTTCTAAAAAACTTTTTGAATGATTTAAAAAAAAAAATTTGCAGAAAAAAATCAAATGATTTTTTTGTTTTTTTTTTTAAAAATCACCTCGAACTGTGTGCAGATGACGAACAGGGTTGTACGGATAATTTTTTTTTGCCTCACAAATAGCCGACGTCGAATATAGGTGAGTTTACAGTTGATCTTTAGGTTTTTGGCCGCTCTAGATGCAATGGTGAGGTCCATTTGGGCTCAAAATGCTTCAAAAAATTGAGCACCCCTTGGATTTGGCAAAAAAAACCATTTCTTCAAACCCTCATAGATCTGACAAATGGAAACCAAATTTAACGAAACAAAGGTCAATCTTGGCTATTTCGGTAGCTCTAGATTCAATGGAGAGATCTAATTTGACCCTGGATGCACTGAAAAAACCCACCTCTTGGATCAAAAAAGGAAAACCCCAAACCCTTGAAGGTCCAAAAAATCCTTCAAAACACGAATAGGAAGCAGCAGGTCCTAAGCTCTGATACCATGTAGAAGTTGAGAAAGCCAACTTCACAGACCTCAAAGATCACCTGCATGCAAATAACCTATCATAGAAAGGAAGAGATGGAGACAAAAAAAATAAGGGTGCTCTGCAAGCTTCAAGAGAGATTGCATTAACTTAATTGAAATAATTACAAAGATCAATCCTTAAAAGGAGATCATGCAAAACCTAAAAGTAACCCTAATAGGTAGACATTTAATAATTAATATAATATTAAATGTCACAATATGCAAACTAAAGTGAAATCTTAAGAGAGGAATAAAGGTAACTTAATTAACATAATTAAGTTAAAACCTTTACTCTAACATTGATTTTGTAAATATGCAATTGAATCTTTGACATTGTTATTGGTGGTTCTCTTGGTATTGGGTACACATTCATTTTATTGGGAGATTAATGAGAGTGTTGTGTTGTGTTTGGAACTTATCATAGATTGATTAATTATAGGTACTCATGAATACTTTGATATTGGGTGAGGTTGGAATCCTCTTGAGATTAGAGACATTTGTTGATATAGTCACTCTTTGTAAGTTTTAGTAGGAAAGTTTGAGGAGCTTTCACCTAGGTATGGACATGAATTCATGATGGACCTATAGAGGAGATTATTATTAGAGAGATTCATGATGACTTAGTTATCCTGGAGGAGAATTCTTATAACCCACTCTTGGTCTACTTGATGGTTTATAATCTAAGATGTATTTGTATATTATTGTTTTCAAATGCATTATATTTTATGCTTTATCTTCTGATGCAGGAGCATCTAGTGGTGTAAGGGCAATCTTGCATCACCCAAAAATAGTTAAATTTCAAGTTTCTTGGTTTTTAGATGTTTTTACATTTTTGGAAACCCTTTTCGTCATAATGAAATTCTCAATTTACGGTTTTTATTTTCTATTCCTAGGTTGAAAGATATTGCACTTTTAGTTGCCCAGATTTGCACCTAAAAATCTTTCGAGTGAGATTTGAGGCACTTAGAGTTCCCAGATCGGCCCTAAAACTTGCTAAAATTGGCATAGAAAATGTTGAGCGCATTGTTGACTTCGAGACCTTTCCAACGGTTCAAACGGTTCGCGAATCAGTCCCGGATCAAAAGTTATGGCCCTGAGAAGTTGGCACACTTTCTAGAAGATAAATTACAAATGTTCTTTTGAAATTTGAACTTCAAGCTATAATTTTTCGGCGCCAAACCGCCTAAACTCAAATTTGAATGTTGTTTTGGCTCCAAACTAAAGAGGAGCTCTATTTATGGGCGGGTTTCTAATTTTTGGGTAACTTTTTGGGGACAAGCTCGCATATTGTGAAAGGGTTATTCTGTAGCTTTCTGTAGCTTGCATGTGCTATAGAACTTAGGGATTTGAGATCCTCTGCATCTAAGAAGCTCCATTTACTGAATAATAAAATTATTCTCTTGTTTGTGGGTTATGTTCTATGTCTCGGGTTGCTCCCTCATCATCTTCTCATTAATATGGATCTTGAGCTATGGATAGTTACTTTTGGAGGGTTCATTTGAGGGGTGTTTCTCATATTTATCTCCTTGTGCATATGAGTTTTTCTATGATGTCATTCATTGATGAAGAGTTTAGGAGATGTTATTGGGCTGATTTCTTGATATAGGAATGAATTTGAGTTTGATCTTCCTTGGCTAGAGAGGCCTACATCCATGTTGTTTTATGAGATACATATGTTTTATTTGATCTTGGAGATTAAATGGTTGGATTCTATTGATACTTTTTATTAGGGGTTGTGAAGGAGATCATACTTGAAACACTAGTTGTAAAATTTCACCCCATAGAAATTTCACACTTGCACATCTAGCCCCTTATATTTATGGCGCCTAGTTGCATTTATGGAAAAAACCTTGAGTCAGAACTTCACAATTCTAACTCCATAAGGGGCAACAATGAAGTGTCAACAATATGCCACCTCATTTCTTGCAAAGTTGTGATTTGGATGCCTATGTGGTGCATAGATGTCTGTGCAGTGCACAAGTGTCTATATACTTTATGAGTTTAAATGAGGGAATATCAAGAACTTTTCCTGTAACACGTGTCGTCGTGGAAGAATCTTGGGTGTAATGGCTCTTCCCACCCATTCACCCTCATAAAACTCTCTCTTTCACCTTCATTCTCATTCATTCTCATCGTATTTCTTCATAACTTGCTCTCTCACTTCTCTTCTACATCTCATTTCTACAATGAAGCTCTATCGGACTCACATCTTGTGAACAACCAAAGCTCTCTTACAAACATTCAATGTCGTGTCTATCAATCCAAGAGGGAGTCACAGACTATTGGTAACACTCTCTTTCTATCTTATATTGTCTACTTGCTATTATATTTATTGTGCCCATATTTTATGATATAGGTTCTCCTCCATAGCAGGGTTTGCTTTGATCACTCATATATATTTCATTATACAAGTTCTCCTCCATTACGAGGCTTTATTTTATCACTCACTATGTCTAGAATTTACTTTGTGTCTTTTTCTATTCTTTATCTATCTGGCTATCAATGGAGGTGGAAACACCAAAGCGGGGGCTTGATTGAGGAAAGCCCCGAAACAACCCCAATATTTTTTCCTCATTTTCCTTGTGTGTAGGTTGCTCGTGTGAATATTTGTAAAAGGATTTGTAGCATTGGACCTTCTGTGAGTTAGAATTTTCCCTTCTATTCCATTTCCTTTCATTCCTATTTTCTATTAATTAATTAGAATAGTCAGACTTCAGATTCTGGGTAGATAGAAGATTCTTTGAGTTTTGTGCACAAGCTTACCTCTTTGTCCATACAAGAAACCAGAGTGAATCCCTAAGATGACAACATGCCGCATTGCCATTTGATTCCCATGTTGACATAATTTGGCCAAGAGTTAGCCTACTTGTCATATAAATTTGTGTAATATTCTTCTCTTTCAATTCTCAAAGTCCTTTATCTGTGAATATATCAGGAACCCTCTTTTAAGTATATTTTTGTAATCTCTTTCACCTTGAACCTCCATCACTCGAGTCTATGTCATTGAGGTGATCGAGGGTAATTTACTCCCTTTAGAAGTTGTTTGTCTTGGGACTTTGGAGTAGTGAATCCCCTCCTTCACAAACATAATTTAGCATTTAGAGGTTTGAGTAGAAGGATATGATACATGCTTTTATTTACAAGTTCTCTCTTTGGTCTTATTCTTATTCCTAGATGTTTGCATTTACATGACATTGCATTTGAGTTTTGTGTAGAGCTATGATGATCACTATGTTTGTGTTCGTGTGTTACTTATTGTTCTTTGGTGACAACATGGAGGTTACTTGATCTCTTTCTTGTGTTGAGTGTAGAGAACTTGGGAGAACTATGAAGATTAGTGTTGAGAGATGTGTTGCAGTAGATTTATTTGTAGGTTTTGCATATCTTTGTGGATGTTTCTTGTACTACATGATATTGGTTACACCTTATATGTGATGCTATCAGTAGACTTGGTATGCTATATACATTTTTAGATTTGACGTTATCCATGTAGTGGGAGTTTCTAGATGTGTATGTTCTTCATTGATAGGTTTAACACATGAAACTTTTAATTGTAGTTTATGGGTTGAATATTTTTTGAAAAAGAAAAAATAGGTTTTACAGGGACCTGAAACCACAGAGTTTAAACACCAAAAGATAAATAGAAAAAGTACAAACAACCAGACAGCTGTCCCAAAAAGGGCAGACAACACCAAAAAAAAAAAAAAAAACCAGCAACCAAAAACACCGCGTTACTCCAAGGTGTTCAATAACTCCTCAGCTTCCTTTTCAACATCCTTCATGTCCTGTAACCCCTACTTAAGAATTTGAGCCATATGTGATAAAGTCAGGGTCTTCCTCTTAATTTTAGCCCTGGTACGAGTCGAAATCCCTTCACCAGCCGATCTGCTACCTCCCCTGTCCGCATCCAAATCCACAACAGCGAACCCTTTTGGTTTTTTTCAAGCTTTTCCACCATCGCATTAATGATGATGGTATTATGCCTAGAAATTTTGTGATTGTTTGCAACAGTGGCCCTAATGTTTTGTCCAATCTTGGACATGCTGCACTTGATACTAGCCAATCTATCCTCCTTTAATTGCTGTCTTTTCCTTGGTAATGGAGTTTTCTATTCATCATTATCTCTACAATTCCAACTGATCTTCTATTCCAAAT
The DNA here is from genome assembly GCA_007258455.2 of Sequoia sempervirens. Taxonomy (NCBI): domain Eukaryota; kingdom Viridiplantae; phylum Streptophyta; class Pinopsida; order Cupressales; family Cupressaceae; genus Sequoia; species Sequoia sempervirens. Next base: position 60,069,746 of record VDFB02000363.1, on the reverse strand, counting down.
CCGTGACCTTGTTGTTGAGATTAGTAACATGGCCTTTCATATCACAAACTTCTTTCTGGGTCCATTTGAGAACAGTGAACAGGCCATCCGTACTTTTTTCCACTATACTAACTAGATCCTCAGGCTTAAGCTTATTTAGGGCCGAATTAATTTCATCCTAAATAGGGGACTCAGAATGATCATTCCCAAATTTTCTAGAAGCAGGGGCACTAGGGGCCGACTCCTTACTGACCATGGGCTTATCAGAGAGGATTTCCATAGAATTCTCAGAATACGAAACAAGTTTCATAACAGGGTTACCTTTAAAACCAGGGGACAAACCCGGAGTAGGGCAACTAGGAGACGGCTGGGGATTAAGATAGGGCGGTGAAGCAAAACTTGGACTAGGGCACTCATGTAGAGGTTGCAGTTTAGGACAAGACAGCGGGGTAGAATCCTTAAGGGTTATCCGACAAGACAAGGACTGGGGAGCAGTGGTATCATGACCAACAAGAACACAAGTAGGGGGGGCCCGGGGTTTGGTCTCCCTACTACTCTTTGTCTCCTCATCATCCAACTCTTCAATTTCAACAGTTTTAGGCAAAGTAGGTAAATTTTGAAAATGCTCAAAAATGAGCCTAACAAGACCAGGGTGAATAATAGCATTCCTCCTAGGGTTTCTTTCCACATCATCGAGGCAATTCTTCAAATAAGAAAATAAATAAAAAGGCAGAGATATACGAACCTTGTGACGGAAATGGTTTAAAATGGCAAAGTGGTAACCATAAACTCTGGTAAAGTGCCCATCAACCGTGATATATTCCATGATAACTCTTAAAACTTTCCTCCAGATAGATTTGATGGACTCCACATCAAAGTAGCTATTAGCAACCTTAACCATCTTCACTTTCTCCTTATCTTTTTTGGGAAATTTAATGACCGCTTCATCAAAGAATCATCGGTCACGGTAGAATTTAACACCCTCAGTTGAAAGACCTGTTATCTCCCCAATTAAATCCTCACTCAGCTTAACATTCCTGCCAAACAACACAATCTCACCATTTTTCCAATTTTTAACAAAATAGTCTAGCATCCCCTCGTCTGTGCCATGGAGCTTTTCCAGATATGGGATTAAACCTCCCTTTTCAATTCTTTCCCACGCTTTAGCGTTCTTTCTGTGCTCCTGGAAATTGCTTGGCTCCACACATTTTCTTTCTCCGCCCATATTTAGCTCACTTTAAAACAAAACTGAACAGTTGCTCTAGGTCCCATTTAGGTATTTTTTGTCGAACACCTAGAAAGCGTGCCGCAAACTCTTCTTAAAAAAGAAAATGATGTCAATCCCATCAAATCTAATGAAATCGATGTACCTAATCTTTATCCGTTTCATCATGACTAAGATTGCCTTCTCTTCCATGCACTGAATCATAATAAATTAGCGCTTTCACTTCAGGATGGAGGTTGTCATTCTTCCTCCACGTGTTTTCCCCACCCTTCTTTACCCCTTCATTGGCGAAGAAATCCGCCACCTTATTGGCTTCTCTATAGGCGTGGGACACTTTCACTCTATCAAATTTACTTAATAATGATTTCGTGTCTTCGATCCATTTTTTGATGGTCCACGAGGGGGGGGTAAGCCCAAGAATATAATTTATTATATTCAATGAATTTCCCTCCAACCAAAGATATTTCGTGTTGATCTTGAGGGCTAGGCTAACCACATGAAAATCCCCAACAGCTTCTGTAACATGATTAGTTTGATTTCCGATGTCCACAACAAAAGCCGCAATAAAATCCCCTGAGTTGTCCCTTAAAACACACCCACTGCCAGCTTTCCCAGGGTTACCTTTGGCCACACCATCAAAATTGGCTTTCAACCAGCCCAAAGGCAGCATAGACCACTTAGCATTCTCTCTCCCACAAACACCATATTTGAGGACATTTGATCCAATTAATTTTAAATTCCACTTTTCGGCCATAGCAATATCAAAAGGAGACCAGAAAGCTTTCTCAAACATTTTTCCAGGAATTAAAGATAAGTTTTCCTTTATAGCCCTTACAATTTTAGCATACAAGTCCCCTTCTGACATCTCTTTATCCCTAAACACTCTATTGTTCCTTTCCTTCCAAATATTCCAAGACACAAAAGGTAGAATAAAAGACCATAGCTTTCTCACAAAAGGATTTTTTGAAGGAGCTTTCCATTGAATTAAGAAATCTTCGACAAAAGCAGGGAAAATCCACACCACATCAAGAAGCCCCAAAAATTTATCCCAAATATTCGACACAAAAGGGCAATGAAGAAAAAGATGATTAATAGTCTCGGCTTCATTCCTGAACATATAACATCTGTTTGGTAATTGAATTCCTCTTTTACCAAGATTGTCCAAAGTGAGAATCTTATTCTATAGCATTATCTAGTAGAAAATATTGATTTTTGAAGTCAGGTGATTAATCCAAGCCTTAGCCCAGAAGGGAGGAGGCTCCATCAGACTAACCAACATAGAAGTGGCAGAGGCAACTAAAAAAATACCAGACGGGTTGTCTAACCAGACATCAAGATCCTCCACCTAGTGTTGAGCTGGTCTAAGGGTTCTAAAAGCCGACTGAACAGGGCCAAGATCCTGACTGATAGTCTTCAAATCAACCCAATCTCCATTCCTCCAGTAATCTTTAACCAAGACTCCAAATTCCTTTTTACAATCATTCATCCATTTACTAAATTTCTCTATTCTGATTAAAGGATCTTTAAAAAGCCACCTGTCTTCCCAAAACCTAACATAATTTCCATTTCCAATCAGCCATCCAATTCCCATTTCCATTAACTTTCTTCCTCTAACCATATCATTCCAACAGACAGATCCATGAGGTAAAGAAGAAGAGTTTAAAATTTCATTTAAAGACTCATAGTTATTAAAATATTTTGTTGGCATGAGTTCTACTAATTTTTGGATACCATTAAGGTATGGATGATAGGATATATTAGAATGTAAGTGGTTATTATTTCTAGTTATGTGGGTTTTATACCTTTGACAAAAAAATGGAGCCTTTGTTATCATTTGGATTTGATGCTTGTGTTCTTGGGATTGATGCAGATCTTCACCTTGGATCATTCCTTTTCTTCCATAGGTGGCACATTGAAGGATGGGAGGAGTTATTTCTTGACATGGTAATTACCTTGGTTTTATTGTAGGTATCTTGATGGAGCACGAGAGAATGCTAGCGATTCATGTGGTTTTATGTATGGTTATGATGATGTATTTCATTGATTGACCCTTATGCAATGTATATAACAAGTGGGAGAATGTTAAGAAAAGGTGTTGTACACCTTGCACAAGAATTAAATATTTTGATTATGCAAATAAATTCTTATTTGTGGTGCATTTAGGAGATGTGTTTAGCCACATCAAGTATTTGTTTGGGTGTATTTGTAAAGTTGCATGTAACATTAGGTTAGTTAATTTATGTGTGGAGACATCGAGTAATTATTATTATTTGGGGAAAATATTTAATAATATAGAAACTTAGTAAAAAAATTAAATGTGGGGTTGATTGTTTTGTGCAGTCATGGTTTTGAGGCACATAATTTTACCTTACCATTTGGCTTTATTTGTTGGAATTGATTGTCATTGATGTCAAAAGAGTATGAGAGATTGCTAGAATATTATCATTTATGTCAAAGGTGAGAAGATAACTTTGTCAATAGAAGAGAATTTATGATGGACAAATGCCAAAGGCCACTAATTGATGTTCAAAAACCAAGTAAAATCAGATTGAGAAGAGGATAAAAGATGAAGTGTGTGAGTGGAAAAAAAAAAATATATCAATAAAGAAGTAAATTGAATTCAATAAAGGATTGAATAAAATATCAATAAGGGAATGAATAAAAGATGTATTGTGAAGAAATTCTTACATTATAAATTAATTAATTAATTAAATAAATATTAGTTTTAACCAAAATTCACAAGGCATTGGTGAAGGGTTATGTCTCATGATGAAACAAGATATATATAAGAGAAGTCATTCCATGAGATGTTATGTGTGGGAAATTTTTATCATTCAAGAGTGAGTGAGGAATAAACAAAAGGGATGATAGTTTTATCACTCAAAGAAGAAGTGTATGAAATTAGAATATGTAGTACAAAGTAAATAAGATGAATATAGAAGAATGAAGCTAATGAATATTATTAATTGAAGATCCAATTAAGAATAGTCAAGAGACATGTTGAAGAGCTATGACAATTAAAGAATATGAAAATAATAGAAGATTATTCAAACGTAACCATTAAAGAGAAATAAAAATGAAAAAGAAAAAATATTAAAATGAAGCAATTAGGACCTTAACAAAAAGACATATTAGACATATCCTTTTAAAGAGTTATCTCTTTTCAAAGAGATATAATTCTTCATTAAGACACAAATATATACATAAATGTGTGTGGATAGAAAGGAAGATCTACTAGTCAAGAGAGAAGTGTGTGGAGGATAAAAATATATATATTATAGATGTGTGTGAAAAGGCAACGATCAAGTTTGAAAAGGCAAAAATTATTATTTAAGAGGAGTCATGACTATTTGAAGGGTAATTATCTTTGAAGGGATGTATCTCTTCATAGAAATATGAAGATATAAAAGGAAATAAGAAATGTGAGAGAAATGTGGAATAAATGTAATATCATACAAGTAAATTTGTGAAGAAGGGAAGTGTGTGAGACACAAAGATATATCAGTCAAGAAAAAAAAGATTTAAGAAGAATAATTTATGCATATTTGTGTATGAATATTTAAGAAAGAGAATATATATACAAATTTGTGTGTGAAGATTTTGAGGATGAGAATATAAAGGGAGATCATTAAAGGCTATTTTTAAAGAAGATTTATTCTCAAGAAGAAAATATTCTATTGAAGAGGTTGGTGCCTCATATAAAAGAGATTGGTGTCTCTTGCTGAGTTGGTGCTCAATTGTGTGGATTGGTGTCTCCAATGGGTTGGTGCCTACAAATTCTACAAGTGGGTATTGGTGTCTCTAGTGGGTTAGTGCTCACAAATTGTATAAGAGGGGATTGATGTATCCTATAGGTTGGTGCCTACAAAGATTGTAAAAGATATTTATATATAAAAGTAATATTTTTTCATGGTTTTCTCCTATAATCTAGTTTCCACATAAATTATGTGCTCTTCTTGTGTTGCATAATTGTTAGATCTTATGTGAATGATATTATGAAATTGAAATTATTTTGGTTGTTAGTTTAAAAAATAAAGAATTGTCTTATACTAATTCATCCCCCTCTTAGTATAATCATGTGCTCATCAGTATTTGTGTGAGCTTAATTCTATAAAAGTGAGTGCATGTCTAGTGGTTGAGCTTGGATAGTCGGGTTTTGACTTGGATGTTATTTTATTGAGTCTTCTTCTCATGAGTGCATATGTGCAACATGACATGGGATACATGTGGATACATGCTTGGTGCTAGTCTATGGAGCTTGATCATGCTCTAGTGTTAACATTTTTGTCACTTTAGTAACCATATTTTACCCCCAAATTAATTAATGAGGGAGTGCATGGGGGCAGATCCCCTCTTGCGGGGTTTGGGGAGTTTCCCTTGGTGAGGGTTTGGGGGCAGATGTAATTTCCCCATTTTAGCTATATGACCTTTAGTGACTGATAGCCTATTTCCAGAAGCCTATAGGCTCGTTAGAGGTAAAATTAAGGTTTCCTATCTTGTTGGGGATCTGAAGCATTTTTGAAGGTTTTCTTGTAAGAGTTTTTGATGCATGTTTGGTGGAGTTTTCTAGGTTTTTGGAGAGGTTTGGAATGGTGTAACATGCATATGAATCTAACAACCTTTCTAGGCACTTACTATTTATAACTTAAGTCATAATACTGCTCAGTTGGTTTTTAGAGGAAGTTTTGCAAACTTACTATTTATAGCAGTTTTTGCTATTTTTGGTAAGCCTATCTTTACCAGTATCATTCTAGCAGCAACCCAATCATTTGCAATTTAGTTTGGCTAATCAGTTTGGATTTCTGATGAATTTGAAGTTAACTTACTAGTTTTGGCATTCACTATTTTTAGTAAGTTCATTTATGGTAGAGGCATCATCATCAGCTTGGTTTGGCTTGGCAAATGTCAGTTTGCTAATTTTAGTAGTTTGTCAGTTACAGCTTGGGTGTTGCTCTTGGCTACCTCTTTGGACTGAGTTCTATACTTAGTCAATTTTATGTTATGAAGTTGTACCCCACACCTAGGCTTGATGACTTCAAGTCATTTTTAGAAAGGGGACATAAAGGGGTTGATTTGAGCATTTAATATTTATATTAAATGTTTTATTGTGCAACTTGTAAATGGATGCTTAGAGGGAGATGATTAATGTTTTAATAATTCAAATAAAGTGCAACATGAGAGGTGGCATCCCTTGGAGGAATTTGAAGAGTTTCTTGTGGGAGTTTCAAGTTGATTCATTTTCCAATTGAAGAGTCTATTTATTGATGCATTTCTTATTCATTCTCATCTTTGGAAAATATTGTAAAGTTATGCTGCTGAATTAATTTTAGAACCTGGCTAAGGGGAAACTTAGCAATTTTACTCCATTCTTCGGGCCTGAAACTATGGTTCCCTAGATGGTTGATTGAGAGTGTACTTCATCCAAAAGTACATATTGAGTTTCATTATGAAGATTTAGGTGATAATTTCCAGATTGGAGTTTGTTGGTTCAAGCATGGCTGAAAGTGATTTTCATTCATAGTTGCTTGAGAGAATTTTTATGCATTGTGGGTATTGATCCAATATGTTTCTATGCACATGGCGACCATTCTAGTCAATTTTCAAATTTTAATTTGCAGCTTGGAATTTCCTAGAGAAATCGCCCTTCCTTCTTGGGCCATACTTTCTTCATGAGTAGAATTTGAGAATTGTGCCCTTCATTGGTAGCTGTCTTTGGGTTTTTGTCAGTGTTGTTGATGGTCGCCTTATTATGGAGGAGTTGTGAGTTTAGTTTTTGAATGCTTCATGGAAGTTTTGAATGAGATTCAACAAGCATTTTGGTGAGTTGTTTACTTGTTGGATTGAACAAATTATAGTCTACTGGTTTTATATCAGAATTATATTAGTTTGTTTTGGTTGTATTTTCAATACTAGAGAGATTTTAAGTGAGAGAAATCATCTTCTTTCATTGTGCTATGATGATATTGTAAAAACACTGTAATTAGTAGTTATTTGGCATTGTAAGACTATAAATAGTAGTACTGTTCCAGTAATTTTATTTGCTGCATTTACTTGTGTTTAACTTTCACATATTGTAACCCCTGGATGGTTTACCACCAATGTGGAGAAAGAACAAATTATTCTCTCATTTATCACCCATTGAAAAGTGGTGAATTCCCACTATTAAGTGGATGCCTGTTAAGGATGAATTGCTTTGGATTGTAATGTTTTCCCCCACTAATTAAGTGGTAGCATGGAAATTCTTATGGCTGGTTCATCGCCTATTTGTAATCAGTTGTATTTCAAATTTTAGTTCAATGTAGCTTAGTTTCCTCCACCATATGCTATCACCTCGCCTTCTAAAGGATCATGGTGAACATTCTTGGCATTGAGTTCATTCAGTTTGATTATATTTTGGAAGCTAATGCTAATCAATTGGCATAGTGAAGGTTTGTGTTGTGAAAATCCAAGAAAAAATTATCTAAGGTGCATATTTTAGCAGAGCTCATGGTGGGGATCTAAGGGTTTTTGGGGGTAGCACCCCTAGTCAAGGGCTTGGGGGTAGTGCCCTTGAAGAAAAAATTACTCTTTTTTTATTAAAGGAATTTTGTAAGTATTTTTGGTTGGAAATTAGTTTTGTAACTACCTAAATTGAATAATTTCTTGCTTCAGATGTGAAGATTCAAGTGAGAAGTTGAATCTGCATGCAATAATCAATGTAGATGGAAGTTGGAAGGTCACAACATTAATGTGAACATGTAGTAATATGCAAAATTTAAGATAACAGGTCGTGCTTTGAAAGAACACACAATAGTAGCACACAGGCAATAGATCACATTTTGTGTATGATTATGCAACAACACGAGTTGTGCAGACAGATTGCAGGCATTTTGAGTTAGATGCAGTTGGAATATTGTTGTGGGTTAAAGACACATTGTAACTCTAATTTTGCTAGAAATTAATAGATATTGAATAGCTATTTTGTGGACGTAGCCCATATTGGGTGGACCACGCTATTTTTTTTGTCTTTGTGTAATTTATTTTGTCCTTTAATTTTTTGATCTGCAATGGTTAATTGGTAATTCTTATTACTCCATCCTACTAAAAATCTCAACACTTGGAGACATGTAGGATGCATTGGAAGAACTTGATATTTAAAAAGTGTTCATGGAGACTTTGTAAGTGTATTGCGATGTTTCATTGCTGAATAATACCTTGACTGTGGATGCTAGGCATATGGTTTTTCTGTAAGCTTGCATCCATGCTTTTCTCTCATGGGGTTATATAGAAAATGGTTTGATCAACATGCATGATCTTTCTAATGGATGTTTAGAAAATCAAGCCAATATTTTTCATATAAAAAACCTATAAAATATTTTGAAAAATATTATATAAATATAATATGATATAATAAAATATAATTATATTAATAATATTAATTTTATAATAAATATTTTAATTGAAATATTGATATTAATATAACAATATAAAAATTAACCATTAAGTATCTATTTAAGAGCTATTTTATTTTACTTAGTAAATACTTAAAAAATATTCTATTCTATCTAAAAAATTAAACTCATGAGAGTCTAGTAAGTGAATTATTCCACATTCATAATGACATTCTATATATTTTAATTTTTGTTAGATTCATCTCAAAGACTCACATTTAAGCCACATGATCAAAATGAGTGAAGAAAATCACAGTAGCAAATGTGTTATTTCAACAAACAAAGAATAATAAAAATAGAAATGTGTGAAATAAAAATAGTATATTCTATGTGCAAGATTATAATACAAGTATACTCATTTACAAATCCAAGCATACAATTTTAAATATACTACACAATGAGCTAAATAATACACATGCATTGAAATTTTACATTTTTCATATTCCAAATTATTTTCAAATGAAAATAGAAATGATAGAATATTTAAATTTTTGATGGTAATTGAAAATTTTTACAAATTGAAAAGTAGGAGTAAAAGTTGTATACTTATTTTTTGTTCAAGAGATGTTGTGTATAATTTTCTAAATACAAATATGAACAATATAGTCTATAATCAAATATTCTAGGGCTTCACTCTTGCATCTTTAGCAACTTTGTGAATGAGAAGTCTCAACCCCTAATGTGTTCACATGGCATTGACATTAAAGGTTGTGTGCATACCATTTTTTTGAGAATTTAATTTGGCACAATTTGGAGACCATTTTAGAGCTTTACACTATAGCAAAATTTATGCTTCACATATGAGAAATAGAGGTAAGGGGTGTGTCTCCTATTATTCATTAGTGGGTTGTTGATATTTAATTTGGTAATTGTTTGTGCAAATGAAACAAAGTAGCACACGGAGTATGGCAGGAGTTAGGCAACAATGACATCAATACTTATACTATTTAACAACTAGCATATTTATATTTAGAAAAATTCATGTAGATGTTAAGAGATATCATTTTTGAAATGTATGCTTAAAAATATTATTATATTAATTATATTTTTATTATTATATTACTATTATTTTATAAGTATATTATGATAATTAAATTGAAGTTAAACACATGTTAAAAATTTAAAATAAAAAAATATTGACCATAACAAATGAAACAAGGATGGGTGGTAGGCTAATGTTGTCACCATGTCACAAAATTGACAAGATTACAAAGAGTAATAGTACTATTTAAACCCAACTCATCATTCCTCTAAATTTTTCTTTGTCCGACATAAAAAAAACAATTATGTTGAAAGGAAAAAGGAATCAGTCAGTGTTCTTGAAAAACAGAACCTGAAAAGACATTTACAGTACTTTAATATGATCAAAATATCTGCAAAATAACTTACCAGCTAAGACCCACAAAGCAATGATACTTCTATGGTAAAAACAATGTCAGTTTTCTTAAAAACAGAACTTGAAAGACCAAAATACTTGCAAAATAACTTGTTAATTAAGACCCACAAAACAATGATATTCAAAAGGAAAAAACAGTCAGTCAGTATTCTTCAAAAACAGAACTTGAAAAGATATTTACAATACTTCAGAATGTACTATTTAACTTAGACCATCCATTAGAAAATCATATATTCTTCACAATATTCTGAACCAAATAAATCACGTGTTTGAAACAAACCAACCTTAAACACTTTCCAAAGTTGTTTCAGTCGGATCTCAGCGACTTAAATGGAAGGAAATGCAGATAATTTTCTAATCTAAAGAATTTCTTTATGTCAGTCAGTCGTGAAGGAATCAAAATCTGGCCGGCTTTTTAGCCTTTTCATATCTTTTTACCCACTCCATCCTGTACTTCTTTGTCGTTTTATTTAAAGTATCATATTCTTGCTTCCAAGGTTTTTTGGGTTTAATGTTGCCATATAATATAAATCTGTTTATGATGATACAAAGTTACAGGCTTTTTGCTTTCTAGAGATTTTGGACTGATTTGTTTTCACTTATTTTATGTGTGAATATGTTGTATATTATCTTTTTAATAGAAAATAATATTTTGCAGTCATGCATATTTTTTGAGAGTGCTTAAATTAGTATTTGAAACATTAAACAAATTGAAAAGTAAAAGTAGAGAAAAAGTTGTATACTTATTTGTAATACAAGAATAGTTGTGTATAATTGAAAATGTAAGTAGGAACAATGGAGCCCAAAACCAACTACTCTTTACCTCCACTCTTCTATCTTTAATAGATTTGTGAATTATTTTGACTTTAGATAATTCCAAAGAGTATATCTAATGGCTCTTCTTTTATTTTATGATATGTAGATTCTTCTACATCTAACCTGAAATTCCTTTAAATTTTTCTTACTTTGATGCACAATAGGCTTCTTCAAATACACATTTAAATTGTCCAACTTAGATGCAGACTTAGTGTCTTGTTAGTTTTGGTGATAGGAAGAACAAAGTAAATTGTCTTGTTCTAAATCATGGCTTCCCAAAGTCACACCATGCAAGGATGAGAAAGCTTTGTATAGATGTCCATTGTCCTTACAAATACATGCGACCATCGTGACAATGATATAGAATGTAAAAATAGAGATCCTCCACCACCATCATAATATCTCTTCTTTTATTTTAAGATATTTAAATTCTTCTACATCTGACTCACCTTTTACATAACCTTCCTTATCCATTATCCTTTCTAATTCCACTCAACACAATTTCTATTCAAATCGCCATACTCCTTTCCTAATCCCCTATCCTCCCCCATCCTCACCTGCCTATCCTAATCCCCCTATCCTCCCCCATCCTTATCCTGTCCATTCCATGACATCCCCTCCCCAAAAACAAACCAACAAAATCCATCAAAATTTTATCTCACACAGTACACATACCCATCAAATCTTACCCACAACTTACAAACCACAATTAGCTGGTGTCGTTCAATCTCACAGTTAAAATGGCTTTCCCACTCTTAGAAAAAGGGAACAGCTTAGAGTTTAGAAATAAAAAACGCCAGAAACATCATATTTTGATGTCTGAAGTTCATGGAACTATGTCGGAGAAGAAAAGCAAATATTCTCCAAAGGAAAAAACAAATCAGTCAGTGTTCTTGAAAAACAGAACTCGAGAAGATGTATACCATACTTCAGTATGGCCAAAATACTTGGCAGCTGAGGCCCACATGTCCAATTTTACTCAGACCATCCATTAAAAAATTATGTATTCTGCATATTATTCTAAACCAAACAAATAGCGTGTTTGAATAAGCAAGCAAGAGCCTTTGATAAACATCGCCGCCACATCTGATAAATCTAAATGAGTTTTAATACAAATAAATTTAAACAAATGAACATTGAACACTTTCCAAACTTGTTTCAGTCGGATCTTAGCGACTTAAATGGAAGGAAATACAGATAATTTCTTTATGTAAGAACGTCGTGAAGGAATCAAAGTCTAGACTGGCTTTTTTCCATATCTTTTTACCTACTTCTTTGTCGTTTTATTTAAAATATCAAATCTTTTATGTTGGCATATAATATACATTTGTTTATGATGTTACAGTTACAAAGGCTTTTGTTTTTTCTTTGTCATTTTAAGAAATTTATAGTGTTATGTTGACATTTAATTCATGATATTGTTGTTATTGTAGGCTTTTCTTTTGTCTAAGACTTTGGTTTTTTATTTTATTCCACTCACTTTTGTAATATGATAAACATTGTGTCTTTTATAAAGTACTAAATGTAATTTTAGTTATTAATTTTTTAAGATATCTTCAATTAGATATTTATATAATTTATGATCATATAATATAATGATATTAATCTTTAAGATAAGTTAAAATTGATTCACGGAATTGAAAAAATATAGTGAAAAGTAAGTAAATTTAAAAGAGAACAAAAAAAAAAGGAAATAAATAACATTCATAGATACTTCACATATCTTATCATATCAACAAGTCTGCCATGGGATTGTTGCCAACTCAATCTTAAAGATGAAACAAACTAAATATAAGGAAAAATCTCCCAAGTGTAGAGCATTGTGCAAGCAAAGCATTTGGCCAAATGTTTGTGAAGATCAAACTTCTCTCAAAAGAAAATAGTTAAGAATATCTAATCTTAATAAGAGCCATGAATGTCAAGAGAGAGTTATATGCATCTTTAAAGAGTCAAAAGAATCGCCCCCTAATCTTATAATAAGGAAAGCATCTAAAAAAGAAAGTGTTTGCCAACTTTAGGTTCTATTGAACAAAACTAATGAATATGATGCACTTGAGGAATATGGTGACCAATCTTTACATGAAGAGAGTGTGAACACACTCTAACCATGCCAAAGAGACCATAAACTTGTAGTAGGTCGATTGGATTATAGCATAACCTAGAGTTTGGAAGATCTAATCCTCAAAATGAAGATATGTTTTGTAGTAGTGTTGAAGCTCCAAGGAAAGATGTTCTTAAGGTTCTAAACATTTGGACCATGTGCAAGATCTATAGATACGATCTCTAATAACTATATGTATCTCCCTTGTAAAGAAATGGTGCATCAATTGAAAAAGCTTGCAAAGGAAGCCTATCCATATCAATGCCTACAAGACCTAGCACGACAAAAGCCTTTGCACAAAAAATAGAGTAGATCTCATGTGAAAGATAAAAATATGGTTACCCCCTAGTTATTATACTATGTGTAATACTATATTTATTTCATTGTGCTTAAAGGTATTTAGCTAATTTGATTTAATTCAAATAAATTAATAAAATGATAAATTTAAGATGTTAGCAAACATTTTCAAACACTAAAAATGTGGATTTTGGAGCTTTGTGTCCATTATCATGGAAGTATCTAGAAAACACCAAATGCTAGTGTTTGACCAATGGATTTTTTTTTAACCTCTAGATGTTGGTGTTTGGTTCTTAAATGCTAGTGACCCTACAAGATACTAGTGAGGTAAAAGTGCAAAGTTGTGTCACACTTTCAACTAACTTATCAACAAATGAATTTAAGTATTTATAACTAAAAATTAATTTTGATCAAAAACATGATCTAGTTAAATTCATTCTAGCTAAGTTAGAAATGTACACAACTTTTCCAACTAAAATTGTTGACTAAATGCACATGCAACACCATTTTGAGCCCAATTTACCAAAAAATAAAATTATTTTAAAAAATTGGTGTTTCAACAACTCCTACTCATGTAAATAATATTTTTTTAAAAATATAAAAAATACCTTTATGTAGATACATAACTTTAGTTTTCAAATATATATATATTTCAATAGTTTAATTATTATTTATATTTTATTTTTTATTTTTACTAAAAGTAGGTTATCAACACCAAAATATTAGGTTGATTATAATGTCGAGAAAAAATACTTAAAATTATTATAAAAATTGGAAAAAATATGACGCACTAGATAAAAGATTTTATATCAAGATGGTATAATTTTTTTTTCTATTTTAGATAAATAGTTAAGATGAAAATTGATATCAAATGGAAACAACTTTTCTTTTAATACACATATTTTAATATTTATTTAAAAAATGTATTTATCAAAATTGGAAAAAAATAAATCCATGCACTAAAGTTTCAAGTTATAAATACACACAAAAAATTTGAAGGAAACAAATTACATTTTACTATGTAAAGAGTGATGTCTCATGTAACTTTATTTTTCAGCATTTTATCAATAATTAAATTATATTGTCAATTTATTAAAAAAAACTATATTTAAATAATTTTTTATTTTTTTCAAAAAATAAAAATGTAAAATATACTAAAAAATACACATTTTATTAGTTTACATCATTTCAAAATTCAAAACACATATGCCACTTTTTAGTGATTCAAATTTAAAAGTTGGATCAGTGTTGGTTGTTTCCTTTATGAAAGTGTGACAAAACTTTTTACTTTTGCCCAATGTTTTTAACTTCAAATGCTCTTCACTTTTTTAGGTTCTTGCTTAAAATTCACAAGATTTTTTACATGCATAATATAATAAAGTCAATCCCCAATACTAATAAAATGATGACTAAATTCTAAAGGGGGAAATGGGTTAATGGTATTGGGATATTTCCTTAGTCAATCATATTCAAGTTTATTTTAGCATCCACATATAATAAGTAAAATTAGGGAGTGTGATTCATTTGTGGTTGTGATGGTAGTGTGTGTAGAGATTTAAAACTATGAGAATTTAAAACTCAGGTGGATGACTAGTCTATGGTTGTGTATTTAATGGGTTTCGGGTTCCATCAAAATGTTGGGATTAAGATGTCTCAACCTTAGAGTTCTAATATTGATTTAATTAATTTATTGTTGTATTTATTTGTATTATTTAATTGCCTATGGTGTCATGTCATAAATTGGGACCCACTGGCTGGGTGGCATTCCCATTGGAGGTGACTAAATGACACATAATCATGCCAAGTGGACATAGGCATTGCACCTTGGAATTTTTGACCTATGATAGATTCAATGACATTTCATAAGGCATCTTCATGCATAAAGGAAGTTGGTGCCCAAGATGGGTTAGGACAAGGTGTAAGAGAATTAGGTATTTTAGGTCATTTATGATAGATTCTCTTACAACTATAAGAGTTGTAAGTATGAAAAATGCTATGACATATTCTATAACAGTTGTAAGTCATTTTTCATAGTCTTTTTTTAACATATTCTAGGTTCCCAAGCTTGGAGAAAGAATATTGCATGTAATGACACTTGTAAGGGGTGTAAGGGAATGCTGTACATATGTCAAAATGCATATTTATGGCATGGGATATTGTGCCATGTGGATTTGGATGCCCCTCTCCTTCTATATGCTTCTTGAAGCTTGTATCTCTCTATATATTAAGTGCCTTGCATTGTAGAATGCATAGTTTGTTTGTAAGTAACGAAGTGTTGTTGGTATCACTTCAGAACATGTGTTTGTTTCAAATCACTTGTTGAAGAAAGCTTTGCACTTGGGGTTGTATTGTGACTCTTAGTTGAAGTAATACAATAGTACTGTGCTTTTGGAGGGTGGGGTTTTTTACTTGAAAGGGTTTTCCCCACATATATTTGGTGTTTGTTATATTTATGTACTTGCTATTCTATTCCATTATACATGTTCCTCATTACTATAACTATTTAAGGTATTAAAAGAAAATTTTGTAACTCTTCCCTACTTCTAGATTAGTGTAGGAAGATGTTTCCACTCACCTGACTTCCTTTTAGTTGGTATCAGAGCTTGGCTAGCCTTTATTCCTTTGTTGGGTTAGAAGGGTTTTTTGAGTTGATCTTTGTTTCAGTGGGAGTTTTATAGGAGTGTATTTTGTGACCTTGTTGTGGGAAAGTGATGGAAAGCACATATGCAAGAATTGAGATGGAGAAATTTAATAATGGTAATTTTGATCTTTGGAAGCTCAAGATGGAAGATATGATCGTAGATCGTGAGCTATGGGTTGCTATTTTTGGAACCAAACCATTGGGAATGAAACAAGAAGATTGGGATCTCATGGATCAGAAAGCCAAGGGTCTTATTAGACTCTGTTTGGCTGATTTCATCCTCTTAAATGTCCATGAAGAGAAGACTTTTGCTTCTCTATGGAATAAGCTTGGTGATGTATATCAGGATAAATCCATGGTAAACAAACTTTACCTGAGAAAGAATATGTATTCTCTATGGAAGATGGAGGATCCATGGTAGACCATCTAAATGCACTCAACATGTTGATTTCTCAACTGGGTTCCTATGGAGACCAGATTGATGAACAAGACCATTGTATGCTCCTTTTGTGTTCGTTTCCAGACTATTGGGATTACCTAGTGATGACTATTGGAATCACTACTTCCACCTTCAATATGGATGAGGTGGTTGCCTCATTATTATCTAAAGAGACGCAAAGGAAGTCTTCTGAGATGGACAAGGAGGCACTTGTTGTTTGTGGCAGACCAAAGGAGAGGAAAAAATAAGGACAAGAAATGTAAGTCAAAGTCTTTAGGGATATCTAAGTATCATGGTAAGAAGACCAAGGAAAAATGTTGGAACTATGGTGAAACTGGTCACTTTCATAAAGATTGCAAGGAGGAGAAGAATAAAAACAAGTCTTTCTCTGATTATTAATTTGAGAAATCATCCCAAGATGATGGAGAAGCATTTATTGTAGCCTTGGAAGCCTATGCATTGGATGATGTATGGTTGATAGATTCAGATGCATCTTTTCACATGACCTTTCACAGAAGTTGGTTCTTGAAGTATGAAGAGTACAATGGTGGAGAGTTGTACTTGGGTGATGACTCTCACCTGAAGATTGTTGGCTGTGGAAGAGTCAATAACAAATTTCTTGATGGATGAGTGAAGGGGATTGATGGTGTCTTGCATATCTCAGGTTTGACATGAAACCTTCTTTCTATAAGTAAACTGAATGATTCAAGAGTGCAAGTTGTTTTCTCTAGTGGAGGATGCAAGATTACAAGAGGAGCTATGGTGTTAGCTAAGGGATTTTGTATTGGCACTCTGTTTCAGCTTGACGCATGCACTATACAGTGCAATAGTTCTTCTAATGTGTCAAAGAAGAGACCTTTGGATTGGGTAAGTGCACAAAGTTGAGTCCACGAAACGTGGAAGTTTTTTCCTTAGGCAAAAAAATGAATTAGACTTGCAAAAAATGGGATCCCATTTTTAATAAGCAGGATCCCATTTTTAGAAAACGGGATCCTATTTAGCTTTGGGATCCCGAGCCTAAGCTTAAAAAATGGGATCCCGTTTTGGAAATTTTCCAAAAACGGAAAATTCAAAAATGGAAAGTTTTAAAAGCGGGATCCGTTTTGAAAATTTCTAAAATGAAACTTACAATTTTGAAAATTTTCATTTTTAGAAGTTTTCAAAAGCGGGATCCTCTAACTTTCCATTTAAATTACAATTTTGGAAGGAATTCAAAGCAGGATCGTTCATAGAACCATAAAAAATGGCTTTTTTATGAAACGGGATCCCGTTTATTAATGAAACGGGATCCCGTTTTAAAACAAGATCCCGTTTTTTAAATTATGAATTTTTGAGCGGCTTTTTTGGCTTTTTTTTGGTTCGGGAAATGGCTTGGGGACTCGAACCTAAGCTTTGGACCTAGTTTGACTTGCAACTTGAAGGTCCTGTTAATGTCATAGGAAAATAATGACTTTGGACATATGTTTGAAGACCTATTTTGCAGAATTTTTTTACAGAATTAAAACCCATTATAGATGAGATAATGCAGATTCCAAATATGTAATTTTTTTAATAATTTAATTATTTTTTCTATTTTTCAATTAATTTCTAATGAAACTAGTCCATAAACTTAAATTATCAAGTTTTTTAGTATTTTAATAAATTTTGATCAACATAACATTTTGACGAACGGATTGCACAAGAGCAAACTTCAGACAATTCTTTTCAGTTTAAAAAAAAATAAAAATAAAAAAATGATAAGTTTAAGTCATCTTATATGTGTTGTACACGACGAATTTTCAAAATGACAAATATGCCTGATAAATATTTAATAAAAAAAAATATATTCAATAAAAAATTATAAAAAAATATTAAAAGCAAGTTTTAGTGAGTCACAAATCTTTTCCCAAAAGGATTTAGAAAAAATATGATAATTTAGGTCAAAATATGGATGTCATTACACGTGCATGGTAGGGTATAAAAGAAGTGACTTTTTAAGCGGTGGTTTTATGATGCCCTGTGAAACTCAATTTTTACAATGCGGGTCTTAAGTAGTGCCATATTTAGAAACTAGACTTTGAGTACTACATTTTATGATGAATGATTTTTTTTAAGATTCCATTTGTAAGTGCTTCAAATTTTAAGGTCAAATGTGAAAAATTCTGAAAATCAGAGAAAACACTTCCACTTTTTGGCAAAAAAGTGGACTCCAACTTTTACACACGATTTTCATCCTCACCATCAGATCATGCAAAGAAGTATATTGCAACTATGTCCATCGATGGTCATGTTTTTTGGGTACCTAAGGGTGGTCATTCCATGGAAATGAAGCTTCCTATAGAGAAGACAATATTATAGCACCAACAACTAATGTATGAAGATTAAATCACAACCCTCACAATACAAAATTGATGCAGGAGCATCCAGTGGTGAAAGGGCAATCTTGCATCACCCAAAAATAGTTAAATTTCAAGTTTCTCAATTTTTAGATGTTTTTAATTTTTTGGATACCCTTTTCATCATAATGAAATTCTCAATTTACAGTTTTTATTTTCTATTCTTGGGTGGAAAGATATTGCAGTTTTAGTTTCCCAGATTTGCACCTGAAAATCTTTCGAGTTAGATTTGAGGCACTTAGAGTTCCCAGATCGGCCCCGAAACTTGCCAAAATTGGTGTGGAAAACTTCAAGCGCGTTCTTAACTTTGAGACCTTTCCAACGTTCAAACGGTTCGCGAATCAGAGTCCTAAATCAAAAGTTATGGCCTCGGGAAGTTGGCGCACTTTCTAGAAGATACAATTGCAAATGCTCTTTTGAAATTTGAACTTCATGTTGTAAATTTTCGGCGCCAAACTGCCTAAACTCAAATTTGAATGTTGTTTTGGCTCCAAACTAATGAGGAGCTCTATTTATGGGCGGGTTTCTAA
>VDFB02000363.1:60028812-60047735 GCA_007258455.2 Sequoia sempervirens | reverse complement strand
AGGAACCTGTTACAGTGGACAGGACAAGGTGGCTGGATTTCATATATCCAGGATGGAATGTTATTTAAGGGAAGCCAATTGTGTATTCCGAGGAGTTCCATGAGGGAGAACCTGATAAAGGAGGAGCACAATGGAGGAATGGCAAGACATTTTGGTCGGGATAAGATCACTGTAAATTATTAGTGAGCATTATTATTACCCCAATTGTCACAGACGCGGAAGAAGTTTGTACAAAGTTGCAGGGTATGTCAGATGGCTAAAGGAGTGAGCCAGAATACAGGCTTATATCAGCCCTTACCAATACCAGAGAGGCCATGGGAGGATATAAGTATGAACTTTGTTCTTGGTTTGCCAAGGACACAACGAGGGAATGATTCAGCCTTTGTGGTGGTTGATAGGTTTTCGAAGATGGCACATTTCATTCCATGTCAGAAGACCCATGATGCAGCCCACATTGCTGACTTGTTCTTCAAAGAGGTGGTGAGGCTACATGGTCTGCCAAAGAGTATTGTTTCAGATCGTGACACCAAATTTGTGGGGTACTTTTGGAGGACCTTGTGGAAGAAGCTGAAGACAGAGTTGAAGTTCAGTTCTGCACACCATCCACAAACAGATGGGCAGACAAGGTTGTTAACAGGAGTCTGGGTAACCTACTGAGATGTTTGGTAGGAGATAAACCCAAGGGATGGGACTTGATCTTACCCTAGGCAGAATTTTCTTACAACAATTCTTCAACAGAAGCACTGGTAGATCACATTTGATTGTGTGTATGGAGGTAGCCCTGAACAGCTCCAAAATTGAGGAAGATGGACCAAGAGAAGAAAAAATAAGTGTTGAAGCAAAGATTTTGTGAACACATCAAGGATATACATGAGAAGGTAAGAGAACATATTAACAAGATGAATATGCAGTATAAGGCTAAGGCAAATCAGAAGAGGAGGTATAAGGAGTTTCAGATTGGTGATGAAGTGATGGTCCACTTGAGGAAAGAAAGGTTTCCAGTGGGCACATATAACAAATTGAAGATGAAGAAGTTCGGTCCCTGTAAAATTTTGAAGAGGCATGATTCAGGGAATGCATATGAGGTAGAGTTGCTGGATGGATTCAACATTTCCCATGTGTTCAACATTTCAAATTTAACAGAGTATCATGAAGGTGGCGGAGAGGAAGTACCAATGATGGAACAATGTGGGATTCCAACACCTACTTTAGAAAAGGAGGAGATTGAAGAAATCCTAGATAGTTGTGTGGGAAGGAGTACCAAGAACAGGTAGATGAAGAATATCTAGTGAAATGGAAAGAAAGGCTTGCTAAAGATTCATCCTAGTTGCCTAAGGTAGAGGTTGACCATTTTGGTTTTCCTCCACCATCTGAAATGTGATGGGGTCACTTCTCAAATTACCCTGGGTGTCTGATGCAGGAGCATCTAGTGGTGTAAGGGCAATCTTGCATCACCAAAAATAGTTAAATTTCAAGTTTATCAGTTTTTAGATGTTTTTACTTTTTTGGATACCCTTTTCGTCATAATGAAATTCTCAATTTACGGTTTTTATTTTATATTCCTGGGTGGACAGATATTGCAGTTTTAGTTTCCCAGATTTGCACCTGAAAATCTTTCAAGCTAGATTTGAGGCACTTGGAGTTCCCGGAATAGCCCCGAAACTTTCCAAAATCGATGTAGTGGATTTCAAGCACGTTCTTGACTTCGAGACCTTTCCAATGGTTCAACGGTTCGTGAATCGGAGTCCCGGATCAAAAGTTATGGCCCCGGGAAGTTGGCGCACTTTCTAGAAGATACAATTGCAAATGCTCTTTTGAAATTTGAACTTCATGTTGTAAATTTTCAGCGCCAAACCACCTAAATGAAAATTTGAATGTTGTTTTGGCTCCAAACTAATGAGGAGCTCTATTTATGGGCGGGTTTCTAATTTTTGGGTAACTTTTTGGGGACAAGCTCGCATATTGCGAAAGGGTTATTCTATAGCTTTCTATAACTTGCATGTGTTGTAGAACTTGGGGATTGAGATCCTTTGCATGTAAGAAGCTCCATTTTCTGAATAATAAAATTATTCTCTTGTTTGTGGGTTATTTTCTGTGTCTCGGGCTGAGCCCTCATCAAAAATCTTTCTTGAATTCAAATTAAACATGAAATTTTTTTTTATTCACACACACTACTGCAAAATATCACAACATCCAGATTTCTACTTGAAACCAAATTACAAAATAAATTACAAAATATTGCTCAATGTTTACATCAATCCTCAAGGGAATTAAGGGCTGCAACATGGCCCATTTAAATGCACAAACTACATAAAATTAACATAAAAAATGGCAAGAAAATCTTCCCATACAATCTTCAAACCCTTCTCCTGCAATAACACAAAAAATTGCATTGCCAACCTACAATCAACAACTTCCAATAGATGCTTATTGTTGTAGCTTTGTTTCCATGTCTTCAACCTGCAATAAAATCTTTTGAAAAATATTCCTAGAGGTATGCAGGTCCTCCTCTCTCTTCCTATATTCTAGAAAGCTTATTTCAAAATAAATAAATTATTTTTTCATTAATCAACTCCGAACCACCCCAAAATGAAATGTGAGTGTATTTCATTTGAATTTCTTGTCATTTCAAACCCCACTTCAAAAACCCACGCCCAACTCTTGTAAATATCCATTAAATTAATTTTCATTAATAAAATTTAATAAAAAATATGCTTTAAAAAACTCAAAACATGTTGTGAATGGTCGGTAGTGCTTTAATGACTTTCTGGATTTTTCCATGAAAGCAAAATTTAGCTTTTCCCAACTTTGGTGTCCACCTCTTGATTCCCTATTTTTTAGGAGTCGTGAGAATTGAAATTAGGAGTTACAAATGGTATTAATGGATCCCAAAAACCCACAACATTAATTGCTTTTTTTTTCCTTCTTTTTTAGTTGTAAAATATATTCTCCATGATTCCCTTTCACCAATTTGACCCAAATTGAAATCAAATTGAAATTAAAGTTTTCCCACGTTACAAGATATTAAAATGCTCATGGAAATGAAATTTTACAAGCCAAAAATATAAAATACCATCACTCCAAAATTGTCACTCAAAAATTAATCAAAATAGATTGAAATAGGATTACCACTAGGCCATGGATGTTCCTACATCAGACACCCATGGTAGAAAAGAATGTTTCATGAGTGCCTCATATATATTTGTAGATATGATGCTCATTTTACACCCATCTTTCTGCCTTATCCTCCTGAACCTTATTCCTCACATGTCTGTGCAACTTGATGTCTCTTCCCTCTTTTATTCTTCCTCTCTTTCTCCCTTTTTTCACATGATTCATCTCCCACCAACTTACACTATGGAAATCTGAAAATTTATGAAATCTACTACTTCCCCATAAAAATAATAAAACTCACTCATTACCTCTTTCTCTTTTATTTCTGCAACCATTTGTTCATCATCAACCTTGGTTACAACACTATGCTCTTCCTCCTTCATGCCTTCTAAAAGACTATTTTTAGCTGCAATCACTTCATCCTCTACATTCTTATCAATGTTAGTGACATAATAAAAATATTTATACTCTCCAACCTGCAAAAAACTCTCATTCTTTCCAATCTCTTTATCAAATAAATCAACAAATGATGCAAAGGGAAGTTCATCAAACAAATCAACATTCTCCTTCTTGTGACCTTCCTTACTTTCAACCATTTTTCCTTCTTTTACTAATGCATTCTTTGTTGCAATATCATCTTCTACAACACCTTTACCATGTTCAAATAATTATATTTAACATCATTATTACAAAAATTAGATTTTACCTCTTCTTTTTTCTCCACTGAATCCTTCACTTTACCTTTCTTGTGTGCAATCCACACCACTACAATTTGCATCAACAAATCAAAATCTACATTCTCATCCTCTTCTTTAACTATTTAACTGCATTAACCAAACAATTTCCACCTTTATTACATACATTTCCTTCTTCCTTACTCAAGGGCTTCAACTTGTGTTTGATTCCATCCTTCATCAAGGAGTATGTATTGGCATACCCATCATGCATTGCACATCTATCAAACATCCATAGAAATTATATCACATAAAACCTCATCATGATAATCACCTATCTTGAATTCCATCAAACATTCTTCACTAACCAAAACCTTCTTTTCATCTTGCAACCAAGCAATTCTACATGGATACGAGTGCCTTCATCTTTCCAACTTTAATTTATTTACCATTTCTTCATAAACTAAATTATCTATGCTTCCACCATCAATAATAATGTGCCTTTGTCTTTCCAACTTTAATTTATTTACTATTTCCAATTATTTGTGCTTCCACCATCAATAATAATATTACAAACTTTACCTTGACATTTACTTTTGGTTTTGAGCAAGCTCTTTCTTTGATCTGGTTCTTTTCCTTCGTTCATCAGGACTCTTCTTGAAACAAGTGCCTCTCCAACCTCTGCCTCCTATGAGTGTGAATAATTAGCATCTTCTCCATTTATGTTTTCTACTCTATTCTGATTTTTAGTCCTTCTTCTTGGTCTTTCCTCTTCATGAGGACAATCATAGGCCCTATGACCTTCTTCCCCACACCTAAAACAAGTTATTTTGTAATTTCCTCTTCCAAATCCGCTACCCGATCTTCCTCTTCCTCTAAAATTTTGATCACAAGACTTGTTTGAGTTTTCACATATTTCATCCTTAGTTTCCTTAATGTCTCTAATTTGATGTTCATCTTCCTCTTGTTGCACATAAGCTTTATCCTTTCCCTTGTGTTTATTCTCAAACCTCTTGTTCATCCTTTCTTCTATCTTCAATGCTATTTGATAAGCATCTTCCATTGTCACAACTTTGACTAGTGTCATCTCTTCTTGAATGGTTTGTCTCAGCCCATTTTTGTATCTTGCAACCTTTTCCTTTGTTCCCTCTAAATGTCCAGTCCTTATGAGAATTCTATGGAATTCTTTAGTATATTCTTTAACAATCTTGTTTCCTTGCTTTAAGGCTTGCATCCTCTTGAGCAAGTCCAACTAATAATCAACATGAATGAATTGCCTTTTTAATTTCTCCACCATTTTATCTCATTTGATAATCTTTTCTTTTCCTCTTCTTCCCCTTTCTAATTGGACCCCTCTCCACCACATTGAGGCATGTCCTTTCATCCTTGTCTTCACAAATCTTACTTTATCAAGGTCTTCTATCTCTTCAAATTCAAAATAATCTTCCATCTCATTCATCCAATATATCAATTCCTTTGAATTTAGGCTTCTATTGAAGGTAGGAATATCCATCTTTAGTCTCTTTCCATTTTTTTTGAACCTCCCAACAATGGGTCATTTGCAACTACTGCAACTTCTTCTCTTTGCTTAGTATTTAAACTAGCATCCTCTTGAAAATCTTCTTCTACTTCATCTTCACTTCTTGGTTCTCTCATTCTTGTAAATCCCCTCCTTATCTCTTTTTGTAGGGTTTGAATCTACCTTCTCAAGGATCTAAAATCATTATCTCTAACAAAATTATCTCCTCTTCCTCTACTTCTACCTCTACCATGACGGGATCCTCTCCAATCCATTTTTTTTCAACACCCACAACACAGTCCTAGTGCAACTGCCTCTCTTTGGTGGTCTATTACACACTCAAGATCAACTTGCTCTAATACCACTAATGTATGAAGATTAAATCACAACTCTCACAATACAAAATCTTTCTTGAATTCAAATTAAACATGTTTTTTTTTTATACAAAAAAACTACTATAAAATATCACAACATCCAGATTTCTATTTGCAACCAAATCAACAACTTCATTACAAAATATTGTTTAATGTTTACATCAATCCTCAAGGGACTCAAGGGATGCAACATGGCCTATTTAAAGGTAAAAACTATAGTAAATTCAAATAAAAATAGCAAAAAAATATTCCCATACAATCTTCAAACACTTCTCCTACAATAACACATAAAACATTGCATTGCCAACTTGCAATCAACAACTTCCAATGGATGTTCACTGTTGTAGCTAAATTTTGATGTCTTCAACCTACAATAAACTCTTCTGAAATCCCTTCCTAGAGGTATGCACGTCCTCCTCTTCTCTCTTCCTATATTTTGGAAAGATTATTTCAAAAAAATGAGATTATTTTTGTAGACACGAAAATTTTACTCTAAATAAAGTGTAATCTATGGCCTAATTTAGTCCTATTTTAGACACCCTTGCACCAATCACCTCTTAAAAACTACATTTATAGGCCCCTAATGTTCATTATTTTTGATCTAGAGGCCCGTTTCACTCAAAAATATACAAATCCCGACAAATAATGCTTAAATCATTCATATCTCAAAAACCCACCTTCGAACCTCATGTGGGACCCATTCGCGACCTTGGGCGAATAAGTCCCCTTTGGTGGGACCCATTCATCAAGTGTTGAAAATCTTTCACAAGAAGATTCATTAGTCCTTTTACAACAAAGTTGAAGCTTAAGGACATCAAGATAGGGTTTTTGCAGGTCTTCAAGCTCACTTCTCATTTAAGATCTAACATTGCAAAGAGTTGATTATGGATGCCTATGTAGAATCATGGAGAAATCTAGGTTGAGGAGATGCAACTAGCCATCAATTCACACCCAAAGACTTGTTTTCAAAGTGATTCCATCTTCCATTCTCTCTCTATCTTCAGATTTAAGGTTTGCATGCCATTAATATTCATTTGAAATGTTGTAGGGTTTCTTAGGTTGAAGTATTACATCATTCAAGCTCCATTTAAACATTTTATTCTAGCACATTAGAATAGGGATTTGTCTTACTTCAAATTTTCCTAGTCTTAGACACACTTAGGGCTAGAGTTTTATGCAGATTTTATCCATTCAAGGTTTAATTACCAAATTAGGGCTTTGACCAATGAAAACCCCCCATTAGAAAACAAATTATATGCTTTTTTGCAAGTATTCTCGAAGATTCAGATCTAGGATTCAATTTAGAAGTGTAGTGCAGGTGACAAAATGTAGATCTGAAACTTTATTTTTTGGAAAATGGAAAAAATGACTAATTCGCCATTAGTGGTGAATGAGTGCCACTGGAGGTGTCTTTCTAGTCACAGTGTAGATTCTAGTACCATTTTGGTAGAAATAGACTTCTTAGCATAAACCTTGGTTTGGGACTAATTCACCCAGGTTGGCGAATGAGTCCCAGTCAACCAAAAACTCAACATTTCTAGTTTTTTAGAGTTATTCCAGTCTCCAGTAGGTTTACAAGTGCACACATCCTTTTTTTATAGCTTTATTTTTGTTTCACTTGCATTTCCATTCTTCTTTCTAGGCCTTTTGCATACAACATTATGTTTTCAAACAAGTTACATCTCTTAGGTTTGGCATTGATAATCACCTTTCTTTTTTAGTTTGTTGCATTTAGATTATCTCATCTAGGAATATTGCATCCCATATAACAACATTAATCTTTGAATGTTTACATTGAATTTTGGCCCAGCTTTCCCCTTTTAGGTGAAAAACCCTAGAAGGGCTAGAAAGACACTTTGTAGTGTCCCTCCCGTTTAGACATATTGTTTAGTTTGATTCTGCTTGATAGATGCTTAGTTCATTGTGATACTATGTTGGTTGGATTTTGCTGATGATACATTGACGTCCTATTTATGTGGTTGTGTTTCCGTGATGTTATTGAGATAGACATATATCTGATATGGTTTATTAGCTTACAATTTTTCATGTGGTTGTTATGTTGAGGTGATTAGTTTGATGATACTATGATAGATTCATTCATGATGTGGCTTATTGTTTATGACTATTGTTTATGATTTATCTTGCTTGTGTGTGTAGGTGAAGAAGACAGTGTGGCATTACTCATTCACGAGTACCCTGCTACGCTGCAATTCTTATTCACGGTGTGTTTTCTAACATGAGTATATATATGTTCTAACGTTGATGTTTCCCTGTAGACACAGGTATCGGGTAACGGCTCCACCTGCTTGTCAGGTCTGAGCGTACCCTAATTCATTATAAATATGTTGTCGGAGGTATTGACAGGTCCTTTTAAACCATCATTCGTTTTCGAACGAGTATCTCTGTGTTACCCTGTGTAGTTGTCCAGTTCATTATGTCGTGTTCATTTATATTGTATTGTGATTGTGTATTCGATATTTAATTTTGTTAAATATTTATTGATGTTTATATCAGTGTTTGTGATTTAATTTATTAAGTTAAATTAAATAAGTTATTAAATTTATCAGTGAAAGTTATTTCTTTGAAATGTTTTATCTAAAAAATTAATATTGCTGATTATTTGCAAATTTGAGATAAACGAAATTGATATTTAAATGGAAAGATATTTTCAACTGGTAATAAATCTTAATTGATAGTTAGATGTCTGTTCTGATATTTTAAAGAATGAGTTAACTAGTTGATCTATTTCCAATGCAAAAATGAACTTTCAGTTAAGTTTTGTGATGGAAAGTGATTTGCATGAATTAATATCTTTTGGAAAATGGGTAATTGTACATTCACGGGAAGAATTCTGAGGGCAGCAATTTTTAGTAGTTTTTGTTTCACGGCAATTGTTTCAGAAGAATTTTTCTTTAAGATTTTGTTTGCAAGCGTGATTTGAAGTTGGTTTTGATTGGAATGTCACCGTCAAAGTCTGGAAAATTAATAGAGGAATCAGCAAAAAGCTTCAGAATTCGTTTCAGCTCGATTTCCAGATTAATCAGGTTTTCTTCTTTTTAATTTTTAGCAAAATTTACTTCTTTGAATGTTTAGAAAGATTAATGGTTTGCCAAACCTGCAAAATAAAACAGAAAAATAATTAGTATAGGCAATCAGATTTTATTAAAAATACAAATTAATGAAGCTGCTAGGAATTCATAAAGATAGAAATTCAGCATTTGTTATTAGAAATTGGAAAACGGTGTTAGATTTTCCTGAATATCTATTGGATTATGGAAATGTTCAATTTAGATTAAAGGACAAATCTAGTGAACTTTTAAAAGAATGTTGTTTTGTAAGCCATGCAATACAAATTTGGGTATGAAGTTTTGAGAACCTTGATCGTTATTCTTTCTTTATCGTTTTAACCTTCAGACTGAAAACTTAGACTTTTCCGGTAGCAGCAATGCTCATTTTGATCATGGAATTCTTAATTCATGACAGTCCTTAGTTGTTAGAGCTTAAAATGTCTTTGTCATTCCTTTAAATTGTATTTAAGCCGTATTCTATTTTATGGAGGGGTGGGTTAGTATACTTAAGAAAGAACTTCACCTTGTTTATATGTTTTAATCCTACGCTAAATTTACATATTTATGTCGGATTTGTCACCGTAGTCTAAGAATCTCTTTTAAAGTTTTAACCTTTACCTATGTCCGTCCTCCTGTAGATGAGTGTCTAACATATACACTTATATCAGTGATATAATTTTGATCTATACTTTTGAATTGTACGCAGTTTTAATTTGAGAAGTCTGTTCTTGTTTTAGATCTCAATTTTCTTGTTATGGTGAAATATTAAACATTAAACACTACAGATTTCTTTGCTTAAATTCGCGCACAACTTTCCTTTTTATGATAAATGCAAGGTAGATGTGAATAAAAGATGTAATTTTCAAGCTCTTACCACTGCGCCTTACATTTAGTGTATTAGTTTTGAAAGTTTTTATTTGACATTGTGTTTAGAATAAACTCCCTTGCATGGTGTGGAGACTCGCTATTATAACTTTAAGAATTCTTAAAAATCTTGATCTATGTCTTACTTATAGCGTTTGAGTCTTATGTTTGTTAAGTGGAGTTTACTTGCATGGCGTGATTTTCTTTATACTGATCCTACGCAAATGTTAATATTAATTTATATTGTATGGTCTTTTTCAACCGTAGCTAAATTAACAGGCCTGTAGCGTATGAAATTAGAAATGTATTTCTGTTTTAATTAGTAAAATTGTTAGGATTTTACTGAGTAATCTTGTTTGGAAGATTAATTTTGGATCTTATTAATCTATTATTTAATATCCGCCATACTTAGAAACCCTTGAATACAATACTGTTTTGTGCGATATGGCATGATGGGAAATTCTTTGATCATCACCCGTAGAGGCACAACTTTCTTAAGTATATCATCTGACTTTGTGAATGATTTTCATTTCGGGAGTAGAATTTGTTTTATAATAAAGTTATTGCTTCATGTGATTGTGTGCTGATCTCTCAAGGTCTTAATTTCTATCTTTTAAAAGCCATTTTGTCCCTTCTTGCTCGGGCGTTGGGTAAGATGTCTTCCTCTTATGGACGTCTACTAAATATTTTGCTTTCCAGCGCGTATACCAGCTGCTATGGTGTGAGTTTCTGTTTGATTTGAAATTGAGGTTATGGCATCCACCAGATTACTATTAAAAAATATACTCCCTGTTTATTATTGGAATAATCACTGAGTTTATCATGACTTTGGCTGCGATTACCAAATTTTATTATTGTCCCACATTATACCGTTCCTAATCCTATGCTATTTACACTCCATGCAATGGAGTATTATCTGTCAGAAGGCGTGCGTATCTCTAAACCAAACTACAGAGATGCCATTACTTTCATGTATTTAGTAGGTATGCTTTGGAAACACCTCTTTTATTATTCTCCCTGTGTTAGATCTTTAAAACTCTCTCTCTTGCAATAGTTTCATGCGTTGAATGCATGTTGTCCCAAACTATATTTTAAGTTGTGTTAAATATTCAAAAGTTAATACTTTGTCTTTTGTCAACTTACCTTTGCATGCATTGATCAGTGGCAACTACCTTATAACTATC
The DNA here is from genome assembly GCA_007258455.2 of Sequoia sempervirens. Taxonomy (NCBI): domain Eukaryota; kingdom Viridiplantae; phylum Streptophyta; class Pinopsida; order Cupressales; family Cupressaceae; genus Sequoia; species Sequoia sempervirens. Next base: position 60,036,938 of record VDFB02000363.1, on the reverse strand, counting down.
AGTTATTAGATATTTGCATTGTGTAAGTGTTAGTTTAAGTGAAGTCAATGTATTAGTATAAGAAAGAAGAGTTAGTTAAGTCTTAAATCTTATGAATTGAATGAAAATCTCTTTTTAGTTAAAAATGTAAAATATAAAAGATTTACCGTTTGCCTATAATTAAATAATTATAAAAATAGTGTGTTGAATTGCTTTATAAAGTGATTGAAAATTATCTATATAATCTTTATTTTATAATATTCATAAATACATTTCTTCAAATTATTTGAAATATATTATTAACTATACTTGTTTATCATGAGTTCTTATTTCATAAAGATTGGTTAATTGAAATTATTACGAGTCCATATATTCATAATGTTGTTGATGTTTATTTTCATGATATCAAAGTTTGTGAAGCGAAGATTTGTGTTAATAAGAATTATAATATCTTTAATTCTATAATGTTATTGAAGTGTTATCTAAAATTATTCTGTGATCAATTAATATCTATAGCTTGTTTATTGTGAATTCTTAACTCTTGAAGTTTGGAAAATTGTAACTATTTGGTGTGTGTATATAATATAATATTGATGATATTTTTATTTTCATCAAAAGCTTGGAAAGTGGAATTTGTAAGGTTATTACATTTTTATCATGATTATCTTATGTGGGGGTATATCTTTGTATCATTTTGTGGTCGTTTGAAGTGACATCCTAGAGATTGTGATTTGCCTCTAGTGAAGGACATAAACATTCTAGTTTTGATTTTTGTGCTTGATAGCTACCCCTAGATTGGTTTTATGTTGAGTCATGTTATAGAAAGAGTGGCTTGCGGTAGGGGCTGAAATCCAGAAGTGATTGTCTGGGTAACCTATCGTAGGTGTGTTAATTTAGTGAAAACCTAACTAAAGATTTATGGGTTGGGAAGTTGTAAACATTAATTCAGATAAAAGTTGCCTCGCCTACTGTCTTAATGCTCGTTCAGGTTGAGAAAAGGTTGAGAAGTCCTGGAATGGAAAGTCGTCATCTTTTCCTCTTGAAAGATGAAGTGACTCCACATTGGTCTGCATAGGGGTCAGGAATCAGTAGAGGCTACCAGGGTAACTCTTGGAGAGAGGGCCGGTAGTCTAGGAAGATTCACTAGGGTAACCTATCCCAACGATGTGATGACACTCTTAGTCTATATCATGATGGTGTTCCTTGTGTTCAAAATTATTTTGATGTGTTGTGTTACTGAAATTTTATTTGCTATGATTGTTAACGTTATATCGTGATGTAATTTGTAAACCCCGTAAACGTTATGTTCTGTCTTCTTTGCTTGTGGACCTGTCATTTATCTCCTAGCATGGAGAGAGTGGACCTTTTGGTTCCACGTGGTCGGGAGGAAACCGTGCTCTATCTTCTTTATATTTTTCATGCAGATGATCCTAAGCTTGCAGCTAATTCTAGTTACTTCTTTGTTCGTGACTGATGATGCAGAGCTTGTTCGTGGATAATTGTGCCAGATGTTAAATGAACACTATATGCTTGTAAAAGTTACCTCTTGTATAAGAGTGTTTATATTGTACCATCTTTGGATGTATTGAAATTTATTAAAATCTCTCTCGTTGTAATCTGAACCTATGAATTCTCGAATGTAATAAGTCTTGCAAAATGAACCATTATTGGCTTTAAATTTGTATTATGTTTATGATAACATGTTGAGTTTATGTGTAAGGTTTAAGTAACGTTGTCTTGGAAACCTTATGGAAATTATGTAAATTAAATATCTTTAAAAAAAATAAAAAAATTGTTCGGTTAACTTTACTCTTTACACTTTGTTATAACGGTAACCAAGGCGGGGTGTTACACACTTGGGTGCCAAAATATTTGTTTACATTTTGGTGAACCTGTCTTTAGAACATTTTTACTTCTAATTTCAAGTGCATTTAAATCTTAGAGCTAGTTTACATCAACATTGCATTAGGTTTTGCATTGTTTTGCATCCTAGGGTTTTCAAAAACTACATTAGTGAAAAGATCATATAGATTTCATTATTGCATTTACAATCATTCAAACTATTGAAATTCTATATTTACACTATAGATTAGCATTGTACAGACCTGAAAACATAGAAAAACATCAAAAAAATCATAATTTTTTTCAAAATACCCCTACTCAAACTCATTTTCCATCTTGGTGAATTAGTCCCAGTACACATTCCGCATTACTATTTTCAGAATTCAGTTTCCTGTTTTCAACTTTTTATTTGTTATAGTTACTTTTCTATTTTTGTTCAATTAATTTTTGTTATATTCAAATTATTAGCATTAGCATCATTTACTTTAAATGGAACTTATGGATAGCATTAGATTTTTACAATGTTCATTTTCCACACTAGTTCCTAGTTCATTTAGATTAAATTCATCAATAAACAAAAACAAAAACATTATCCAATCCAATGAAACAATCAAAACAATGCTTCACTTTAGGCAAACTATATCATCCAAACCTCTTAGTAGTGATGACTTGGATAGGTTAGATGAAGCCCTATAGGGTAAAACTTCCTCTCACTAAGTTCATCCACTAAGGCTTGTGATGACAAACCTAAACCAATTAACAACAACTCATCTCCCAAACCTTTTAGTAGTGATGAATTTGATATGTTAGATGAGGCCCTTGAGGACTTCATCTCATAAAATCCATCCACTGAGTTTTGTTGTGAGCAACCAAAAACATAATATGTCAATGTAATTCAACCCCAACTTGTCCTTTACCCACCTTCACATCAACCTCAGCCTCCACTTGAACTTGAGTTTACCCTTTACCCACCTAAACATGATGTTTTTTCCCATACACATTACACTATAAATAACCCACAACCATCGCAGCCAACCCCAACCTCCTTACCTTTTCCCAATTCCACACTATCTAGTGCTCCTCGATTAAGAAAGTGTGATCTTTTTGAACAAATTAGAGTACTCCCACCAAAATATCCCTTTGGGACCTTCTTCAAAATTCACCAAATTATCATTCTATGCTCCAAACAACATTGCAACAAATAGTGGTTCCTCCTAGTAAAAACACAACTGATGTGGAAGCTCTTATATAAGGAATGAATGCAGTTAATGTAGACATTACCTTTCATCAACATGAGCTCCCTCTGTTAGAATTAAGAAAACAAAATGAGGCCTTTATGATAATTTCTCAATACACTACAATAGACATCAAAAGAACCCTTGTTGACAATGGCTCTTCCCTTAATGTGTGTAGTGTAAAGCTCCTAGATCAGTTAAGTGTGGATAAATAAAAAATCAAACATAATTCCTTATCTATTAGGGGATTCGATAATACTACAAAGCAACCGCTCAGCGTAATCACTTAACCTATCATAGTCAGAGTGGTTACCTTGCAAACTCCTATTCATGTCATTCCCTATGATCTTGTGTACAATCTTCTTTTGAGAAGACCATGGATTCATGAGATGCATGTGGTACCTACGAACCTTCATCGAGTAATGAAATATGTCTATAACAACAAAGTTTATCAAGTTACAATAGATCCCAATCTTGAAGGTTCCTTACAACTTGAAAAAGGAACAATGAGTCCTCTAAACACTTGAATTCCAACATCTCACATAGAACCTCTTGAGACCAATATACAAGAAGAAGAATTTGTCTCTAAATTATTAGGCGATGATTGGGGTACATTAGAATTCACACCTTTATTTATGGATGAATACATAATCACACAAAAGAGGATGAAAAACATGAACAATCAATGGTTATGACAACTAAAAACTCATAAAAATCCTCCCCAACATCTACCTCATCTACTTTGGTAGAAAATACAATCTACACAATGAATTTTGATGAGATAGATTATCAACAACCACCCGATTCGAAGGAAATGGAAAGATTTTATGGACAGGGCTATGAGCTTGTGAAACAATTGGGATATAATTGTAAAGAATGTGGAAAGAATGAACAAGGTATTCATGTCCCTACATAACCTAATACACAAGAGACAAAGACTAGTTTGGGGTATTCTTTTTTTAAGATAACAAAAGCAACTCAACACCCATCACTCAATATCAACATCACATGTAAAAAAAGAATTAATCTTATACTAAAACATTCTGAATTCCTTGATATGGATTCCCCATCATCCTGGGAGTATATTGAAAGTGATGAAGCCTTGAAACAACTGTTAGGAGCTTTTGCTAAACTGTCTTCTTCCAAGAGAAAAGTTACATGTGCTATGATAAGTACCAAGAAAAAAGATGTTGATACTAATGAGACAAACACAAGCATGGAACCATATGATCCTAAATTTCCTAAGTCTAATGCACTCCCCTTAGGAGATACAATTGATATACCAATGGATATAGATGATAAAGGAAAGGTTATTAAGATTGGGAAGTGCCTTGATGATGAAGAACACGAGGACACTACAACTTTGCTTCATGATTAAATTCCTAAATTTTTTTCTTGGAAATGTTCAGATATGCCAGGAATAGAGCCAAAGATAGTCACACATAACATTGTTCTTGTTGAAAATGCTAAGCATTTTCGACAAAAGATATACAAAATGAACCCTAAGATAGCCTTGCATGTTAAAGGAGAACTTGAAAAACTCCTTGACGCAAGTTTCATTTGACTTATTGATTATTCTCCTTGGATCTCAAACATTGTCATAGTTGCTAAACTTGATAATCGTATTAGGATATGTACAGACTTTTATGATTTCAATAAAGCATCCTTAAAGGATGATTTTCCCCTTCCTAATATAGACATGATCGTGGATTCAACTGCTAGACATGCCTTTTTGTCATTCATGGATGGATTTTCTGATTATAATAAAATCTCCATAAACCCACAAGATCAATACAAGGCATCATTCACAAGTATTTGGAGAACGTTTTGTTGGGTTATGATGCCTTTTGGATTAAAGAATGTAGGAACAAAGTATCAAAGAGCAATGACATTGATATTCCATGATTACATACATAAAATATTGGAGGATTATTTTGATGACATCCTTACCAAATCCTTAACAAGACAAGACAATGTGAATGTCCTTCAAAAAATCTTTGAACGAATGCATAAATACAACATGAGGCTCAATCCAAAAAAGTGTGTCTTTGGAGTAGATAGTGGAATTTTTTTGGGGTTTATCCTATCTCACAAAGGCATTGAGGTGGAAACAAATAAAATTGATGCTATAATAAACATTCCACCTCCTAGAAACATTTCTCAATTGTGCACATTACAAGGAAGAATTCAATCCATTTGTTGTTTTGTCACATCCTTAGCTAATGGAACATTTCCTTTCACACATCTCCTCAAGAAGGATGTACATTTTGATTAAAATGAGGATTGTAAACAAGACTTTGAGATTTTTAAGGAATACCTTGCAACTCCACCTATTTTACAACCTGCTATGCCCAACAAACCATTCATCCTTTACATAGCCGCATCGACCCATGCTCTTGCAACATTGTTGGCTCAACAAGATGACAATGAAAAAGAACATCCTGTTTACTACATTAGTCGAACTTTAATCGATTATGAAACACAATACACACCAATATAAAAAAAATGTTTGGCTCTTGTATTCACTACTAGTAAGTTGCAACATTATTTACTAAATGCTGAAATACAAGTCATGAAAAAATTTGATCCTCTCAAACAAATTTTCAATAAAATAGACTTATCAGGACGTCTAACTAAATGGGTAATGTTGTTGACCAAGTCTAACCTTAAGTTTGTTTCTCAAAAAGAAATCAAAGTCCAAGCCTTGATTGACCACTTACCTAACGCTCCTTCTCCTCTAGCATTACCTAGCAATGACTCTTTTCCTAATGATAGTGTGTTGACAATAGAAACTAAAACATGGCAATTATATTTTGATGGATCTAAGTATAGAACAGGCTCCGGTGTTGGGGTTATATTGATCCCACCTATAGGAAATCGTATTTCCTTTTCATATCAATTAAATTTCCTATGTACAAATAACATAGATGAATATGAGGCATTAATTGCTAGGTTACGTGTTGCTTTAATCATGGGTGTCAAAGATATTAATATCTCTGGTGACTCGCAATTAGTAATTAAATAAATGAATGGGACATATCAAGCCAAGCATGGCAAATAATCCAAATACAAAGATATTATCATGCACTTGCTAGAAAAGTTTCAAACATTTACCATTAATAACATCCCATGAAAAGATAATTGGCTTGCAGATGCAATGGCAAATGCGGCCTCTCTTATATCCCCTCAAGATCCTTCAAATAATTTCACATTCACTATTCAACCTATCATGAAACCTTCAATCAACAAAAAATGGAAGACGCTTTAATAAAAAATCAGGAAAACTCGATTGAATGGTATGATGCAATATTCAACTATTTGAAAATTGGTACCTTTCTCGAGCCAACAACCAAAAACCTCTATGCTCGTTTACGAAATATTGCATCTAAATATGTCATCCTTTCCAATGTGCTATATCGAAGGTTGTTCAATGGTATCTTACTTCGGTGCTTAAACAAATTTGAGATACCTCTAGCACTTCACCAAGCCCATGAAGGTGCTTGCGGTGGACATTTTGGAAGGAAAAAATTGGTTCAAAAACTTATCTGTATTGGGTATTATTGGCACAACATGGAACATGATTGCTTTGATTATGTTCACAAGTGTCATAAATATCAAGAAAATAGAAATTTGCATCATGCTCCTACTAGTGAAATTCAAACTCAACTTTTGATATGGCCCTTTGCGGTTTGGGAATTGGACATTATAGGAAAAATTTCACCTCCTTCTTTTGCTAGACATACTTTTATCATCACTGCAACTGATTATTTCACAAAATGGGTAGAGGCCATTCCTCTTCGATCTACAACAACTAAGGTAATGAGTCGTTTCGTCTTAGAACACATTATTGGTTGCTTTGGACTCCCTTCTACATTGGTTTTTGATAATGGTACACCATTTAAGAATAATGAAGTGAAGAAATTTTTGGAGACCTTTAATATCCAACATCATTTTTTGACACCTTATTACCTGCAATCTAATGGTCAAGTTGAATGAACTAATAAAGTTCTTGAACAAATCTTGAAGAAAACTATTAACAAAAAATGTAGGGATTGGCACACACAATTGCATTATGTACTTTGGGCTTATCATACAAGTGTTCGATCTCCCATAGGGGCCACACCTTATAATTTGGTCTATGGTAGTGAAGCAATAATGTCCTTAGAGTTAGAAATTACTACACTAAGAATTACTCTTCAAGGACTTGTTCATGATACACATTATAAAAAACAACAATTACATCAACTTGAGATGCTCAATGAATAGGGCATTAATGCTATTGAACATCTTCAATCTTATTACAAAAGGAAACATAATAATTACAAGCTTAATGTTATCCCTCACTCATTCCACAAGGGTGACTTAGTTCTATCTTCTAATTATCGCAACGTCAATGCCAACCCAAATGAATGCGACAAATTCAGTTCTAATTGGTTAGGACCTTACATCGTTGGAATTTTTTTGGGTCTGGTGTATATGTTTTAATTGAACTATATGGAACATCCCTTAAAGAACCTATCAGTTCCATGCATTTGCATTAGTATTATGTCTAATCCCTTTGAATAGTATTCATAATAAAGTAGTGTTGTTAGAGCTATTGGGTCATATCCTATATGCTTTCACATTGCTTCGTTCTTGAAAAATCAATCTTGCATATGTCTTGAGCACTAAAGTGATTATTTAGTTCATTTTTATCATTACTTGGGTTTTATACTATTTAAATTCCTCTTGTGTGTTATGATAATTTAGATCATTAAATATATTTAATTTATCATAACATACTTAATCATCATGGTGTATCTAAAGGAAACTACAATAAGTTTTACAATATACAATATCACTAACATCTATGGGAAATAGATCCCTTGGGCTCTAGTCCTCATGATCCATTACTAGGACTTTGAGTGATGGTCATATGTGATCGTGACCATGATCCACTAAACCTGAGTGAAAACTCTAAGCCCCATATCCATCCAAGAGCCAATTGATGCTCCCTTGCTATCTGCTCCCTCTCCACCTATAGCCGTGATACCTCTCCCTGAAGTCTCTCCACCTTTGTTGGAGTCTAGG
>VDFB02000363.1:59969295-60028712 GCA_007258455.2 Sequoia sempervirens | reverse complement strand
TTAGTATTTATAGTTTGTTTATTGTGGATTCTTAACTCTTGAAGTTTGGTAAATTGTAACTATTTGGTGTGTATTTAATGTAATATTAATGATGTTTATTTTTATTTCATCAAAAGCTTGAAAAGTGGAATTTGTAAGATTATTACGTTTTTAGCATGGTGCTCATATTACAAATATATTATATGGGGGTATAGCTTTGTATCATTTTGTGGTCATTTGAAGTGACATCCTAGAGATTATGAATGGCCTCTAGTGAAGGACATAAACATTGAGGTTTTGATCTATGTGTTGATAGCTACCCCTTGATTTTTACGTTGAGTCATGTTATAGAAGAGTGGCTTGCAGTAGGGGCCGAAATCCGGAAGTGATTTTCTGGGTAACCTATCGTAGGTGTGTTAATTCAGTGAAAACTTAACTAATGAATTATGGGTTGGGAAGTTATAAACATTAATTCAGATAAAAGTGTGCCTCGCCTACTATCTTAACGCTCGTTTAGGTTGAGAAAAGGTTGAGAAGGCCTGGAATGGCAAGTCGTCATCTTGTTCTCTTGAAAGATGAAGTGACTCCACATTGGTCTGCATAGGGGCCGGGAATCAGTAGAGGCTGCTAGGGTAACTCTTGGAGAGAGGGCCGGTAGTCTAGGAAGATTCACCAGGGTAACCTATACCGACGATGTGATGACACTCTTAGTCTATATCATGATGGTGTTCCTTGTGTTCAGATTTATTTTGATGTGTTGTGTTACTGAGGTTTTATCTGCTATGATTGTTAACATTATGTCGTGATGTAATTTGTAAACCCCGTAAACGTTATGTTCTATCTTCTTTGCTTGTGGACCTGTCATTATCTCCTAGCACAGAGGGAGTGGACCTTTGGGTTCCACGTGGTCGGGAGGAAACCGTGCTCTATCTTCCTTATATTTTCATGCAGATGATCCTATGCTTGCAGCTGGTTCCAATTACTTCATTTTCGTGACTGTGGATGCGGAGCATGTTCGAGGATATGGGTGTCAATTGTGATATGATCACTATATGAATTGTAAAAGTTACCTCTTGTATAAGAGTGTTTATATTGTACCATCTTTGGATGTATTGAGATTTATTAAAATCTCTCTTGTTGTAATCTGAACCTATGGATTCTCGAATGTAATAAGTCTTGCAAACTGAACCATTCTTGGCATTAAATTTGTATTATTTTTATGATAACGTGTTGAGTTTATGTGTAAGGTTTAAGTAACGTCGTCTTGGAAACCTTATGGAAATTGTGTAAATTAAATATCTTTAAAAAAATAAAAAATAAAAAAAAATTGTTCGGTTAACTTTACTCTTTACACTTTGTTATAATGGTAACCAAGGCGGGGCGTTACAGATGGTATCAGAGCACTAGGTTCTAACACTAGGTACTCTGGATATTAGTAAGCCCATTACGTTGTCCTAGGTGTTAGACTATGTAGTTCATGTTATCCTGTTGTCTTCTATGTCATGTAATTAAGACGTGTCAAAGATCACTTCTCATCACTAGAAGACTACTATTGTTATATCCTAAAAAGTTCCCTTCTTCCTCGTTAGGTGGCTAGTGTATAGTCACGCAGTGTCGTATTGTACAATTTTGAAGATTTTGAACTTTCTTTGTGATTATTGATGACTATATGTTGATTGTGAAGGTCGACATCTTGTTTATATTTGATTGTGATGGTTTAGCCACACTTTGTGATCTTATTTACTTGTGACCCTTGTGGTTACACTTGATTTAGTGTTGACATTGCGCACATTTCTTACTTTAATGTTGAAAATTGAATTCCATTTAATGATTATTTATGACTTTAGTGGCTAAATGATTTTATCTTTATCATTTTTAATGTCGACCATATGTTGTATTGTGAATTATCTCCAAGGATGTAGGATACTGACTTGGAGAGTGTATATGAGGAAGTAGACTTAGGGAACCTTAGGGTAGGCATGTTTGGAGAATATGTATGTTAGTCATGGATATAGTATTTAGAATTTCTTGAGATTTGTTCTTTCCCTTTCCTTATTCTCGCTTCATATCTAAGACTCGTTCTACGTGGTGTTGTGTAGGACCATGCCTAGACATCAAAATAAAGGTCGTGGTCGAGGACGAGTTGGTGGTCGTGGGGTTAACCGCCAGATTACTTCCCTTTTGAGTTCTCATGAAAGTGAGTGTGGGGAGTAACAGGATTCTCTAGTCGATCATAATGGTGTGGTCATTAAAGAAAGCTCAACACCAACATCTCTACTTTGTGAATCTGATGATGAGACCTTGGCCCAGGCTCTCTCTCAGATCAAAATGAAAAAAGGGAAAAAGATTGTAGAATTGGGACATCCAGTTAAAGTGAAGAAACCGTCTGTTGTTCGGAATTGGCCATTTGGGTGTGGACCTAATGCACCTATTCTCTCTAAGGAAGAGAAGGAAAGCCATCGCATACACTCTTTCACTTCTGTGAAGACAATTATAGATTCAGATGAGGACCCTGAGGAGTGTCCCCTATCGGATAACGAGTAATTTGATAGTAGAAGAAGGGATGTAGTACTTTTCTTTCTTGTTGTCTTGATAGCCTGAGACTCATTTAGTTGTGTTGAGCATATGATATATATATTTTTTAATGTTGTATTTGTTGTACCTAGTTTGCGGCTTCCAGGAGTAAGCCTTATCCTAGGGGGGTGGATGTAGTGACCCTCTCGCTGTGACATCCTATTTTAGTTGTTTTCAGTTTGATTCTGCCTGTTAGATGCTTTAGTTCACTACGATACTATGTTGTGTATTCTCAGTTATAACTCTGACATTATGTTGTTTTTATACTGTATGGATGATACATTGACGTCCTATTTATCTGGTTTTGTTTCCGTGATGTTATTGAGATAGACATATATCTGATATGGTTTATTAGCTTACGATTTTTCATGTGGTTGTTATGTTGAGGTGATTAGTTTGATGATACTGTGATAGATTCATTCATGATGTGGCTTATTGTTTATGACTATTGTTTATGATTTATCTTGCTTGTGTGTGTCGGTGAAGAAGACAGTGTGGCATTACTCATTCGTGAGTACCCTGCTACGCTGCAATTCTTTTTCATGATGTGTTTTCTAACATGAGTATTTATATGTTCTAACGTTGATGTTTCCCTGCAGACACAGGTACCGGGTAACGGATCCACCTGCTTGTCAGGTCTGAGCGTACCCTAATTCATTATAAATAGGTTGTCGGAGGTATTGACAGGTCCTTTTAAACCATCGTTCATTTTCGAACGAGTATCTCTGTGTTACCCCATGTAGCCCAGTTTGTCTTGTCATGTTCAAATATATATTGTTTTGTGTTAGCGAATATAATATTTAATTTTATTAAATGCTTATTAATGTTTTAACTAACGTTAATGATTTAATTTATTAAGTCAAATTAAATAAGTTATTAAATTTATGAGTGAAAGTTATTTCTTTGCAATGTTTTAATTAAAATATTATTATTGCTAATTTAATTGTGCAACTTATTATGTGAAATAGACTATTAAGGAAAGATATTTTCAAGAGATAAGAATTCCACTGTTAAAGTTAAAGTTCCTGCTATGATATTTTAAAGAATGAGTTGAATTGAATGAGTTATTTACAATGTGAAATAAACTTTCAATTGTTTTGCGATTGAAAGTGATTTGCATGAATTAATATCTTTTGGAAAATGGGTAATTGTACATTCACGGGAAGAATTCTGAGGGCAGCAATTTTTAGTAGTTTTTGTTTCACGGCAATTGTTTCAGAAGAATTTTTCTTTAAGATTTTGTTTGCAAGCGTGATTTGAAGTTGGTTTTGATTGGAATGTCACCGTCAAAGTCTGGAAAATTAATAGAGGAATCAGCAAAAAGCTTCAGAATTCGTTTCAGCTCGATTTCCAGATTAATCAGGTTTTCTTCTTTTTAATTTTTAGCAAAATTTACTTCTTTGAATGTTTAGAAAGATTAATGGTTTGCCAAACCTGCAAAATAAAACAGAAAAATAATTAGTATAGGCAATCAGATTTTATTAAAAATACAAATTAATGAAGCTGCTAGGAATTCATAAAGATAGAAATTCAGCATTTGTTATTAGAAATTGGAAAACGGTGTTAGATTTTCCTGAATATCTATTGGATTATGGAAATGTTCAATTTAGATTAAAGGACAAATCTAGTGAACTTTTAAAAGAATGTTGTTTTGTAAGCCATGCAATACAAATTTGGGTATGAAGTTTTGAGAACCTTGATCGTTATTCTTTCTTTATCGTTTTAACCTTCAGACTGAAAACTTAGACTTTTCCGGTAGCAGCAATGCTCATTTTGATCATGGAATTCTTAATTCATGACAGTCCTTAGTTGTTAGAGCTTAAAATGTCTTTGTCATTCCTTTAAATTGTATTTAAGCCGTATTCTATTTTATGGAGGGGTGGGTTAGTATACTTAAGAAAGAACTTCACCTTGTTTATATGTTTTAATCCTACGCTAAATTTACATATTTATGTCGGATTTGTCACCGTAGTCTAAGAATCTCTTTTAAAGTTTTAACCTTTACCTATGTCCGTCCTCCTGTAGATGAGTGTCTAACATATACACTTATATCAGTGATATAATTTTGATCTATACTTTTGAATTGTACGCAGTTTTAATTTGAGAAGTCTGTTCTTGTTTTAGATCTCAATTTTCTTGTTATGGTGAAATATTAAACATTAAACACTACAGATTTCTTTGCTTAAATTCGCGCACAACTTTCCTTTTTATGATAAATGCAAGGTAGATGTGAATAAAAGATGTAATTTTCAAGCTCTTACCACTGCGCCTTACATTTAGTGTATTAGTTTTGAAAGTTTTTATTTGACATTGTGTTTAGAATAAACTCCCTTGCATGGTGTGGAGACTCGCTATTATAACTTTAAGAATTCTTAAAAATCTTGATCTATGTCTTACTTATAGCGTTTGAGTCTTATGTTTGTTAAGTGGAGTTTACTTGCATGGCGTGATTTTCTTTATACTGATCCTACGCAAATGTTAATATTAATTTATATTGTATGGTCTTTTTCAACCGTAGCTAAATTAACAGGCCTGTAGCGTATGAAATTAGAAATGTATTTCTGTTTTAATTAGTAAAATTGTTAGGATTTTACTGAGTAATCTTGTTTGGAAGATTAATTTTGGATCTTATTAATCTATTATTTAATATCCGCCATACTTAGAAACCCTTGAATACAATACTGTTTTGTGCGATATGGCATGATGGGAAATTCTTTGATCATCACCCGTAGAGGCACAACTTTCTTAAGTATATCATCTGACTTTGTGAATGATTTTCATTTCGGGAGTAGAATTTGTTTTATAATAAAGTTATTGCTTCATGTGATTGTGTGCTGATCTCTCAAGGTCTTAATTTCTATCTTTTAAAAGCCATTTTGTCCCTTCTTGCTCGGGCGTTGGGTAAGATGTCTTCCTCTTATGGACGTCTACTAAATATTTTGCTTTCCAGCGCGTATACCAGCTGCTATGGTGTGAGTTTCTGTTTGATTTGAAATTGAGGTTATGGCATCCACCAGATTACTATTAAAAAATATACTCCCTGTTTATTATTGGAATAATCACTGAGTTTATCATGACTTTGGCTGCGATTACCAAATTTTATTATTGTCCCACATTATACCGTTCCTAATCCTATGCTATTTACACTCCATGCAATGGAGTATTATCTGTCAGAAGGCGTGCGTATCTCTAAACCAAACTACAGAGATGCCATTACTTTCATGTATTTAGTAGGTATGCTTTGGAAACACCTCTTTTATTATTCTCCCTGTGTTAGATCTTTAAAACTCTCTCTCTTGCAATAGTTTCATGCGTTGAATGCATGTTGTCCCAAACTATATTTTAAGTTGTGTTAAATATTCAAAAGTTAATACTTTGTCTTTTGTCAACTTACCTTTGCATGCATTGATCAGTGGCAACTACCTTATAACTATCAGTTATTAGATATTTGCATTGTGTAAGTGTTAGTTTAAGTGAAGTCAATGTATTAGTATAAGAAAGAAGAGTTAGTTAAGTCTTAAATCTTATGAATTGAATGAAAATCTCTTTTTAGTTAAAAATGTAAAATATAAAAGATTTACCGTTTGCCTATAATTAAATAATTATAAAAATAGTGTGTTGAATTGCTTTATAAAGTGATTGAAAATTATCTATATAATCTTTATTTTATAATATTCATAAATACATTTCTTCAAATTATTTGAAATATATTATTAACTATACTTGTTTATCATGAGTTCTTATTTCATAAAGATTGGTTAATTGAAATTATTACGAGTCCATATATTCATAATGTTGTTGATGTTTATTTTCATGATATCAAAGTTTGTGAAGCGAAGATTTGTGTTAATAAGAATTATAATATCTTTAATTCTATAATGTTATTGAAGTGTTATCTAAAATTATTCTGTGATCAATTAATATCTATAGCTTGTTTATTGTGAATTCTTAACTCTTGAAGTTTGGAAAATTGTAACTATTTGGTGTGTGTATATAATATAATATTGATGATATTTTTATTTTCATCAAAAGCTTGGAAAGTGGAATTTGTAAGGTTATTACATTTTTATCATGATTATCTTATGTGGGGGTATATCTTTGTATCATTTTGTGGTCGTTTGAAGTGACATCCTAGAGATTGTGATTTGCCTCTAGTGAAGGACATAAACATTCTAGTTTTGATTTTTGTGCTTGATAGCTACCCCTAGATTGGTTTTATGTTGAGTCATGTTATAGAAAGAGTGGCTTGCGGTAGGGGCTGAAATCCAGAAGTGATTGTCTGGGTAACCTATCGTAGGTGTGTTAATTTAGTGAAAACCTAACTAAAGATTTATGGGTTGGGAAGTTGTAAACATTAATTCAGATAAAAGTTGCCTCGCCTACTGTCTTAATGCTCGTTCAGGTTGAGAAAAGGTTGAGAAGTCCTGGAATGGAAAGTCGTCATCTTTTCCTCTTGAAAGATGAAGTGACTCCACATTGGTCTGCATAGGGGTCAGGAATCAGTAGAGGCTACCAGGGTAACTCTTGGAGAGAGGGCCGGTAGTCTAGGAAGATTCACTAGGGTAACCTATCCCAACGATGTGATGACACTCTTAGTCTATATCATGATGGTGTTCCTTGTGTTCAAAATTATTTTGATGTGTTGTGTTACTGAAATTTTATTTGCTATGATTGTTAACGTTATATCGTGATGTAATTTGTAAACCCCGTAAACGTTATGTTCTGTCTTCTTTGCTTGTGGACCTGTCATTTATCTCCTAGCATGGAGAGAGTGGACCTTTTGGTTCCACGTGGTCGGGAGGAAACCGTGCTCTATCTTCTTTATATTTTTCATGCAGATGATCCTAAGCTTGCAGCTAATTCTAGTTACTTCTTTGTTCGTGACTGATGATGCAGAGCTTGTTCGTGGATAATTGTGCCAGATGTTAAATGAACACTATATGCTTGTAAAAGTTACCTCTTGTATAAGAGTGTTTATATTGTACCATCTTTGGATGTATTGAAATTTATTAAAATCTCTCTCGTTGTAATCTGAACCTATGAATTCTCGAATGTAATAAGTCTTGCAAAATGAACCATTATTGGCTTTAAATTTGTATTATGTTTATGATAACATGTTGAGTTTATGTGTAAGGTTTAAGTAACGTTGTCTTGGAAACCTTATGGAAATTATGTAAATTAAATATCTTTAAAAAAAATAAAAAAATTGTTCGGTTAACTTTACTCTTTACACTTTGTTATAACGGTAACCAAGGCGGGGTGTTACACACTTGGGTGCCAAAATATTTGTTTACATTTTGGTGAACCTGTCTTTAGAACATTTTTACTTCTAATTTCAAGTGCATTTAAATCTTAGAGCTAGTTTACATCAACATTGCATTAGGTTTTGCATTGTTTTGCATCCTAGGGTTTTCAAAAACTACATTAGTGAAAAGATCATATAGATTTCATTATTGCATTTACAATCATTCAAACTATTGAAATTCTATATTTACACTATAGATTAGCATTGTACAGACCTGAAAACATAGAAAAACATCAAAAAAATCATAATTTTTTTCAAAATACCCCTACTCAAACTCATTTTCCATCTTGGTGAATTAGTCCCAGTACACATTCCGCATTACTATTTTCAGAATTCAGTTTCCTGTTTTCAACTTTTTATTTGTTATAGTTACTTTTCTATTTTTGTTCAATTAATTTTTGTTATATTCAAATTATTAGCATTAGCATCATTTACTTTAAATGGAACTTATGGATAGCATTAGATTTTTACAATGTTCATTTTCCACACTAGTTCCTAGTTCATTTAGATTAAATTCATCAATAAACAAAAACAAAAACATTATCCAATCCAATGAAACAATCAAAACAATGCTTCACTTTAGGCAAACTATATCATCCAAACCTCTTAGTAGTGATGACTTGGATAGGTTAGATGAAGCCCTATAGGGTAAAACTTCCTCTCACTAAGTTCATCCACTAAGGCTTGTGATGACAAACCTAAACCAATTAACAACAACTCATCTCCCAAACCTTTTAGTAGTGATGAATTTGATATGTTAGATGAGGCCCTTGAGGACTTCATCTCATAAAATCCATCCACTGAGTTTTGTTGTGAGCAACCAAAAACATAATATGTCAATGTAATTCAACCCCAACTTGTCCTTTACCCACCTTCACATCAACCTCAGCCTCCACTTGAACTTGAGTTTACCCTTTACCCACCTAAACATGATGTTTTTTCCCATACACATTACACTATAAATAACCCACAACCATCGCAGCCAACCCCAACCTCCTTACCTTTTCCCAATTCCACACTATCTAGTGCTCCTCGATTAAGAAAGTGTGATCTTTTTGAACAAATTAGAGTACTCCCACCAAAATATCCCTTTGGGACCTTCTTCAAAATTCACCAAATTATCATTCTATGCTCCAAACAACATTGCAACAAATAGTGGTTCCTCCTAGTAAAAACACAACTGATGTGGAAGCTCTTATATAAGGAATGAATGCAGTTAATGTAGACATTACCTTTCATCAACATGAGCTCCCTCTGTTAGAATTAAGAAAACAAAATGAGGCCTTTATGATAATTTCTCAATACACTACAATAGACATCAAAAGAACCCTTGTTGACAATGGCTCTTCCCTTAATGTGTGTAGTGTAAAGCTCCTAGATCAGTTAAGTGTGGATAAATAAAAAATCAAACATAATTCCTTATCTATTAGGGGATTCGATAATACTACAAAGCAACCGCTCAGCGTAATCACTTAACCTATCATAGTCAGAGTGGTTACCTTGCAAACTCCTATTCATGTCATTCCCTATGATCTTGTGTACAATCTTCTTTTGAGAAGACCATGGATTCATGAGATGCATGTGGTACCTACGAACCTTCATCGAGTAATGAAATATGTCTATAACAACAAAGTTTATCAAGTTACAATAGATCCCAATCTTGAAGGTTCCTTACAACTTGAAAAAGGAACAATGAGTCCTCTAAACACTTGAATTCCAACATCTCACATAGAACCTCTTGAGACCAATATACAAGAAGAAGAATTTGTCTCTAAATTATTAGGCGATGATTGGGGTACATTAGAATTCACACCTTTATTTATGGATGAATACATAATCACACAAAAGAGGATGAAAAACATGAACAATCAATGGTTATGACAACTAAAAACTCATAAAAATCCTCCCCAACATCTACCTCATCTACTTTGGTAGAAAATACAATCTACACAATGAATTTTGATGAGATAGATTATCAACAACCACCCGATTCGAAGGAAATGGAAAGATTTTATGGACAGGGCTATGAGCTTGTGAAACAATTGGGATATAATTGTAAAGAATGTGGAAAGAATGAACAAGGTATTCATGTCCCTACATAACCTAATACACAAGAGACAAAGACTAGTTTGGGGTATTCTTTTTTTAAGATAACAAAAGCAACTCAACACCCATCACTCAATATCAACATCACATGTAAAAAAAGAATTAATCTTATACTAAAACATTCTGAATTCCTTGATATGGATTCCCCATCATCCTGGGAGTATATTGAAAGTGATGAAGCCTTGAAACAACTGTTAGGAGCTTTTGCTAAACTGTCTTCTTCCAAGAGAAAAGTTACATGTGCTATGATAAGTACCAAGAAAAAAGATGTTGATACTAATGAGACAAACACAAGCATGGAACCATATGATCCTAAATTTCCTAAGTCTAATGCACTCCCCTTAGGAGATACAATTGATATACCAATGGATATAGATGATAAAGGAAAGGTTATTAAGATTGGGAAGTGCCTTGATGATGAAGAACACGAGGACACTACAACTTTGCTTCATGATTAAATTCCTAAATTTTTTTCTTGGAAATGTTCAGATATGCCAGGAATAGAGCCAAAGATAGTCACACATAACATTGTTCTTGTTGAAAATGCTAAGCATTTTCGACAAAAGATATACAAAATGAACCCTAAGATAGCCTTGCATGTTAAAGGAGAACTTGAAAAACTCCTTGACGCAAGTTTCATTTGACTTATTGATTATTCTCCTTGGATCTCAAACATTGTCATAGTTGCTAAACTTGATAATCGTATTAGGATATGTACAGACTTTTATGATTTCAATAAAGCATCCTTAAAGGATGATTTTCCCCTTCCTAATATAGACATGATCGTGGATTCAACTGCTAGACATGCCTTTTTGTCATTCATGGATGGATTTTCTGATTATAATAAAATCTCCATAAACCCACAAGATCAATACAAGGCATCATTCACAAGTATTTGGAGAACGTTTTGTTGGGTTATGATGCCTTTTGGATTAAAGAATGTAGGAACAAAGTATCAAAGAGCAATGACATTGATATTCCATGATTACATACATAAAATATTGGAGGATTATTTTGATGACATCCTTACCAAATCCTTAACAAGACAAGACAATGTGAATGTCCTTCAAAAAATCTTTGAACGAATGCATAAATACAACATGAGGCTCAATCCAAAAAAGTGTGTCTTTGGAGTAGATAGTGGAATTTTTTTGGGGTTTATCCTATCTCACAAAGGCATTGAGGTGGAAACAAATAAAATTGATGCTATAATAAACATTCCACCTCCTAGAAACATTTCTCAATTGTGCACATTACAAGGAAGAATTCAATCCATTTGTTGTTTTGTCACATCCTTAGCTAATGGAACATTTCCTTTCACACATCTCCTCAAGAAGGATGTACATTTTGATTAAAATGAGGATTGTAAACAAGACTTTGAGATTTTTAAGGAATACCTTGCAACTCCACCTATTTTACAACCTGCTATGCCCAACAAACCATTCATCCTTTACATAGCCGCATCGACCCATGCTCTTGCAACATTGTTGGCTCAACAAGATGACAATGAAAAAGAACATCCTGTTTACTACATTAGTCGAACTTTAATCGATTATGAAACACAATACACACCAATATAAAAAAAATGTTTGGCTCTTGTATTCACTACTAGTAAGTTGCAACATTATTTACTAAATGCTGAAATACAAGTCATGAAAAAATTTGATCCTCTCAAACAAATTTTCAATAAAATAGACTTATCAGGACGTCTAACTAAATGGGTAATGTTGTTGACCAAGTCTAACCTTAAGTTTGTTTCTCAAAAAGAAATCAAAGTCCAAGCCTTGATTGACCACTTACCTAACGCTCCTTCTCCTCTAGCATTACCTAGCAATGACTCTTTTCCTAATGATAGTGTGTTGACAATAGAAACTAAAACATGGCAATTATATTTTGATGGATCTAAGTATAGAACAGGCTCCGGTGTTGGGGTTATATTGATCCCACCTATAGGAAATCGTATTTCCTTTTCATATCAATTAAATTTCCTATGTACAAATAACATAGATGAATATGAGGCATTAATTGCTAGGTTACGTGTTGCTTTAATCATGGGTGTCAAAGATATTAATATCTCTGGTGACTCGCAATTAGTAATTAAATAAATGAATGGGACATATCAAGCCAAGCATGGCAAATAATCCAAATACAAAGATATTATCATGCACTTGCTAGAAAAGTTTCAAACATTTACCATTAATAACATCCCATGAAAAGATAATTGGCTTGCAGATGCAATGGCAAATGCGGCCTCTCTTATATCCCCTCAAGATCCTTCAAATAATTTCACATTCACTATTCAACCTATCATGAAACCTTCAATCAACAAAAAATGGAAGACGCTTTAATAAAAAATCAGGAAAACTCGATTGAATGGTATGATGCAATATTCAACTATTTGAAAATTGGTACCTTTCTCGAGCCAACAACCAAAAACCTCTATGCTCGTTTACGAAATATTGCATCTAAATATGTCATCCTTTCCAATGTGCTATATCGAAGGTTGTTCAATGGTATCTTACTTCGGTGCTTAAACAAATTTGAGATACCTCTAGCACTTCACCAAGCCCATGAAGGTGCTTGCGGTGGACATTTTGGAAGGAAAAAATTGGTTCAAAAACTTATCTGTATTGGGTATTATTGGCACAACATGGAACATGATTGCTTTGATTATGTTCACAAGTGTCATAAATATCAAGAAAATAGAAATTTGCATCATGCTCCTACTAGTGAAATTCAAACTCAACTTTTGATATGGCCCTTTGCGGTTTGGGAATTGGACATTATAGGAAAAATTTCACCTCCTTCTTTTGCTAGACATACTTTTATCATCACTGCAACTGATTATTTCACAAAATGGGTAGAGGCCATTCCTCTTCGATCTACAACAACTAAGGTAATGAGTCGTTTCGTCTTAGAACACATTATTGGTTGCTTTGGACTCCCTTCTACATTGGTTTTTGATAATGGTACACCATTTAAGAATAATGAAGTGAAGAAATTTTTGGAGACCTTTAATATCCAACATCATTTTTTGACACCTTATTACCTGCAATCTAATGGTCAAGTTGAATGAACTAATAAAGTTCTTGAACAAATCTTGAAGAAAACTATTAACAAAAAATGTAGGGATTGGCACACACAATTGCATTATGTACTTTGGGCTTATCATACAAGTGTTCGATCTCCCATAGGGGCCACACCTTATAATTTGGTCTATGGTAGTGAAGCAATAATGTCCTTAGAGTTAGAAATTACTACACTAAGAATTACTCTTCAAGGACTTGTTCATGATACACATTATAAAAAACAACAATTACATCAACTTGAGATGCTCAATGAATAGGGCATTAATGCTATTGAACATCTTCAATCTTATTACAAAAGGAAACATAATAATTACAAGCTTAATGTTATCCCTCACTCATTCCACAAGGGTGACTTAGTTCTATCTTCTAATTATCGCAACGTCAATGCCAACCCAAATGAATGCGACAAATTCAGTTCTAATTGGTTAGGACCTTACATCGTTGGAATTTTTTTGGGTCTGGTGTATATGTTTTAATTGAACTATATGGAACATCCCTTAAAGAACCTATCAGTTCCATGCATTTGCATTAGTATTATGTCTAATCCCTTTGAATAGTATTCATAATAAAGTAGTGTTGTTAGAGCTATTGGGTCATATCCTATATGCTTTCACATTGCTTCGTTCTTGAAAAATCAATCTTGCATATGTCTTGAGCACTAAAGTGATTATTTAGTTCATTTTTATCATTACTTGGGTTTTATACTATTTAAATTCCTCTTGTGTGTTATGATAATTTAGATCATTAAATATATTTAATTTATCATAACATACTTAATCATCATGGTGTATCTAAAGGAAACTACAATAAGTTTTACAATATACAATATCACTAACATCTATGGGAAATAGATCCCTTGGGCTCTAGTCCTCATGATCCATTACTAGGACTTTGAGTGATGGTCATATGTGATCGTGACCATGATCCACTAAACCTGAGTGAAAACTCTAAGCCCCATATCCATCCAAGAGCCAATTGATGCTCCCTTGCTATCTGCTCCCTCTCCACCTATAGCCGTGATACCTCTCCCTGAAGTCTCTCCACCTTTGTTGGAGTCTAGGAAAATTTTCCTATAGTGTCACCTTGGTAGAGTCATCTCCTCACACTCTCATACACTTCTCGTAGCCTCGTGAATGGTCTGAGTGACTCTGGATCCTGCTCCATGTTCGATGGGGGCACATAATCTTGGTCCACCTCCTCCTCATCGATAGATGCAAGAACTATCTCTGCAATTGCCTGACAGTAGAGATCTCCCCAGTCTCTTGTCACTCCTGCAAGGTAGAAACAGTACACAATCAGTACACATCATCATGATACATCATCATGATATATATATATATATATATAAAGAATCATACACACTAACATACATGCATAAAATCAAATATCATCAGCTATATATCTCTAGTAGGTTGAACAATATCAACATCATCCTATATAGGGGGCACGAAGGGCATGCTAGCCTCTCCATGATTGTGAGTATTGGTGCCTATTGCAGCCACTGCTTGCAACACTAATTGTGATCTCTTCATTCAGATGGGAGAGGGATCTCCCCACTTGTGTCGATCTCTAGCTACTACCTCATCACTCTCACTCAAGGGTGGCTCCTCCTCCTCATACTCCTCTTTGTCATCGTCATCCTCATCTCCTCTTTCCTAGCCATCATAGTCAGGATCTTCATGCTCATCATACTCATCATCTATAACATTAGTGAATATGTCTGTTGCCTTGTATTGTACCTCATTAGACCTATCCTCTGCCTCATCTCCCTCATTTGGTAGTGGTCCTGCATCACCTATAGGGACATCCATCAGAAATATAGGAGTTGGTCATGTCACTGACCACCACTCCTCATGCTCCTCTATACTACCGACAACATCAACATCAGAGAATGGAGGCTGATCATGATCTGAGTCATTGGAGTCATTATGGACAACATGGTCTATAGTGAGCCATATGTTATCACCTGGTCTCTAAGCACTCCAGACTAATCTCTTGATAAAGGGGCTCACCCTCGGTGGTGTATGAACCTTCCCAAACTGCTGCATGACTCACCCATAATAGAAAGGATGTACTACATAGTCAGGCCGACCAACCAAAAATCTATCTAGTTGCATCCCCCTCAACTGTCTCGTGGGATCTAGCCACTATAGTGTCAGTTGATAGGGTCTCCAAAGGATCTCATCCTCCTCTAGCTAGTCAAATCTCACTCTCCAAAAATGGAAGTCTCCATACTACCATTAGCATCATAGAGGATAGATGAAGGCTCATGGATACCCTGCAACTGTAGCACATCGGAAACCGACATGCTTGGTGCATGTAATATGCTCAAGGCACCAAACCTACAAAAGCGTGCAATCCACCATACTGTCTATGTCCCAAAAAAAAATTTGACCTAGATCATAATACAAATGTGCCATGATATAGCATCCCCAAGCGTAGATCATCCTATACTCTACCAACCCAAAAATCAAGTGAATTAATGCTCCATCAAGGTGTGTCGCTCATCCATTTGGATTGAGTACTGGTGCCACCGTGTGCATCATAATCTGTCTCACCAATAGGCCTCACAAATATAGTAGCATCGATAGCTCAATTCGTACCTCCACGCACCCATCGTGTATTGGTCCACTAAGGAAGTACTCCATGTCAGCCATCCACTAATGAAATGACCAATCTCCTCGGAAGTGCACCCATTCTCCTTGAATAGGAAATCAGGGAATCTGATATACATCCTCTAAGGTAATCATCATCTCCCTTGTGGGGAGGTGAAATGTGCATGTATCTATATCCCAACTCTATTAGAGAGCCATCAACATGGCATCGTGGTACCTCATGGGAGGCATAAGGTATGCCCAATAGATGCCTATGACTTGAAGGTGCTCTATCTCCTCTATTGACAGTGGTGGGGCTAGGTCTCTCAAAAAGATCAACTATCTCCCCCTAGCTACTATCATGATTGGGCTGGTACCTATCAAAATCATAATAATATGCTCTAAAAACTTATCTAATATCTTTAATTTTTACATTATTCATCATGAAAGTGTACTAAAATTCTTCTAGTGTGCTTTCCTAAAGCCCCTAGACACTTTAGAACCCTTTTGGGACACTTCACAAAGAAACGGGACACTTCGTGAAGAAATGGGACACTTTGCAAAGAAACGAGACACTTTGTGAACAAAAGGGACACTTTGCGAACAAATGGAACACTTTGTGAAGAAAGGGGACACTTTGCAAAAAAAATTTCCAAGATCCTAAATTAACCTATAAATGCATTAAAAATCATTAAATCACTGCAAAAATACTAAGCAAAGGTCACATAATCGACTCACCTCGTGATGTTGCTCACTACATGCCACCTGGTCTCGAAGCACATCCAGTCGTGAAGGCCTGTAATCTCATATACTCGGCATATTTTCATCTCACTCATCACTCTCACGCTACAAGAAGGTAAATGCAATAGTAAGTGAGAAATTACTCCACTTTTACCTCTTTTAACTCTTTTCATCCTTTTTTACTCTCATAAAATCAGGGTTATTCTCTATCTTAAGAGTTAATAAAGTACTTTTTCTTCAAAACAACATAATAGGTGCTAGGGAACTTCATTTTCAACGCCGTTAGATGCATTGGAATCATGATTCTGCACCTGACATCATCAATTGTCTATCATTATGTGGCATGGTACTTGGAAATTCCCTATAATTTGATTGTTCCTTATTCGATGTGGCTAGAATGCTACCTTGATTCCACCTCCGTAAAGCAAGAAAAATCGAGAGGGGGAATACATCTACCCTTGAATTTGATTTCTAGAAGTTAGGAAAAAATATTTTTTGACAGCTAATGAATTTGTGTTGCAGGATGCGGTTCCTAATGATGTGGTTTTGTAGATAACTACATTGGGGGCTTCATTCTCTCATCTTTTGAATGAGTATCCTTTTATGCAATAAAGTATGCCATTTAAAGTCCTTTAGCTCACATATGCACATAGATGGGCAATAAAGTGGGGGCTAACTGTGGACACATAAATTATGCTCTGCAAAAAGGAAAATCTGTGGCCTAATTTAGTCCTATTTTAGACACCCTTGCACTAATCACCTCTTAAAAATTGCATTTATAGGCACCTAATGTTCAATATTTTTGATCTAGAGGCCCATTTCACTCAAAAATCATACAAATCTTGACAAATAATGCTTAAATCATTCCCATCTCAAAAACCCCCCTTTTAAAAACCTCATGTGGGACCCATTCACCACCTTGGGTGAATGAATCCCTCTAATGGGACCCATTTGCCAAGGGTGGCGAATGAGTCCCCTCTAGTGTGACCCATTTTCCAAGGGTTGAGAATGAGTCCCCTCTAGTGGGACCCATTCGCCAAGGGTGGTGAATGAGTGCCTTTTGGGGGAATTTTCAATTTTAAGCAAGAAACTCACCGACTTAATTCAAATTTTTAGTGGATGTCAACCTCTTAGGTCTAAATAATGAGCAATTAGGTATTTATGTGTATAAATATGTGTTTTTAGGTCATTTTTCACATCTCCTAGTCATTTTCACAAAGCAAATTCAAAAGTCAAGTGTTGAAAATCTTTCAAAAGAAGATTCATTAGTCTTTCTATAGCAAAGTTGAAGCTTTAGGACATCAAGATAGGGTTTTTGCAGGTATTTAAGCTCACTTCTCATTCAAGATCCAACATTGCAAAGAGTTGATTATGGATGCCTATGGAAAATCATGGAGAAATCTAGGTTGAGGATATGCAACTAGAGATCAAATCACACTTAAAGACTTGTTTTCAAAGTGATTCCAACTTCCATTTTCTCTCTATCTTTAGATTTAAGGTTTGCATTCCATTAATATTCATTTGAAATGTTGTAGGGTTTCTTAGGTTAAAGTCTTACATCATTCAAGCTCCATTTAAACATCTTATTCTAGCACATTAGAATAGGGTTTTGTCTTACTTCAGATTTTCCTAGTCTTAGACACACTTGGGGCTAGGGTTTTATGCATATCCATTCAAGGATTAATTACCAAGTTAGGGGTTTGACCAAGGAAAACCACCCATTAAAAAAAAATTATATGCCATTTGGTAGGCATTTTCAAAGATTTAGATATGGGATTAAGTCTGGAAGTGCAGTGTAGGTGACAAAGTGCAGATGCGAAACTTTAATTTTTAGAAAATGGAAAAAGGATTGATTCACCATTAGTGGTGAATGAGTCCCATTGGAGGTGTCTTTCATATCAGAGTGTAGATTCTAGTACCCTTTTGGTATAAACAAACTTATGAGTAGAAACCCTAGTCTGGGACTAATTCGCCTAAGTTGGTGAATGAGTCTCTGTCAGCCAAAAAGTCAACATTTCTAGTTTTTTAGAGTTACTTTCAGTCTCCAACAAGTTTATAGGTTCACACATCCTTTTTTACAGCTTTCTATTTTGTTTCACTTGCATTTCCATTCTTCTTTCTAGGCCTTTTGCATACAATACTGTGTTTTCAAACAAGTTGCATTCTTAGGTTTGGCAATGATAATCAACTTTCTTTTTCAATTTATTGAATTTAGATTATCTCATCTATTCATATTGCATCCATATAACATTAATCTTTTAATGCTTACTGTGATAGGGCGAAAATACTTGTTAGAAAATGACCAGCAAGTAAAAGAGAGTGCAAATGACAATTAAAAACACCCTACACCTCAAGATTGGCCTAAAGATTAACTAAACTAAGAAAAATGAAAGATTTCACCTTGTTGAGTTGTCCTTTGGTTGGCCCTTCGATCTTTGATGTTGTATGCTCCTTGGATGGCAAGAGATACAAGCTATGAGATGAGATGAGGATGGAAAGATGAGTGAAAATGGATGCAAGTATGGAAATTTTGCTAAGCATGGCTCAAGGAATTTTTTTGCAAGAGTTTGGCTAGTATGAATGATCTCCCCGAAAATGAGAGAAAAGAGGGGGTATTTATAGAGATTTTGAAATTCTCTAGCGAAATAGACGGTTGAGATTGAGCCACCAAGATCAAGATGTAGGGCTAAGGTGAGTTGAGAACTCACAAGCCCTCACATATTGACATGTGGCATGTGAAGTGGCTTGAAAAGGATGATGTGTACATGAGTTGGAAGGAGAGTACATGACATGGAGTTAGTACATAGTACCTTGGGATTGGGACAAAATCTCCTCATAAAGGAGATCTTTGTCCCCATGTGGGTGAGAGGACATGTGAGGAATTAAAAATTTCTCAAATATCCACACGGGGATGAGAAATGGAATTTTAAATTCTAAGGGATGCATTGGGGGATTAAATGTGAATTAAAAATTCACATGGGGAATGGAGTGCCTTCTCCAAGAGGAGAAAGCCTTTAATAAGGTTGACTTAGGACACATTCCATAAATGATATGGGGATTAGGTTGACCTAATTAGGTGATTAAGGTTGTGGAAGTACTTGATTAGACAAATTAATGACAGGTTAGAGGCAAGTGGGAAATTATGGAGGATGGGACCCTAATGATGATTAGGGGTGTGCACATCTTAATCATAAATTAATTATGACTAAGAAAAGGGGTGAGATTATTAAGAGGGATTAGAGACCAACTTTCAAAAGTTGGAGGATGTGACAATGAGAGAGAAAGTGAGGAATTTAAAAATAAATTTAAAATTCAAAAAGATAATATGACTAAATTAAATAAAGTGGTATATTTGTTTAATTTAGAGAGGAAAGAGGGGAAAAAGTATTTATTAAATTAAATACTTTGGAAACCTTATGTAAGACATGAAATATTAATTAAATGAGTGATTTAATTAATATTGGCAAAGATGACAAATTAAATGAGCAAAAGGATAGTTAAGGATATGAATTTGACTATATGGAAGTGGTCAAATTTAGATGTCTACATTTTTCCCCTCTTCAAAACACTATTAGGATAATAGGGTTTGAAAGAAAATAAAATACAAATGACTCTATGGAAGAAGCAATCGAAAAAGAGATACACCAGCATGGGAGGGTTTGTGTGCACTACCCGAATGGAGGAGAAATAAAGGGGATGCCTTGGTCTCACAAGAGAAGGTTGATGATGGAAGATTGGGAGAGAATGGTAGGGTATGCCCCCTCGAGAAGGCGGATGGGGAAGGAAAACGAGGCCTCGAGCAGCTTCTCAAAAATATGAAGTGGTAGATGTCGTTGGAAAGAGCACAAAAAACCAAGAAGATTGGCGCTTGAACAGAGGAAAGTGGGTATATAGCGTGCAAATGGCGGCCCCAAGAAGATAGGGGGTGAGTGAATTAGTTGGGGAGAAAAAAGGTTAAATAAAGGGAAATAATTCCCTTTATTTTAAAAAGTAAAAAAATGAGGGAAAGGCTATAAAAGGTTATTCTAGGAATTACCTCTCCTCATTTGGACAACTATCAAGTGAGGAGGAGAGAGAGAAAAGGAGAGGATGAGAGGGAGAGTGCACGATGCTGGAGTACGGTACTGACATCATCCACCATGGGGATGAGAGGCGATGCTTCATCAGTGAGTGTGCCATGCCACGTATGGTTAGGTCAAAACCCAACTTTGTGATTTGGTAAATTTACTTTAATTTTTCCAAAAAATAAAAAACATGGGTTTTGTTGGGTCGAGCTGGATGAAAAATGGGTAGGAGGGTAAAAAAAGTTGGGGGGGGTAGGAAAGGTTTTCTTGGGTTGTGTAGACTTGCGGGGCCAATAGCGCTCGGGCGGGTCCCCTCACGAGATTGGGAGAGTCCGCCAGGGCTCGAGCGGAGGCCCGCCTGCGAACACGGGCGGGTCTGCTCGCGAGATTGGGTGGGTCCGCTTGAGCTTAGGTGGATCCACCCATGAGCTTGGGAAAGTCTACTCGGGCTTGGGCAGGTCCACCCAAGCTCAAGCGTCTCCACCCGAGCCAGCGGAGGCTCGCCCACAAGCACAGGTGAGTCCGCCCAGGCATTAGGGCGGGTCCACCCATGGAGCTGGGCGGGTCCGCTCGAGCTGGGGCGGGTCCACTCAGGGACCAGGGCAAAGCCACCCAGGGCCCAGGGAAGGTCCACGCCAAGCCAGGGTAAGGATCCAGGATGGGGGGATGGGAGAGAGAAATTTCAGGGTGGGGAGAGGAGAGAGAAGAGGAGGGTGCAGAAAATGACACTGGGAGAAACTGACATAGTGTTTGTGTTATGGATGCAGAATGTTGAGAGTTTGTGGACGCGAAAGAGATGGTCCGAGGTGCTAACGAGATGCATGGTAGCGATGATGGGCGTAGATCACCAGAGACTAGTAGAGGCAAGACTAGTTCATATTCTATTGTATCCGACGATTAAGGCCCACAGGGCCATGCTGACAGTCTTGATAGAGCGCTAGGACTGAGCGACATCAACGTTTCACCTACCGACTGGGGAGATGATAGTGACCGTAGAGGATGTTTGATAGATTCTGAGGCTCCCCATAGCAGGGTTTGTGGTTAGCGAGTGTGGGTAGCAGGTGAGGCGCTGGATGAGTCCGTGCAGGTTGTATTTGGAAGTGACGAGCTACCGATTTAGCGACAATAGTTGGATGTAGACAAATGCTTATCTTGTAGGGTACTGGCATTGTTGTTGTACCTAATGGGGCTGATTAGTGGGATACTGGTGCCAGATCGGAGTGGTCAATTTTTGTCTCTTAGGTTTGTCAAGGTGATTTGTCATATCATCGGGGGCTGAGAGGGGCAGTTTGTGTGGGGGACCTATATGCTGGCACAGGTGTACTGGGTATGCACAGGGTATGTTATCGGAGGGCGCTGAGGGTGATGCATGTCACAATGCTATAGGTCTGGGTTTGGGAGCACATTAGGGTGACTAGGCTAATCGTGTGGAGAGCAAGAGAGCAAGATGATAGAGAGTGATGCAGGAGCACCTAGGCCAAACCCCAACTTGATTTGCACAAATTTTGGTTTTGTTAAATTTTTGGCTTGTACCTGATCTTGGCCAAATCAGGATTTCATTATGTTTGTTTTGTGTTTAATAGGTCTTATATTTGTGTGGGAGAACTAGTCACTAGGACTAAAACTTTTATTAGTTATTATTAGTGTTAAATTCTGTTTTGTTTAACTTAAAGTCAGCAAATGTAAGGAACTAGAGTTTTAAACTTGTTATAACCATACCTTCGTTATTTGAAGATGCCAAGGGCAGTTTAGATGATGGCTATTCAGAATTAATGAGTGGGAGATCCTAAAAAGAAGGATTATGGCGAGGTTGCAAGAATATTGCATGGTTGCATGGCAATATGGCTTGATTGCATGTAACTGTTAGTGAACTTAAGATTCCCTAAAAGTCAGGGATATGGGCGTGAGAAATTCTCTCTTACATGGTGGAAAAAGATGGGAAGATAAGGAGAATGGTTTGTAACAAGTGGCAGTCAATCTTTGTAATCAGTTTTGTGTGAGTATGAATGAAAAACAGTGAGCAGATTTTCTGGAATTTTTCTGTTTTGTAAATCCCATGTGTTTTCAGGACAGAGATGTATTCGACTTATGTGCATCTACTTGGCGTGGAAACAATGTTTATTTGAAGACATTTTAGCTCTTTACTGTTGTAAATAGTTCTTTGAATAATAATAATAGTAGTGTGGTTGAGTTTTGTATTGTAAAGAATAGCTAAAATCTGTATTTTCTGGAACTGCCCATGTACTTTGGAAAACAGGGGTCTTCTAAATACTGAAATCATTGGCTCGAGACTGTTTCCATGCTTATTTGACAGGGTAGAATATAGTTCATTTTGTATTTAGGTTGTTTTGTGTAGAATCTTTGTTTGAAATTCTTAGATTAGAAATTAGGGAATTGTGAACACTGTTTTGAGCAGTAAATAAGGAAATGGCTTTCCCATAGACCCCTATCACGGAATGTTCCTGTGTTTGGTGGAATATGGGAGGTAAGCCAATGGTGTGTAAATTTTCAGTGGTGGGAAATAGAAAGGACCGAGCAATAAGAGTATATTCCAAACCCTAGGCGAGCCTAAGACACCCGGCTAGGAGTTTGGAAGAAAGAAATTGAGTACATAGGCAGGGGAAGGGTACAACTGTACGGAAATCATACACTTCCAGGTGGAATACGGTCTAACACAAAGGTACTAAGGAGTTGAAAGCTTGAACCATCCTTTTGAGCAAGAAATAGGTGAAAGGACAGTGAAACCCTAGTCTTGAGGGCAATTAGGCCTCCACTCCAAGGGTGTGGGAACCACCTGTACGGACTAGCTGGCAGCCAGAGACCAGTTGGAAGATTTAAAACCCTGAAAAGGGTATCTGAAAGTATATTTTGTTTGGCAGGTTGTTTGTCAAATAATAAAGGAAAAGTCAAAATACGGACTGGTAAGGGCTACAAGGGATAGGCCCTCCAAGAGGCAATCTTTTGAAATCGGTAGGAAGGATCAATAAGGAACCTTCAAGATGGCTTCAAATGGCTACCAAATGCATCAAAACAATGTCCCTAACTCCCCTGCAGGTAACTCAAGCATGGTGTTGAAGATAGCATCTAGACTCTTCTAGGTGTATTGAGGAGATTAGTAGTTTCAAACAAGGTGTTGGATCCTCTAAAGTTAAAGCACAATTGGAAACTCTTAGGATGGAGTTGTAGCAAGGTTCAGCTATTGAGCCAAGTCAGTACAGAGCTTAGATCATTGCTAGGTTCTTGGTGAAGGCAGTGAAGTGTCTTCTTGAGGTTTGGTGCAAGCAAGCTTTGGAGGATTTTGTACTACACCAGAGAGGCCGTCGTTTGGGGATGGGGGGCAGAGGCGGGAGCAATACTGCGGTATTAGGATGTTAGAGATGTGGATGCATGGAGGAGGCAACTAGATGATGTGTAGGCAGAGATGATAGTATGACATCCGTATATTTTGTAGCTCTTTAGGGGTTGGAGGGATGAAGAAGAAGCACACAGTGGTTACTTCTTTACTCGATGTTATATTATTGGGAGAGGTCCGCTTATAGTGGAGTTGCACAGATGCGACCGGGTGACACGACAGTTTGGAGTGAGGCGGGATATTCCCGTAGGGTGAGTGATGTTCTAACAATTGACACGAGAGCATCTATGGGGGGCTGAGCTAGATCTGGATGTAGTGTAGGAGGAGCTAGAGGCACTAAAGTTTGTGTCATACCCAGATAGGCGGGAGGGGTAGAGGGATGTAGGGATGACAAATCGATATTGGCAGTGGTTCAGGTGACATCCACCTCCACTGATTACCCTAATGGTGTCGATTGAGGGAGCACTAGTGTTCAGATTAGAGGATGAGAGATGGCTGAGGGTGGAGGGACCGGTACCCCAAGGGTGACAGAGAGGAGGTCAAGAGAGAGGAGGAAAGTAGGGGAAGGGACATGAGGTGATTGGAGCAGTTGAGGAGCCAGTGAGGGTGGGTAGGAGGAGGAAATGATGACACAGAGCCTGAGGAGGGGATGGAGCAGAGGAGGCTAGGGTTGCAGCACATCAGGATAGGGGGTCGGGGGTTAAGAGAGAGAGGAGTCAGGAGGAACGTGCATTGCTAGGAGAGAGAGGAGGAGGCCGAGGCTAGTGGAGCATGAGAGAGATAGGAGGCAGATGTGGCCATAGGACGACATCAACGACAAAAATAGGAGAAGGGAGAGGCCAGTGGGGCGCAGGAGAGGATGATAGGGAGAGGGGGACCCCCCTCGGTGATTGATGTGGATGAGATGGAGGTGTCAACAAAGAGTGAGGGGTATGAGCCAAGAGAGATGGACATTGACACCAATGTGTATGACACTCAATCACTGTCGACAACACCTCCTAGAGGAGAGGATCCCACGGTGGTGTTGAGAGAGACTTTGGAGAGAATGCACCTCAGGGAGCAGCAATTATGACAGACAGAGGCAGAGCGGGTCAGATTAGAGGAAAAGCTGAGAGAGCTACATACACGATTCACCCAGGGTGAGAGAGATTACTCAGTCTTGGCCACATTGGTGTCAAATGTGGAGAGCATATTGATGAGAGAGGGATGAGGCATGAGATGAGACAGTTGACCTACGGGCAGAGATAGAGAGGTTGTGAGTGGAGGTGGCTAGGGAGCATGAGGAGGGAGATGCCATGAGATGGGAGAGAGACCGTTTGGTGGCAAAGGTGGCGATACGGCAGGTCATTAGAGGAGGGGTAGGGTAGGAGCTATCAGAGATTGGGGCAAGGACTGCCAGGGATATAGAGGGTTTGGAGAGACAGCTAGCACGGTTACGGAGAGAGAGAGTAGATCTACATCAAGAGTGGGCTGAGCTCAGAGATAGAGTGGACTTTTTAGAGTAGACAGTTGGGGATATGGGATTGATGCAACAGAGAGAGGAGATGAGGAGAGAGATACAGATGCTACAGACAAAGAGAGATGTGTCACAGGCACAGGTATAGGCCATAGAGGTAGATAGGGATGTGTTATAGACACGTGCTTAGGTGTCCAAGAGTGAGAGGCAGGTGGCCGAGACAGAGGTTTAGTCTCTTTGGAGAGAGAGGGATGCAGTGGTGTCACAAGTGTCAGGTCTTCGGCGAGAGCGAGATTCTGCTGAGTTGAGACTTCAGACACTTCAGAGGGACAGGGATGCAGTGGTGGCTCGGGCACAGGTTGCGCACAGGGAGAGAGATACCGCAGAGCTATAGATGTAGACACTGGAGAGTGAGCGAGACACATAACAGGCTCAACTATGGGCAGCACATGGCACGGGGGGTGAGCCAGAGGTAGAGGTACAAAGGTTACATTCACAGTTACAGGCTGTAGAGGCTAAGAGAGACAGGGCTACAAAGAAGGTATAGTAGCTAATAGTGGCACAGGAGGCCTGGGTACAGGAGCAGAGAGCTATTAGTGGGGACCGAGAAAGGTATAGACTTGAGCAAAATTTCATTAGGCATCAGGGTGCATTGCGAGATGATTATATGCAGGAGGCGAGTTACTGGAAGTGTGTGTATGAGAACGTTGTTCTAGATCTAGCGTGCTACATCAGATAGGTACCTTAGATGCTAGCATCGTCCCAGTCATTAGGGACATGTACCAGAGGGTATAGTGACTATCGACAGACTCCTCCTCTCGGTGGTTACCAGGGGACTCCCACCTATGAGTATCAGGGGACTCCCACGCATAGAAGGCTAGTGCCAGACTCTCCTCAAAGATCAGAAGTGGGTAGATCTAATTTTTTGATAGATACAGGATGGAGTGTTAGTATTTATTGGCAGAGATCAGAGGTGCTCTACATCTCTAGATTTGGTACCTTATTTGATGATATATGATGGAAATGTTGTAGACTATGCTTGAGATTTTGTGACGAGATGTACATTGTATTATTTTGATTATGATATGGGACAGTCCTTATTGACACTATGCATTATTTTTTTTGTGATGGATGATTCAGTTGATGTATGCATATGTATTTGATATTTCATACTTATGTGGATGGATGATATGATTTATTTATGCACATGTATATGATACTACATGCTTATGTGGATGGATGATTTGATTTATTTATGCAGATGTATATGATACTACATGCTAATGTGGATGGATGATTTGATTTAATGATGCACATGTATATGATACTTCATGCTTATGTGGATGGATGATTTGATTTATTTATGCACATGTATATGTTACTACATGCTTATGTGGATGGATGATTATGTATATATTAATGTTGATAATGCATGATGATATGAATATTTGGTATGAAATATAATTAGGATATAGACAACAACATATTTTGGCGGGTGATAGTGCATGTATTATGTAAATGTTAATATGGGCGTGTATGGGTTAGATGAAATTATTATGCTCAATCTAATCAGCCTATGAACTATAAAATATATTGAACCTATAATGTAACATGAAATATGAATGTAAGATGAGTTCCTATAATGCAAACCTAAGTGTCAGTAAGGACTTGCATGGGATTGTGGATAGGCGATAGGTATACTGTGGGTGTGATACTGCACCTATCAAAAAACCATTAGTACCTTGAGAGGAAGATCAAGGGGGAAAATAGTCAAGACCTTGCACAACCTAAATCACAAGTCCTAGGTCATAAAGAAGGATGAATGAAGAGTGTATGTAGTGAAATGAGATGTAGTGCAATTAAGAATGTGATTTTCCATCTTTGAAGCATTGATTTTTCCTATAGCATAAGATACCGAATACCTTGATATGTAAGACCAAGGTGAGTTGGCATCTAATGCATGAAATAAACACATCAAACAAAAAGGCTATCCCGACACCCCAAGGTCACGATAACCTTGGTCGGGCCAAGTATTGGAATAACCACAAACACACAAGGATGCCCCAATGTAACACAAGACCTCAGGGATCTTGGTGGGTACTACGTGGGACAACTGAGAAGACAACAACAAAGAAAAAGATCAAGATATGCCTCTATGTCGATGAGTCAAGGCACACCATGATATGATGGATCAAGGTGACCATGACAAGTGTTGATAGGGAGCTCAAATGATAAATAAAATTCAAAAGCATCAAAAGATCACAATCAATTTCAAAATGTCCTTTTCCATAGGATCAAGGGGATGGATGGGATTGAAGTGGTCTGCTAGGAAGGATGCATCTTGTTGAGATCGATGATGGATACTAAACTAGAATGACCCAGTTGACGCAAGATGTTTTCCTTTAACCAGATGTCTTAACACTAGGGGATTTTTTTGTGAAGAATGAGCTAGAAAAAGACATGGACTGACACACCCTACAGACCTAGGGGATCAGGGGTTGATGAAAGATTATCCTTGCCTACGTGAAAGCGCAGAGCCCTCGTAGTTTAGGAAAAGACTATGGATAAAGCGGAAAGAAGACAATGGTGACTGATGATGAATGACACATGTCATGACACACAAATTCCCTGGGGGAGGATCAAATGATCAACCTTTCCTATGTGACAATGCAGGGGAAATGTAGTTCAACTAAAGATGTGACATAATGAGATCTAAATGGGGACCGACACGATGGGGGGGCTATATGAAGACACAAACTGACCGACAATCAAACGAACAACATAAGCTTAGAGCAAGATACTGAAAAAGCTCAGGATGAGGGATAGCTAAGATGGATCATCCAATGCTCAATCAAAATATACCAAGTGACCAAGGATGGGATGGGTGAGGATGATAGTGCGGATGAAAGCATAAAATAACTAGGATGTGAGGTAGATAATGATTAAGCCCTCTACAGATGACGCCTGTTACCAGGTTTTCACCACCCGTACTTATCCAAAGCGCCACCAAATAGTGGTTTTCACCATAGGATGAATTTATTTCTCTTTACTATTTTTGGATCTTTTTTTTGATATTTTTTGATATTTTATCTTTTTTTTGATTTTTTTTGATTTTTTGATTTTTCTAATCAGGTGGGGTTACCAAGCAGACTTAGGTGTAGAACCTCTTCAGGTGCATGATATTGATGAGTTCTTTGAGGGGCTCTCCTTCAAGGGTAGCTAGTCTGTATGCCCCAGATCCATATTTGGCAGCTATGATATAAGGCCCCAACCAGTTTGCTTCAAATTTTCCTTTCTTGTCTCGGTCTTTCTAGGTGCATTGGTTCTCTTTAAGGACAAGATCACCAACCTGGAACTATCAAGGAAAAACCTTCTTATTAGAGTTACACTTGAGGCAGTTTTGGTATGCTTGTAGATGATCATAGGCTTTGATTCTTCTTTCATCAAGTAACTCCAGTTGTGCAAGCCATGTAACACGAGCATCCTCCTCGCTGATAAGGTTCTTCAGAGAAATCCTCAGTGATGGGAGCTCAACTTCAATTGGAAAGATAGCTTCGGTGCCATACACTAAAGAATAGAGGGTGGTTCCTATAGGGGTATAGATGGATGTGTGATATGCTGAGAGGGAGGGGTGAATATGGAGGTGCCAATCTCGACCAGTGTTATTGACAACCTTTTTGAGGATGCGGATAAGGGTCTTGTTGGTTGCTTCCACTTGACCATTACCTTGGGTGTAATAAGGCGTTGAACAACGATGCTGGATATGAAAGGTTTTGTAGAGATGTTTCATGGCCTAGTTTTTAAAAGGTCTTCCATTATTAGAGAGGATAGTGGATGCAATACCATATTTGCAGAGAATATGGTAAAGAATGAATTTTGAAATTTGAGTACTGGTGATTTTTTAGAGTGAAATTGCTTCCACCCACTTGGTGAAGTACTCAGTGGCAGTAATTATGAATGTATGGCCATCGGAAGATGGTGGGTAAATCTTGCCAATCAAGTCGAAACCCCATTGAGAGAATGGCCACGGTGCTAGGAGGGGTTGAAGGTCCTGTGCTGGAGTATGAATCAAATCTGCATGTTGTTGACAGGGAAGGAATTTCTTCACAGATTCACAAGCATCATGCTCTAATGTAGGCCAATAATATCTAGCTTGGAGAATCCTCTTGGCCAGGGCCATACCATTTGAATGAGCCCCACAAACACCACTATGTACTTCTGTTAGTGTAGTATGGGCTTCAGTCTCATTCAGACATCTAAGGAGGATTCCATCATACCCGCGATGATAAAGCATATCACCGACGATAATGTACCGAGAAGAGCGATGAACAAAGGATTTATGTTGATTACATGTAAGATCTGGGGGTAGAATATTATCATGGAGATAGGTGTATATGTCTTGGTACCAGGGGGAATTGAGGCCCATGATATCACACACCATGTCAGTCTCGGGAATATCATATGCTGGGATTAAATTTTGTTCCACAAGGAACTCACATTTTTTTTGATCTTTAGGCATGCCAATCAGGGAGCTGATATTGGCCATTGCATCAGCTGCTTTGTTCTGTACCTTAGGAATTTGGTCAAATTGTAT
Organism: Sequoia sempervirens; assembly: GCA_007258455.2. NCBI lineage: Eukaryota > Viridiplantae > Streptophyta > Pinopsida > Cupressales > Cupressaceae > Sequoia > Sequoia sempervirens. The sequence goes on along the minus strand of VDFB02000363.1, from coordinate 59,998,858 downwards.
GAAGGTGAAATATTTCTTAAAATCATCCACCATGCATTTATAGGGCAACAACTTATCATATTTTGTTAGGAATTCATAATTAACCTGCTTGATGAATAATAATGAATCACCAAAGAATTTCAAGTGAGTTATGTGCCACTGCTTTGCAATTCAGAGGCCAGTGAGGAGGGCCTTGTACTCTGCCATGTTGTTGGTAGATGGGAATGCTATCCTGAATGATTTTGGAATGTCGTCACCTTGAGGGGTAACTAATAGAATTCTCGCGCCTGATCCATTATGAGTATATGAGCCATCAAAATATAGTGTCCAAGCTAGTGCTTCTATAACTGTGTAAACTTCTTCATCTAGAAATTTAGTAGTAGAGGGTAAGCATCTACTAGTGGCACCTTAGCCAACTGATCAACTATGAATTGTCCCTTTATGGCTTTTCACTCTACATACTCTATGTCAAATTCACTTAGGAGCATGACCTACTTGGCCATGCAGCTAGTTAGAGTGGTTCTGGATAACAAATACTTCAGTGGATCAATTTTTGCTATTAACTTGATTGGATGGCTGAGCATGTAATGTTAGAGTTTCTGTGTGTTGAAGACTACCACAAGGCAGGATTTTTCCATGGGAGAGTAGTTTAATTCATAGCTGACCAATGTTCAACTGATGTAGTAGATTGCTCTTTCTTTTGATAATTCATCATGTTGTGCCAACAATGCCCCTAGTGCAACTAAAGTGGCAGAGATGTAAAGTAGGAGGGGCTTCCATGGAATAGGTGGCATTAAGATTGGTGGATGAGCTAAGTATTCTTTGATCTTATCAAAACCTGTCTAACACTGTTGGTTCCATCAGAAAGTCGAGTCTTTCTTTAGAAGATGGGTGAATGGCTGACACTTATCCGTAAGTTGAGCTATGAACCGACAGATGGATTGCATCTTCCCTTGAAGACTTCTTAATTGCTTTAGATTGCGCGAGGGTGGCATGTCTAGAATAACTTTCACCTTGGCAGGATCAACCTCAATACCCCTTCAAGAGACTATGAAACCCAATAATTTTCCTGACGTAACACCAAAGACACACTTTTTTGGATTTAGTCGTAACTTGTAATGTTCCAACCATTCAAAGATCTTCTCCAGGACAGTAGGATGTTTCGCTCAGGTTTTGGATTTCCCTAACAAGTTGTCGACATAATCTTCCATGATGATATTGATGAGGTCATGGAAGATGACCGTCATTGCCCTCTGATATGTCGCCCTTGCATTTTTGAGACCAAAGGACATAACATTGTAACAGAAAGTGCCCCAAGGTGTTGTGAAAGCGGTCTTGTGTTGGTCCTCAGGTGCAATTTAGATTTGGTTATAACCAGAGAAACCATCCATAAGGGATAACATCTCATGTCTTGTAGTGAGGTCAACCAACATGTCAATATTAGGTAGAGGGAAGTCATCCTTTGGGTAGGCCTTGTTAAGATCCCTGAAGTCTATATAGATCCGAATGTATGCATTTGGTTTGGAAATTGGTACTATATTGGAGATCCAATCATAGTAGTCAATTAGTCTGATAAAACCTGCATCTAGTAACTTCTCCAGTTCCTTCTTGACTAATAATGCTACCTGTGGATGCATCTTGCAGAGCTTTTGTTTGATAGGATTGGCATCAGGGTGAACATCTAGATGATGAACCACTAAAGTGGGGTCCAAGCCTGGCATGTCTGAATATGACCAAGAAAAGTTAATGATACCTTCTTAGAGTAGCTGCATGATGACTGGATGCTCTTGCTTTGAGAGTGACTTGGCTACATAGGTGATCTTAGGATTCTCAACAGTACCCAGATTAACTTCTTGAGTCTTTTCAATTAGGATGGACAATCGTGTAGATAACTAAGTTCCCACAAGGGGAAGATGAACATCTCCATCCTCTAGCACCTCTTCGATGTTTTCGCCATCAGATGCGTCCTTTATTTTTACTTTTTCCAGGTCAGGAAATGCCTCAGGGAGGTTTTCACTAGCTGACCATTTTTTATTTTTCTTGTTCTTATTTTTGCAACTAGAGTGTTCATCCTCCCCCAATCCCATGAGGTTGACATATGTATCCACAGACATATTGACAGGTGTGTTGTCACGTAGGTCCCAATCAATAAGCTCAAGATGACGAAGGGATGGGATAATGGTATAGACGGATAGGCATTCAAACATGGATGATAGGTTGGTGTGATCGACGTCATCGTATGCACGTATGATGGATTCCGCCTTGGGTATGTCTTCCAATGAGCCATCATCCACAACAACACTATTGGAAGTATTAGACGATGTTGCAGGGCCTTTCTACTTTTTATCGTATTTGATGCCTATGTTCTTTGGCAGCTTTGATGTATCAATAGGTTGCAACCACCCTTGTTCTTCTTTACCTAGGCCCTTGCCTTGGTAGTTATACTTCTCTGCAAACTTAGCTGACCAAGGATATGCTTCCTGAAAGTATTCCTTTAGAGGAGGATCTGGTTGGGGTTCTTCTCGGTATACCCATTGACTTATATCCTCTTCTGGTGCATCTATCTTGATACTAGGGGACCTAAAAGTGGTAGTAGGGATGTTTTTTGCACTGAAGGTGATAGTATTGTCTTCCCTTGGAGTAGCATGTGAAGGTTCACTGTACTCGTGTGGTGACGATGGCATGGTGGCTACATTAAGAGCAGTATGCATTTCGTATTCACCACACCCCTTGTCAATGATCTGGACTTTGTGACTGTACGATTGGTAGTGGAAGGTAGAGTGGCTATCATGGTGGAGGGTGGATTAGTGGATGATGACTGAGATGCCCCCATTTCAACCCTAGGACAATAATGTAAATGGGGAAATGACGCTTCTAAAGTGCAGTAGTATTCAAATTGTTGGGGGTTAGCATAAATGATGACCTTTTGTCCATTAACCAAGAATTTTAGGCACTGATGGTACGTGGAGGGAATGTCTTGCATAGCATGGAGCCATGGGTGGCCAAGGAGGAGATTATATGGTAAGTCCAGATCAAGGACATGACATGTAGTATACTGAACCACAAGTCCAACCTGGATAGGAAGACTGATAATTGCTTCAAAATTTCTTTCTGCATTATCATAGGCCTTGATCATGATGATTTGATTACTTAAATCTACTTGAGTATACCCCACCCATTTTATGAATTTCATAGTACATAGATTGAGGGAAGAGCCATTATCTACCAGGACCCTTTTTATTTTATGACGGGCAAACAAGACTTCAATATGCAAGGGGCGGTTGTGATTGGCATCAATATTTGGTATGTCATTCTGGCTGAAGTGTAGCTGATAAGATAAAGCAAAGTGTCCTACCAAAGCTTGGAATCATGTAGGATCGATGTCATTAGGTACATGGGTTTCTTGTAAGGCTCTATTGAGGATTTCTTGATGTACAAGAGAAGACTTAAGCAGATCCAAGATTGAGATTTGAGCAGGGGTCTTCCCTAGGTGATCTAGAATGTTGTACTTAGAGTTTACAATACTTGGCTGGGCGGGTGTGGAGGCCACAGGGATAGTGATGCGAGCTCATCATGTAGTAATAACACATTGAGGGTCTTTGGATTTGACATGTATCATAGATACAAGGGTTTCTACTTGCTCAATGTAATGGATAATACCATTGTAATTGAGGGGTACATTCTTATAGATTACATTATTTGTGCTGTTGTCTTGGGGATTGTTGTTGGAGGTGCTTGCACCTTGATTATGGTTCGGGAAGGTGTTTTGGTATATTTGTAATTGAGCATTGGATGACGAATCTTGACTAGTGTCAACTTTGATATCTCCTCGATCGATAAGATCTTGGACATAGTTTTTTAGACCTTAACATTTATTCTGAGTATGTCCTTTGATTTTATGGAATTCACAATATTCGTTCTCCCTAAACTAGGCGGGTTTAGTCTTGGATTCATCCAACAGTTTGGTGACAGGGTGCGTGATGGGATAGTTGACCTATAACAACTTATTGAAGATGACACTCAAGGGTTCTCCTAATTGAGCATACTGGCGTTTAGCGTTCCCTTGACTGTTTTGGTTTGGCTGTTGAGGAGGATGAGATGCCCCCTGTGGTATAGATATGGCATTAGGTATGGATGGTTTTTGTCTCTGGGATGTATTAGCCACTTGGACGTGTTTAGTATCAGTGACACTGTCATTCACTGCATTCTTGTTATTGTTCCAAAAACTTGGCTTGTCACTGAATGGCCTTTCTTTGTCATGGTTATGTATCTTGATGTGCCCTTTGGCAACAAGAGCATGTTCAAGGATGGGTCCCTTTTCCACTATCTCCATGAAAGAGGTGACACAATGTAACCTAGAATTATGAGCCATGTCGGGATGAGAGTTCACCACGAAGAGGGTGACCATGTCCTTCTCTTTTAGAGGGGTTTTCATTCGGCTTGCTAGCGCACACCACCTTTGAAGGTAGCTAGCAAAGGTTTCCCCCTCAGGTTGTTTCTCTTTGAGGAGATCTAAGGTGTCAGCGTCCTCCAAATTGAAGAAGTAGGAGACAAATTCTTTTGAAAAGTTTACAAAAGATTTTATGGACCCTCATTCAAGGCTCATGAATCACTCTAGGGCATTGCCTGTCAGGCTTCATGGGAACATGTGCAAGAGATAGTTGTCGTTGTGCATAACCTGTTGACACTGGGAGTAAAAATACTGCAAGTGGGACTTAGGATCTTTGTTCCCCCTGTATCTGTCGAATTTTGGTATTTCAAAATTTTTAGGGAAAGGGATCAATGAGATGGATGGATCAAATGGATATGGGCATATGTCTTTGAATTTGAACGATTGTTTTCCAGTCCCAACTTGAGGATCTTTCAGAGTGACTTTGATTTCTAATAGATCTGAGTTGACTATTTGTGGGTTGGATGGATATGGATGGTAGGATGATAAAGGATCCTACTGGGAGAGTGTTGAAATGTTGAGGTATGGTTTTTGGTAGTGGGATGATAACATCCCTTGCTAGTAAGCCAAGGAATTTTGTTGGTAGAGGGGTTGTTTTTGTGAGGTATAGTACGGATTTGTTTGATAAAAATGTGAGGTAGGCTATTGAGGAGCTTGGATGTGATGTTGTAGATTGACCTGTTGATACTGAGGGTATTGTTGCAACTGTTGGGAGGCCACATAAGGTGGTTGTTGTTGGGACTGTTGTTGGTTATGGTAATAATGATGTTGTGGTGGTTACTGATGTGAGATGTTGCATGGGTCGAGATGGGATGTTGGATTGTGTTTGAGTTCGCGGACATAGGATGGATGCAAGGAACAAGGATATGGTTTGAGTGGGAGTCGAGACGGATTGCTTTGCGACTGGTATGGTGGTTGTTGGGCAGACATCGGTGGGTTATATAGTAGTTGTTATTGTTGGGGCAGTTGAGATAATGTAGGGGTGTTTTACAAAGGAGGTTGTTGGGTTCCAAAGGGGTCGCTTGGTTGGGATGTACCTTGTGGCAATAATGGAGGTGGTAGGCTAGATTGGGGAGGCTGTGGAGATGCATACAAAGGTGATGGTAGATTTATGTCTCCAGAAGGTGGAGGGAATGTAGTAAAAGGGCCGCCCTTAGTGCTGATAGGAGGTGGATTTGAAAGGGGTGGTGTCGTTAGCATTAATGGTGGTTGTTGCAGAACGTTTTGTGGCATGCCAAAGGCAAAAGGATTGTTGGGATCAGTTGTTTGAGGAGCCCCTATGACTGAGATTGTGGGATGTGGGGGATTGCTAATGGGATACAGAATGGCATTGCCAAATTCAAGTTGATTCCAACCTTCCACTGGAGGAACATTAGGGACATGATATGAACTCCCTGGTGCATTTTGTGAACCTTGGGGTATGTTAGATGTGGAACCATTGTATTTGGATAAGTCAACACCTGGTGGAAGTTTGACACCTTTTTCAATGAGAAACACCAATATTTCTTCCCCATGTCTTTCGAACAGGCGGTCACTCATTTGCACATTGGTAGGGTTACTAAAGTGTTCCTCAAATTAAGTTCAGGTTGGTTGACCATGTTCTCATCCTCGAGTGGTGATGTGTTTTGACCATCGATATTGGATTGTGATGATGTACCATTGTACGAATCCTAAGGGATGTTCGTACCATTATGGGGGTCTTATGAGGCATTAGCTACGTTGTTTGGATCCTGAGGGATATTTGGTTGGGATTGTTGTTTGGCCATTTTCCTTGTTTGTGACCGGGTATGAACGAGCGTGCAAGATGATAGGATAGATTAAGATGCTAAGATGATCAAGATGATGATGAAAGGATTGACCCAATGGATTAGCCAACGAGGGTATGGCTCAATGGGCTTGATTTGGATGATTGATCCAAAATGGATTTATTTGATGAGATTAGATTGAGTTGATTGGTAGACAATCGACCAACCTGGATTGGATGATATGATGATTTGATCTAGATTGATGATCGATTATGATGAATGATAATGACCAGAATCCAAAACCAAGTTCAAGAGTGATCCTTGTTAATGCTAGGTGTTGATTAATCCACTAAAGGGCAGATGTATTATAACGACAAAGAATCCAACTTGAGATTAAAGTGGATTGATTGGGCCGACGAGGATGATCGACTCTATATAGATAACTACCCTAAGTCAGTTTTGATGGATGATGATTAGAGACAAACACCTAGGTTGATTTGGACAACTGCTTTAACGAGATTTCAATGGAATAACAGTGATCCGAAACAGAGAAATGATAGCCAAAACACGAAGAACGACTGATTGAATAGGGACTCTGAAGGGATGAATGGATGTTCAAATTGAGAGGATGAACATTTAGGATGGCGAATGGACTCTCAAAATAGGTGTATGAATGTTTGGAATGGGGAGACGAGTGATCAAAACAGTGAAACAAGGGTCCCAAATGACAAAACAGATGAAAAAGCTGATCGGTCAAGGGTCAGGTCCATCCCTAGAGGTGAAGTTCTCCTATCCAGAGGTCAGGTTCACCTGTCAAGAGGTCAAGTTCGCCTGTCCAAAGGTCAGGTTCGCCTATCGAGAGGTCAAGTTCGCCTGTCTAGAGGGCAAGTTCCCCTTTCCAAAGAGCAAGTTCGCCTATGTAGAGGGAAAGTTTTCCTATGCAAAGGGAAAATTTTCCTATCTAGAGGGTAAGTTCGCCTATCCAGAGGGCAAGTTTGCCCATGCAGAGGGAAAGTTCGCCTGTATAGAGGGAAATTTTTCCTATGGAGAAAAAAAGGTCAAAAATGGCTAAAATAGGCTAAAAAGGCTGGTTGAAAGGTCAAGTTCACCCTTGGTTGGGTATGTTTTCCTATTTGGAGGTCAGGTTCGCTTGTCTGGAGGGAAATTCTGCCTGTTCAGAGGTCAGGTTCACCTTTGGAGAGGTTTAAACTTGACTTCTGAAAAGATGACTAAGGAAAAAGACCCAAAACACAACAAAACATCAATCAAAAGGATATGGCTGAGTCAATTAATCAGACAATCATTGGTTTCACACAAAGAAGATAATTCAGAAAACACAAACCTAAGTCTAGTAGAGAGGGTATGGCCGACAAAGTCTTCTATTCTAGGATGAACATGGTTGCTAGGGAGTCCTCGATATACATTCGGTACGTGAGGCTTAAACCATGAGCACCAACCCATTACAAGCATGAGTCGGGAACCTTAGTGAGATACTAAAGGCTCAGACCAACTCTTCAAATCATCTCGGCGCTTCACAAATTACAACGTAGTTGGATTGAGGTACAAATTTTGCTCTCCCTCCTTTATATACCCCACTGGTACATGTGGTTGGAATTGTCCCTTGGGGTGATGAAATCGCCAAGCAGGTCCCACTAAGAAAAGTAAAAGAGGATGACTCAAAGGACTTGGTAAGCTACAATTTCTTGTCACCCAGGTTGCCAAATGGCACAAGGGGATTGGATACATCAAATAGCTTACCAACAAGCACCACAAACAAGGTTAATTGACACCCATAGTTAAACTATGTGCCTAGGTTAGGGGGTTAAAAACCCTTACAACAGTCAAAAGGAGTGCTAAAAACTAAAATTTTACCTTCTGGAAAAAGTTTTCTAGGGCATATTCGCCTGTTTGGAGGGAAATTTTTCCTATCTATAGGGAAAGTTCGCTTGTCTGCAAGGAAAGTTCACTTGTCTGTAGGTCAGGTTCACCTGTCTATAGGGAAATTTTGCTTGTTTGCAGGTTAGGTTTGCCCCTTTGTGATTTTTTTTCAAAAAGTCAGTTTCTAAGTCTAGGGAGGGCAGGTCCACCTGTTCATAGGTCAGGTCCACCCCTCTATAACCTGCACCTACAAAAAGGTCAAAAAACAACAAACATGAAAGAAACATACCCGTTTGTGGGTCCCACCAGGAGTGCCAGAAATGTGATAGGGTAAAAATACTTGTTAGAAAATGAGGAGCAAGCAAAAGAGAGTGCAAATAACAATTAAAAACACCCTACACCTCAAGATTGGTTTAAAGATTAATTAAACTAAGCAAAATGAAAGATTTCACCTTGTTGAGTTGTCCTTTGGTTGGCCCTTCGATCTTCGATGGTGTATACTCCTTGTATAGCAAGAGATGCAAGCTATGAGATGAGATGAGGATGGAAAGATGAGTGAAAATGGATGCAAGTATGAAAATTTGGCTAAGTATGGCTCAAGAATTTTTTTTGCAAGAGTTTGGCTAGCATGAATAATCTCCCCCAAAATGAGAGAAAAGAGGCGGTATTTATAGATATTTTGGAATTATCTAGGGAAATGGATGGTTGAGATTGAGCCACCAAGATCAAGATGTAGGGCTGAGGTGAGTTGAGAACTCACAAACCCTCACATCTTGACATGTGGCATGTGAAGTGGCTTGAAAAGGATTATGTGTACATGAGTTGGAAGGATAGTACATGACATGGAGGTACTACATAGTACCTTGGGATTGGGACAAGATCTCCTCATAAAGGAGGTCCTTGTCCCCATGTGGGTGAGAGGACATGTGAGGAATTAAAAATTCCTCAAATATCCACATGGGGATGAGAAATGGAATTTTAAATTCCAAGGGATGCATTAGGGGATTAAATGTGAATTAAAAATTCACATGGGGAATGGAGTGTCTTCTCCAAGAGGAGAAAGCCTTTAATAAGGTTGATTTAGGACATATTCCATAAATGATATGGGGATTAGGTTGACCTAATTAGGAGATTAAGGTTGTGGAAGTACTTGATTAGACAAATTAATGATAGGTTAGAGGCAAGTGGGAAATTATGGAGGATGGGACCCTAATGATGATTAGGGGTGTGCACATCTTAATCATAAATTAATTATGACTAAGAAAAGGGGTGAGATTATTAAGAGGGATTAGAGACCAACTTGCAAAAGTTGGAGGATGTGACAATGAGAGAGAAAGTGAGGAATTTAACAATAAATTTAAAATTCCAAAAGATAATATGACTAAATTAAATAAAATGGTATATTTGTTTAATTTAGAGAGGAAAGAGGGGAAAAAGTATTTATTAAATTAAATACTTTAGAAACCTTATGTAAGACACGAAATATTAATTAAATGAGTGATTTAATTAATACCAAAAAAAATGACGAATTAAATGAGTAAAAGGATAGTTAAGGAGATGAATTTGACCATATGGAAGTGGTCAAATTTAGATGTCTACACTTATATTGCATTTTGGCCCATCTTTCCCCTTTAGGTGAAAAACCCTAGAAGGGCTAGAAAGGCACTTGGGTGCCAAAATCTTTGTTTACATTTTGGTGAACTCATCTTTAGAACAATTTTACTTCTGATTTCAAGTGCATTTACATCCTAGGGCTACTTTACATCAACATTGCATTAGGTTTTGAATTGTTTTGCACCCTAGGGTTTTCAAAAATTGTATTTACAATCATTCAAACTATTGAAATTATATATTTACACTATAGATTGGCATTGTAAAGACCTGAAAACATAGAAAAAGATCAATCTTTTTTTTTTTTTCAAAATACCTCTAATTAGACTCATTCACCATCTTGGGCGAATTAGTCCTAGTACACATTTTGCATTACTATTTTTAGAATTCAGTTTCCTATTTTCAACTTGTGTGAGCTTCTAACATCATAGTAACATGTTTCTCTAACCTTCCATTGACAAACAATGCAAGGATCATTCAAAGACACCAAGAACCTAGGGTTGTGATCTCCTTCACATGTGCCATTCATTACTTTCCATTTTGAAAGAGTGTGCATAGGTATAGTATAGAGTTTTCTACAAATTTTCATGAATTTTGGATTGTAGAAACTCCATCCATGCTCAAATTTCCCTTGCTGGAAACCCTAGGTAGGGTTTTGGGCCGTAGTCACTAAAAGTGCAATATCTTTTTCAAAATGCAATGAAATCTGATAAAAAATAATAATTTGGAGGCTAAGATATTTCTTCAACTTCCTACTTCACCAAAAAGGTCATACTTGGTCGTACTAGGCCATACAATGATTTTCTCAGTAGTTTTACACAATAAAATTGTAATTAGAACGTTAAAAATGAAGTTTCTTCTCATTCCAACTTGTTCCAACCTTTGAAGTCGATTTACAAGGCCTATTTATTATTTCTCAATCATTTTGAACTAAAAAAATGACCAACAACCTTTTGTTAACTCTATTGAAACTTTTACATCTTTTTGATAACATTTTTGACAACTTTCAGCAAATTTTTCAACTTTTTACAATACAACTCCAAAACATCATAGAACATCTTAAAATGACTCCAAATGACCCAAAATGGTCTCAAATGACCATATTGACTACAAAAAACCAAAAACCAAAGATTATCAAAATTTTCAACATTTTTCCTCACTAAGTGTATTAGGGTCCCCTTGCACCATACTCCCTAGAGAGAAAAAATTCAAGCTCCACTTGAATTAATGTCTGCATCAGTGTATCCAACCAACATCTAGCATTTGAGAATGACTATGAATATTCCTCACCATCTGCAATGATATCATCTATATAAGGGTACAAATCATAAACAAAATCTCCAACCTTGAAATTAACTTTTCTCCTTTTAATATCTGCCCTTTGCTTGCATCTGCTAACTCTACTTTGTAGCTGCTCTCTTCCTTGTTGATGAATTTCATGCATTGTAATAGAAATTCTATCTCCTTCAGCACCAGGTTGTTTCATTTTGACCTTAGGTCTCTCACTCCTGAATTGTGCAATCTCAATAAGAACATTTTTTCTCCTCTTTCTATCTCTAGCCATCATGGCATCAAGAATAGGCTCTTGATCAATTTTGTTGTCCTCTTCTAAAATAAGAAAAGCATGTCTAACTTCCAATATATCCTTTTGTAATTTGTGTAATTGATGTGCATATCCTTCATCCTCAATGGAAAATAGAAAAGGTTTAGTTCTCCCTGCTTCTTGAACACCATTACTTCTCATATTTTGAAGAGACCCTTGCATTGCAACTATGTTATGTTTTTCACACTCATCCAATGATCCTTTCAATATGTCAAATGATAATTGAAGGGGCTTCCAATCTGAGAATCAACAACATAAAATTTATCTCCCAAATATGTAATGTTTAATGTTTCCTTCTTCATTGGATTTGCACAATGGTTGGCCTTCTCCTTTTCTCTATTCATATCAGGGTATGTGCAGGATCATGATGGGCCAAAAAGTGGAAATATGATGGGTATGTGGCTGATTAATTTTTTATAACCCAAAATTGATGAAACGAAAAGGGTTTTTAAAGGAGATTCTCAGCTTTCTGCTAATATAAATTATGCTTTACTTTGAATTTAATAAGTAATTATCATTCATTTTTTATTCAAATTATGACTAAAGTCCTGATTGATAGACTAATTTAAAAAAATCTATAGCTTTCAAACGGTATTACATATTTTGAATCCAAAACATGCATCACATTCTATGCTTCGCTTACTATAGGATTTAAAAAGAAAAAAATGAATTTCATGAAGTTTTGACCAAGTTAAGGTGGTTAGACATACGAGTTTTATATTTTTAAAAGTTGTAATAAAAAATTCATAATTAATTATTTACTTGGAAAAAATTACAAAAAAAAATATGCATCACATCGGTACATGAGTCCTCTACTTATATCTAAAATATTATAAAAAATATTATCATTTTATTGTGGTTAGGGTGGTCGGACACCTTACTTCTTATTTTCCCTAAAATTTAAGTACTATTGCATTCAAATTTCAAATTTTCACCAAATAGATTTCTTTTTTTTAAAACAAACCTAGTAGTTTATAAACTAAATTCAATTTTCTACAAATTCTATTCTTACATATTTTTGAAATAATATAGATAAATTATTCAATTTTTTACGTTAAGTTTCCGAACTCTGATTTTTCTATTTTTTTTGCCACTTAAGAGCCTATTTTTTCCATGTTGATCCTGCACATACCCATCAGTCTAAAAAAAAAATTGAACCTCTAGCTTGGGATTGAGCCTCTTAATCCCATATTGTATTAGATTACATTCAACAAATTGCTTAAGCAACTAAAAGGTAACTTGGGTTGCATTCTGATATTCCAATTGTAAACACTTATCATCTTCATCTAAATTGAAAGGTTTGCCTTCCCATTCCAACAACTTTATATGAGGACTGATACCTCTCTTTGGGATGTCATCTACCACTATATTATCATGTTCCTTGAGAAAATTTTGGATCCCCAAAGGCAATTCATCAATCCTAGTTGTTATCATAACAGTCTTAGGGCTGACTATGATTGCAAGGCCATTTGTTTCCTTTTCTATGGTTTTTATGAACTCCTTCTCACCTACCAATATCACACTAGATCCCACTTGTTGTTCTTGCCTCTTTCAAAGGTGTTAGAGTATAGGAGAACCCATCTTTCTCTATGAAATATGTGTTTTTCCTACCATCATGGACTACCTTCCTATCATATGGCCATGGTATACCAAAGCAACATTTGGAAAACATGCATGGGAATGATTTCACACAAGACTTTGTCCTTATATCTCCCTATTTGGAATTATACCCAACTTTTCTCATTCACTAACACTTTTTGCCATTTTATTAGCCATGAGACCTTATATGGAGTGGCATGGGGTAACCTTTTTAGTTTTAACTTGTCTACCATTTCAACAAAAACTAAGTTATCAGTGCTACCATAATCAATGACAATCTGGCAACATTTACCTTGGATTTTGCAAGTGGTCCTGAAGAGTGATCTTCTTTGGGGTGGTTCCTTCTCTGTGGGAGCTTTGATCAAGGTTCTCCTCATAAAAAAACTCTCTCCAACTTTTGGTTCTTCAACTTGTGGTGGAGAATTCACACTTTTAGCATCTTCACCTTGTACAACTTGATTTCTCCTTTCACTCCTAAAAGAAGTACATGACTATTCTTCAAGGAATTTCCATTCTTGATGGCCTACAAATTTATTAAATTTACAACATTTTCTAGAGAGTCCACTTGATCCTCCTCTACTCCAAAAGTTTCCTCTAAAATTTGATCTTCTTCCCCTAAAACTACCCCTTGATTCTAAGATTTGTTCTTGATACTTGTCTCTCCTTGACTCTCATGTGACTTACTTGAACAAACAAATGATCCTCTTCCTCTAAAATTCCTTCCCCTACCTCTGCTTTTTTTCTCTTGTCTCCTTCTCAACTTGTCTTCAACCTTCATGGCTAATTGGTAGCATTCATCGACCATTCTAGGACTTGTGAGACTTAGTTCATCTTGTATACTATATTTTAGTCCATTGAAATACCTTGCAACCTTATCAACATCCTCTTCCATATGGCTTGATCTAATACTCAGTTTGTAGAATTTTTCTATATATGTCTTTACATCCATGCCTTTTTTTTTTTCAAATTTTGTAGTTGGCTATACAATTGAATGGCATAATCACTAGGTAGAAATTTACCTTTCAAATTTGCAACCATTCTATCCCAAGAGGTGATCTTTACTTTTCCTTTCTTCCTTCTCTCTTCTTGCACATAGTCCCACCAAAGGGATGCATGGCCCTTCAATTTTGTTGCCAACTTCACTTGTTGTCCCTCAAGAACATCTTCAAATTCAAAATATTTTTCTAATACTCAAATGCAATCAAGAAGTGCCTCACTGTTCAAACTACCTGAATGCACTGAGAGTTCCATCTTCAATTTGAAACCTTCACCTTTGATTTCTCTTAGCAATCTCTCCAACCTCAACTCTGCAACACCCCTTTCTTCATGGGGTGGATTGTTCTCATTCATCTCTTCTTCTTGATCACTCAACTCTCCTGTGATCACACCTCTTCTATGATTTTTCTCAACTGTTGTAAGCCTTGCATCAAGAATTTTTTTCATTTCTCTCATCTCTTGGGAAAGTTTGTTCCCCATCTCTTTGGCCAACCTTTCTATTGCTCTTTCAACAACATTCACCCTTGGAGGTATCTTTTCTTATCTTCAACACACTAAAATAACTTATTATTGAATTTATTGGATCCGATGCCAATATGTTACAGAGGGGAAGGACTCAAGATATTAATCTTAATACTTTCCAATCAGGGTTTCAAAGCAAATAGGGCACAAGTACTTATTTGTCCATTTGTCAATGTGTTCCTAAAGCCTTAAGCATGGGAGAACACCCTTGTGTCACTCAAACATTGAGGAAAACATTTTATAAAGGAAAACATGGTGTATTCAAACCTATATCAGCATTCTCCAAGGGTTCCCCAACATACATAGCCCCAAACAAATGATCAATGCAATGCTTTGTGCAAATTGGATATTGTTGCCCCAAGGTGCAATAAGGAGAGGACTTCAAATAAAAGGGAAAAAATGCTTGTCATACAAGTTACTAGACTTGTGTAGGCTTCTAACATCATGAAAACATGTTTCTTTAACCCTCCATTGATAGACAATGCAAGGATTATTCAAAGACAACAAGAACTCAAGGTCATTAGGACTGTTTCACTGCAAATCTGATTTTTTTGTCAAAGAAATCTCCTTTACACTTGCCATTCATGAATTTCCCTTTTTCAGGAGTGTGCATAGGACTGGGAAAAAGTTTTCTATAAATTTTTATGAATTTTGGATGGTAGAAACTCCGTCCATGCTCAAATTTCCCTCGCTAGAAACCCTAGGTAGGGTTTTGGGCTGCAGTCATTAAAAGCACAATATATTTTTCAAAATGAAATCAAATCTGATCAAACAAAAGTATTTGGAGGATAAGACATTATTTAACTTCCTACTTCAACATAAAGGCCATACTTGGTCGTACCAAGCCATACAACGAGTTTCTTAGGGAGTTTTACACCCTTAAATTGCAATTAGAACGTGGCAAATGAAGTTTCTTCTCATTCCAACTTCTTCCAACATTTGAGGTCGATGTTACAAGGAATATTTATCATTTTACAATCATTTCCAATTGAAAAACCAACCAACAACATTTTTTTAACTCTAATGACACTTTTACATCTTTTTGACAACTTTCAACAACTTTTGCAACTTTTTACAATATGACTCCAAAACATCCTAGAACATTCTACAATGACTCCAAATGACCCAAAATGGTTTAAAATGACCTTATTTACTCCAATAAAACCAAAAACCAAATATTATCAACATTTGCAACAATTTTCCTCAATAGGTGTATCAGGGTGCCCTTGCACTCAAAGTATTTGGTTGTGAAGCTTACACTCATGTTCCGATTGAGAAGAATTAAAATTTGGAGAACAAGGATATTAAGTGTATCTTGATTAGTTATGGTGTTAGTGTGAAAGGGTACAAGCTTTAGGATCCATAAGCCCAAAAGGTTCTCTATAGAAGAAGTGTGATTTTCAAAGAGATGAAACCTTCCACTATTGAGCTGCAACCGGAGAAAGAGGAGAAACAAAATAAGGAGGTATTTAGATTCCACCTACTTCGAAGAAAGAACTATAGACTCCTATTGGACCTAATGATGAGGTGAACTCAAGAAGCTCTGAAAGTTCAAAAAAAGAACCTCAACCTTAGCCTTTGAGGAGGTCTACATGATTTAGGTGGCAACCGAAAAGGTTTGGTTATTCATTATTGAATTCTAGTTTCATTTTTTCTTTGATTTCTAACACTGATGAGCATTAGAATGTTAGGGAGGCTATGGATATGAGTGATGCAAATTCGTAGAAAAAAGCCATGGATGAGGAGATGGTTGTGTTAAAGAAAAATAAGACTTGGGATTTGTACCTTTGCCTGGTGGACATAAACCTGTTGGTTGTAAATAGGTTTTCAAGAATAAGTGTGGTCATGATGGAAGTATTGAGAAGTATAAGACATGTTTGGTCACTAAGGGGTTTCTTCAAGTGGAGGAAATTGATTATGGGGAGATATTCTCTCCTGTAGAGAAGTTGACATCTATTTGGCTTCTATTGTCACTTGCAACAACATATAACTTAGAAGTGGAATAGATGGATGCGAAGACAACATTCCTTCATGGTGACTTAGAGGAAGAGATTTACATGTAATAGCTAAAGCATTTCGTTGAAAAATGTAAGGAAAATTTGGTTTACAAACTGAAGAAGTCTCTTTATGGTATGAAATAGTCTCCTAGAATGTGGTAACAAAAGTTTGATACCTATATGTTGTCATTGAGATTTTAAAGATCTAAATTTGGAAATTATGTATATTTTAAATTTGATAATGGTCACATTCTCATTATTGTTGTATACGTAGATGATATGTCATTTATTAGGAATAGTAAAAGTATGATTTTAGATTTGAATTTCAGTTGTTAGCATAGTTTGAGATGAAAGACCTAGGTTTAGCTAGGTACATTTTGTGAATGGAGATCACAAGAGATAGAGCTAACATAAAGCTTTGGTTAATTCAACACAAGTATGTGAACTCGATGTTGGAGAGATTCAACATGGTAGATTGCAAAAAATTAGTTGTTCTTGTGATGCAAGGGACAAATCTTTCTGTGAATGATTTTCCAAAATCTCCTACTAAGATGAAGGACATGACCAAAGTACCATATGTGAGTGTAGTTGGTATTTTGATGTATGCAATGGTGTGTACAAGACTATAAATTTCCCAAGTAGTGGGAGTCCTTAGTCATTTTATGGCTAATCTTGGGTGAGTGCATTGGAATGCAGTTAAGAGAGTGTTTAGATATTTATAGGGCACTTTCGAGTATTCCTTGTGTTTTCATGGTTATCCTACTGTAACTTAACATTTTATGAGTATTCATGGATTTTTGGATTTAGATTGGGAAGGTGACATTAAAAATAGAAGATCCACCGATGGTTATGTGTTTATGATGTTTGGTGGTGCTATCACTTGGATGAGTAAGCAACATGCTATAGTTGCATTGTCCATGATAGAGGCAAAGTACATGGGAGCCACTCATGCCTGTAAGGAAGCTATTTGGCTTAAAATATTGTGTTTTGATATTGGTTTTGATGTAGGACAGATTATGGTTTATTGTGATAGTCAAAGTATGATTTTCCTAACAAAGAATCCTACCTTCCATGCCAGAACAAATCACATTGATGTTCAATATAATTTTGTTCATGATATTGTAGAAGATGGAAAGGTGAACTTGGAGAAGGTTGACACTTTGGTGAATGTTTTAGATTCACTAAGAAAACTAGTGAGCACAAAGAAGTTCAGATGGTGTTTTGATTCCATGGGCCTTGGGGCCCCGAGTAGATGATCTATATGACTAGATCAACAGGTCTTCAACAAGTGAGAGAATGTTGAGATTAAGGTGTCTCAACCTTAAAGTCCTAATATTGATTTGATTAATGTATTATTGTATATATTTGTATTATTTAATTACCTATGGTGTCGTAATAAATTGGGACCCGTTGGTTGGGTGGCATCCCTGTTGGAGGTGATTGGATGACACATAATCACACCGAGTGGACATAGGCATCCCACTTTGGAATATTTGACCTATGAAAGATTCTATGATGAGTCATAAGTCATCTTCATGCATGGAGGAAGCTGGCACCAAAGATGGGTTATGACAAGGTGCAAAAGAATCGGGTATTTTAGGTCATTTATGATAGATTCTCTTACAGTTGTAAGAGCTATAAGTATGAGATATGCTATGACAGATTCTATGACAGTTGCAAGGCATCTTCTATAGTCTATTTTTAGCATATTTTAGGTGCCCAAGCTTGGAGAAAGAATATTGCATGTAATGAAAATTGTAAGGGGTGTAAGGGAATGTTGTACATGTGTCCAAATGCATGTTTATGGCATGGGATATTGTGCCATGTGGATTTGGATGCCCCTCTCCTTCTAGATGCTTCTTGAAGCTTGTATCTCTCTATATATTAAGTGCCTTGCATTGTAGAATAAATAGTTTTTTTGCAGGTAACAAAGTGCTACTAGTATCACTCCAAAAAAAATGTTTGTTCAAAGCACTTGTTGAAGAAAGCTTTATACTTGGGGTTGTATTGTGACTCTAGTTGAAGTAATACAATAGTACTGTTCTTTTGGAGGGTGGAATTTTTTACCTAAAAGGGTTTTCCCCACGTATATCTAGTGTTTGTTATATTTGTGTACTTGTTCTATTCCATTATTCCTATGTGTTTCTCATCACTGTAACTATTTAAGGTGTTAAAAGAAAATTTTGTAACTCTCCCCTACTTAGATTAGTGTAGGAAGCTCTTTTTGCTCACCCGACTTCCTTTCACAAAACCTACTTTTCCCGCTAATAAAAAACAATGAGAAATATTAATTAAATAATAAAAATATTATTTAATGAATATAGATTCAAAAAATAGGAACAATTGATCAAATATAAAATCAATTAATTATAGAAGAAATAAGTAGGATTAACAAAGTGTCAATTTTAGGTGTCTACAATATTCATTGACCTTGCAATTGTATTTGGTCATCCTGATATTGATATAAGTTGCAAGAATAGAGATCCACCAACACCATCATATTGCCTTTTTTTATTTTAAGATATTTAGATTCTTATATCTATCTAACCCAAAATTCCTCTAATTTTCTCTAACTTTGACTCAATATAGGCTTCTTCAAATATACATTTAAATTTTCCAAGATAGAAGCAAACTCAATTTCCTATTGGTTTTGGTGATACAAAGATCAAATAAATTTGTCTTGTTCTAAGTCATGGCTTCCCAAACATAACCATCCCATTAGTATGTCTCCAAAATAATCACCATGTGCCTCTTGTATTATGAGATTAGATTTTGTCATGTTTACACATTGCAGTAAGGAACCATCATAACCTCGATGATAAAGTGTATCTCTAAGAAGAGTGTAGTGTGAGGTTATCTTTCTAGAAATAATTTTTTTATAAGTTGTAAGGGGATTTAGCTCCTTTTTTGAGCCAATTGGTGACTTGGACAACATCTATCCCTATGAAATCAACTTCCACCATAAAATAGAAAGAAAATGTTAGTGAAAATAGTAAAAATATGATTTAGAAGCACAAAATATTATAATCCTATTAAATAATGGAACCTTTGAAATATTAGATATTATCATTGATTCATAGTAAAGTCATTAATTTATGATAGAGGGATTCAATTTTATACTTTTTATGAAAATAGAGGTTAATTCTACACACAAAGTTATGATTAAAATTTAGCATAATAACGACCTATAAAATTAATTCCCTATCAAAAAAATATTATAATGAACCAAAAATGCATTAGTAAGTGCTAGATGAAACCAATGAATTATAGTACATAATTGTTGAATTTGAGATATAGCTATTTAGTTGTAACTTGTAAACAAAAAAATCCCTAAAAAACACACAAGTTGATTAGTAGAAAAGGGACGTGGGTCCCATCAAGCATGCTAGAAATGGGTGCAATTGAAAGTGACACTATACTAGCAATCTAAAACAACCTAAATTGATAAATCACAAACAATAACAAACACTAAATATTAGACAAGAATAAAAGATTGCAACATAAAATATCAACTAATACTCTACGTTAATCTCCTAGTTGCGTGTTATGAATGTATTTTTTTCCCAAATTGCTTTAAGATGTTTGTGCTCAAGTTATCATCATAATAATACATTCAAGAAGTCAATAAAAATGGCTTGTATGTCCTTCAATTTATAATTTTTTAGAGGATTGGATGGAGGGATAGGATTTAATTCAATAATCAAGGGCTCACAATTGATGAATTTTCTTAAGCAAGGAGGGTTAGATTAGTGGCAAGATGGGATTAGATAACAAAGGTCACTCCAAGATTAGATTAGGAGATCAATGGTGGGGATTGGACATGGAAAATAATGGATGAATGAGATTTGATGGGGTATTACAAAGCAACTTGGAATAATTTTTTAAAAGGTACAATTTTGTGTGTCCCACACTCCTAAGTACGTGTGAGTAATTTTAAAACTTAATTTATTAAAAGAGATAGATTTCCCCATCCCCCAAGTACCTAGGGAAAAAAAAAGAGAATAGAAGCTTGGTCATACTTTAGAGTACCACTTGTCATGTACATGCAAGTACTTGGTATGATAAATGGATCCCCATGAGAACTTGGGTTGGTCAAATCCAAGGTTAATCATGGATTATCCCATGTGCACATGATTAGAGGGTAACTAGATGGTAATGGAGAATTAAGGGTGGATTATGAAAAGTGGACAAAGTGGCCATTTAAATATTTTTTTAAATTTTTTTTGGGAAGAAAGAGAATAAAGGGTCTAGATAAATAATTATCAAATAATTATTCAAGGGCTAGGTCTTAGGGATGGATAAGAAAATGGTTTTAGATGATGGAAGAGAATAAGGGGGAATATTAATTAAATAATTAAAATATTATTTAATTAATATATATTTCAAAAATAAAAATAATTGATCAAATGTAAATGGTCAATTATAGAAGAAATAAATGGGATTCACAAAGTGCCAATTTTAGGTGTTTACAATATCCATTGAAGTTTCCAATATATGAGGCCATCTTGATAATGATACAGGCTGCAAGAATAGAGATACACCACCACCATATCATAATGCCTCTTCTTTTATTTTAAGATATTTAGATTCTTCTACATCTAACCCAAACTTCATGTAAATTTGTCTAACTTTGACACGTAATAGTCTTCTTCAAATACACATTTAAGGTGTCCAATCTAGATGCAAACTCAGTGTCTTGTTAGTTTTGGTGATAGGAAGAACAAAGTAAATTGTATTGTTGTAAATCATGGCTTCCCAAAGTCATGCCATGCATGGATGGGAAAAATTTGTATAGATATCCATTGTCCTTGCAAATACATGTGACCATCTTGAAAATGATATAGAGTGTAAAGATAGAGATCATCCACCACCATCATAATATCTCTTCTTTTAATTTAAGATATTTTGATCCTTCTACTAACCCACCCTCTACATAACCATCCTTATCCATTATCCTTTCTAATTTCACTCAACATAATCAAACCACCTTACCCCTATCCTCCCCCATCCTCACCTACCCACCCCTATCCTATCCTATCCTATCCTATCTTGTCCTATCCTATCCTGTCCCAACTATCCAACAAAGACAAACCAAAAAAAACCATCAAATTGTTATCTCTCACAATACACATGCCCATCAAATCTTACTCACCCAACCTTACACACCCATCTCATCTTAGTCATCCACAAGTTACCAACCAAAATGACATTTCCACTCTATTATCAAAAGGAAAAAACAAACCAAATAAAAAATGTAAGGAACATCATATTATGCATGTCTGAAGTTCATGGAACTATTTTGGAGAAAAAAAAAATTCTCCAGCAAAAAAGACAAATCATTCAGTGTTCTTGAAAAATAGAGCTTGAGAGGATGTTTACCATGGCCCACATGTCCAAAATAACTTGTTAGGAAAGGCCAACATGTCCTTTTTTACTCAGATCATCCATTAGAAAATAATTTATTCTATAAAATCTTCTAAACCAATCAAATATCATGTTTGAATAAGCAAGCAAGATCCTTTTATCGCCGCCATATCTAAATTAATCTAAACGAGTTTTAATACAAATAAATTGAAATAAACCAACCTTAAAACACTTTCCAAAGTTGTTTCAGTCGGATCTTACCTTCAAACAAATGAGTTTTGGATGACCTTGAATGCAACATTGAGGACTAAATTGAATTTCAGCTTGACATATCATCCTCAGACTGATGGGAAGATAGAGAGGGTGAATAAGGTAGTCGAAGACCTCCTCCGAATGTATTGTATGAACCAACAGTATAGGTGGGAAGAATATTTTCCTTTGGTAGAGTTTTCTTACAAAAAATCCTATCATACATCCTTAGGCATGGCAACATTTGAAGCCTTGTATGGACGAAAGTGTCATACCCCCATCAATTGGGATAAACTAGAGGATATGATCATAGTAGGACCTGAAATGCTTAAGGAAATGGAAGAAAAAATTAAGAGCATATTGAAAGAGGTGGAAACCCAACAACAGAGTTATGCCAATAAGAACTGAACTCTTAGACAGTTCGTAATAGGGGACAAAGTTTTCTTGAGAGTTAAACCTAATAAAAGTTCTATTTCTTTTGGAAAGTCTTCCAAGTTGTTCCCAAGATATGTGGGATTGTTTGAAGTCTTGGAAGTGATCAACCAAGTTGCTTATAGACTAGCTCTACCACCTGCTCTGGCTCGACTTCATAATGTGTTTCATGTTTCCTTGCTTAAGCCATATCATCCTAATGTGACTCATGTACTTGATTGGCAATCCTTGCAGGTATAAGATCCAAAAGTGGTGCTAGTGGAGCCCATTAGAATTTTGGATATAGATGCAACATTAGGTTGTGAAGCAAATATATTGCTCAATTTAAGGTCCAATGGGACTAGTACACAAAGGACAATGCTACTTGGGAGGATGCAGAAGAAATATAACACTCCTTTTCACATTTGCTTTCTTGAAAGAGAAACTCAATAATTTTGTTTAAATTTTTTGAATTGAGATACTATGATATTTCATGCTTTAAAAATCTAATGTTGAAATAGACATACATTTTTGATCTGATGTTGAAATAGACATATATTTTTGATCTAATGTTGAAATAGACATATATTTTTGATGTGATGTTGAAATAGACATATATTTTTTATGTGATGTTGAAACAAACATATATTTTTGATGAGATGTTGAAATAGACATGAATGTTCAAAATTTGATATAATGATCTTTTATTCGACTTACTAGACATTGGGATGATGTCTCTTCCAAGAGGGGAAGGATGTCATAACCCAATTTTATTGCATATTTATTATAATATGATAAGTGGAATTATTGAAGAAATTCAATAAATATTAAATGAATATTCTAGAATATTCAAAAATTGAACAAAAGAAGTTGACTAATGTTGACTTTGTGATTTTCTGAAAATTTATTTTAATATATGTTACCAAGAATTGAATGTTACTGATCAATTTTCAAGTACAAGTGTGTGTAGTTGCAGGGTGACAAGTTGAAGGACAAGAACACAGTTGAAATAAGATTGTTTATCTGGATTGAACGGTAAGCTAGTTTGAATCTAAGTGGACACACTGTAATGGCATGTTGAATTGCATTTGAACTAAATTGTATATATAAGAGAATGCAATTTCCTGACTTGAACTATTTTAATGTTTGAAAATGAATAGTTTGTAGATTAAATTTTCTATTCAAAACTTTGTGATTTGAAGGAAACAAAAGTGAGCATTTGTAAAGAAAAATATTTTCTTTAGTGTATATATATACATGCTCGAAATGAAAATTAAAGTTCCTTACTTTAAATGTTAGTGTTGGAACCTTTGAGTCATTCGAAAATGAGTAACTTGTATATAAATGCATATATATATATGTGTGTGTGTGTGTGTAAATCAAACACACACACACACACACATATATATATCGATACATATACATATGTATACATATTCAAATTCTTATTGAATTCAAATGGATAACCGATATATTATGAATCAAACTATGGAAATCAATGAAAAATCTTAAGGCAAAAATCACGATGGATGTGGCCTGCCAAATCATAAAGGAAATACTCAAAATAGAGGTCGACTGCTATGGCAGGTAACACCCAGCCGCATGCAAAACAAAAAGGCATTTTGTTTCCATTTTGAAAGGAAAAGGGGAAGGGAAAAAGGATAACGAACTTTGGGAAAGATTCATTCCACAGTAAGGAAAAAAGAAGAGAAAGTTAAAGTATTAGAAAAATCAAAGGCAAGCCTCATTCAAGCTTGATTATTGAGGTAATTTGATTCCTTTGAAGTAATTCAATTTTAATAACTTTATTTTGGAAGTCACTGTACTTTTAAAAAAATTCAATAGGAATAGTATAATGTATTCTTGTGACTGTGAGTTTGACCTTGAGCTGAGTATAATGTTTGATCAACCACCTTTTGGGGTTGCATGGCCTACGACCTGCTTGTAAAGAAGTCTTTTTGATAGAGCCTTATCAGCTGGATCGAGGCTTGAGAACCTTTTAGGGTGCAATTGTTGTGTTAGCCGCACAATTGTGTGAGCCATATTATGACGATTAGAATTATATTTTGATTGAATATGTTTTCATTATTAACTAGTATTGTATAGTTTGAATGCCAAACCCATGTAAGGGGTGGGTATGTGCAGGATCATGATGGGCCACAAAGTGGTGATATGATGGGTATGTGTAGGGTATGTGGCTGATGACTTTTTTTAACCCAAAATTGATGAATTGATGAAACGAAAAGGGTTTTTAAAAGATATTCTCAACTTTCCACCAATATAAATTATGCTTTACTTTTAATTTAATAAATAATTATTATTCATTTTCTATTTGAATTACGACTAAAGTCCTGATTGATAGGTTGATTGAAAAATATCTATAGCTTTCAAATGGTGTCATATTTTTTGAATCTGAAACATGCCTCACATTCTATGATTTTCATAGTATAGGATTAAAAAAAATTGAATTTCATGAAGTTTTGACCAAGTTAAGGTGGTCAGACATATGAGTTTTTATATTTTTTAAAGGTTGTAATAAAAAAATCATAATTAATTATTTACTTGGAAAAAAATTACAAAAAAATATGCATCACATTGGGACATGAGTCCTCTACTTAGATATAAAATATTATAAAAGAATACTATCATTTTATTGTGGTTAGGGTGGTCAGATAGACACCTACTTCTTATTTTTTCCCTGAAATTTAAGTGCTACTGCATTGAAATTTCATTTCACCAAATAGATTTAAAAAAAAAAATCCTAGTAGTTTAGAAACTACATTCAATTTTCTATAGATTCTATTCTTTCATATTTTTGAAATAAAATAGATAACTTATTCAAATTTTTACGTCAAGTTTCCTAACTCTGATTTTTTTGAATTTTATCGCCACTTAAGGGCCTATTTTTTCCATGATGATCCTGCACATACCTGGGTATAAACCCTATGCAAATATATTTTTGAAACATACTATCTATGTTTTCATTTATCTATGTCACCCTTCCATTATCGGCTGAGACGAAATGGTAAGAGGGTCGAGTGTATTTCTTTAAAATAGTGATCAATGTTACATATAGAGGCCACCATCAATTTGGGAAGAAGATGGATGATAAGGTCTAGTTACTTAAACCATGATAGGTACTCTCTTTAAGATCGATGCTATTATTCTATTGAAAAGAATACAAAAGAGTTTGCATGTCAAAACTTTTTTGTGATATAGACCTAGCTAGATTATGGGTAGACTTGAAACACGACCTGTGGTCGGTTTAGGAAAAGATGAACCTGTCATGTAGGGAAGTCGGTTGTAGAATGACCAAGAAGGCCTTGAATATGGTCTAGAAAGGGCACAGGTTAAGAAGGAAACCCTGGTAACCTTAGAGTTAAGTATGGATGCCCTGTTTCAATCAACCAGTATGTTGAACTAGTTCATTAAAATATTTGTATGATTGCTCTTGAACTTTAATTAATATTTATATGGAACAATGGAAATTATGATAGTCTAATTTGTTAGAGTAAAATTAACTTGTTCTATTTGAAATGAAAGACAAGATAGTTGTAGACAATACTTCTACTGAAAACCAACATTGTTATTTCTTTGTTCATTGAAATAAAACTTGTTCTATTAAAAAACAGTGAATGTTTTGTTGGAAAATGATGTTTTATGTCATTAAGTGGAACTGTTTGGTCTGAAACAGTAAGGTAATGATGAAGATAGTGAATAATCTTTTGTAAATGACATTGTTTTGTTGATTAAGTTATCATTGTAGCTGTAAATAGCTTGTTTTATATATGTTTAGTAGGAAACAATACTTGTTATGTTCAAACAATGAATGTACATGTGAGAACAAATTTCTTTATAACTATTTAGTAGGAAACAATACTTATTCTATTCAAACAAAGAATGTACATATGTAAACAACTAGATTTAAAACTTTTTAGTAGGAAATAATACTTGTTTTTTTATAAAAAATGAATGTTCAGATGTAAACAACTTGTTTTATGACTATTTAGTAGGAAACAATATTTATTCTATTCAAACAGTGAATGAATGCTCTTAAGTAAACAACAATGTTGGAGAAACACAGTAGTGAGAATGCAATAACAGTATGTGTGAAACTTTTAACATAGAATTTTTTTTTCTTTCTTTATCTTGACAAGAAACATCAATTGAAATACTATTTTAAGATTGCAATCTGAGTTAATCATTATTTCATAATGTATGCAAAAACTATAACATTAGTAGACACATATATGTGTATGCACATAGACTTCATCTATGTACATACACATACTTGTGGCATACCTTCTTTTGTTTTTAGTACATTTTTAGAAGGAAAATGCTTAAGACGTTAAGTAGATATAGTCATAAGAATGATATGACCGATTGTTGAATTACTTTGTGAATCATAAATTTGATTTCTGATTAGAGTATAAATTAGTATTTTGTTTCTTGTTTTGAATACATTTGGGAAGAATATTTTAAATACTCAAATAAAATAGTGATACCTTAGTTTATTAGAGCACCTATGGGTAGATGTTGCTAGAGAGTAGATAGATCTTATGAGATGTATAGTAGAAAGTTACCTTTTGGGATGGGTGTCAAAATGGAGTTCAGAGAGTATAGGTTTGCTTTACTAGAACCTATTATTTGATGTCGTTGCAACACACTTATTATGCTTGGCCAAGCAATGTAGTTCATTAATGTATGTATGAATGAACTCTGTGATTTCACTCTCTTCCATTCCTAGCATAGATCTTTCACTTTCTTCAATCTAACTTTTAGATAGAAATTACATGTTGATATATGGGCACACACCAGATTCCACCTTGCAGATTGTTCTCTTGTTAAACTTTCCATGCAGGGTCAAGCATTCTTCAAGTCAAAAGAATATCAAGGAAGTGTAATCTTCATGGTTGGGTGGTAAAGCACTTCAACTATGTTCTCGTCCACCATTGCAGGAAAGCATTAAAGAAGAACCATAGTTGTTCTCAAAACTATTATAGTCTATGATGTAACTTGATGTAATTCATTCATGTACTTGATAAAAAATGTACTATGTAATGACATTGTGGCCTTAGGAGCCAAGTAAAACTTGATATTGTAATTTGGCTTTTGAAGTGATTATAATAATCTTTGACTCATTTTAAGTGGGCATGTGTACAGCTATGATTGACTTTAGCCACTAGCTATTCCTTTTTAATTTGGAGTATATTCATGTGTCATTTACACTTTAATATTAATTAAGCAATAATTTGGAATGGATTATTACAAATGTTTATATTTACATGAAATTGAATTTGAGCTTTATGTAGAGATATGGTGATAAGTATTTATTTTCTGTCATATGTTGTTTATTATTCTTTGGTGACAACATGGAGGTTACTTGATCTCAAGTTCTTTTGTTGAGTGTAGAGAAATTGGGAGAGCTATGAAGATTAGTGGTGAGATATGTGTTGCAGTATATTTGTTTGTAGATTTTGTATATCTTTGTGAATGTTCCTTGTACTACATTATGGGTATCTGCAGGATCATGGTGCGCCAAAAAGTGGCAATATTATGAGGGTATATGGCTGATGACTTTTTTTTCACCCAAAATTAATGAAACGAAAAGGGTTTTTAGAGGAGATTCTCAGCTTTCCAAAAATATAAATTATGATTTAATTTTAATTTAATAAATAATTATTATTCATTTTCTATTAGAATTACAACTAAAGTCTGATGGCTGTTGAAAACATCTATAACTTTCAAAAGTGGTCTTTTTGAATCCAAAACATGCATTCTATGCTTCACATACTATAGGATTAAAAAGAAAATTAAATTTCATGAAGTTTGACCAGTTAAGGTGGTGATGATTTTTTATATTTTCTAAAGTTGTAATAAAAAATCATAATTAATTAGTTTGGAAATAAATTACAAAAAATGTAATCATCTAGACAGTCCTCTACTTATATATAAAATCTTAAAAAAATATTATCATTTTTTATTAGGACAGGGTGATCAGACAGACACCCTCTTATTTTTTCCACTCAAATTTAAATACTCGCATTTGAAATTTTTCACTCAAATAGATTTTTTTTATTTTAAATAAACCTAGTATTTTAGAAACTACATTCAATTTTCTACAAATTCTATTCTTACATATTTTTGAAATAATATAGATAACTTATTCAAATATTTACGTCAAGTTGCCTAACACTGATTTTTCTGATTTTTTTGCCACTTAAGGGCCTGTTTTTTGCACGATGATCCTGCACATACCCTTATATTAGTTACAAATTATATGTGATGCTATTTGTAGACTTGGTATGCCATGTAGATTTTTAGATAAATGAGTGTAGTGGGAGTTTCTAGATGTGTATGTTCTTCATTGACATTGAGAAGTTTAACACATGAAGCTTTTAATTGCAATTTATGGGTTGGATATTTTGTTGGCATGAGTTCTACTAATGTTTGGATACCTTTGAGGTATGGATGATTGGATGGACTAGAATGTTGTGGTTATTATTTCTGGTCATGTGGGTTTTATACCTCTGACAAGAAATTGGAGCCTTTGTTATCATTTGGATTTGATGCTTGTGTTATTGGAATTGGTGCATCTACACCTTGTATTGTTCCTTTTCTTCCATATGTGGCATATTGGAGGATGGGAGGAGTTATTTCTTGGGATTGTAATCACCTTGGGGTGTGTGCAAGAAGTTGAGTCCAATTTTTGGCCAAAAAGTGGAAGTGTTTTCCCTGATTTTCAGTATTTGACACATTTGACCTTAAAATTTGAAGCACTTAGAGATGAAATCTTTAAAAAAAGTCACTAATCATAAAATCTAGTGCTCAGAGTCTAGTTTCCAAATATGTAATTTATTTCAATACCCAGATTGTACATATTGAGTTTTAATAGGCATTTCTAAAAACCACTATTTAAAAGTCATTTTTTTTTACCATACCATGCACATGTACAACATCCATATTTTGACTTAAATTATCGTATTTTTCTAAATCCTTTTGGGAAAAGTTTTATGACTCACTAAAACTTGTTCTTGATATTTTTTTGTAATTTTTTATTGAATTTTTTTTTTGTTAAATTTTTATTAGGCAGATTTGTCGTTTTGAAAAATCGTCGTGTACGACATGCATGAATATTCAACATCATTTCGATTTTTTT
>VDFB02000363.1:59945891-59969195 GCA_007258455.2 Sequoia sempervirens | reverse complement strand
TAAGAAATTTGTCATATTGGGACCCCTTAAGAAATCGATTTATGATTTAAGGTGATAAGATGGCTTAAGGGGATCTAGATGCCTAGTGAGGTCCAAATTTAGTCATACTATAGCCTCATTGGTTCCATCTAGCTCTGGGTCAAAAGTGTTTACACCTCTAATAAAAAAAAGTATCATGATGTTAAAAATGAATCAATCTATACATATCACAAAAATAACAATAATCTTAAATGTAACCCATACTCTAACAATAGTAGAATGCTAAATGATCCCCACCCCTAACCATATCCTAATTGAATTGCGAACCTAATTGAAACTTAATTAAATTATAACCTTTACCTAATCTTAAATGCATTCCTATATTATATTATATTTAAATTAATTTATATTTGTATTATAATTATATTAATATTTACTATATATTCCTAATTGTAACCTAACTATTTACTACAAACCTAATTGAATCTTAAGCCTAATCCTCATTAAAACCCCAAGTAAATTGTAGCATTACCTATCCTTAATTGTAATCTTATATTATATTTTATGATATTAAATATTTATATTATTTAATATATTATATTAAATATAATATATTAAATAATATAAATATTTAATTATATTTCTTTTATATGAATCATCCTCCTATTTCTAAATTGTAATAATAGCATGTAGTTCCTCCAAACTATCATCATGTACCTCCTCCCTTTCCCATGTAATAGGTGTACCTTGTAGGTGTTAAATGGTTCCATCTTGGTCTCCTTATTGATGCATTTCTATCCTTTCACATAAATCTATATAGTATCAAAATATAAGTAATTTTATGGTTATTGAATCTCTCTTAATTGTTAAAGAATCCATTATGATTGAGGATGGGTGGATTATTATCTAGGATCACATCTTAAAAGTCCTATAGAGGTCATGTGGTATGTTTTTCTTAATACATATATTCCCATACAAACCTCTTTCCATGTATTATGAACTCTCCTATATAATAGACACCTTCCTAGATTTAAATTTCATATGATATATATGTACCCAAGTGTTTCCAATTGGAATTGCTATAATTATACTTTTATGGCATTCTAGATATTCAAAATAGTTTTCATAAATCTACAAATAGACCCATTCTTGACATTGAACCTACATAATTTTTAGGTATGTCAAAAAGAAGATTAAGTCTAGGGTTCATAAATTTCAAATGCTTTAGTGTTATGGGTTTAACAAAAGCTTAGGGTGAGAGTTGGGAATTTCAAGCCCTTGGCATAATTTAGACTTGCAAGTTAGTGTCGATTGGAATCGATTATCTGCGATGTTTAGATTTCACAATTTGCTAACTAAATTTGCAAACAAACATCAAGATAAACTTTATGAATTTTAACTATTCTTTAACATATTGATTTCTAATCTAATTATAATTTAATATTGAAACTAAAGTTTAATATATATCGTTTTTTCCATACAAAGTAGATAAAATTTAAAAAATTTAAGCAATGTGAATGACTTTTTTTGAGCTCGAAATTACCTAGTTTTCAAAATCAAAATGATTTGTTTGATTCCAATTTAGGGTTTTAACAATTTTTTTTGTTCCAATTCAATTTAGGGTTTCAATTTTAAACAATTAGGGTTTTTCATGCAATTTTTTCATTTCAATTCAAACTAGGGTTTTCAAATTCATTTTTTTTCGTTTGATTTGAATTCAGGGTTTCGAAAAGCTTTATTTGAATTTGTAAATGCAATGTTTTTATTTCATTTCGATTTCTAGGGTTTTGAAATGCAATTTTTTATTTCTTTCAATTAGGGTTTTCAAATTCAACTTTTTTTTGGGTTTAATCAAACAATTTAGGATTTCCAGCGGTTAAATTTTGTTTCTAAAACACAATTCAAGGTTCATTTTTTTTTTTTTATTAAAAAACCTTTAAGTTTCATTGCATTTTTTTGTCTATTTTTACAAATATTCAATTCTACTATAATAGTTAAAACAATGCTTAAACGTGAAATAAATTAAAAAAAAAATGCTAAATTAACTTTTTTTTTCAAAATTTCAATTCAAAATAGAAAAATGCAAAAAAATGGCATGTAGGTGGGTACCTGTTGCTGATCGTGGGGGTCGTTGTCACTAGTACTCGGGGTCTCGTCCGCTGAGCAGTGAAATATGTCTTTTAAAAAAAAAATATCAGTATAAACCGGGATCCCGATTTATAAAAAATGGGATCCCAATTTCTATAAATCGGGATCCCGTTTTTTATAAATCAGGATCCCTTTTTTGACAATCGGGATCCCGTTCCTTTTCCTTTGGTTCAAGGTCCTATGGGAAATGGGATCCCGAGTTTTAAAAAGTGGGATCCTGTTTCGTCTCAGGCTTGGGATCCTGAACCGTAACGGGATCCCGATTTTTAAAAATCAGGATCCCGTTTATTAAAATCGGGATCCCATTTCCTCAGTGCCGATTTCAATTTTTTGGTTAAGGAAAAAACTTCCATGTTTCGTGGACTCAACTTTGTGCACTTACCCCTTGGTTTTATTGTAGGCATCTTGATGGAGCACGAGAGCATGCTAGAGATTCATGTGGTTTCATGTATGGTTATGATTATGCATTTCATTGATTGAAACTTATGCAATGTATACAACAAGTGGAAGAATGTTAGGAAAAAAGTGTTGTACACCTCAAGCACAAGAATGAAATATTTTTATTGTGTAAATAAATATTTATTTGTGTTGCATTTATGAGATGTGTTTAGCCACATTTAGTATTTTTTGGGTCCACTTGTAAAGCTGTACATGTAACATTAGCTTAGTTATTTTATGTTGATATATAGAATAATTAATTATTATTTGGAAAAAATATTTAATATCATGGAAACTTAGTAAAAAAAAGTAAATGTGGGGTTGATTGTTTTGTGTAGTCACAATTTTGAGGCACATAATTTTATCTTACCATTTGGTTTTATTTGTTGGAATTGGTTATCGTTAATGTTAAAAGAGTATGAGATCATTAATGTTAAAAGAGTATGAGAGATTGTTAGAATATTATCATTGATGTCAAAGGTGAGAATATTTTTTTTCAATATCTAATAAAATTTATGATGGAAAAGGCCAAATTCCACTAATTGATGTTCAAAGACCAAGTAAAATAAGATTGAGAAGATGATAAAAGATGAAGTGTGTGATTGGAGCAACAAAATATATATCAATAATGAAATGAATCATATATCAATGATGAAGTAAAATGAATTCAATAAAGGATTGAATCAAATATCAATAAGGGAATTTAAATAAAATATATATTATTCAAAGCACTTCTTACATGATAAAGAAATTAATTAATTAATCAAATATTAGTTTTAACCAAAAGTCACAATGGTATGGTGAAGGGTTGTGTCTCATGATGAAACATGATATATATAAGAGAAGTCATTCCATGAGATATTATGTGGGAAATTTTTATCATTCAAGAGTGAGTGAGGAATAACAAAAAGGGAGGATGGTTTTATCATTCAAAGAAGAAGTGGATGAAATTAGAATATGTAGCATGAAGTAAATACTTGAGGAATATAGAAGAATGAATTGAATGAATATTAGTAATTGAAGATCTGGTTAAGAATAGTCAAGAGACATGTTGAAGAGCTATGACCATTTAAGAATAAGAAAATAATATAAGATCATTCAAAGGCAACCATTAAGGAGAAATAAAAAGGAAAAATAAAAAATATTAAAAGGAAGCAATTAGTCTTAACAAAAAGAAATATCAGACATATCATTTTAAAGAATTATATCTTTTTAAAGAGATACAATTCTTCATATATATATATATATTTATAAAACAACAACAACAACAACAACAACAATAATAATAATAATAATAATAATATATTATTGTGGATATGTGTGAAAAGGTAGTGATCAAGTTTGAAAAGGAAACAATTATTATTTAAGAGGATTCATGACTATTTGAAGGGTCATTATCTTTGAAAGGATGCATCTCTTCATAGAAATATGAAGATACAATTTAGGGAATAAGAAATGTGTGAGAAACATGGAATAAGTGTAATATCATACAAGAAAATTTATGAAGAAAGGAAGTGTGTGAGACACAAATATATATCATTCAAGAACAAAAATATATAAGAAAAAGAATATATACAAATTTGTGTATGAATATTTAAGAAATATAATTATATGCAGATTTATGTGTGAAGATTTTGAGGAAAATAATATAAAAGGAGATTATTAAAGGCTATTTGTAAAGAATATTTATTCTCAAGAAGACAATATTCTATTGAAGAGGTTGGTGCCCCATATTGATGAGGCTGGTGCCTCATATAAAAGATGTTGGTGTCTCTTGTTGAGTTGGTGCTCAATTGTGGGGATTGGTGTCTCTAGTGGGTTGGTGCCTACAAATTCTACAAGTGGGGATTGGTGTCTCCAATGGGTTGGTTCTCACAAATTGTATACGAGGGGATTGATGTCTCCTATAGGTTGGTTCCTACAAATATTGTAAAAGAGATTTATATAAAAAGTAATATTTTTTCATGGTTTTCTCCTGTAAGAGTTTCCACGTAAATCATGTGCTCTTCTTGTGTTGCATAATTGTTAGATCTTATATGAATGATATTGTGCAATTAGAATTATTATGGTTGTTAGTATAAAAAATAACGAATTATCTTATATTGATTCACCCCCCTCTTAGTATAAGCATGTTCTCATCAATATTTGTGTAAGCTTGGTTCTATAAAAGTGAGGACATGTTTAGTGGTTGAGGTTGGCTAGTTGGGGTTTTGACTTGGTTGTTACTATATTGATTCTTCTTCTCATGAGTGCATATGTGCAACATGACATGGGATACATGTGTATACATGCTTGGTGTTGGTTTATGGAGCTTGATCATGCTTTGGTGTTAAGATTTTAATCACTTGAAAGTAGCTGCATTCCCCCCTCCCAAATTAATTAACGAGGGAGTGCAAGGGGGAAGATCCCCTCTTGCAGGATTTGGGGGTTACCCCCTTGGTGGGGGCTTGGGGGTAGACCTCACAGTGGGGGTCTAATGGTCGCTAGGTTAGTGCCCTTGAAGCAAAAATTACCCATTTTTATTAAAGGAATTTTGTAAGTATTTTTGGTTGGAAATTAGTTTTGCAATTTCCCAAAACAAATAATTTCTTGCTTTAGAGGTGAAGAGTCATGCAAGAATTTGAATCTGTATGCAACAATTAATGCATATGGAAGTTGGACTTGGTTGCAACATGAATGTGAACAACATGTAATAGCTTGTGAAATTGAAGTTAGCAGGTCATGCATTGAAAGAACACACAATAGTAGCACATAGGTAGTGGATCATGGTTTGTGTATGAGCATGTAGCAACTCAATTTACACAAATAGATTTTAGGAATTTTGAGTTACATGCAGTTGGAATATTGCCACAGGTTAAGGAAATATTGTAACTCTATTTTTCTAGAAATTAATAAATATTGAATAGCTATTTTGTGTACATAACCCGCATTGGGTAAACCGTGTTAATTTTTTTGTCTTTGTGTAATTTATTTTGTTCTTTAATTTTGTGATCCAAAATGGTTAATTGGTAATTCATATTTCTCCATTCCACTTGGACACATGGAGGATGCATTGGAAGAACATGATATTTCAAAAGTGTTCATGAAGACTTTGTACGTGTATTGTAATGTTTTATTGTTGAATAATACCTTGAGTGTGGATGCTTTTGGAGGCTAAGTTTTTCCCTCTATGAGGGTTTTCCTAGGGTATATAATATGTTATCTTGTGGCATGTCTTTGATCTTTGCATATGGTTGTTTTGTAAGGTTGAATCCATGCTTTTCTCTCACGATGTTAAATAGAAAATGGTTTGATCAACATGCATGATATTTCTAATGGATGTTTATAAAATCAAGCCAATCTTTTTCATATAAAAACCATAAAATATTTTGTAAAATATTATATAAATATAATATAATATTTAATACAATATAATTATTTATATTAATTTTATAATGAATAATTTAATTGAAAATTTGACATTAATATAACAATATAAAAATAACCATTAAGTATTTGTTTAAGAGTTATTTTATTTTAAACTTAGTAATTACTTCAAATTATTCTATTCCATCTAAAAAATGTAAACTCACACGAGTGTCTAGTAAGTGGACTATTCCACATTCACTATGACATTCTATATATTTTAATTTTTCTTGGATTCATCTCAAAGACTCATCTAAGCCACACAATCTAACTAAGTGAAGAAAATCACAATAGAAAATGTGCTATTCCAACAAACAAAGAATAATAAAAATACAAATATGTGAAATAAAAATAGTATATTCTATATGCAAGACTATAATGCAAATATACTCATTTACAAATTCAAAGATGCAGCTTTACATATACTACACAATGAGCATAAATAATGCACATGCATTGAAATGATACATTTTTCACATTCCAAATATATTCAAATGAAAATAGAAGTTTTAGAATATTTAAATTTTTTGATCATGGTAATTGAATTTTTTATTTAAATTGAAAATTAGGAGCAAAAGTTGTATACTTACTTTTTGTTCAAGAGATGTGTATAATTTGCTAAATACAGATATGAACAATGTAGTCTATAATCAAATACTCTCAGACTTCACTCTTGCATCTTGAGCAGATTTGTGAATGATAAGTTTCAACCCGTAATGTGTTCACATGACATTGGCATTAAAGGTCTTATGCATACATTTTTTGAGAATTTAATTTGACACTTTTGAGATCATTTTAGAGCTTTACACTTTAGCGAAATTTATGCTTCATATATGAGAAATAGAAGTAAGGGGTGTGTGTCCCATTAGTGGATTGTTGATATTTGTTTCGGTAATTGTTTGTGTAAATGAAACAAAGTAGCACACACACATTAGGGAGTGTGGTAGGAGTTAGGGAACAATGTCATCAATACTTATAATATTTAACAACTAGCATATCTATATTTAGAAAAATCTATGTAGAAGCTGTCGAGAGATATCATTTTTGAAATGCATGTTTAAAAATATTAATATATAAATTATATAGATAATTATTTTTTTATTATTATAATACTATTATTTTATAATTATATTATGATAACTGAATTGAAGTTAAACACATGTTAAAAACTTAAAATAAAAAAATATTGACCATAACAAATGAAACACGGATGGGTGGTAGGCTAATGTTGACACCATGCCACAAAATTGACAAGGTTACAAAGAGTAAATGAACTAGTTAAACCCAACTCATCATTCCTCTAAATTTGTCTTTATGTGACATAAAAAAGCAATTATACTGGAAAGGAAAAAATAATCAATCAGTATTTTTGAAAAACAGAATCTGAGAAGACATTTACACTACTTCAGTATGACCAAAATACCTACAAAAATAACTTGCGAGCTAAGATCCACAAAGCAATGATACTCCTAAAGAAAAAACAATGTCAATTTTTTAAAAAACAGAACTTGAAAAGACTTTTACAGTACTTAAGTATGATCAAAATACTTGCAAAATAACTTTCAGCTAGGACCCACAAAACAATAATATTCAAAAGGAAAAAACAATCAGTCAGTGTTCATGAAAAACAGAACTCCAAAAGACATTTACAATACTTCAGTATGACCAAAATACCTAAAAAAATAACTTTGACTCACATGCACTATTTAACTCAGACCATCCATTAGAAAATCATATATTCTGCACAATATTCTGAACCAAACAAATCACGTGTTTGAAACAAACCAACCTTAAACACTTTCCAAAGTTGTTTCAGTCAGATCTCAGCGACTTAAATGGAAGGAAATACAGATAATTTTTTAATCTAAAGAATTTCTTTATGTAAGTCAGTCGTAAAGGAATCAAAATCTGGCCAGCTTTTAGCCTTTTCATATCTTTTTACCTACTCCATCCTGTACTTCTTTGTTGTTTTATTTAAAGTATCATATTCTTGCTTCCAAGGTTTTTTGGGTTTTATGTTGCCATATAATATAAATTTGTTTATGATGATACACAGTTTCAGGCTTTTACTTTCCAGAGATTTTGGACTGTGATTTGGTTTCACTTATTTTATGTGTGAATACGTTGTATATTATCTTTTAAATATAAAATAATATTTTGCAGTCATGCATATTTTTTGTTATTTAATAAAGTATTCATAAAAAAATTGTAGTCTGATTCATATTGTTTATTATGTTGTTGTTATTGTAGTTTTTTTTCTTGTTCAGATTTGAGGATGTGATATTATTTCAGTAATCTTCAAATGAGAGATACAACCACACTATAACATCTTGAATATTGATAACACCCTAACAATACCATTGTACTTGTAAAATAATCTCATAAAGCTACTATGCCTCCAATTTATAGAGAAATAGCAAAGGAATACCACAAATAATTTCTCAAAACAATGTACAATCAAACCATGGTAAATGGCGAAAATTCCCATGTCCAAAATAAAGAGGCATTTTTTATAATAGTAAATGTAACTCCCAATGAGTCATGAATAGCAAAAATAACCTCCATATTAATAATTGACAACATTTTTTACTTGTAATTCCTCCATAATGACCCATATCTTAGCGTGGGCATCCAATATCACCACCCAATTCATATGAGTCCCACCATTAACACTCAAGATGCTCCACTACTCAATTCTCATTCCAAGTTGATAGATTTGCTAAAAATAGTTTTGTAATCACCTCTACCAACTCCACCTCCTTTATAAATGGATATGCCAACTAATATTGAGATTTTGAAGGAATCCAATTTACAAATTAATTTGAGTTACATCTTATGTGTCTAAAGATTCTTTTTAAGAGTCTTAGAGGCACATGAATAATGCATATAATTGCAAAGTAAATGACACCTTAATCCTAAAAAGGTTATCTAGATAAGTAAGCCAAATACCAACAATTTACCAACCTTAAAGAAATGGTTTACTCCTTTAACAAATATTAATTATAAAAAGAAAAGACTATAACAAAACTTGCAATATTTGCATTTAGTATTATTAGATTTAAAAAACAACAATCAAACAACAAACATCAACAATATGACATAAACCAAAAAACTCAAAATCACTTATAAGAAATAGATTTAAATAATAAACAATTCTAAAAATTAAATAATAATAATAATTAATTAATTCACCATAAAATATATTTCAAATATAAATTCTAATATAATTATATTATAATAGAGTTTAACTTTCTTTACAGTTAGATTTTTATAATGCAATTTTTAATTTTAATTGATTAAATCTATTTAACTAAAATACCTTAAGTTACACATAATTAAATCTCTACACTATGCAACTCAAATTTTAGGCAAGAGTGTCCAACATTAATACATTAACATCATGAAGAGGCTTCAATTAATAGTGTTAAAATTTAAAACTCTTATAAGGAAAATGTGAAATGGGACTGCACCTCTCATTTTGTCTATGAATAGAGATTTTGATGGATAACCATTGCAAAAAGGAAAAATGACATGGTGATGCCCAAAATTAATCATTTGAAATGGAAATACTATTTTAGTTATTAAGGTAAGAAACAAGGGGTTTCTTATGTTGTTTCTAGTAATATAGGTGTTGAGTCAATTTAAAAGGAAAAGCATGAGCAAAAGTGAAAGATATTTAAGAAAATACGATCTTAGAAAAAGTAACCATCTATTGCTTTTTTTTCATCTTTGAATTATTTTAATTGAATTTTTATTAAAAATATAATAACAAATATTTTGTTATAATTTAAAAGAATCATAAGAAGGTTGTATCAATTGATAATAACAAAATACTACATATTTTGTTAACAAGTATGATATACATGAAGTACATGATATGTCAGTTAAGCTTATCTAACTTGATAAAATATAAATTGAAGAGATATAAGATATGGAAGACAAAAAGGTGATAATATAAACAAGATAACAATTTCAATAATATACTATGCAATGAGCATAACTAAAAAGTAGGATACATATATTGAAATGACACATTTTTCACATTCCAAATCATATATTCAAATGAAACCAAACAATTGAGAGTACTTAAATTAGTATTTGAAACATTAAACAAATTGAAAAGTAGAGAAAATGTTGTATACTTATTTGTAATACAAGAAGAGTTGTGTATAATTGAAAATGCAAGTAGGAACAATGGAGCCCAAAACCAACTATTCTTTACCTCCAATCTTCTATCTTTAATAGATTTGTGAATTATTTTGACTTTAGATAATTCCAAGGAGTAGATAATGTCTCTTCTTTTATTTTATGATATGTAGATTCTTCTACATCTAACCTAGAATTCCTTTAAATTCGTCTGACTTTGATGCACAATAGGCTTCTTCAAATACACATTTAAATTGTCCAACCTAGATTCAAACTTAGTGTCTTGTTAGTTTTGGTGATAGGAAGAACAAAGTAAATTGTCTTGTTCTAAATCACCGCTTCCCAAAGTCATACCATGCAAGGATGAGAAAGCTTTTTATAGATGTC
This sequence comes from Sequoia sempervirens, assembly GCA_007258455.2. Classification (NCBI taxonomy): domain Eukaryota; kingdom Viridiplantae; phylum Streptophyta; class Pinopsida; order Cupressales; family Cupressaceae; genus Sequoia; species Sequoia sempervirens. The sequence continues at coordinate 59,958,692 of VDFB02000363.1, read as the reverse complement.
CATTGTCCTTGCAAATACATGTGACCATCCTGATAATAATATAAAATGTGAAGATAAAGATCCGCAACCACCATCATAATATCTCTTTTTTTTTTTTAAGATATTTAAATTATTCTAGATCTAATCCACCTAGATATAATTCTAGTTAATAATTTTTTTAGATAACTTCAACTAGATATTTATATAATTTGTGATCATAAGATAATGATTGAAGATCAAACTTCTCTCAAAAGAAAATAACTAAACATATATCTAATATTAATAAGAGATGTGAATGACCAGAGAGTTATACGTGTCTTTAAATGTAGGTAAAATAATTGCCTCCTAATCTCATAATAAGGAAAGTGTCTAAAAAGAAAATAGTTGCCAAATTTAGGTTTTGTTGAACAAAACTAATGAATATGATGCACTTGAGGAATATGGCGAGCAATATTTATATGAAGGGGGTGTGAACATACTCTAACCATGCCAAAGAGACCATTAACTTGTAGGTCAATTGGATTGTAGCATAATCTAGAGGCTGGATGATCCAATCCTTAAAATGAAGATATATTTTATGGTAGTGTTGAAGCTTTGCTAAAAGATGTCGTTAAGGTTCTAAACATTTGACCTTGTGTAGGATCTATAGATGTGATCTTTAATACCCATATTTATCCCCCTTGTAAAAAAAATGGTGCATCAATTGAAAAATAATGTATAGGAAGCCTATCCATGTCAATGTCTACATGACATAGCATGACAAAAGCCTTGGCATACCACTTCGAGTAGATCTCATGTAAAAGATAAAATGTGGTTACTCATAGTTATTATATAGACGTGTAATACTATATTTATTTCAGTGTGCTTAAAGGAATTTAGATAATTTTGTATTAATAATAGTTGAACCAACTACATTACATTGTCTGTTCAGATAGCCACAGTAAAGGAATGACTAAGAGACACAATTGAAGAACATCAATTCCTAACAAACTATAGGCCCACATTCACTTAAATGTACAAGATTATACAAAAAATATACAAAATATATACAGTTATGTGTGTTAGGGTTGTATACATAATATAAAAAAGTGCATAAGAGTATATTAGTTCATTTCCATTCCAACATTCTTGCTTTTACTATAATCCTCCATAAAGCCCCAGTTGGCCAAAGTATTGATGGCATCCATCTCACTGTGGGAGAAGCCCTCTTCAATCTTGTATTTGCGATTATTGAACAACTTTGATCCTCTCTCTTCATTGTTTCTCTTTCCTGTAGCCTCTTGTTCATTGAACTTGTTTTTGAAGGCCTCTAGTGCTTTCATGAAAGTCTCCAAACTTTGTTGTCCTTGCTACCAAGAATGTCTCAACTTGACCTCATTTCAATGGATTAGCACCACCCCATCTCTTAACAACTTTAAGAACTTGCTTTCAGCTACATCCAAGGTGGCAATTACTTGCAAGGAAAAATTAAATAACGCGAGTCTTTTGAATGACTTAGTAAATTCCCTCCAAACCCCACTATATTTGTCCTAATTTCTTTCCTTCCAAATGCACCAAATAATTTTAGTAGATAAGGAAAACCAAAACAAGTGCATTTCTTTACTCATCTTTTTACCATTAGCCATCAAAATTTCTTTACAGTTTACTTTCCCATTACTCCCCCAAATATTAAGATCATTACAAAACAAATTTCATATCTCATTAGCAAAAAAATAGTTGAAAAGAAAATATGATGTATGGTTTTAGAAACCCTGAAAATATTGCACAACTCAATGTCAAATTATTCAACTTATGAGAAATTTTTTGCAGCAAAACCAACCATCTAAAACAAGTTTTTTTTTTGCATCTACCATATTATGCCACAAAGAACATAATACCTTTTTCCTATCTTTAGTTTCCAACTTGGTTTTCCACACCTTATTAAGGTAGTCAGTAGGGGTATTAGAGTTATTTGTTTATTTATAGATGAGCTTAGCCTTAACCTCATGGAGAGGGAGAGTTCCTTTCCATAAGATATCAATAGGCTTCTCTTCCCACTTTTCAGGTATAGAGATTTGGAACCCAACTTTTACAAGCCTCTTTAATAATAGAGTAAGTTCTAAAGTTAGACTGGGGTAACCCATAGTCCTCTCTTAATTTGTTCCAACCTATCGGGTTTCCATTCTTTATGATATTGTTGAATGTTTTGATACCAGCCTAATACCACTTTTTGTAGAGCATCCCTATAGCAAGGCCAAAGGATTCTCATTATGCTCTAAGTTCCACTAAATGGATCTGCTAGGATGAATTAGATTACTATTGAGACCAATTACAAGAGGGCAAGTGAAGTTATCCCTAATTGATTCCCAAACTCTCCAAATACTCCTAAATACCATTGAACCTGCAAGAACTATTGGATACTTGGTGATGAGTAAATCACTAAAAGGTAGTGCTTTGTAGGACTTAGCAAACTTAGGGACTACTTGAGAGATGTTACTTCTAACCAATAATTTCCAAGGCTCATTCCCATCTAGGGCTTTGATGACCCACTTTGCAACTAGAGTAGTGCCATGTCTCTTAAGATATTTGAGGACCAAGCCCCCATTAGCCTTCTCCAAGCAACACCAACTTCCTAATTGACCGAATACATATTTCTTTTACCTTTCCCATCAAACCACACAAACCCTCTGATCTTCTTTTGTACCTCATTAACCGGATAGCTATTGAAGAACCATACAGATGCAAAGTACAAAGTGTAGGATGATAGGATTTTTTGAGACACCAAGATCTTACTAGATAATGATAGAAACTACCTATTCCACCCATTCAACTTCCTCTCAATTTTGGATTTTAGCCAAAGCCAAATTTCTCCCAGATTAGGTGACACAGAGAAGGGGATCCCCAAATATCTCACTTTCTTTTAGCCCCCCACTGGAAATCAAACTTGTGCAACTACCTAGGAGGTGCTTCTAACCATCTTAACATAATGGACTTCATCCTTGAATCTTTAGCACTAGAGGCTAAGTAGAATAGATTAATTTTATTCATTAAGTTGTGGGTGATCCCACAATACTGGTTTACAATTTTTGGCCAAACTGAACATTGAAATAACTTTTTCTAACTAAATCCTCACTTTCGGGCACCTATAGTGGCTAAACCGTGAAGAATTTGAAGATGATGCAAACTAGAGGTTTGTGACATTTTGTTTGTAGATTCTAAATATTTTTTTTTCAAAATTTTATGAATCAAATTGCATTTCTTTTTCCATCTCCTTTGAAAACTAGTTTTTTAAGTAAACACCAATTTTTAGGAGTGACACTTGACACCGTATACAACATAAAAATTTTTCCATGAAGGATTAAATTCTTTTTTTTTTTGAATTTAGATCTATAACTATGATATCTAGTGCTTCCAATTAGTTTCATAGTGTTTTATTGAATATTTTTTCCTTAATCAAGTTTTGAAGTCAAACCAATTACAATTCAGACATAGGCGGATTGTATACAATGTAACTTTTTTTGTATGTATCAATTTTTTTTTTTTTTGGTTGGATCAAGGACTTCAATATCTGGTGCACTCATTTTTTTTTATTTAATCTACTATTTTTCCACATGTGCAGAACATAGAGCTAGATTTTCGGTTAAAAACCTATGTTTAATAAAACTTTAAAAAAAACATAATAAAACCAAAACATATTAAAATTATATTCGTTGGATAGCTTGTTCCAAGGACTACCATCATCTAGTTGGGTTTGTGAAGTCTCCTCCATTTTCATCCTCAACCCAAGCTTCAAAGGGAAAAATTATGGAGTTTTTTGGTGCCAAAGGTTGAGAAGGTGGGAAAAGGGGGGTTTAGGCAAACCAGGGGGGTTCAAGTGACCCCCTTTCAAAAAAGATTTTCTTTGTGTTTTTTTGTGGGAATGGTGTGACCTTGCATTTAATGGGTTCACTCGAACCAGGGTTCTAGCGAACCCTCTTCTGGTTTGTTCGAACCCCCAAAAGCCAATTTTTTTTGCATAGGGTCATTTTTTACAACTTTTCCTTCCTCACTAGAATTGTAAACCACTTTTGTGGGTTTAGCCTTGTTCATGCTATCTTATTGTATCTCCACAAAGATATTGATGTCATCAGCAAGTTGAATATTCAACAACTCATTTTGGTCTAGAAGCACTAGCCCCCTCACCTTTGGGGAGTTATGATTATCTCTTAATAGATAGTGTAGGGCATCCGATGTAATGATGAATAGGGTAGGAGAAATGGTGATGGATCTATCTAATTGAAAGACCTCTAATCTGGAGCCATTAACCTCCACCTGAGTAGATGCATCCTTTAATAGAATGGCAATCATGCTTGAGAAAGCTTGGAGAAAACGAAAGGATTCAAGAGCCATTTTTAGAAACAACCATTTTGCCCTGTTATAAGCCTTTTCTTAATCCAACAATAACATTGCAACATTCTAGTGAGTCCATTTAGCCATATCCAAAGCCTCCTAGCTTATTAACAAGTTTTCAAGTATGTACATTTTCCCTTAATAAAACTAGTTTGGGTGGAGTTTATGAACTTGGGGAGAATACTAAACAACCTCAATGGTAGGACCTTGACAAGAACCTTGTAAGAGACATTCAACAAGGTGATGGGTCTCTAGTTCTTAATCAAGGTCTTGTCCCCTTCTTTTGGTAGGACTTTAATGAGGCCTTGGTTAATACAAGTTCCAAAAGAACCTTTGGACACAACTTCCATGTAGACCTAATGGAGATCATCACATACCTAGTCATTGAAGACCGTATAGAATTCAATAGGGAGCCCATCCACCTCTAAATAATTATCATTACTCATTGAGGAGATTCCTTTTTTAATTTCTTCCTTGGTTATGGTGGCAGATAACAACATGCAATCTTCTTTGGAAATTTTGGGAGGGATTAGGCTTTTTATTTTATTTCTAGCCTCAACAAAATCCTCCCCATTATCCTCTAATTTGAATAGATCTTTGTAGAATAGAAATAACTATAACATGATCTCATGTTAATTGGAAAGGGTCACACCATTGTGATAAATTTGATGTATTTTCTCCTTTAGACCTTTTTCCTTAATATATCTAAAAAAAACTTTGAACCCTTGTCCCCATTGTCTAGCCAGTTGTCTAAAAATTATTCTCCATCCAACCACATTTTTGTTCCACCTTCCAATTGGACTGGAGTCCTTGAGTAGTCATTTGTTGACACCTCTTAAGGTGCTTACAACCTCTATACAATCTTTATCACTCAACAAGCTAGTGTTGAGGATGAAGTTGTATTTGCACTTGGGGCTTATCTTGACACCCTTATTTATGGTTATCCTGGCTTTAACTAGATGATGATCAGAGAGGGTATAGGGATAAACCAACACCTTTTTGTCACCATTGATAAGCTCAAAGTTAAAGCAATCCCTATTGGCATAGAATCTATCCAGCCAAGAGTAAATTCTTTTCCCCCCTTTTGAGCATTACACTGTGTGTACCACACACTATTACTTTCATTCTTCATGCCTTCAAGAGGATCAATGATGGTAAGCTTGTTTTTCAACCTAGACTAGTAATGCTTCTCATTACCCTTCTATTCCTTGTTGATACCTCCTTTGTTATCTTCTTTATTTTCAATCATATTAAATTCACTTGCACACAAAAAGCACTAAAAAGCACACACATTGATTAGTAGAAAAGGGACATGGGTCCCATCGAGCATGCCAGAAATGGGTGCAATTGAAAATCACACTATATTAGCAACCTAAAATAGCCTAAACTGATAAATCACAAACAACAACAAACACTCAAGATTAGACAAGATTAAAAGATTACAACAAAAAATATCAAATGACAATCTATGTTAATCTCCTAGTTGCACTATGAAAGTAGTTTTTTCTCAAATTGCTTTAAGATGTTTGTGCCCAAGTTATCAACATAATATTACATTCAAGAAGTCGATAAAAATGGCTTGGATGTCTTACAATTTATAGTTTTTTGATAGGATTGGATAGAGGGATAAGATTTAATTCATGAATCAAGGGCTCACAATTGATGAAAGCTCTCAAACAAGGAGGATTGGATAAGTGGCAAGAGGGCATTAGATAAAAAAGGTCACTCCAAGATTAGATTTGGAGATCAATGGTGGGGATTGGACATGGAAAATAGTGGATGGATGAGACTTGATGCAGTATTACAAAGTACCTTGGAATAATTTTTAAAAGGTACAATTTGGTGTGTCCCATACTCCTAAGTACATGGGTAATTTTAAATTTAAATTTATTAAAAGAGATAGATTGCCCCATGCCCCAAGTACCTAGGCCAAGAAAAAAAAATAGAGAATAGAAGCTTGGTCATACTTTAGAGTACCACTTGTCATGTACATGCGTGTACTTGGTATGATAAATGGGTCACCATGAGGACTTGGGTTGGTCAAATCCAAGGTTAATCATAGATTATAATCACATGTGCACATGATTGGAGGGTAATTAGAAGGTAATGGAGGTGGATTATGAAAAGTGGACAAAATGACCATTTAAATAATTTTTTAATTTTTTTTTGGGAAGATAGAGGATAAAGGGTCTGTAGTACCCCTCCGTTTATGCTTATGCATTTTTGTTGTTGTGTTTTTACATTGTTAGACCTATGATGCTTTGTTGGATATTTTGATCGCTGGTTTTGAGTGATAGTGGATTATTCTGTGACATGAAGATACTTTGTATGGTGATTATTGTTTTCTGATATGCTTTGATATAGCATAGATGTTTACTTTCAGTGATCATTGCTATGTACATGTTATGATGGACTAACAACTATTTATTTTGTCAGTTTGCTGTGAAGTGTATTGGTGTGGAGAATGAAATCGCATCACTCGCTTGTGAGTGCCCTGCGATATCTATGATTTTCTCTGCACGGTGTGTCTGTTAAATGCTTTATATATATATGTATGCATGCTATTGCTTGGTTGTAGGAAATTGCAGGTACATGACACCAACTCCACCTAGGTACTTAGGTCTGAGCGTGTCAAGACTCAACAGAAACGTTGACCACGAGATAGTAGTTAGGTTTACCCTAGCCTAATCTATAACCCTGGTTTTAGTACTTTGTCTGTTTTAGTTCTGAGTCATAGGTTTGTATTGTTATTTTATGTTTGAATAAATTGTTGAAAGTTAAATATTGGTTAATTTTAATGTTAGTTATTGTGCTTTAATTATTGTTATTTAATTAATATTTAAATGTGGTAGAAATTTACTTGCTTGATAGTTTAATTCATTAATTAGCTTATTTGGTTAAATAGTTGATCTTAAAAAGATTAAACTATTTTAATTAAATAAATAAATTAATTAAATTAAATTATTAAGTGTGTAAATTATATAACATTTGAAAATTAGAAAATTAAATTAAAAAAATGCATGTGAATTGAAAATTGATTTTCAAAATTTAAATTAAATAAATTAAAATTGCATGCAAAAATTGAATTGGCAAGTTTGCCGAGAAGTGGAGAAGATATTTTTCATAACCACTTCTCGACATGTGTGCCAGTGTGTTAAATGATTCTTGTTGAGGAAATTGGTTACGGAGGATATTTCGGATCTCGGGAAAATTATAGAGGATGTCTTTTTCACTTACGGGAAATTGGTTTTGGCTCTAAAAAAATAAAATTCTTGCTGTGTAAAAATTTATTTTCTAAGAGGATTTGTTATTTCCTCTGGGGTTGTATATTTGTGGAAGATCCCTTGGTGGGAGGATCTCTTGTGTTGGTTGGAGAAGCTTTTGGGAATATTGTGCATTACTGGCAAAAGGGTTTCTTCTACAGACATCCTTCTATTTACAGGTATTTTTCTTGTGATAATAGTTTCTTTGTTATGGAAAGAAAATTTGTTTGTATGAATCTCATTTTTCTTGGCAATAGCTTGTAGAAAATCTTTTGTTGAAAACCGTTATTTGTTTGAAAGAATACAAAACAAAAAATCTTGTGAAATCCTCTGTAAAAAAAAATAAAAATTGTAGAAAAAGAGTTTTATAAATTATTATAAATCTGCTATGTAATTGATTGAAAATTCTTATTTAAAAAGGGGTTAAATAGATAAATTTCTTTATTACTATAGGAAAACCCTATGCCAGAATTTTATACTGTCACAGTATTTAATTTATTGTAGAAATTATATATATATATATTTGGTTTATTGTTTTGTTAAAATTCTTTTAAAAAAAAAAAGTTATGAAATCCGCATACGATTTCTGTCAAAAAAATCGTCAGAAATTTTTAGTTCGAAAATAATTTTGTGTATGAAATTACGAATCTTTAAATTCGTTTTAAAAAAAAACCTGTGTAAATTTTTTTTATTGCTGGGGTTAGGGCCGAAGCCCTTCCCCACTCCCGGGAGGCACAACCTTCCCATGGCTGTGCACAGCAGCCATTCGGCTGCTGGGCGCAGCCCTGGAGAGGCCCGCACCATCCCCAATGGAGGCCGAGACAGGGCTGCGACCTATTTGATAATTTTTAATGCTTTAAAAAAATGCGATTTCTATGATTCGCTATTTTAAAATTCATTTTATTTAAATCGATTGTTATTTAATTTCAGAATTTAATAAATAATATATATATATTTAATATTATATATATATATTAAATTAAAAAATATATATATATATAATTAATATTTCTTTTATTTAAAAAAAAAAATAATTAGTTTTGTTTCCATGTGAAATTGAGGAAATTATAAACGTAACATATTTGAAGAAAATTCTTTAGTTATTTGAAAAAGAGTTACAATTTTATTGCTATAATTTTTATGTTAATACTTTTGAATGAATGGATTTAGTGAATCCAAAAAAATTAGACATTAATAATTCGTGATTTGCTACCATGTTCTCTTTTGTTGGGTAAATGGGGATTTTGTTTCAATGTGTTAATAAGTCTTCTAGATGTGGGCATTTCTTGGGAAATAAAATATTACTATGGTTTCATATGTATGAATAATTTAGGGTAGTGCACTGGATTTTGGTGAATGAAATTGTGACTTTTATTATGGTATTTCTGGTATTATATGTTGATTTATTTTTTGTGCACTTGGTCTACCCTAGATAGAAAACTTAGATTCCCATGTTATGTTTAGGGGAGTGGCTATTTGTAAGGGCTGACACACAAAGTGGTGTCAAGGTAACTTACAAATAGTTAGTAACCCAGTGATAACTAAATGACACAGTAGTTAGAATAAAACACTTAACAAGATGCTTATGCCTCTCTTATGACTCTTGAGCTATTTCAGTCATGAGTATAAGATGAGAAGGCTTGGAATGGAAAATCGGTGTCTTGTTCCTTTAAAAGACATTCGATTCCAAAATAGTATGCAATAGGGGCCGGGTTTCGTAAGAGGTTATAGGGTAACCCAAGGGTTGGGGGCCGGAACCTAGGAAGAAACGCCAGGGTAACCTTTGCATTGTTGTGATGACACTCCACCTAGAATAACAGTTAAACCTAGTATTTGTGATTCATTCAATTGTCAAAATCTGGAAGCAATGTAACCTATAGTCTGTTGTGTACTAGTGTCTAGGGTTAGTAGATTAGGTCTAGGTAACCCTATTACTATCTCCTAACACGGGGGTGGACCTACAGGTACCACATGGTTGGGTGGAACGTGCACCTTACTCTGTTGGGTCCCTAGTTTGATCAAGGAATCAAAAGCTTCATGGATGGAGAGCTCGCACTTGGATCTTATGTGTACTTTCATCATTGTATAATGTAAATTTGTATTGTAAAACATCCCTCAAATGTTGTGAGGAGAATATTTGTAATTGTAATTTTTATTGAACTACCTCATCAGATGGATGAGTATTGTATATATTATCAAATGCAATGTATGAAACAAATTTGTATTTTATGTTATCATGAATGGAAAATTTAATGTTATGCAATGTTTATCTTTATGTTATTATTTATTATGTGCAATGCGAAATACTTAAGTCACTTATGGAAACTCAAAGTAGTGTATCGTCTAGTAACTTAACGAATGTATGCAATTAATTAACTTAATATTAATATTTAAAAAAAAATTATTACACCTTTACAACACATTTGCAACATTCTTAGGTTATTAAGACGGGGCATTACAGATTGGTATCAGAGCAGGGTTACAAACACTGGATGCTCAGGGTAATCACAAGCCCATTAGGTTGACCTAGTATGTAGTGTCGCAACTGTTAGCCTTGGTTGAATAGTATCTAAGACTCGTTATTGTTATGTGTAGGAACATGCCTAGGCGAGGAGGAAGACGTCATGGTAAAGGTCGAGGTGGAGGCCGAGGGCCAATCCCCCAGGTTACTCCCCCTCCTAGCCCTCACCACAATGATCAGGCAGAACAGTTGGGTCAGAGAAACGAGGGACAGAATCCCGAACAGTTAGCAGTAGAGGGTTCTCAGATACGTCCATTACTAGAGGAGGTCCTAGCTTGTCTTGGACCTAGACAAGTAGATGAGCAGGAGATTGTCAGAGAGAGAGATAGATCCCCTAGGAGAGTAGAGGACACAACACATCATGATTCTATTATTGCTGGTCACATGAGGGATTTACCGAGGGCACGCCCTCCTACCTTTGATGGTACATGAGGTGGCTTAGAGGTTGAGACTTGGCTACTAGATTTGGGTAGATGCTTCGCCATGCACCCTTACAGTAGCAATACCCGTGCCAGATGCGCTATTATGCACTTGAGAGGATTCGCCTCTACTTGGTGGCGCTTAGAGGAGTAGAAGCTCCACTTAGATATTGGATCTATGTCTTGGGAGATGTTTCTCGAGAGGTTTAGAGCTCGGTTCCTTTCGGAACACTGGAGGCAGCGTAGGGCTGACAAGTTTCATGATCTACGTCAGTTAGCTTTTTCTGTTGAGCAATATGAACGTAGGTTCTATGAACTCAAGCAGTATGCTGGTATTCGCGATGATGAGCCTATGCTTGTACAACACTTTATCAGGGGTTTAAACGCCCGCATCAGTGGTGGTGTCCGAGTCTTTGAGCCAAAGACTATGGAAGTCACGGTGGAGAAGGCTCGCATAGTTGAGGAGAACCTTATTATGGCATTAGGTGGGCACACAAAAGTGCAGATTGGGAGTGCTCCTGCAGCAGGTTTTAGTCCACAGGGTGGACAGGCACAGATAGGTGGTTCTTTTAAGAACCAACAGACACCCACAAAGGGTGGGCAGAAACAACAACAAAGAAAAACCTCAAAAGAACAATAACCCTCAACCACAACAACAAAATAGTCCTCAAATAGGAAAGGGTCGCAACTGGTGGCGCAACAAGTGCAATAGGCAGGAATAGCCTGCGCAGAGTGCTCAGTCTACTGTTAGTAGGGGTAGTTACCAGCAGTCCAATGCACCTTTGGGTGGCAGAGGATTTGGTAGAGGCACAAGTACAGGATGTTATTCATGTGGGCAGCAGGGACACATAGCTAGGCAGTGTCCGATGAGAGGTTCTACTTGTTATGGGCCTCGACCTATAGTTTTAGAGCCTACAGTGGGTGATGCAGGATGATCTCATACAATATATGTTGCGGTTAATGATCGCCAAGCCAATCACCAGAACACGGTGGTCGAAACTTCAGGCAAGTTACATGGTGTTAGTGTTTCTATACTTTTTGATTCTGGAGCCACTGACTCCTTTATTTCACCGACCATTGTAGACCATTGTGGTCTTGTGGCGGTAAAGCAAGGTGGTAAGTGGCAAGTTGAATTTGCCTCAGGGGTGAAAGTAGCAGTAGAAAACTTAGTACATAATTGTGAACTTAAAATCGGTACTTTAACTACCTTAGTAGATTTATATGTTACACCTTTAGGATCGTATGACATAGTTTTAGGTATGGATTGGTTAGCATCTTATCATGCTATAATTGAATGTCGACTTAAGATAGTTAGTTGCATTAATAATTTAGGTGTGAAAGTGGAAATTGTAGGTATTCAAAGACCTATCTCTTTGCGGATGATATCTGCTATGCAATTAAAGAGATGTCTTCGTCAGGGATGTCAACTGTTTGCAACAACAGTTACTGATTTGGAAGAGGGCGAGAGTCGAGAGGTATCTCTTGATGATCATCCTATTCTTAGGGAATTTGCTGACGTGTTTCCCAATGACATTCCTGGAATGCCACCAAAGAGGGATATTGACTTTAGAGTTGACCTAGTTCCTGGAGCTGAGCCTATATCTAGAGCTCCTTATAGAATGACAACTCAAGAATTAGAGGAACTTCGTATTCAGTTAGAGGAATTATTAGAAAAGGGATTTATTCATCCAAGTGTTTCCCCTTGGGGAGCACCTGTTATCTTCGTAAAGAAGAAGGACGGATCTCTTAGGCTGTGTATTGACTATCATCAATTGAACAAGGTTATGATTAAGAATTGTTATCCTTTGCCTAGAATCGATGATCTTTTTGATCAAATTAAGGGAGATAATGTGTTCTCTAAAATCAATTTGAAATCTGATTACCATCAATTGCGTATAGCTGAAGCAGACATTCATAAAACTGCTTTTCGAATTCGTTATGGTCATTACGAATTCACAGTGGTACCATTTGGGTTAACGAACGCACCATCAGTATTCATGAGTTTAATGAATGGTGTATTTCGTACATACCTTGATCGCTTTGTCCTGGTATTTCTCGATGATATTTTAGTCTATTCGAGAAACATGAAGGAACATGAAGAACACTTGAGATTGGTATTGCAATGTTTAAGAGAAAATCAATTGTATGCGAACCTGAAGAAGTGTGACTTCTTTCAACCTGAAATAAAATACCTTGGACATGTGATATCTGGTAAAGGTATTGCTGTGGATCCTTCAAAGATCCAAGCTAT
>VDFB02000363.1:59921243-59945791 GCA_007258455.2 Sequoia sempervirens | reverse complement strand
AAATCTTTTGTTGAAAACCGTTATTTGTCTGAAAGATTACAAAACAAAAATTCTTGTGAAATCCTTTGTAAAAAAAAAAAAATTGTAGAAAAAGAGTTTTATAAATTGTTATAAATCTGCTATGTAATTGATTGAAAATTCTTATTTAAAAAGGGGTTAAACAGATAAATTTCTTTATTACTGTAGGAAAACCCTATGCCAGAATTTTATACTGTCACAGTATTTAATTTATTGTAGAAATTATATATATATATATTTGGTTTATTGTTTTATTAAAATTCTTTTTTTTTTAAAAGTTATGAAATCCGCATATGATTTCCGTCAAAAAAATCGTCAGAAATTTTTAGTTTGAAAATAAGTTTCTGTGTATGAAATTACGAATCTTTAAATTCGTTTTAAAAAAAAAACCTATGTAAATTTTTTTTATTGCTGTGGGTTAGGGCCGAAGCCCTTCCCCACTCCCATTGGGAGGCGTAGCCTTCCCATGGCTACGCACAACAGCCATTCGGCTGCTCGACGCAGCCCTGGAGAGGGCCGCACCCTCCCCAATGGAGGCCGAGATAGGGCTGCGACCTATTTGATAATTTTTAATACTTTAAAAAAATGCGATTTCTATGATTCACTATATTAAAATTCATTTTATTTAAATTGATTGTTATTTAATTTCAGAATTTAATAAATAATATATATATTTAATATTATATATATATTAAATTAAAATATATATATATATATATATAATTAATATTTCTTTTATTTAAAAAAAATAAAATAATTAGTTTTGTTTCCACGTGAAATTGAGGAAATTATAAACATAACATATTTGAAGCAAATTCTTTAATTATTTGAAAAAGAGTTACAATTTTATTGCTATAATTTTTATGTTAATACTTTTGAATGAATGGATTTAGTGAATCCAAAAAAATTAGACATTAATAATTCTTGATTTGCTACCATGTTCTTTTTTGTTGGGTAAATGGGGATTTTGTTTCAATGTGTTAATAAGTCTTCCAGATGTGGGCATTTCTTGGGAAATAAAATATTACTATGGTTTCATATTTATGAATAATTTAGGGTAGTGCACTGGATTTTGGTGAATGAAATTGTGACTTTTATTATGGTATTTCTGGTATTATATGTTGATTTTTTTTTTGTGCACTTGGTCTACTTTAGATAAAAAACTTAGATTCCCATGTTATGTTTAGGGGAGTGGCTATTTGTAAGGGCCGACACACAAAGTGGTGTCAGGGTAACTTACAAATAGTTAGTAACCCAGTGATAACTAAATGACACAGTAGTTAGAATAAAACACTTAACAAGATGCTTATGCCTCTCTTATGACTCTTGAGCTATTTCAGTCATGAGTATAAGATGAGAAGGCTTGGAATGGAAAATCGGTGTCTTGTTCCTTTAAAAGACATTCGATTCCACAATAGTATGCAATAGGGGTCAGATTTCATAAGAGGTTACCAGGGTAACCCAAGGGTTGGGGGCGGGAACCTAGGAAGAAACGCCAGGGTAACCTTTGCATCGTTGTGATGACACTCCACCTAGAATAACAGTTAAACCTAGTATTTGTGATTCATTCAATTGTCAAAATCTGGAAGCAATGTAACCTATAGTCTGTTGTGTACTAGTGTCTAGGGTTAGTAGATTAGGTCTAGGTAACCCTATTACTATCTCCTAGCACAGGGGGTGGACCTACCACATGGTTGGGTGGAACGTGCACCTTACTCCGTTGGGTCCCCAGTTTGATCAGGGCATCGAGAGCTTCATGGATGGAGAGCTCGCACTTGGATCTTATGTGTACTTTCATCATTGTATAATGTAAATTTGTATTGTAAAACATCCCTCAAATGTTGTGAGGAGAATATTTGTAATTGTAATTTTTATTGAACTACCTCATCAGATGGATGAGTATTGTATATATTATCAAATGCAATGTATGAAACAAATTTGTATTTTATGTTATCATGAATGGAAAATTTAATGTTATGCAATGTTTATCTTTATGTTATTATTTATTATGTGCAATGTGAAATACTTAAGTCACTTATGGAAACTCAAAGTAGTGTATCGTCTAGTAACTTAAATTAATGTATGCAATTAATTAACTTAATATTAATATTTAAAAAAAAAATTATTACACCTTTACAACACATTTGCAACATTCTTAGGTTATTAAGACGGGGCATTACAGGGTCAAGATAAATAATTATTGAATAATTATTCAAAGGCTAGACCTTAGGGATGGATGAGAAAATGATTTTAGATGATGAAGGGGAATAGTGATGAATATTAATTAAATAATAAAAAATATTATTTAATTAATATACATATCAAAAATAAGAATAATTGATCAAATGTAAATGATCAATTATAGAAGAAATAAATGAGATTGACAAAGTGCCAATTTCAGGTGTTTATAATATCCTTTAACTTTTTCAATATATGAGGTCATCTTGTAATGATATAGGATGCAAGAATAGAGATCCACCACCACCATCATGATGCCTCTCCTTTTATTTTAAGATATTTAGATTCTTCTACATCCAACCCAAATTCCTTTAAATTTGTCTAACTTTGAATCAAAATAGGCTTCTTCAAATACACATTTAAGTTGTCCAATCTAGATGCAAACTCAATGTCTTGTTAGTTTTGGTGATAAGTAGAACAAAATAAATTGTCCTGTTGTAAATCATGACTTCCTAAAGTCATACCATGCATGGATGGGAAAGGTTTGTATAGATGTATACTGTCCTCGCAAATACTTGTGACCATCTTGACAATGGTATAGAGTGTAAAGATAGAGATCATGCACCACCACATAATATCTCTTTTATTTTAAGATATTTTGATTCTTCTACTAACCCACCCTCTCCATTACCATTCTTATCCATTATCCTTTCTAATTTTACTCAACATAATCAAATTGTCATATACCCCTATCCTTCCCCATCCCCACCTTCCAACCCTATCTTATCCTGTCCCAACCATCCAACAAAGATAAACCAACAAAACCCATCAAATTGTTATCTCCCACAATACACATACCCATCTCATATTAGTCATCCACAAGTTACCAACCAAAACAACTTTTCCACTAAGGAAAAAACAAATCAAACAAAAAAATGCCAGAAACATCATATTCTGCTTGTCTGAAGTTCATGGAACTATGTTGAAGAAAAAAACCAAATATTCTCCAACAGACCAAACAAATCAGTCAGTGTTCTTGAAAAAGAAAACTTGAGAAGACGTTTACCATACTTCACTATGGCCGAAATGCCTGCAAAAATAACTTGTCAGCAAAGGCCCACGTCTTTTTTTTACTCAGACCATCCATTAGAAAATCATTTATTCTGCACAATATTCTCAACCAATCAAATAGCGTGTTTGAATGCAAGAGCCTTTGATAAACATCGCCGCCATAGCTGATAAATCTACTTGAGTTTTAATACAAATAAATTAAAACAAACCAACCTTAAACACTTTCCAAAGTTGTTTCAGTCGGATCTTAGTGACTTAAATGGAAGGAAATACAGACAATTTCTTTATCTAAAGAATTTCTTTACGTAAGAACGTCGTGAAGGAATCAAAGTGTAGACTGGCTTTTTGGCCTTTCCATATCTTTTTACCTACTTATTTGTCGTTTTATTTAAGGTATCATATTCTTCGTTGCAAGGAATTTTGTGGGTTTTATGGTTGCATATAATATAAATTTGTTAATGATGTTACTTTCCGGAGATTTTGGACTGTGATTTTGTTTCACTTTTTTTTTTTTGCGCATGAATATGGTTATATTATGTTTTTAATATAAATTTATATCATGTAGTGTTGTATATTCGTTTGTCATTTATAATGTATTTGTAAGAAATTTGTAGTGTTATGTTGGCATTAATTTGTTTCTCGTATTGTTGTTATTGTAGACTTTTTCTTTGTCAAGATTTTAGTTTTTTATTTTTTTCTACTCATCTTTTTCTGAATATGATATATATTATGTCTTTTATAAATTATAAGATAATGATATTAATCTTTATGATAAGTTAAAATTGGTTCACAAAATTTAAAAAATATAGTGAAAGGTAAGCAAATTTAAAAGAGAACAAAAATAAAAGAAATAAATAACACTATATATACTTGGCATATCATATCGTATCAATAAGTCTATCATAGGATTGTTGTCAATTCAACCCTAAAGATGAAACAAGCCAAATACAAGGAAAAATGCCCAAGTATAGAGCATTGTGCAAGCAAAGCATCTAGCCAAATTTTTGTGAAGATCAAACTTCTCTTAAAAGAAAATAGCGAAACATATCTAATCTTAATAAGAGACATGAATTTCAAGAGAGTTATATGAGATCTAATCTTAATAAGAGACATGAATTTCAAGAGAGAGTTATATGAGTTTTTAAAGAGGCAAAATAAACTATCACCTAATCTCATAATAAGGAAAGCATCTAAAAAGAAAATGGTTGCCAAATTTACCTGTTCTATTGAACAAAACTAATGAATATGATGCACTTGAGGAATATGGTGACCACTATTTATATGAAGGGGGTGTGAACATACTCTAACCATACCAAAGAGACCATTAACTTGTAGGTCAATTGGATTGTAGCTCATAATCTAGAGGTTGGATGATCCAATCCTTAAAACAAAGATATGTTTTGTAGTAGTGTCGAAGCTTTGAGGAAAGATGTTGTTAAGGTTCTAAACATTTGACCATGTGTAGGATCTGTAGATATGATTTTTAATACCCATATTTATCTCCCTTGTAAAAAAAATGGTGCTATCAATTGAAAATAATGTAGAGAAATCCTATCCATGTCAATGCCTACAAGACCTAGCATGACACAAGCCTTGGCATACCAATTTTAGACTAGATCTCATGTGAAAGATAAAAATGTGGTTACTCCTAGTTATCATATAGATGTGCAATACTATATTCAATCCATTGTGCTTAAAGGAATTTAGTTAATTTGATTTAATTCAAATAAATTAATAAAAAGATAAATTTAAGATGTTAGCAAACATTTTCAAACACTAGAGTTGGGAAATGGAAAATTTATTGGGAAATTGATAAATAAAGGTTGGAAAATGTCTATTTTGTTGGTCGAGGTTATATTAGGATGAAGGTAACTAGAAATAGAAAAAATATAGATTTTGGAGCTCTTTGGATTATCATGGAAGTATCTAGAAAATGCCAAATGCTCGCGTTTGACCCTTGGATATTTGATTTAACCTCTAGTTATTGGTGTTTTGTTCTTAAATGTTAGTGGTCCTACTAGATAATAATGTTTTTAACTTAAAATGCTCTTCACTTTTCTAGATTTCTTGCCTTTCAATTTTTTAAGATTTTTGACATGTACAAAACAATAAATTGAATCCCAACACTAATAAAATTATGATTAAATTCTAAAGGGGGAAATGGGTTAGTGGTATTGGGAGATTTCCTCAGTCAATCATATTTTATTTTATTTTAGCATCCACTATAATAAGTAAAAGTAGGCTCGAGTGTGATTCCTATGTGGTTGTGATGGTGGTTTGTGTAGAGATTTACAACTATGAGAAAAACCTTAGATCAATGACTATTCTATGGTTGTGTGTTTAACTGAAATAGTGGATATAATTGAAATTCTATCTTTTAGATAAAGTGAATTACCTCATGAGCAATTAATAATCCTTTAAAAAAATCTCTACTTGATACAAAGCCACCTTACTCAATTTAAATGATATCAATAATTAAGATTCCTAAAGTGCAAGCTAATGCTTTAATAAGAATTTTATAAACAACACTGCGCACAAAATTTTGTTGGAAATAGGATGCCACTTAATTGCAATCCTAAACATTATTTATTTCATGTGTCTCCTAAGTCCTTGGAAAGTGTTCTCAAACACTAAGATTAGAGATAGATTAATTTTGGATGAAATAATCATGTTAATTGATATTTGTAATTAATTCTAAATGATAGGAGCATGTGAGGGCATCCAAAATGAGTTCCCAAATAATAGGAGAACATGGGGCACCCACATGGAAGGTGGAACCCACCTTGCATTCAGTTAACTATTCAAAGTAAGTGTAGTGTCCCTCCATCTGTGTTGTCATGTGTTACTTTTTGTCTCGCTGCGAAGTTGGGTATTGTATGATATGTTGCTAAGTTGATTTGGTTAGTTTGATTTGAGTTTTGATTGATCATTGTATCACAATAAAATTTTCAATTGATATAGGTATAGTAGTGAATAAACATGGTTATGGCATTATAATAAAATCTAGCGGGAGGTTATAATTTAAAATAGTAAGAAATAAATAATATGATAAATAAATTATTATGAAATGTGCTAATATGTCAGTTGTCTTGGAAGATCTAAATAGAGAAAAGGTTGAAATGATTTTGTAACCGTTTTGCATGAGTAAAGGCGATACTTATTGAAGTTTTTGTAACTCAAAGGAAGTTACACAAAGTGGTAGCAAAAATTTAGTATTCTCTCAATGATACTGGGGGTGTTGTTCAAAGTTTGCGGAGATGTCTTTGGAAATAGGCATTCCGTGTAACAGGAAGGGAATTATGGCAATCGGTTAAAAAAGAGGGAGTTTTCTCTAGTTTTCGGGGGAAAGGTGGTAAAAAAAAAGAAAACTTCCTTGGGGGTTTTCTGTAGAGATGGAGGGGATTTTGAAGTGTGTGAGCATTGCAAGCTAGTATAGGAGGATTAGCACAATTCTTTCGTTCAATTATTGGTTCATCCACGTTTCGTTTCTTGAAATCCTTTCTCTGTATTTTTTTTTAAGCAAGAGATTGTATGCTTCTATTATCTGGAAATAAACCATTTTTATGCCTACTTAGATACGTACAACTGGAATTTGTACCTTCTATAAATCATCAAACGAATTGTCTATGCTTACTTAATATGCTTGGTAATCATTCTTACCTTCTGCAGCAGCCAGCTTGTGCGACACTATCCTTACTTTTGATTTCTATAACTATCATCAAGCTTTAAGTGTGAAGGAGGTTCAGTCCTCATCAAATTTAAACCATACTTGGATTCATTCTATCATTTCATCGCTATACTTTTCTTGTTTTTATCTTCTAACCTATATACCTCACCCAGCCATGGCTAGAATGTGCTAGTGTAAGCGCCTATTGTGATGGACATGATATCATTCTTTGAAATGGCCATGAATCGGCCTGCACACACACCTTCGTGAAGATCTATCTTATCGGCCAGGTCTTATATAGATAAGGAAAGCATATTTTGGTTACAATGTTCATTTTCTGCAACTCTATGTTCCTTTTCTAAAGAATTCCTTCACCTGATGCGGGTCATAGCTTCCAATCTTAGTTTGGGAATAACACATGGGGGTTGTGTTGCTGTTTTCAATGCCTTTAAATTAGCAAACTGCCTCTTTAATGTAGGTATTTATGTTACAATATCCGTATTCTGTTAAGTTCAATTTTAGCTGGCATTAATCCGTCCTGTAGCCTTTAGTTCCCAACTATATATTTTGATTGAACATCATATGAATTAGACAGACATCTGCAATGCAAGCTGTGAGGGTAGTTAGTAAACTTAACCCGAACCTGTGATGAATTTAGTCATTACTTCCAACGCTTTATGTGTTTTGATACTTCGAATTGTCACATTGTTTATAGCTAAAATCTGCTGAGTTAGCTTGATCTTAAGCCGAATATGCAAGTTTGTGAACTAAGAGAGAGTATGGGTTCGATGTCTTTTAATTGACTATTTATTAATATTAACGAGGAAGATGTTTTGGTCACTCCATCTATCTATCTTAGGTTGAAACCGTTCCTTCAACTTTATTCGCTGGTCTTCTCATGGGCGCGACTTATAGCTGATGTATAGTGTTGGATAGCCCTTTAATGTCGTCACATCAAAGTTTTAATTATATGTGTACGCCCCTCTTGCGTCCCTCTTAGTGTCTGGATACAAGTGGCTGTTACCAGGGGTTTGCTTACTTCATTCTCAGTTGACTGAGGCCTTTGTGTTACCTAGAATAATCAAGCTTCAACATCATTCTGAAATAGATTTAAACTGTGTTGTGCCTGTATCATGAACAATTGGGTTCACCGTTGGAACTGGAGGTTATTAATTTTAGTTTAACTTCCTTGTAGAAAGGATGCTTTTTGGTTCTGTTGGATATTTATTCCATGTACCGCACATGATTACAATCTTGCGGTATGTACACGATACAATTCCTTAAATTGTTGCACGTTAAGTTCTTGATGACCAAGAGAATTTACTACCTAATTTCCCTTCGTTTACCTCAGCCTTGGGTTTTGTTTCACATTCTCACCTTCATCATCGACGCTTAATGAGCATGTAACATCAGTGTAGACTTTGGAGCTAACTCCAGTGCAATTTCGGACCTCCTTATTCTAAACAACCTCTTTAATTCTATTGACAATCTATCACTACAGTAGCACTTAGAAAATAAAATATTGTCAACTAGTCCCAACAATAGCACTTAAACTTAATAGGAATTTTAAAGGTTTAAATAATCTCTCTAATTTCATTGTCAACTTGCCACACCGGGGCACTTGAACATGGTAGGTGTATAGATTTAAATAAACTCCCTGATTCTTTTGACAACCACTCACAGATGCAACACTTGGACATAGAAGGTTGCAGAGGTTTAAAATATCTTTCAGATTCCTTTGGCAACTGGTCACATCTAAAGGCCATGAAAAAAAAAAAAGAATGTTGTAGAGGTTTAAATAATCTTCCAGATTCCACTGTCAATTTGTCATAGCTAAAGCACTTGAATAAAATAGAAAATTTTAAAGGTTTATGTAATCCTTTTGATTCCATTGGCATTCAACGTAGCCGCAACATTAAGCACAAGCTTTGAATCTGGAGTGTACCCCGTTGCCTTCTTCTGCCAAGCCGTTCTCTCCCATATTTTGCTTTGACCCTCTTCGATATGCTAGAATTTTTTTTGCCACTCTGAGATTCGCCCCAACAATTTTAGGAAGATGGTCATGGTTGGAACTTTCTCTTGAAACAGTGTCTTCATGATGTTTACAAGATTTTCTAAGAAGATGTCGAACTTGATATAGGTTATAGTTTAATCTGTTAAGTACATTCATTATAGGCTTGCGCCAAGGTCGTTCATGGGTTAAAATGGAAATATCATTAAGTTAATTGATTAGTTGTTTTGGAAATATCTTTCTAGTGTGAGTTGAATGATTAATTAAATAAGAGTTGTTACAACAAAAATGTAGAACATGAGTATACTTTAAAATATAGAGAATGAATAGTTAATTTATTTGGAGTTATGCATTGGAAGGTTTATTGTTGAAAGAGTAATTTAACAGTGCATAGTATACTTGATATAATAGGGTATTTTTATTCCAAGTCGAAGTTTGAAATTTAGAAGCAAAACTCTATAACTTAGGAACATTGAAAACCAAGTTAGGGATATCTAGATTCTTATACCACATTCATGTACCTATGAGTGTTTATTAAAGATGGTTATTTAGTGATTATTAAATAAAAGAAAGTTTAGTAGGCTTGGATTAAAACCTAGAGTAGGGTAGAAATATCTCCCTTACCATAAGGTTAGCTACTAGATAAAATGACATATTTCTCTATTGTTATACTTTAATTTGTGCTTAGATAGGTTTCAAAAGTATCTTTTTTCAAGAATGAACTTGAAAGTAATTTCCTTATGAGAATTGATTCTCTTGTAGTTACTTAATAGAGGACAGGTTAATCTATCATGTATGTCTTAATTCCATTATTGGAATAGTAGTTGCATGACATATCATGAACATGGTAAATTTGAAAATTTAGAATGTTTGAGAGTTTTCTTGTGGTGAATTTTGTGTGTTATTTTGGAGTTTATGATGAATTTATTTATGGATGTTGTTTTTGGCTTTGAGTTTGATGTTGATTTTTAGATCAAGTTTTGTTGCCACCTTGTTGGGAAACCCTTGTTTTAGTGATTTATCAGTCTTCCAGAGAAAGGGAAAAAAAGAAGGTGTTGCTTTATTATTGGCCTTCACTTTTGGTTCTTTGTGAACTATTGCTCGTATGATCTATTTGATGTTATGGGTTTAGCCTTGCACTTGAAAATAGTTTCGTTATAAAGATTTTGTGTAGGATGGTGTATGCCTCGCTTAATGCAATTTATCATGTGGCTTTATATGTTGTGCATGGGGGCTTACCCTGATAGTGTCTTTTGAGTTTTGTTGCTCATAGGGGGAGTGGCTTTCAATGGGGGTTGGGACTTGGAATAGGTCCCAGGGTAACTCATTGGAAGTTTATTAATCAAGTGAAAACGTTAATATTTAATTAGGGGTTTTGGATAGAATCACACATTAACAAGATATAAGTGAATGCCTCACTCATGGCTCAAGTGCTTTTATGGGCTTGAGATGAGTTGAGAAGGCCTGGAATGGCAAGATCATTGTCTTGTCTTTATGAAAGATAATCAATTCCGCATTGGATTGCATGTGGAGCGGGGTTTCGTAAGAGGTCACCAGGGTAACCCAAGTTGGGGGCCGGGGCCTAGGAAGATTCGCGAGGGTAACCCATGCAACATTGCGATGACACTCTTCCTTTAACAACCATGTATGCTTTGTTTCCCTCTATGTTATTCTTGGGCCTCTGGAAGCACATGTTGGCATTTGTATGTTGATGCTTTATTGGTTATTCTTTATGTTGGGCACATCTTGTGTTGGTTATATCTTGTGATGGAGATTGTCTTATGTTATTGTGGTTCTTGTTGTGAAGTCTTGTATCCTTGTTCTGTATGATGGTTATCGTTGGGGTCCTTCTTGTCATCTCTTAGCATGGGGGGTGGGCCTTCGGGTCCACGTGGTTGGGTGGAACGTGCTATGCACCCCATTGGGTCCCCAATCATCAATTGAGAAGTGCAAAATTGTACCATGCAGTGACTCCTGAGTTGAACCAGAGTTGGATCCAGTATTGCAGCTTTATACTCCTTCATTTCAAATGTATCATTCCATTTTATTGTATCTTCCCCATTCATGTTGGGAAGTGGCATTGTAATATTGTAATCCTTGATTAATGTGTTGACCATGTTCATGTCATCTTATGGTTACTGGTGTATACTTACCTTTCATGCGATGCAATATTGTTGTTGTGAAAAGTAATGCAATCATGTAAACCCGAGGGATTTGTTATATGTAGTTCATGTTTAGTTTCATATCATGTGATATATGATTATTATGATGTATGTTAGTACTTTTAAAAAAAAATTGGTGCCATAAATGTTAGATGTATTAGTATCCTTTGGGGTTGCTTGGCAGGGCATTACAGCTTGGTATCAGAGCCAGGTTCGCACACAGGGGCACTATGAGCCCATTGTGTTGACCTAGCTGCTCGTACCCGTAAGGGTGTGCCAGTCTGTGTGTGTATTCTGTACTTGGTTGCTCTAGTTTATCTCCGGGTGATGTAGGACCAAAAGTGCAGAGAGCCGGTGGAAAGGATAGGACCCTCGGTGTAGTGCGCAATGCATCGATATCCTTCCTACCGGAAATGCATTTTGGGACTCTTGTGTTACCCTTTAGTTGTCTTGTGGTGTCTCTAGTGTGAAGTGAATTTGAGTGTGTATGCGGTGAATGTGTGTTAAATCTAAAATTATGTGTGTTTTGAAGTGATAATTATGTTTCTGTTTCTGAAAAGGCCATAAATTATGATCTTGTGACACATATATTGTGAGATTTTGCATTGAGTAATGAATAGAATGTAGTACATGATGTTTAAATGATGAAGTTTAACCAAAATGTGTATTTTGGAAATGAATTAGCATGAATAACTGGTGCTAATGTGTTATGTTTCCATCTTAGTTTATGATTTTCAGGTAGTCGGCTTCGAATCTTGATGATGAAGGTAATTAATTGGTTATGTTTAACATGTGGATTTAATACTATGGTTGCAACTGATTAGTAATTGTTATTGATGATTGTTTATGATGTATCACTAATTGTAGAGTGTTAGAAGGATGATGTCGTATCACTCATTCATGAGAGGCATACGACATGACAATTCCTTCTACACTAGGTTGATTTGATATATATATGGTGTACACAATGTTTGCTTTTATGCAAGATTGCAGATAGTAAGCCTCGATTCCACTTGCTCTGGCAGGACTGGGCGAGCCTCAAGAAACCCAATGGGAACAATGTGGAAAAATAGAGTTGACAAGAAAGTTTCCCCAACCTTGCCATCATCCTTGACAAGGATGAGTACCTTCATCATGTAACCCTGTCGGTATAGTTTTCATGTTTTGACAGTTGTTTTGTTGGATGTCTCTCATTGTTTGTTTATGTCATGATGTTATTGATGAGTTGATGTTGTTTTCAATTGTGTGCATTTTCCTTAGCCTTGCGACTTCCAGGAGTAAGTTGAAGCCAAGGGGGGGAGGATGTAGTGTCCCTCCATCTGTGTTGTCATGTGTTACTTTTTGTCTCGCTCCGAAGTTGGGTATTGTATGATATGTTGCTAAGTTGATTTGGTTAGTTTGATTTGAGTTTTGATTGATCATTGTATTATTATCAGTTTTTTTGTAGGTTGCGCAGAAGAAGCATCTCAAGGAAGAATTGGAGTTATTGCAATCTACTTCAGAGATTAAATAATACATTGATTCTTGGTGGAGTTTTTTCCCGAAAGGGTTTCTCCATAGTATATGTTGTGTATCTTCTAATATCCTGTCTAATTCTTCTATCTTCATTCTACAAATGATAAAATACATTAATAAAATAATCACCCACAAAGAATCTGTAACAAAGAATACATATTTAGATAAAAAAGTGTAATAGTTTTACAAAGTATTAAGCTACATAAACACCTCAATCTTCAACAAAATTGGTCTGAAGTCTGGAAAAGAATTAACATTATTTGATTTTGAGAATATTTTATTTCTTTTACCTTCTTTCATAGCTAACCAAACATCCTTCCCAATAAAGTTCCTTTTGAAAGAATATCAAAATGGAGGGAATATATCTAGACTAGGAGCCTTTTCTCCTTGCATTAAGAATTCCACGGCTCTAATTTCTTCCTACTAGACAATTTCCCAAGATAATTTACCCAAGAGAATTCATTTCCAAATTCTTAGCCAGCACATCATCAACAACCCCCTGAATAAAATCATTACCCACTTTTTGAAAAAAGTTCCTCTTGATTAGGATCCCTATTTGGGGTATGTGCAAGATCATTATGGGCCAAAAAGTGGCAATATGATGGGTATGTGGCTAACGGCTCTTTTTTACCCAAAATTGATGAAACGAAAAAGGTTTTTAAAGGAGATTCTCAGCTTTCCACCAATATAAATTATGCTTTACTTTGAATTTAATAAATAATTATTATTCATTTTCTATTTGAATTATGGCTAAAGTCCTGATTGATAGGTTGATTGAAAAACATCTATAGCTTTCAAATGGTATCACATTTCTTGAATCTGAAACATGTGTCACATTCTATGCTTCACATACTATAAGATTAAAAAAAATTAATTTCATGAAGTTTGGACCAAGTTAAGGTGGCCAAACATACGAGTTTTTTATATTTTTATAAGTTGTAATAAAAAATTCATAATTAATTATTTACTTGGAAAAGAATATAAAAAAATATACATCACATCGAGACACGAATCCTCTACTTATATCTAAAATCTTATAAAAAAATATTATCATTTTATTGTGGTTAGGGTAGTCAGACAGACACCTACTTATTTTTTCCCTGAAATTTAAGTACTACTACATTGAAATTTCAAATTTTTACCAAATTATAGATTTTTAATTTTTTTTAAATAAACCTAGTAGTTTAGAAACTACATTCAATTTGCTACAGATTCTGTTCTTACATATTTTTAAAATAATATAGATAACTTATTCAAATTTTTACGTCAAGTTGCCTAACTCTAATTTTTCTAAATTTTTTGCCACTTAAGGGCCTATTTTTTCCATGATGATCTTGCACATACCCTTTGTAGTTAAATTTAAAAGAGATAACTTAATTTTGTAATCAACATTGATTATTTCCATGTTTAAGGAATCTGCTTCCTTACTAGAGTTCATTAAAATCTTATCCATTATGACTCCTTCATCGTCTAGTATGGACAATTCCAGATCATCTGTGGGGATTGATAGTTCATTAATCTTAACAACTTCCTCAACTAGAACCTCTACATTTTCCTTTTGTTCATTCTTGATCATACCATCTGCTTTTTATTTTTGTTCCTTTTCTAAATTTTCACTATTAAAATTCTTCATTCCTCCTAATTTTTTCTCTAGATTTGGGAACTTCAAATTTGAGTCAAGAAAGGTAGATCTCCCAGAACTGGTGTTTCCAAATAAATTGATCTTGTCGAGGCTTAAAAGATTTGATTTTACTTCACTCATGTTTTATTATGAATATGATGTACATCATGTCTTTTATAAAGTAATATAATATAATTTTATTTATCAAAATTTTCAAAGCATTTTCAGTTAAGTATCAATATAATTGATGACCATATAAGATGATTATATTAATGTTTTAGTGGAGTTAAAATTGATTTACGAGATTGAAAAGTATAGTGGATGATAGACAAACTTAATAGAGAACAAAAATAAAAGGTTTGCACTAAAGAAGAAAGTATAAAATAAATAATACTCATTGATATGTAATACATCATGTTATATCAATAAATCTATCATGAGATAATTTCCTATTTAATCTTAATGAATAAACAAGGCACATAAAAAGAAAAAAAATCCTAAATAGGCATTGTGGAAGCATAGTATTTGGTCACAAGTTTGTGTTTAGATCAAACATATTTGATCTTCATAGGAATCATAAATGTTAGAAGATAATTATACAGGTCTTTAAAAAGGAAAAAATAATTGCCCCCTAATCTCATAATAAGGAGAAAATATAAAAAGAAAATGGTCCTACACTTTAGGTTCTATTGAACAAAGTTGACAAATAGGATGCACTTGAAGAATATATTTCAACTAGTCTTTATGTGAAGGTTGTGGGAACATACTTTAAATTGTGTCAAAGGGACACTCAAACTACTTGGAAATTGGAGCTTAGTGTAACTTGGAGGCTAGACGATCCAATCCTCAAAATAAAGATATATGTTCTTGAAGATTTGAGGAAAGAGGTTCTTGAGGTTCTAACCATTTGGACTATAAGTTCTATAGATCTCATCTTTGATACCCTTATTTATCTCTCTTGTATAAAAAATTGGTGTACCAATTGAATATTTTTTAGCGGGATTTTATTTCACCTACTTTTTTGGGATGAATATGGTGTATATATTATGTTTTTAATATAGAATTAAATTTTGTAGGTGAGGCATATTATTCATATTCATTATTCATTTTGTAAGGTATCATATTCATCTTTACAAGAAATATTTGGTCATATGTTCGCACATACATTTATTTGTGAAGTATTTTATTTTAATAGGTTGTAGCCTTGTCGAGACTATTGATGTGCTTTTATTCCACTTTTTTTTTTTTGTGAATATGGTGTACATTATGTCTTTTGTAAAGTTATATAATATAACCTTTTTCATCATTTTTTGAGGCATCTTCAACTAAGTACATAAATATAGTTGGTGACAATATAAGATTTAATGATGCTAATGTTTAAGAAAAACTTAAAACTAGTTCATGAGATTGAAAAATTATAGTGAAAAATAAGAAAACTTGAAAATAACAAAAATAAAAGGAATATATTAAAGAAAAATATATGAAGTAAATAATATTCATTGATACCTAACATAATTTTTCATGTCAATAAGTTTATCATGAGTTCACTTCCTACTCAATACTAAAGACAAAGCAAGGTAAATAAAAATAAAAATCCTCCAAGTTTAGAGCATTGGGGAAGTAAAGAAAATGGATTAACATATCTAATCTTCATAAGAGTTGTGAATGTTAGGAGAGAGCTATATTAGTCTTTAAGGAGATATAATAATTTCCCCCCTAAAGTCATCATAAGGAGAACATCTAAAAATAAAATGATCTTTAGTTTTAGGTTCTATTGTTGAGAAATATAATGCACCTAAGGAATATGGTGACTAGTCTCTATGAAGGGTGTGTGAACATAATTTGAAACATTCTAAAGGGAACCTCAAGCTGCAAGGAAATTAGAGTGTAGTATAAATTGGAGGTTGCAAGTTGTCATCTCCAAAGTGAATATATGAATTGTAGTAGTGTTGAAGCTATGAGGAAAGAGGTTCCTATGATTGTAACTAGTTAGACTATGGGTAGGATCTATAGATTTAATCTTTGATACCTCTATTTATCTCCTTTATTTATAATTTGGCCATCAATTAAAAATTTATGTAGAAGAAGCTTATCCATGTCAAAGCCTATAAGGACTAGCATAGTAGAATCCTTGACAAAAAACTAGAGTAGATCCTGTAGCACAAGGAAAATTCTAGATATTTGATTGGGCGTACTATCCAGTCACTACATATTATCTAGATGTATCTGCTGGATCGGGTTCTGTGACAATTTGGGGAGTAGCAGGGAGAGCCTCAGGGTTTATCAATGTTTGCTCGGTCGTCTATGGAGGTGACACCATGGGGTCCCATGATTTTAGGTACCACAACAGAGTAGTCGATAGATTGTTTGCAGGCACAACAATGGGGGTAGGAGAGGTGGAGGGAGAGGAGATGGAGGAAGAGGGGGAGGAGACAAAGGGAGAGGAGGCAAAGGTGGGGATGATGGTGGAGATGCTGGTGATGGTGGCAGGGTTAGGAGGGGAGGGGATGGTGGGAGGAGACAGAGATAGAGACTGAGGAGGAGGAGGAGAAAATCACTCTCACCTATCTGAGAGGAGGGAGAGGAGGAGGAGAGAGAGGAGGAGAGAGAGGAGGGTCGATAGGAGGAGGCCATGCCTAATGTAGAGGCTGAGGTAGAGGAGCCCGAGAGAGAGGAGCTTGGGGTGTTAGTAGCTGCAAATACCATGGATGTGGAGGTGGGAGGACATGAGGAATAGCCAGAGGATGAGGAGATTGGTAAGGAGGAGTAGATCCTCTGTGAGAGGATTATGGATGGAGAGGAGGGATTTGAGGATGTTCCTATTAGGGGCAGTTCTGAGGACAAAGATCAGGAGTTGTCTAGATTATAGGCTAGAGTGTAGGCATTGGAGGCTAAGGTGCAGTCTCTACGGGAAGAGAGATGGGATATAGGTGGAGAGGGACACCCTGCATTTAGAGAGGGACATGGTAGTGATCCAAGCTCAAGAGGAAAATTAGAGGGTTATCAAATTTGTGGCCAGATGCACAAGATTTGTCGCTGACATAACGCATGCACTCATCAGAGAAGGGAGGCGAGAGCAGTATTATAGATACTTGTATGAGGAGGCAGTCCCACTCGAGTGTAGGGAACCTTGTGCATTAGTGGCACTAAGCAGTGGTCGATCTTGGTATCATAGCACATCTAGCTGGGGTGAGAGTAGCAACATGAGCTTTGGGCAACATGGCGGCACATGATAGATTTATTTTGACACTTATGTTTTATGTCCATTGATCCTGCGAGCTCTTATTTTGAGATACATTATGACATTTTACTGTGACACTTTTTTGAGCTATATATATCATTTTTGGCAGCAATTATATGATATGCAGTGTCTAATATGATATGCAATCTTCTACTTATGCATTTGTTATGGATAACAATGTGTACTTTATGATATTTATGTAGCCTATGATGATGTGTTAATTCTATATGATGATTTGTATGAATTTACTTTTATGGTATTATAGATGTCATGTATGGATTCTATATTTATGATTATGAGATGCAATGTAATTTTATGTATTTACAATTCCATGTGGATGCATTTGTTGTGATAATATGCTATGCAATTTATGATAGTTTTAAAATGAGATGATAGTGAATGTATGTTATGCAATGTATTCCTAAATGCAATAGATGTGTATATTTTTGTGTTTTCAAATGTAGCATATATGTATGATTTAATATGTATGTATGTATGTATGGAAATTTCTAAATGATTTTTGTAACATGAATGCATATGCATGATGCTTTATTTTTGTGTGTCACGAGGCTTCGTCATAATGCAAGAAAGAATAAATGTTAGCACTGAAAATCTAGATGTTAGTAATAGAATGACTTCAATATTTTTCCAAAACATAATAGGCCTTGCATTAATTATCAATGGGTGTTAAATGATTCAAATGGATAAGAAAAACCATGATATGAGATAGACCAAGGTGTGCAAGGTCATCCACGTGCTAAAAATAGGTAGTCGCAGACAAGGAATGTCCTAACTCATACTAAGGGAAAAATTACCCCAGTCTTTTTGTCAAGACAAACCACAAACAATAATCAAATAAAAGATGAGTCATGAGACATCATCGCTCCTCTAAATCCTTCGTGGGACATCCTCAAGGAAGCTAGTAACCTAAATCAAAGACAAAACCAATGGCAATCGACAAACAAAAGTCAAAGAAAAAGAGTCTCGAGACATCCTTGCTTCTCTAAATCCTTCATGGGACATCCTCGAGGAAGCTAGTAACTGGACTCAAATACAAAGCCAAACCAGAAGATAAGACAAAACAAGCCACAATGTCAACAACCAGTAAGAATATTTGCCAAAATGTGATTTGTTTGTTGTTTAATTTTCTAGGAGATTAACAAGATGATTGTTTGATAAAGCCTAGTTTCAAGAATGACACATATTGTATAAGACGTCGAGTCTAGTTTCGATCATGTGACCACCTGTATAAGGAAATGAGGAAGCTTGACTAAATGAAAATGTCTATTTTTAGGAAGGACACATCCTATATAAGACATAGGTATATTTTTTTGGTTATTTGAGTGTTTTGACCATTTTTTTGGTTTGACTTGATGACGGTCTTCTTGACTTGTTTGTCTTGTTGATGTGTGACTTGTCTTGATGTTTTGAAAATTGTTTGTGTTTGATGATGATGTCCGACTTAGGGTATGTGCAGGATCATGATGGGCCAAAAAGTGATGATATAATGCGTTTTTGTAGGGTATGTGGCTAATGACCTTTTTTTTACCAAAAATTGATGAAATGAAAAGGGTTTGTAAAGGAGATTCTCAGCTTTCCACAAATATAAATTATGCTTTACTTTGAATTTAATAAATAATTATTATTCATTTTCTATTTGAATTACAACTAAAGTCCTAATTGATAGGTTGATTGAAAAACATATATAGCTTTCAAATGGTATCACATTTTTTGAATCCAAAATATGCGTGACATTCTATGCTTTGCATACTATAGGATTAAAAGAAAAATAAATGAATTTCATGAAGTTTTGACCAAGTTAAGGTGGTTAGACATACAATTTTTTTTATTTTTTAAAAGTTGTAATAAAAAATTCATAATTAATTATTTACTTCGAAAAAAATTACAAAAAAAATGCATCACATCAGGACATGAGTCCTCTACTTATATCTAAAATATTATAAAAAAATATTATCATTTTATTGTGGTTAGGGTGGTCAGACAGACACCCACTTCTTATTTTTTCCCTAAAATTTAAGTACTACTACATTGAAGTTTCAATTTTTCACCAAATCAATTTTATTTATTTTTAAATAAACCTAGTAGTTTAGAAACTACATTTAATTTGCTAGAGATTCTATTCTTACACATTTTTGAAATAATATAGATAACTTATTCAAATTTTCACATCAAGTTTCCTATCTCTATTTTTTTTATTTTTTTGCCACTTAAGGGCCTATTTTTTCCATGATGATCCTGCACATACCCATTATTTTGACTAACACGATGAGCCCTAAAGGACTGGCCTAGTGTGGTCTTGGGGGCTCATCGATTGATGGCCTTGCCTATGTTATACACGTAGAGACCTCATAGTTCGACATGACCATTGAATTTATTTTACTGATAAAATATTGAGTCATGATTTCATTGTGACCTAATGCCTCAGGGGTGCATTGACAGATGGCCTTGCCTATGTCCAATCACAGAGGCAACGTAGTTCGAAAATGACAAAGATTAACTAACACGATTGACTCTAACTTTGTTTTTTTGGATTTTTGGAAGTTATTTGGATGTTTTTTTTGGATTTTTGACATGTTTTGATTTTTTTTCTTTTTGAAGTTTTCGATGTTTTTGGATTTTTTCAGGAAATTTTGTGATGTTTTTTTTTAATTTTTTTTGGTGGTTTTACATCCTAAGAACAACCACTATAAGAACCAAATGATGTAAGTCAAGTTCCTACCACCAGTCAGGTATATTCAACCAATTTATTATGAATAGGTTGGAATGGGGATGTGAAGTGTGCTCGATGTCAATCATTCCAAAGCGCCATCGAAATAGTTTTCACTATTGAATGAATTATTTCTCTTTACTATTTTCTTGATTTTTCAATTTTTTTGATTTTACCAAGACACCTATTTGCTAGGTTTTCATCTAGGTGAACCATAGATTTTGGATGGATTAGGGATGCTATGTCTCTTTTGCACAATTATGGTCTTTCACCTAATGGAAAGAGATAGATCCCACACCAAAAATCTAGGTGATTCACTCAAACTAATGTATGTACATGGTGAAATTATGTCTAAATGCAATGATTTAAATACAACAAATTGATTAAATTGATTGATTATGAATGCAAAACTAATGAAAGATGAAGTGTTTGAAAACGTAGTATGATATGTAGAAATGAACTAAAAACATACACAAATGAACTCAAAACTAAATGAGACTAAACAGAGTGCACCTGGAGATGAAATATTGATGAAGGAAGATTATGCAATATGGAAAAATTCACTATTGATGACCAGTGGGACTCATTCACCACTGATGGCGAATCAGTCCTGCTTTTGGAAAACTGTCTTGAAACTAGTTTTCGATTGTCAGGAACTAAATTTTGATGAAAGAAAATTTTCTAACCTGGTAGGGGGACTCATTCTCCACTGATGGAAAATCAGTCTTCTAAAAATTTGCAAATTCAGGGGTTCACTCTGTGGGTCTAGATCTGCACTTGTCTTCTTTTCGAGTTGATAGAATCAAATCTACATAAAATGGGTTGAATGTTGTCTCCAAGCTTGAATTAGGGTTTGGTTGACTTGAATGGATTTGATGACTTGTTGACCACTTTTCAACACCTATTTCTTTGAAAAATATACCTATAAGACCCATGAACACACATGCAAAGAGGGGGAAAATGGTTAAGGGTTAGAGTATAGGGATTTGCCTTGGTCAAATCCCACTTTGGTAGTCAAACCCTTGATAAAGAAATGAAATGAAAACAAGAAAGGAATGATGAATAAATAACATGCAAGTGTCCTAAAATCACCAAATCCTTGTTAAATTTTGAAGATATGTCAATGGTTGCTCCAAGATGCTTGATTGAATGATGCTTTGATGCAAGAATGCTAATTGATTATGAATGAGTGAATGAGATGAATGGGTGAATACTTGAATGAATGGGGGTTAAAATGGATGGACAAACACTTATTTATACACACTTATGCCCTAATTACCTAAAAATACAACATTGCAAGCTGAGATAAGGTCTTAATGAATAAAAACCCAAAAGAAATTTGAATTTATCTTGAATTTTGAGCCAAGAGTGACTCATTGGCCACCCATGGAGAATGGGTCCCACTCTAGGGTTGCAAGTGGGTGTTAGGAATTAAGTTGCTTTTAATGTTGTTTATTGGGTTTGTATTAAAAAACAAACTTAATTAAGCCCTATAATTGCATAAAGGGGCCAAATAAAGCATAAGAAAGGTGCAATTAGTGATGACAAGCCTAGAAAAGCATGAAAACTTGTTACAAGACTTTAAAACACTTTGAAATAGGACTTGATAAGGGTGAAAAAGGAATATTTAGATGAATTATAATAAGAAGAGTCTAGAAAAGTGTAGAAATGTGTTACAACACTTCACAACACCTTCACAAGACATCATAATTTGAATATTCAAGACCTAATGTGAATGCATAAGTTACATTGCAACATTAAATCAAAGAAAAATAGGTCAAGCATCATAACAAAAAGACCTCAATGACCATGAAAATGTCCTAGATCCATTTTTCTATGGTACACTAGGTAACGATTTTTTTGATTTTTCCATTTTTTGTATTTTTCGTGATTAAGACAAGGCTCTCAGAAGCTATGTGGAGAACCTCTTTAGATGAAGGTTGTTGATTGGATCTGATAGTGGTTCTCCTTCAGGGGTAGAGAGCTAATATGCTCCTAATCCAAAGACTTCTATGACAATATAAGGTCCTAGCCAGTTTGGCTCAAACTTTCCTAGTTTTTCTCTTTCTGCTTGATTCTTTGGATTTTTCATTAAAACCAGGTCACCAATGTCAAAATGTTGATTCAATAATTTCTTGTTGTAGCTGCGATGAAGATGATTTTGATATGCTTAAAGATGATCTAGTGCCTTTTGTCTTCATTCATATAGGAACTCTAGCTCATGTAGTCTTGACACATGGTACTCTTCATCGTCAATATGCCCTTTCAAAGATGCCCTTAGGGAAGGAATGTCAACCTCAATAGGAAATATAGCCTCAAAACCAAATACCAAGGAATATGGAGTGGCACCGGTGGGAGTGCAGATGCTTGTGCAGTAAGCCCATATGGTAGGGTTAAGTTGTAAATACTAATCACGACCAACATCATTAATAGTCTTTTTAACGATTCTGAGGATTGTTTTGTTGGACACCTCAACTTGGTCATTACCCTATGGGTAATATGGATTGGAAAAGTGGTGTTGGATATGGAATTCCTCACAGAGGTTACATACTTCTTGGTTTTTAAATGGGTGGCCATTATCCTTGATTATGGATTGAGGAACACCATATCGACAAATGATGTAGTTAAGGATGAACTTAGAAATTTGTATGCCCACAATGTAGGTCAAAGGAATGGATTCAATCCACTTGGTAAAGTATTCAGTCACATTAATGATGAATTTATGACCGTTGGAGGATGTAGGATGTATCTTACCAATGAGGTCGAGTCCCCATTGGGCAAAGGGGCATGGTGATGTTATTGGATGAAGCTCCTATGTTGGTGTGTGTATCAAGTATCTATGAATATGGTACTATTGACATTTCTTGACAAAGATATATGAGTCCTTTTCCATCGTAGGCCAATAATAGCCCAGTCTCATAATCTTCTTGGCTAAGGTGGGACTGCTAGAGTGGGACCCACATATACCCTCATGTACCTCACGCAAGGTCGCTAGTGTTTCTTCAGTATCAAGAAATCTCAATAGGGTATTGTATAGGGCACGTCTATAAAGGGTATCTCTGATGATGGTATACTTGGAGGACTCATGGATAAATGTCTTACGTTGGTTGTTCAAGAGGTCAGGGGGTAGGATTTGGGCATGAAGGTCATCATATCTTTCTTTGTACCATGGGAAATTGGGACCAACAAGTTCACATACCATATGTGAATTTGGGATGTCAAAGGTAGGGACCAAAAGACGTTCTACCAAAAACTTGAATTTAGGCATGTTTCTAGGTATGTTTAAGAGTGAACCAATGGTTTCCATGGCATCTGCTACCTTGTTTTGAATGCAGGGTATTTGATGAAGGAGGATATTGTCAAAATATTATTTGAAAATATCTACCATCCATTTGTATGGGGCGATATTTCCATCTTTGGTATCATCGATGCAACCACAGTAGGAGGGTCCTCAAAGAGAACAATCTTGACTATGCAACAAGAGTTACACAACAAAAGAAACACAGAATATGGAGGAAAATGCAGATTCAAACATTCTTATTATCAGAAATTTTTGATGCAGGAGCATCCAATGGTGTAAGGGCAATCTTGCATCACCCAAAAATAGTTAAATTTCAAGTTTCTTGGTTTTTAGATGTTTTTACATTTTTGGATACCCTTTTCGTCATAATGAAATTTCCAATTTATAGTTTTTATTTTCAATTTCTGGGTTGAAAGATATTACAGCTTTAGTTTCCCAGATTTGCACCTGAAAATCTTCCAAATTAGATTTGAGGCACTTAGAGCTCCCGGATCAGCCCTGAAACTTGCCAAAATTGGTATAGTGGATTTCAAGCACGTTATTGACTTCGATACCTTTCCAACGGTTCAAACAGTTCTCGAATCAGAGTCCCGGATCAAAAGTTATGGCCCCGGGAAGTTGGCGCACTTTCTAGAAGATACAATTGAAAATGCTCTTTTGAAATTTGAACTTCATGTTGTAAATTTTCAGCACCAAACCGCCTAAACTCAAATTTGAATGTTGTTTTGGCTCCAAACTAATGAGGAGCTCTATTTATGGGTAGGTTTCTAATTTTTGGGTAACTTTTTGGGGACAAGCTCGCATATTGTGAAAGGGTTATTCTGTAGCTTTCTGTAACTTGCATGTGTTATAGAACTTGGGGATTTGAGACTATTTGCATGTAAGAAGCTCTATTTTCTGAATAATAAAATCATTCTCTTGTTTGTGGGTTATTTCTAAGTCTCAGGCTGTGCCCTCATCAAGTGGTATCAAAGCTAGTTTTCTTGAGCATGTGGACAGATCATCGATCGTGAGGCAGTTCGCACCAGGATTGTG
>VDFB02000363.1:59852885-59921143 GCA_007258455.2 Sequoia sempervirens | reverse complement strand
CCTCAAATACACCATCACTTCATCTCCAACTTTGAACTCCATATGTCTCTTCTTCTCGTCTGCTCACTCCTTATACTTCCGATTCATATCTTCCAATTACTGCTTTACTTGAGTATGCACTCTCTCCATATGTTCTACAAATTCCTCTACTTCTACACTCCTTTTATCTTCCTTACTGATATCTCACAACTCTAATATACCTCTAGGATGAGCTCCAGTAACAATCCCAAAATGTGTCTTTCTGGTACTCCTGTTCACTGAATTATTGTATGTAAACTCTACTTGTGCAAGAACCAAATACCAACTTATGGTCTTCTCTCCAACCAAACATCTCAATAAATTCCCCAAACTCTTGTTTACCACCTGTATCTTTCCATTAGTCTGTGGGTAAAAAGTAGAACTAAACTTTAAACTTATTTTAAACTTCTTCCAAAGTGTCCTCCAAAAGTAACCAACAAACTCTGTATCTCTATTTGAAACAATACTCCTAGGTAATCCATGCAATCTCACCACTTCCTTGAAAAAAAAATCTGCTACATGTATTGCATCTATTATCTTCTTACAAGGTATGAAATGTGTCATTTTTAAAAATCTATCCACCGCCACAAATATAAAATCATTACCTCCC
The DNA here is from genome assembly GCA_007258455.2 of Sequoia sempervirens. Classification (NCBI taxonomy): domain Eukaryota; kingdom Viridiplantae; phylum Streptophyta; class Pinopsida; order Cupressales; family Cupressaceae; genus Sequoia; species Sequoia sempervirens. The sequence goes on along the minus strand of VDFB02000363.1, from coordinate 59,920,515 downwards.
ATGTCTTCGGCAAACCAAGTATGAAATCCATGCTAATATCTTCCCAAGGTCTCTCTGGAACTGTCAAAGGCTTATACAATCCAACATTCTGACTGCTCCCTTTTGCAGCTTGACAAACTCTACAACTTTGCACAAATTTCCTAACATCCTTATGAATGTGTGGCCAAAAGTAATTCTCACTTACCAATGCTACTATCTTATTAATTCCAAAGTGTCCTGCCAATCCTCCACCATGTTTTTCTCTCACCAAGCTATCCCTCATTGAACTCCAGGGTATACACAACTAATTTCCTCTAAAGAACATATCCTCCTGAATGAAATAATCCAACCACTCTCCTATCCTCCAAGACTGGTTCTTTACAAGCTCTCCAAGGTTTTGCAAAATTTAGGTCTTCCTCATACAAGTTCTTCAATTCATCAAAGCCTAATACCTCCACTCTCATCTCTGTTAGTAAATTCCTTCTTCTACTCAAAGCATCAACAACTCTATTTGAATTTCCACTCCTATGTTTCAAAACAAAAGTATAACTTTGCAAAAATTCCACCCATCTCATGTGTCTCTGATTCAACTTACCCTGACTGTTCAAATACTACAATGCTTGATGATCCGTATACAACACAAAATCTTTAGGAAACAAGTAATGTCTCCACTTCTTCAAGGCTTGAACTATGGCATAAAAATCCTGGTCATACATTGAATAGCTTCTCCTAGCATCATTCAATTTCTCACTGAAATAAGCTATTGGTCTTCCTTCTTGACTTAATATTGCTCCAATTGCATTTCCACTTGCATCACAGTCTACTTGAAATACCTTACTAATGTCTGGTAAATGCAACATAGGCTGCTCAGTCACCTTCTATTTTAATAACTCAAAACTTCGGTTTGCTCCAGATGTCCACCTAAAATATTTCTTATCTCCTCTCATTGTTTTTGTCATAGGACTACAAATAGAACTGAAACTCCTAATGAACTTCAAGTAAAAACTATCCAATCCATGAAATGATCTTACCTCTCCAATGCTTTTGGTGTAGGCCATTCAGAAATTGCTCTCACCTTCTTAGGATCCATCTTCAATCCATCCACAGATATCACAAATCCAAGATATACCAATTCTTCCTTCATGAAACTACACTTCTTAATGTTTATCAACAACTGCTCTTCTCTCAACCTCTGCAAAACTTGTCTTATATGCAACAAACTTTCTTCTCTATTTTTACTAAAAATCAAGATGTCATCCAAATAAACAATGAAAAACTTACCCAAAAATTTCTTCAATACCTCATTCATCAGCCTCATGAAAGTACTCGATGCATTTGTTAGTCCAAAAGGCATCACCAACCACTCATACAATCCTTCCTTTGTCTTGAATGTTGTCTTCCACTCATCCCTTTCTCCGATTTTGATTTGATGATATCCACTCTTCAAATCTATCTTTGTAAAGTATTTAGCTCCACTCAAACAATCCATAATGTCATCCATTAGGGGCAAAGGAAATCTGTACTTCACCATGATCTTGTTTATGGCTCTAGAGTCTGTACACATCCTCCATTCTCCATCCTTCTCAGATGCTAGCACATGTACTGCACAAGGACTTAAGCTTTCTCTGATCAAACCCTTCCTCAACAACTCTTGCACTTGTCTATTCAACTCTTCATTCCTACAACTATCATCTGGTGTGTTGCTTTATTAGGAAAACTAGCTCCAGGAATCGGATCCATGCAATGACTAATACTCCTCACAAGTGGTAATCCATTAGGTACATTATCTGAAATGATCTCATCATATTCTGCTAGCAACTCCTTTATCTCCTCTAGTTGATCCTCTACATGCTTCAAGTCTTCATCCTTCTTAGGAACCAAGGCATATCACATGTTTTCATGTCTCAGTCAATCCAGAAATATCCTTCGATCAACCAAACAAATTCTATCATTTCGTACAAACCTCAATCTTAGGAACATCCTCTAATGGTAACAAAGTCTGCTTCATTCGATTAGAAACAATGGTATATGTGTTCTTCTTCCCATCATGAATAGCCTATCTATCATACTGCCAAGGTCTTCCCAACAAAACATGGCATACATCCATAGGCATGATAATAATTTCCTATCTTCAATTTCACCAAACATTTTTCACTCACCAGTACCATATGCTCATCTTGAATTCATGCTATCTGATAGGGTTTTGGGTGTTTCAATATTTCCAACTTCAATTTGGTCACCATTTCTTCAGAAACTAGGTTCTCGGAGCTTCCACTGTCAACACTCACTTTGCAACATTTACCAGGTACCTTACATCTGGTCCTAAACAAATTCTTTCTCTGCAATGGTTCTTGTTGCAACTCACTCTGACACAATACTCTTTTGTTCACCAACACTTCTCCCTCTTCTAGTTTATTAGATGATCTGGTATGATCTTCCTCAACAAAGGCTATTCTTCTACTATTCTCAGTCTTTCTTCTTGTCTCTCCCTGATTACATTCAAATGTTGTATGTCCCTCTCCACCACATTGGAAACAAGTTCCCTTGAATACTCTTTTCTCTTGTCCTCTATCATCTTTTCTATAACCCTCATTCCGGTAACCACCATAACCTCATCTCCAATAAGAGTTTCCATCATCTCTATGGTATGAATTATCATTCTTAATGACTTCCTTATATTTATTTTGATCTACAAAAGTTCCTCTTCCTCCTCTAGTAAAAAATCTTCCTCTCTAAAATCTTCCACCTCTTCCTCTCTGTCTTTTCTCATATCTTTTATTCGGCTTCTCTTCCACTTTTAGGACATATTGATATGCTTTTTCCACACTCAACAACTTGATCAAATTGATCTCATCTTGTATAGATAGCTTCAAGCCATTCATATATCTAGCTACTTGCTCGACCTCATCCTCTAAATTTCTAGATATGATATTCAACTTGTAGAACTCCTCAGTATACTCTATCACACTTAACTCCTTCTGCTTCAAATTTTGCAACTTCCAGAACAAACTGATTTGATAATCTGCAGGCATAAAATTTGTCTTTAACTTATTCACCATCTGATCCCATGATTTTATCTTCTCCTTTCCTCTTCTTTTCCTATTTGTCTGCAAATGTTCCCACCAAAGGGATGCATGTCCTTTCAACTTTGTATTAGAAAATTTCACCTTCTTATCCTCAACGATACCTTCAAAATCAAAATAATTTTCCTTCTCCATTATCCAATCAAGTAATTCATCTCAATCCAACTTACCACTATAATCTGATGGATTGAAATGTCGTTTAGTATTTACTCTGGTAAGGGCTCTTATGAACCTTTCTTCTCGCTGATCAAATCCAGGTTGATCTTCTCTTTTCCTTTCTTCTTGTACTTCTACCTCCTCATCACTCACATCATCAACTGGTTGACCTCTCCTCTGAGTTGTTTCGACTACTTCTAATCTAGCAACAATTCCTCTCAACATCTCCATTATAGCTGGGTCTACATTTCCACGCACTCCATTTCCTCTAACATTTCTTCTTCCCACCATCTTTACACAAAGTCCTCTGCAGCTATGGGTCAGATCCTTAGCCCACCACCCCACCACAAATCTTCAACAGGACTCCACAAACTTTGACAATCTCTCACAAAACAAATGTTGCTTTGATACCAATCTAGTGTAGCCACGGTAGGAGGGTCCTCAAAGAGAACAATCTAGACCATCCAACAAGAGTTAGACAATAGAAGCAACATGAAATATGGAGGAAAATGTAGATTCAAACATTCTTATTATCAAAAATTTCAATTACAAACAACCAAAAACATCCAAGTTTACAGATTCGGCTCATAGGCCTGATACAACATGTTCAACATGCAATATTCCTATATGCTCCTTAATGCGAGCTGAAATATTACATCACTTGCCATATTCTTACTTGACTCTAACTTCTCTGCTTTCCTAATGATCTATTACAATGATTTATATCACATCCAGGGATCAAGAATATTTCGCATCGGCCAAAGATCATTACAATCTCTGATGAAGGAGACGTAATGTGTGCTTGAAATAGGTTGGCCTTAAATTTAAATTTCTCCTCAACGGGTACATAGGATGAAGTGTGGACCTAAATTAAGGTCGGGGACACTCCACGAAATAATTCGAAACACACCGTAAGGGTTCGCAAGTTCAGGAAAGATCCATAAGAGATCGAACTAGCAGTTAGGCTTGAAACTACTCAGATGCTTTGTTCTAGAAACCACCACTTATTCTAGAAGTAATAACTTGTTGAAAAAAGATCCAATTGACTTGAAATCTTGGAATAAAGAAAATGAACATGTCCACAATGTAAGTATAGATTCGCAGGGTCCAGTGAGCAAATCTGACGAAGTGCCAACTTGAACTGAAGAAGAACTAAAACTACAACAAATGGAAATGAAAATATTTTGGTTGATGCAAGATTGCCAAGAACCAAGAATGCTCCTACATCAATCATAGTCATCATTAAATTGTCAGACTACTAGCTGAGAATCTCCATAAACTTGTAGGTGCTTGATCTTCCATTTGATTGCCATTTGTAATCCTATTAAAAGAGCCTCATATTCTGCTACATTATTGGTGCATGGAAAAGCAATTTTGAATGACTTAGGAATAGTGTCGCCCTGTGGTGTGATAAAGAATATGATAGCCCCCGAACCATGATTTTTTTGGGACCCGTCAAAGTATAAATTTCATGCCATTCCTATGTCAAGAGTGAAGATGAATCCATCAAGAAAATCTAAAACTAGAGGATGATCTGCTTTATTCGGTGCATCTACCAGCTAGTTAGCAATAACTTGTCCTTTTATAGCTTTTCTTTTTACATATTGGATATCATATTCATTGAGTACCATTACCCATTTAGCTAGGTGTCTTGTTAATGTTGCTTTGCTAAGGAGATACTTCAAAGGATCTATCTTTGCGACCAACAATGTTTGGTGGTTTAACATGTAGTTCCTTAGTCATTGAGTAGTGAAACTACCACAAGACATGCACGTTCTATGAGATTGTAATTTAGCTCATATCCTACCAAAGTGTGGCTAAAATAATACACTACCCTTTCATTTCCCTCATTATCATTATGTGCAAGTAAGGCTCCTAGCACTGATGTGGTTAGTGAAATGTAGAGTATGAAAGGTTGTCCATCATTAGGTGGCATTAACACTTGTGGTGTAAGTATGTAATCCTTGATCCATTGAAAAGCTTCTTCGAACTTATCTGTCCATACAAACGATACCCCTTTTTCTGAGTAGATGCTGGAAGGCATGTATTTTGTCTACTAACTGCACTATGAATCCTTTGATAGACTGTAGTCTCCCTTGTAGTGTTCGTAGTTGACTTATATTGGCTAGTGGAGGCATATTTATTATGGATTTCACTTTTGTTGGGCCCACTTCAATGCCTCATCTAGAAATAATGTATCCTAGAAGTTTTCTTGATTACACACCAAATACACATTTTTTAGAATTGATTCTCACTTTGTATTATTCTAGTCTTTGAAAAATCTTATCTAGGAACTGTAAGTGATCATCCCTTATCAATGATTTAGCTATCAGACCATCCATATATTCCTCCATGAGAGTGTGCATGAGATCATGGAAAATGGTTGTCATGGCGTGGTGATATGTTGCTCCGACATTTTTAAGTCCAAAGGGAATGATGTTCCAACAATAAGTTCCCCATGGACAAGTGAAAGCTATCTTATGTTGGTCTTTAGGTGCGATTTTGATTTGATTGTATCCCGAGAAAGCATCCATGAGGGATAACATTTCATATCCTGTTGTTAGGTCCACAATTATGTCAATAATTGGCAGAGGAAAGTCATCTTTAGGACATGCTTTGTTTAGATCTCAGAAGTCTATACATATGTGGATGCCACCTATTAGTTTTGTCACTAGTATGAGATTGGAAATCCATTTTGCATAGTTAATTGATTTGGTAAAGTTGACATTCAATAGTTTCTTTAGTTCAACTTTGACTAATAAAGCAATTTGTGGGTGCATTTTTCTTAATTTTTGCTTCACGGGTTTAGCACTTGGTTGTAATGGAAAATGATATAATACCAGGCTAGGATCCAGTCCAGACATGTTGATATATGACCATGCAAAGTTGACCTGTATTTCTGTGAAGAAGTTGCAAAATTCAGGTTGCTCTGTTTCTGTCAAAGATGTTGCAAAATAGATTAATCGAGGATTATCTTCAGTGCCTTTATTGATCTCCACAGATTCCTCCACCAACATTGACGAATTTTCTTAAGCAACGGGGAGAATGTTCAATCCTCCATCCTTGGGTTCCTCAGAGAGGATTTCGCCCTTGGATGTGTCCTTATTTTTTACTTTTTTATCGTCCAAAGGAACCTTTTGGTTTTCACCTAGGGACTCATCATTTTTTTTTCATTTTTTCCCTTATTTTCTCTACTTTTGTGATTGGAGGGGTGAACGAACTCCCCAAAATAGGCTATGTTATCCAAGTCTATGATAAATTCAGAATTATGTTCACGACTAGGTATAACTCAGCTATTGCTTCATCATTCTCAAAGGTATCTAAGATAGGGAGGTCTTGTTGATCCCAATCAATAAGCTAGGGATATGCCATGGGTATGTCATCATTAGAAGTATCAAAATTCAAAGGGTTCAAGGTGAAGGATGAATTATTGACATAGTTCCAAAAGGATTTTATGGTGTCTTCCCTATTCCTAGGAGGGGGTATGTCGGGTTTTGATGTGTCCTGTGATGGACCAATTTTGAAGTGTTGCTCAAATATTTCATCAAATGTAGGTTCATCAGGTTCTCTAAAGGTTTCAAAAAGTTCATAGTCATCAAATGATTTATCAGAACCCCATTCATATTCGTTTGAGTCATTGGAATAATAAGGTTGGTCATATGACTCATTGGATGTCTCGATAGATTCAAAAGCATTGACTCCCTCTTGTAAAGGCGATGCAATACTAGAAATGCCAATCTTAAGTAACTAAAATCCCAACCCTAGGCCTTTTGGTCACATAGAGACAATGATAGTTTCAATCCTCCCATTCTGATGTAATCCCAGCCTGCTATGGCCACCATATCCTTTTTTTGCATTATCTTGAAACCTTTTCCATATTGATCTGTGGGTATTTGAGTGGGCAAAGGAGGTTCTTCATTGTCTTCTTTGTATAACCAAGAGGTCACATCTTCTTCATTTATAGCTTCTTTACTTAGTTCCCCCCATTTTGTGAAAGTCATTATGGGAGGGACACGCATGGTGACCATGGTTTGTCTCCTATCTACTATTGGTAGACTGTATGATTTGGGAGGAACCAACTGGCTGATACAATAAGATTCTTTCATATGATACTCTCCACAACCCTTATCTTGGATCTCGACCTTAGTAGTGGAAGGTAGTGGTTGGGAGGTAGATGTTTTGGAAAGGATGGATGGATCAATCTATTGGGATGAGTTGGATAAGAAGCCTCCTGATTAACAAGCATCTATCATTGGGGTACTCCGCATAGGTTAGTGTAATACTGAAAAGGATCAGGATCACCATAAATTGTGATCTATATGTCATTGTATGAGAATTTAAGGTATTGATGGTAAGTGGAAGGGATGGCCTTCATAGCATGTATCCATGGTTTTCCTAGAAAAAGATTATATTGAAGGACGAGATCCAAGACTTGGAAGGTGGTATCCATAACCGCAAGACCAATTCTGATGGGAAGCAGTACAACTCCTTTAGATGACCATTCTTCATCATCATATGCCTTAATGAAAATGCTCTTAGTAGTGTCAACACATGCCTCTGAGAAGCCTAATTCCTTAACCAGTTTGAAGGTGCAAATATTCAACCTTGCTCCTCCATCTACCAAGACTCATCTAACTTTTGTTTTATGGACAAGAACTTTGAAGTGCGATGGGTCATTGTGGTCTATCTTCTCATTTGAGTAATCTTGTTCAGAGAAGGTAGCATGATGGGAGTTGGTTAGCTAGCGTACCTTCTCTTGGAAACAATTGACATCAAGGTTAGTGGAGATGGTCTTTGTTTACAAATCTTTTTCTAGAATAGCTTGATGACTGGGTGATATATGCAATAGTTCCACGATAGAAATTTGTGTTGGGGTCTTCCCCAACTGGTCAAGTAAATTATACTAAGGCTTGGAGGACTGTGGTTGTTGCTGTGGCGGAGGGCCTTGGATGGTTACCTTAGTTCAATGAGTGTTGAAAACACATTCAATAGTTTTCTTTATGGTAATAGTGTTGAGATGTTCATCGTCGATGACTCAAATTTGATTTATGATGGTGCTATGGTTATAGTTATATTTGACATTAGCATAGTTGGCCTGATTATTATTGGTCTTGTTTCCCAAACTAGAGGCTTTTCCTTTTCTATGGTCATGTAATGGATCAGTAAATACCTTGTGATCACTTATTTGTTTGAGGATGACTGTTTCTGTCCATTAACTTCAATAGTTTCATTTTCCACAAGATCTTGTATAATTTTCTTCAACTATCGACATTGTGGTAGATTATGTCCCTTAGTTCGGTGGAAATCGCAAAAAGAATTGTCATCCCACCAAGAGGGTTTAAATTGTCCAGGATCATATTTTTTTTGCTTAGGAAGTTGTATGAGGTTGTGCTGGATCAGTTGTTTAAAGACTAATTCAATTGGTTCCCCTAGGGGAGTGAATTCATGTTTGGGAACTTCTTTTGTGGTCGTGGTTGTTGCGTGTTTTGGAAAACATTGGCATTTTGTTCGACATTGTTTGGTGTGTTGTTAGAGGGGTTGTGTCCTCTAAATGTAATGACCAGTCCTGCATGTAGGGTTTTAGCATTGACAATGCCATTATTGGTTACATTCTTATTTTAGGACCAATATTTGTTCTTTTCATTAGGGGCACTTTGAACATTTAGATTTCTATTTGACATCTTGATTTCACCTTTGTCAATGAGAGCCTTTCCAAGTATGATACCCTTTTCTACTAGTTCCACAAAAGAAGTGCAACAGTGTACTCTTAGGTCATTCCTAAATTTTGAATTAAGGTTTTCTAGGAACATGGTGACCTTTTTCTTTTTGGGTATTTCAACAGGGCATCAACTAGATAGACTCCTCCATCTGTGGAAGAAGGTGATAAATTTCTCTCCTTTATCTTGTGTGGTGTGACATAAGGTTGCTATTGTGATTTCATTGTCAATGTTAAAGGCAAAATGTTCAAAAAAAATTTCAGCAAGTTCACCCCATGACCTTATGGCATGTGGAAGTTGAGAAAAGCATTCAAGTGCTATTCCAGCAAGACTTCACAAAAAAGGTCTCATGGGATATGTGGGGTCATATGCAATGTCTATACACATTGTGGAAAATTACCTTATATGTTCAATAGGATTACACCTACCATTATACTTAGGAAAGTTTGGTATACAATATCCATGGGGGAAGGGTGTCATGTTTAAAGCTTTGTCAAAGGGAAATGGACATAAGTCTTCTGTTGAAAAACATTTTTTGCTAGACATCGTCATATTGTCCATTTATTATTGAAGGGATTGCATTTGTGTTTGCAAAACATCCACTTGTGTCAATGATGTGTTGGTTGTATTGTTAGGGTCTATGTAAGTGTTTTGGAATCCAATGTTAGGTGAATTTTTTTGGTTTAGTGTATGAGTGTACGATGGATTTTGGTTTGGAGTATGAGAGAATGGGTTTTGGTTTGTAATATGAGAGGGTTGGTTTTGGTTTGATGTTGGTTGGTTGTGAATGTGGATGTTCTGTAAAGGATTAAGTTGGTTCCCAAATTGTTTGAGAGGTATGTGTCCTATTTTTGAAACCCCTATTTGTGGTATGGCACTAGTGGTGTTGATGTTTGGTGTAGCATTTTTTTTGTTTATGCTAAATTTAGGCATTTTGCTTGTTGTATTGGTGCCGAAGGGATTTGATGATGACGTCCCTATTGTGAAATTAAGGCCTTGTGTCATGTTCAATGTGCCAAAAGGTAATATGTGTATGGTTGTGGAACTTTGGGTAGGTACTCCAAATGGTATGGTTGTAGTTACTTGAGGGATAGAGCCACTAGAAGTCATCATGTTGTTTCCTTGGGTAGATGAAGTTTGCAATGTATGAATGTCAAATATAGGAGGTAATGTGGCACCTTCTACTAAATTTTTTGCTAAATATCATTGGAGATCTTGTGATAAGTATTCATCTACAAAAGAGGAAAATTTTTGGGTCTTAAGCAACAACGTCTAAGTCTTCAACTACAACTCGTCCTTGTTGGTATCTAGTGACAAATTTGTCCAATAAGGTTTTGTGTGGTCTTGATGTCCCTTGTGAGGGGTTTGAAAATGGATTGATAAAGTCTTATGGGTCAGCCATATTTTCTCTTTGTTTCCTTTTTGACCTTGTTTCAACCATATAAGATATGCTCAAAATGCAGATGATATAGAACTATGTCTATGAATGATATGATTTTAGTCTATGTTTTTGGATTTTTTAGATATAAGGAATGAATGCTAATGTAACTATGTTTTTGGTCTTTTTTTCTAAAAATAAAATAAGGAATGTTTAAATGTAATGTGCTAATAATGTCTAAAATAATAAATGATGGTGTCCTAAAATGGCTATGTCTAAGTATGCAAAGTGTAGGCAAGATTTTTATGATAATCAACTTTGAGAGGTTTGAGAAGAGGTTACTAACCATCCAAAGTTTAGTCAACACTTCAATTTAATTTTTCAAAGGACCTTTTGTGAGACCAAGACCAAGAGACAAAGTGAGTTCCCAAAATGGACTGACAAGATGGAAAACACTCACCAAAAATGATAAAAGACAACAAGTGTGACAAGTGACTTGATCCAATGACAATTTTCCTTGAAGCAAAGGTTTATACAAAGTATGGAAAGTTGGCCTATTTTAAAATCTACAAAGGTGATTATCCTAAAAGTTTGATTGATCTGAAGATAATGAGGACTCCTAAAATGTAACTAAGGTTTACAACTGGTATACGTATTTCTATGGATAAATGATACTAAAAGGTGCAATGGTGAAAAGTGTGAGAAAATATTTCTATTTTTTGTACAATGATAATTGTGAAAGGATAATTAGAGATAGGTTTTGACTATTTGACCTTAGACTCTAATAGTGGAATTTTTTTTTCTTCTGATTGTCAGGCAATTGCGGTTCAGATTTAATAGATGTGTCATTTACAGGCAGTTGCATGTCAGATCTAGCAGATGCATTGTTTTACAATTGGTTGTGGTTTACATTATCAGATGCAGTTTACAGTAGTAGATGTGGTTCACTATAGTCGATGCAGTTCACTATAGTCAATGCGGTTTAGATTACAGTAATTGCAGCTCATATTGTCAAATGCATTGCAAGTTTTAGCAATTTTCACTCAAAATGTCATATGCATTTTTTGTGTGACAGTTGCGACAAAATATGTCAGATGCAGGTTTCTGTGTGATAGATGCGTTGAACAGTGAACTGGTCCTAGGTTTTGACAAGTTTCTGACTTATTTAAGGTTGACTCTTGGAGTTTTTTGTTTGATCAAATCTGATTGAACACACACGTAAGACACACCAAGTCGAGTGTTTGAAATAAATAAACATATAATTACAATCATAAGGATGGCAAGGACAATATCCAATGGACTCCCACTTAGAGTTTTCTCCAACGAAACTATCTAGAGCAGATAACTTAGGATATTGGTAGCACAGGCTCCCCCTTATAGTACACTCACTTCTCGGGCTTACCAAAATCTGGATTCCCGCATAAACAAGAAATTTTTCATCTCTACTACTAGACTGCATGTATAATGTGGGTCAGCTTGGGAACGACCGTTCCTGCACCAGTAGATAGAAGGTTTTTGGCAATCTAAACAAATGGTTTTTAATCAAGGCACCCGTTTAGGTGGCCACACAAGAGGTAAGATTAGCTCTGATAAGGAGAATCACTTACTTGTCTATAGGAGCACCTGTAATGCTGAGATTTCCTACAACATTCAAATTTATATACCAGTTGGGAGTAGCTTGGATTTAGCTCATTATTGGTTGGGTCATTCCCTTGGGGTGAGTACTTTTTCCCACCAAGGTAGGCCCTCTAGAGTTAATAACAATTTATCTTACACCCAGGATCGCACAAGTGCACAAGGGGAGAGGATAATATTGTTATTAAATTGAGGTCTAATCTAAATAAAAGTGTGCAAAAGCACCAAGCACAATAAGCAATTGTTTATTTTAGGCACCAAACAAAATGTGATCTAATCTATACAGATAATCAGTTTCAAAATCCATTCTTTGACAAACGTCCTTCATCAGATTTCATTCATATTTTCAATTTTATCCTTCAACAAGCAAGAGTTGTAGCTTAGATCTTGGCCAAACAAACCTGTAAAATAAACATTAAATATCTCTTGCCACACGCTGCCAACAGATTATCAGTAACCAGAAAATCCTAACCTACTAAACCAAAAATGCGGAAAACTAAAAATTACTTGCATAAATTTAAAAACAAACCCTAAGCCAGGTTTTTTCATCATGGAATGACAGATGCGGTGCATGGGATAGATCAGATGCGTTGAATAAATATCAATTGCGGCTCACTAGATGGTAGTTGTGGTGCGATATAGTGGATGTGGCTTGTGTTGTTGGTGGTTGCGGCGAAAAATAATTGTGGATGTGTCACTTTGTCTTGGTGATTACGTTGAATCATACAAAAAACCTATAAAGCATAGAAAACTATATGAAATTTGGGTATGTGCAGGATCATCATGGAAAAAACATGCCCTTAAGTGGCAAAAAAATTAGAAAAATCAGAGTTAGGCAACTTGATGTAAAAATTTGAATAAGTTATCTATATTATTTCAAAAATATGTAAAAATAGAATCTATATAAAATTGAATGTAGTTTCTAAAATACTAAGTTTATTTTAAAAATAAAATCTATTTGATGAAAATTTGAAATTTCAATGGAGTAGTACTAAAATTTTAGGGAAAAAATAAGTAGGTGTCTATCTAACCACCCTAACCAAAATAAAATGATAATATTTTTTATAATATTTTATACATAAGTAGAGGACTCATTTTGGATGTGATGCATATTTTTTTGTAATTTTTTTCCAAGTAAATAATTAATTATTATTTTTATTACAACTTTTAAAAAATATAAAAACTTGTATGTCTAACCACCTTAACTTGGTCAAAACTTCTTGAAATTCATTTTTTATTTTTTTTAATCCTATAGTATTCAAAGCATATAATGTGATGCATGTTTTGGATTCCAGAAATGTTATACCGTTTGAAAGCTATAGATGTTTTTCAATCAGCCTATCAATCAGGACTTTAGTTGTAATTTAAATAGAAAATGAATAATAATTATTTATTAAATTCAAAGTAAAGCATAATTTATATTGGTGGAAAGTTTAGAATATCCTTTAAAAACCCTTTTCATTTCATCAATTTTGGGTAAGAAAAAAGTCGTCAGCCACATACCCTAGAAATACCCATCATATTGCCACTTTTTGGCCCATCATGATCCTGCACATGCCCATTTGTAGAAACTTTGTCCTTCACATTGGGTTCACCAAATGTAGCACATGGAAAATTCTAGGATTAGCAATAAAAAGTGTAAATAAAACAATACCCTAGCTAATAGTGAAGAACAATGAAAGATCAAAACGTGCATAAACAAAAGATCTAATCAAATCCACATGCAATTCCATGATTCACCTCCATTACCCTTCTCCATTTCGTTGTAGTGTAATACTTTCCCTCAAATTTTAATTAAGTATGCAAATATGGCATAAAGACAATGATATTAGCAAAATATTGAAAATTTCTAAAGTTGCTTCCAAAATTCTTTAGATTTTAGGAGCAAAAATGATAATGATAAAGCCATTTTATAGAAAATATAATTTTTGAATGACAGGTTGAGATTGAGAGATAATTAATCAACGATCAAGATTAAAATATGTGACATGAAATAGGTTTATTGGTTAAATTAGTGTAAGTGATAAAGCTTGAATAGTGGAGATTAAATTAAAAAGTAATTTAATCAAAGGTTGAAATTAGTTGAGACACAGAAGGATAAGGATTGTAGGTAGAGGATCATATTTGATTTGGAGAGAGTTGTCTATTAGAGAAAATCAAATATGATTTTATCTAGATAACAGAGTGATCAACATATAAAGTCTGTTTGTTATAGAAAATTAGATATTATCTAGACTTGAGTGATTAATGACTAATTAGTTAACTAAGAGATTATCTAATTAGAGAGGAATGTGTTACAGATGAAATCACTTTTTGAATTAAATGATGATTTAATTCAACAGTAAAGATATTTGATCACATTAAATAAATAAAGATTTATTTAATATTTAGAGAGAAAAAGTTAAGGAACAATTAAATAATTAAAGAGATCATTTAATTATAGTTGAAAGTGTCATATAAATTAAATAAATAATTGTTTAGTTAATTTTAGGAAGAAGATAAATTTAATTAGCGACACAATTAAATAAATACTATTTATTTAATTAATCGAGGAAGAATAAAGGTAAGAATGATTTAATTAAATATTAAATTTATTTAATTAATAGAGGACATATGACCTTAGAAAATAATTAAATAATTAAAATTATTTAATTATGAAAAATGAAGATGAAAGAATTATGAAGAAATTAAGGGTTGCAGGCCTAGGACAATTTTTAGTGTCTACAAATCCCATGTGAAAGATAAAAATATGTTTATCCCCTAGTTATTATTACTAAGTATAATACTATATTTATTTCATTGAGTTTAAACACATTTAGCTGATTTGACTTCTTTGAAAGCAAATAACTAAAATAATAAATTTTAAATATAAACTAAAAAAATTCAAATATTGGATTTGATAAATGAAAACTTAACCAATAAATTTAAGGTTAAAAAATGTCCATGTTTTATTGGTTGAGATTGCAAAAGACTATTTAAGGAAACTATAAATTGTTAAAAGGTGGATTCTAGAGCTCTTTCACCTATCAAAAAGGGATATGGAAAATATAAAATGATGGTGTTTTCCCCTCAAATATTCATCTCTAAACTATAGATGTTGGTGTCCATTCCTTAGATGTTGGTGACCCTACTAGACACTAGAGTATCTTTGGATCTAATTGATCTTCAAATTATGGAGATTTCTTGCCTAAATTTTATCTTATTTTTTACATGTGACAAACTATAATAGTGATATCTAGTATAAATATTTGATGATGAATAAATTTTGAAGGCGAAAAAATGGGTTAGTGCTATTAAGAGACTACATACAATAATCCTCTATTTGGAAGATTTCAGCCTCTACATATAGTAGGTAAAACCAAGGAGTGTGATTCTTAAGTTATAATATTGTGTAAAAAAAGGTTCCCTAAGATAATGACTAATTTATGGTGGCATATTCAAGTGAAATAGAGGGGAGATAGGGAGAGGGAATAGCCAATTAATATGCAAAGGAGAATGCAAAGGGAGGAATCTAAGGGGTTGATATGCAACTAGGAGTAATGAAAATAATGATCTTTGAAGCTAGGATCTAGAGATATCAATAGTGGGATAAGTTACACAAGAAAGTGATAAAAATGGGATAATAGAAGTGAGGAAATTGAAATGGGGAATGAACAAAATATTTTAGCTATGGAGTGTACGAGAGAGATGGCAAGAGATCCCTTAAACAAAAACATAGAATAATTAATCAAGAATAGAATTTGTAGGATAATAATACTTAATGAGAAGTTTAAAATTAAAGGATCCTTAAAAATGAGGATGATAACAATTTTATAGGGAGATCCTAGCTAGGTATCCATTAGAAAATGTATTTAGGAAAATATTAGAATTAAAATTCAATTGACTACTGGGACTAAATATTTAAATTTGAATTACGAGATCAATATTTGATCTAGTACTAGTGTCTTTTAACCACCAAGCCTCCAAAAATTTGGAGTGGATAAGGAAACACAAGGTCTAATCATATGTGTATTGCATATTATTGACATATTTTTCATTGATGTCAACATTATGGTTTGAGGTTTACTTGATGATCAATTGATTCGGTGCATATAATTAATTGAGGACATGATAATACTATATGCAGATGAAATTGTTTTTAGTTTTCTCTAGTGTAGACAGATGAGTTGGTTATTTGGCTAACTGTCAGAACATCAATTTTTAGTGCTAAGTGCATCTAATTTTTTGGTCCACGTTGGTTCACATTGGATAATCTTTCTTTATGATTCTAAGGTAATTTTTGAAGAGGTTAGAGGAGTCTAAATCCTGGCCAGTGTAGGATCATGGGGGTCTAAACTAGGCCCTTAAGTGGCAACTTGATAATTTATAAAAACAAACTTAGTCAACTTGGCATAAAAAATTGAATAAGTTATTAACATAATTTGGAAATAATGTACGAAAAAAAATTGTACAAAATTGAATGTAGTTTCTAAGATACTATTTCTTTCTTTTTGAAAAGAGTAAATCTATTTGGTGATTTAATTATAAATTTCAATGTAGTAGTACTAAATTTTCAAGAAAAATTAAAAAGTAGGTGTATGTTTGATCAACCGAAGTACAAGAAAAAAGTAATATATTTATTTGAAACTTTCAATATAAGTATAGGACACATGTTTGGACATGCCACATTTTTTTTTTGTAATTTTTTTGCAAGTAAATAATTAGTTATGAATTATTACTTTTTTAGAATATCAAAACTTGTTTGTTTGACCACCATAACTTGGTCTACAATTTATGAAATTATTTTTGTCTTTTTCTTTTTTTCTATCCTATAGTATAGGAAGCATAGAATGTGCTACATCTTTTGGATTCAAAAAATGTAAAAGCTTTTAAGAATTACAAATTTTTCTCAATCATCCCATCAATCGAGACTTTGGTCAAAATGTATGTATAAAATCAATAATAATTATTTATTTAATTCCAAATAAGGTGTATCTTATATTTTTGGAAAGCTAACAATTTTCTCAATAAACCCTTTTCATTTCATCAAACTTGTATAAAAATAGTTGTCATCCATTTTTGGTCATATCACCACTTTTTAGACCCCCATGATCCTACATTCACCCATCCAAACTTTCATATTGTTTTTCCCTCTGGTATAGAAGCTATGAGTAATAGAGTATTAGGTCTACCATTGATAGTGTTTCTAGTGAAGAGTGTATGTTTTGATAATTTTGCACTTCACTATGAAAGAATATCTAGTCTTGTGGATTTGCTAAAGTATTTATAGGTGTCAGTTGCATCTAAGTCCTAAGTGGTGTGATTTTTGGAGGTCTACATGTCAATTTGAGGATGATCAGTTGGTGAATTTTGATGTTAGGTCACCAGTGGTACCAACCTAATATGTTTTGAGTTATGCAAAGTTTAGATAAGTGTTGATCAGTTATGTAGGAGAGCTATTATAGGTCCACCCCGACCTATTTGATACATTATAAGTTTTTAGTTGTGGTGTGAAGCATGTTTTAGGTTGAAAATTCATATTATGCATGATACATCCAATTAGGCCGACCTGATTGATGTTATAGGTTCTTATGAATGTAAATGGTATAAGTATAAGATCTTTTTGGTGTTCAAGATTGATGATTAAGTTATGTGTGTGAGTTCCTAATAATCAAAGTGTGAGTAAGATGTGAATGAAGAGAAAAATAGAGTGTTAGAGTAAAGTATCATGAAGTGTGTTAATTCAATGTTTTGAGCTTCAATGGAACTATATTTTTTGCATATTGGATGCATTTGTAGCAGTTCAAATCTTGGTAGTGAGCCACTCCTTTCTTCTATTTCTCTTATACTCTGGACAGTGATTCCACCTTGGTAGTGAGCATTTTTGTAATATCTTATACCTAATTATAATATATTGTGAGCTAATCCTCACCATTTTTTTTCCCTTTTTGGGTTTTCCAGGTAAAACTACAGTGTTCATGTGCTATTTGCTTTGATGGTTTCCTTCCTTACTGAAAATTGATTATGATGCTTGAAATTAATGTTTAAATGGTTAAGTGGTTTTAGAGAATATTGATTCGCCCCCTCTCAGAATTTCAGGTGTTCAACAATTAGTATCAGAGCCCAGTTCCTTCATTTGGATTGATCACTGAGGTAGATCTTGGAGTTGAACATATGAATACAAGGCGATCTATCCTACTCCTTGAAAATAAATTCCCATGCTAGTATTTACTAAAGAAGACTGCATTATTGATATGGAAGGAGAACTCAAGTCTGCCTTGGATGATTTGAATAAAGCAAGATGTGAGAATAGAGATCTGAAAAAAGGATCTTAATGATGTAGATGAATGCATTAAGATATTGAGAGAGAAAATCAAGAAAGATACAAATAGGCTCTAAGAGCTCAAGTAGTCAAGTGAGATCATTCCCAACCTGAAATTTTAAATTGAAGATAGTAAAAGAGTTGAAGACTGCTTGAATGATAAGTTGAAAGAAAAATATGAAGAATTTTCAAAGTTGGAACTAGAAGTTGTAATCCTGAGATTAGATTTGAAGAAAAAAAAGATTCAAGAAGACAAATTCAGGAAGAGTACTATAATGCTTGATGAGATGATTGCAAACTAGAAGGGATCTAGAGACAAAGAAGGATTAGGTTTTGAAAAAGGAGAAATTTCAAAGGAAAATTAGATACCAAGTGTTGAAGAGAAGAACAATGAACAAAAGAAGATTGAGGACAAGAAAAGCAATGTAAAGTAGGTCTGAAATCAAAGAAAAGACTTCAAAAGACCACCAATCAGACAATCAAATGCAAAAAGGTACCCATATTTTAATGGTTTTTGTTATTCTTGCAATAATTTTGGACACAAGGCTATGGAATGTAGAAGAAAAATGAATTAAAATGTTCAATCAATTTTCAGCCAGTGTTTCATATGCAAAATATTTGGTCATAAGGCTAGGGAATGCATAAATCAAATGATGAATGGATATAACTATGGTATGATGTTTCAATTTTTTAATGGCTACTGTTATACATGAAATGGATTTGGGCATAAAGCTAATCAATGTAGATAAAAAATGGGTGGAAGTAATTTTATTCAAAATGTCAAATGTCACAAATGCAATAAGTTAGGACACATTGCTAAGTTTTGTAGTAAAGAGAATGTAAAGGTTGATCGAGTAAAGAAGAATGATCCAATGAGAAAGGATGATCCAATAGAGATGAAGAAAGAGATGGATAAGATCTATAGAAAGAAGGAAGAAAGAAAAGTTAAGGATGAGACTATGCCAGCTTCTAGTGCAGATGTTTCCTCTAGAAATTGAGTCAAGAGCTCTGGCTTAGGGGGAGTTTTAATAGATGATCATAAATCCCGTACCAAAGATATAGTGATGATTCCTTCAACATGTGGATATGAGATGTAGGTTGATAAGCTTGACCTACTAGTGAAAACATCAGTGGAAGATATCAAGATGCAAAAGTTTGTAGAGCATTGAAGGTGATTTTGTATTACAATTAGGGTTATTAGATTTTTTAACCTAACTCCAAATTAGTGAATTCATTGTGAAATAGGTTAGTTTAAAAAGGGTTTTGTAAGTTATTTCACTCAAAAAAAGATCATTTGTGAATGACATTCAAAGAGAGAAGAGTAGTGAAGGAGTGAAGAGAAGAATTTCATAATTCTTGTGCATAAAACCCTAACCAACAACATTCAAAAGGTATTTACAGTTTTCATTTTCCCTCAATTTCGAAAGAACTTTCAAATTGTTACAAAATGTATACCCCACAAGTTGTAGAGGTTGTGGACCAACCTCATCCAAAATTCAAGTGAAACCCTTATAAATCTATGGTGATGGATTTGGGAAGCATTTTTGCACATTCCATATGGTGTGCTTCATACTAAAGATGTAAGGATATATATATATATATATATATGTTAAGTTGGAAGAGTACAATCACACAAAGTTGGGTGAGTTGTGGTTCAATGAACTCACCGAACTATTGGAAAAACAAGGATAGACAACTGAGAGGGGGGGGGTGAATTAGTTGTCACAGAACTTTAAACTTTTCTAACTCAATTTTAACCTTAATCTCAGATCTAATGAATAACCAATTAACCATAAGCAATTAACACATCAGAGAGACAAAGAACACCAAGATTTTTTTCATGGAAACCTTGTTAAGGGAAAAAACCATGGTGGATGTTAGTCCACAAGATTATACTCTACTAAAAGTATAATGAAAGAATTAAGGGGAATGCACATGCACTCAAGCACACTGCCTAGAGCTCACTGCTTAATTACAAAAGAGGAATCACTATCCAACAATAGGGTTTGAGTGAAAACCATCCAAGATATGAACTGATAAAATAGCTTCTACACAAGCCTGATTATAGTTCCAATTAATCTCAACACTTCTTCACACTTTGCACAATCTTCTTCACACTTTAATCTGCAATCAAATGATATTCACATATGCACATAGGAGCACACTTATACACCATGAAGTACATCTTACACCACACCTTGCACCACTTATATATCCAATACAATAAATTTCATCACATCTTCATCGACCAAGAAAAATAAAATATATTTGCAATGTCGGCCCAAATTTTCAAATAAAATTTTATGCGAACCCACCAAGGTCAGCCACAACATAGTGGATACCCAAATTAACATCTCCAACACAAAAATATTTTAATTAATTTCACCACGAAGATCCACAACTTGCTACCACCAACATGTCAGCCATGAACATGAAAAAGTGAACATGCGCAAGAAAAGATCTTCAATCACGAGATCACCAGATCAAGTGGACATACCAAAAAGATAGAGAATGCACTAGAGACATCTGAGAACACCAAGAAACAACAAAGAAGCATCCACAACAACTTAGATAACTAGAATCAAACAATCTTCATTCAGGAACACTGTCACACAACAACATACTTAAAACTTCATGCGGACCTCTAAAACTTCCGGTAGATGATCTAGACATTCTCAACAATAGAAACTTTAATCCACACTAGCTAATCTTTGACGTATGGAACAAAACACCTTCATGACCTGCACAGTTCCAATGGGAACACATAACACTTTATTTTACAATTTTCTCAATATCCTCGACATATGCAACCTCTAATACAACAAATACTAATAGTGTTGACATCAATGACAACCACATATTTGCAACACATTCACAACATCCAAGAATCTCCCAACACGAACTTGGTAGAGAAAAATATAGATGTGTAGAATAATTTACCAAAATTTTGTTATGTTGATGAGTGGGATAGGTACACCTTGAGAAGAATTCATGATAGGTTGATATTATTGGATATTCTACATTTAATCAACAAGGAGGTGATTTGGGTTTATGCTCAATCTGACTAGTTCTGATGCTCAAATTGATGAATAATGAAAGGGTAATGGAATTGACTGGTGCAAATTTTGAGAAAAGAGATTTGACGGCTAGGGAAATCAAAGATTTGATAGTTAACTATGATTAAATGTTGATCAGATATAAGATAGAATTCACAAACAGAGAGAACTATGTTTCTGCCACCATCACTAATACAACATATGATATGGTAAAGAAAGGTGCAAATTATGATTTGTGTGAATTGTTGAGAGCACAATTGGAAGAAAACCCTCAAAAGAATAAGGACTCTAAGCACCCCTTCAAATTTGGTACTTTGATCATTTTATTATTATTTTCATTTCTAAATGAGGTTTCCAAAACAAGGAACATAGTGTGGTTGAAGGATATACTTGTGGCACATCAAATAAGAGACCATCTAATGAGGTTGGGTGATTCAAAAGCACAAGAGACTACCTTATGGGGATTCTTTAAGACCTTTCAAAAGAACATGCAAGTTAGAGAAAGGATTCCCAAAAGCATGGTAGAGAAGTACAAGAATGATATCACCTTCTTAGTGATAAAGGATTGTTGCATCATACAATTTGTTGAGCCTAGGACTATTTGGATCCTAGAGATGGGATATGAGATAATAGAGGAAGAAATCACCGATCTAGTAGGATTTATGCTAAGCAAGCCTAAAGACACCTTTGAGGAAAGATATGAAACATATGAGGAGAATTATATGGAGGCACACATACAATAGAGAGAGAAACATATAAATAAATTTGTTGAGAAGATGACTGCACAATTTGGGGAGGTAATGGGCCTCACAAAGGAGAAAGTAGAGAAAGCAAAAAACATATTTGGCTCTTTGGAAGGTACACCTATCAGAAGAATATCTAGTAGGACATATACCCCCTCTCCAGCTTCCCTCAAATTCTTTGAGACTTTTCCTTCTTTAAGTGGAACAAAGAGAAAGGAGCCAACCAATGCTCTGAAAAAACAATAGAGTGTTCAAGTAAAAGGTAAAGGCTAAGGACACAAGGGAAAATAATCTAAGTTTGGATGAAGAAGAGAAAGAGGTGGAAGAAGAACATTTGATCAAATAAAGAAAAACCGTTATCTCCCCAACAAAGACAAGTGCAAGGAAATCCAAGGTTGGCATTGTTGACATGGATAGTGAGGTAGAAGTATAAAAAGAAAAACAAGAATTTATGATTCATATGAGGGAGAATAAATAAGAATCCAATAAAGGAAAAAAAAATCAAGAAGAAAAGAAGAAAAAGAAGGACAAGTCTTCCCCTTATGTAAGGAAACATAGTCCCATAGGTTAGATGCTTTGTTTAATGGGATTATAGAATATGAAATGTTAGAGGAAACTGTTGCCTTATATATTACTATGGATGATATTGATAAAGAAACAATAGATGAAGCAATAGTCAAATATATTGTTACTTTTAAGGTAAATATGAAAAATATTGAAGACCAATTACTTAAGGAGTTGAAAAGTGCATTATATGCAAGAAGAGAAGAGGCAATAAATGGAGAAGCTAAATTGAGATCATATGCTTTGGAGAAAATTAGTGCTCCTCTCTTAGATGAAGATAGAGCTAGATTAGCTCAAGTATACAACAAGGAGTTCCAAACCAAACAAAGAGTAACTACATTAATGAGAAGAGATAACAATGACCTTGAGAGGCTCCGAAATGAAATTGTGGAGAAGGTTGCTAGTTTGGAAAAAGAGTTAGGCATGATCATGGATCCTGAAGAGCACATACATGATGATATTCCTATTCTAAAAGTGAATGAAGTAGGAGATGCACAACACGATGATGCTCAACATGAGCATGAAGTACAAGAAGAGAATGTGTAGAATGATACCCTTCCAGATGTGGAAGAAAAAATTGTAGAAGGTGTTATTGGTGGGACTCCTTTGATAGGAGAAAATATTGTTGTAGAAGAGAAGATTGCAGAGTGATAGACAGAGGACACTCATAAAAAACATAACTCCCCTCCTCCAAAATTAAAAAGGAATGCACAACAAAGAATGTAGAGGCTGTGCAAGACAACCCAGAGATCAGTGAGGCACAAAACACATAACATATTCCTTCCTCAGATAACAATGAAACATTTGTTGATGATGAGAATAAGAATGAGGAAGATCCTGACAATGCTAAGAAGAATGAAAAAGTAGAGGATAACATTGGTGACAAGTAAAAGGCTTTGGAAAAGAAAGATGCTGATGAGAAATTGGTTGGAGAGTCTTCTAGAACCTTAGGAGACTCCTTGAAGAGTCCGCTGAGCATGCAGTTGTAGTTTCAACCTGTTGTCTCCCCTCAACTATTATAGATACCAATACAACAAGGTTAGGTGGATATGGATAAGATATCCCCTCTACACAAGATACAACTAGGAGATGTATTATATGCCTCCACAAGGAAATAAATCTTGTAGACTCATCACAAGATGTAGAGATAATAGATGAAGTAGTAAAGGCACTATAGGAGAGTGTATCCAGAGTAAGAATCAATAATTCTCTATCTAGTGTACAAAATTTAAAGCTCTCACTTTATTCTTTTAAAAAATATTCTAGTGGACTAGAGAAAAAATTGGAGAAGGAGATCACCAAGAAAGTGGATGACAGGAAGTTGGTAGAAATGGTGGATAATTGTGCCACTAAACATAATAAATTTCAAAAAAATCTCAAGGATGTGTAGGATTGTGTAGAAGAGGCTAAAGACTTGTTTAATTTTTTCTTAAAATGAGGTTCACAAAGAGTATAAAGGATCAGATGGACTCCATTGAGTCCCAAATTGACATGGCATTTGGTGCTTACAACTTGAAAAATGATGCAGATGGATCAATAAGGTTAGAAATTGAAATTGTGCATGAACAATTATTTTAGATGTAGGAACAAAAAGAAAAGATAATATCATAGTTTGTACATCTTAGAGAGCTGGTAAATGTAAAGTATACATTTGTAGCCAGTGCTCTAGAAAATGCAGAGAAGGCTACAAAGATGAATTTGATACCTAACATTCTAGATGATGCAAAATAACTCCTCATGGAGTTTACGGCCCATAGCTCTATGAATGGGCTGGTATAAAATCAATGGATAATGGTAAAAAGGTCTGTCAAGCACACCTTACAAAATTGCAAGTGTTATGCATAAATGTTCCATCTTCTTTCAGTTGATTTGTATACATTTCTTTCTTTTTATGCATTTCATACTTCATTATATATATGTAGATGTTAGAGGATAATTTTTTTTGTGCCAATTTTGATCTGGTTTGATGGATATCACTACTAGGGGGAGTATATGAGTAGGTCTAGTAAAGAGTTTGTTGATAATGTAAAAGTATGTATATATGAAAGGGGGAGAAGCAAGTATATATGAAAGGGGGAGAAGCAAGTATATATGAGTGATGTCAAAGACCAGAACATATTTGTGCACCCTTTTCCCTTGATGTCAAAGGGGGAGAAGATTTGAGAATATTTATGCATGTTGCCATCAATGACAAAGGGGGAGATTATTGGAATTTTAAGGAGTTTGTCATTGTTTTTCTTGTTGGCAACATGAGCATGAGATAAATAGTGTGCGAATACAGTGTTGTCATTGACGTCAATATTGTGGTTTGAGGTCTACTGGATGATTAGTTGATCTGATGCATATAAGTAATTGAGGAGATGGTAATCCTATATTCATATGCAATTGTTTTTGTTTTGCTTCGGTGCAAAAATATGAGTTGGTTATTTGGATAAATGTTAGAACAACAGTTTTTAGCTCTTAGTGCATTTGGTTTTTGGTTTGCATTGGTATGCATTAGAGAATCTTTCTCTATGGTTCTAAGACAATTTTTGAAGAGGTCAGAGGAGTCTAAATCCAAAATTTCATAATGTTTTTCCCTTTGGGGTAGAAGTTATGAGTAATAGTATATCTAGCTTGCCAGTGATAGTGTTTCTAATGCAAAGTGTATGCTTTGATAAGTCCACACTTCATCATGGAAGAATATCTAGTCTTGTAGATTTGTGAAAGTGTTTACAGGTGTCAGTTGTATATAAGTTCTAAGTGGTGTGTCGATGTTTGGAGGTCCACATGTTAGTTTGAGGATGATCAGTTGGCGAATTTTGATGTTAGGTCGCCAGTGGTGCTGACCTAATATGTTTTGTGTTATGCAGAGTTTGGATAAGTGTTGATTAGTTATGTATGATCTATTATAGGTCCACCCCAACCTATTTGACACATTATAAGTTTTAATTTGTGGACATGAAGTATGTTTTGGGCTGACAAGTCATACTATGCATGGTACATCCAATTAGGCCAACCTAATTGATGTTATAGGTTCTTGCAAATGTAAAGGGTATAAGTATAAGATCATTTTGGTGTTGAAGACTGATGATTAAGTTATGTGTGCAAGTTCCTAATAATCAGAGTGCAAGTAAAATGAAAATGAAGAGAAGAACAGAGTGTTAGAGCATAGTACCATGAAGTGTATTGATTCAATGTTTTCAGCTTCCGTGGAATTGTATTTTTTGCATATTGTAGAAGCATTTGTAGTAGTTAAAATCTTGGTAGTGAGCCATTCCTTTCTTCTATTTCTCTTATTCTTTGGATAGTGAGTCCACCCTAGCAATGGGACTTTTTGTAATATCTTATAATTGGTTATAATATATAGTGAGTTAATCCTTACCATGGTTTTTCCCTTTTTGGGTTTTCCATATAAAAATCTGGTTGCTTTCATGGATTATTTTCTTACTACAAGTTGATTACAATGCTTGCAATGAATGTTTAAATGGTTAAGTGGTTTCAAAGAATACTGATTCACCCCTCTCTTACTATTTTGAGTGTTCAACATATTTGTTCTTAAGAAATGAAGATATATTATTAGAAATGGATATATGTTCTTAAGAAATGAATATCCATTTCTTCATATCCATTTTTAAGAAACAAATATCCATTATTTAGAATTAGATATCCATTTTTAAGAAACAAATATCCGTTATTAAGAAATGGATATACATTTCACCCAACACAAAAGTAAAATGACAAATTTTATATGGCTGATAGCAACCCACGACTTTCACATGTTATAGGAAAATACATCTCATACATGGATATTTGAGCTTCCAAACTTGATATATGTTTTGGAGAGTAGAACTTTTGCTTGCATCAACAATATTCTAGAGGTGAGTTTTTGTTTTCCATTTTGTTATTTTTATTTTAAATTTATTCAAAGTTTTTTATATGATTTAGGTTTTTATTTTTTAATTGTAAGGGTAAGTTTTAAATTGTAAAATTTTATGTTTTAAATTGTAAATAGGTAAAATGGATGAGGAAGGTAAAAAATAAAACACTCCCCTACCAAGCCCTCCTCCGTTGAACCTTTCTCAACCAAACCCTCCTCCAATTCAAGAACAAATTGAAAAAATATTAATGAATTGAACATAATTAAAAAAAATCATCATTGACACTATTTATTGGCTTCAAAAACATTTATTTTAGAGGGAATTGTCTCCCATATTCAAACACTCACGTAATTTCAATAATAACTATGAGAAGCCAAAAGGGAAACAAACTCTACCAGCTTATGAGAAAGTGAAAGACTTAGATATAAGATACTAAAATTGAAGTGTATTGAATCCAAAACAAGGAGCAAGCATTTTAATTATGATCATTTCACTCTACCTCCACTGTGAAAAGGTCAAGCTAATATAATATATAGTGGAATAAGAAAAGTTTTACTCAGAGAAGTAGAAGGAACCACCGAAACTTTGTTCCACCCTTATTTCCCAAGGCTATTAACCAATCTAAGAATTTTCATGTGGGTTGTGTAAAAATCTATAGTTCCTTAGGGTTTTGGTGTATTTGCTTGAGGGTTTGTTCTATAGGCCTACAACCCTAAAACATTTGAACTTGACATGTGCCTTATCATTACATTTTTGTGTTGACTAACTCATCTAGTTGTGTGCACTTAAGTTATGACCTTATGTCTTGGGCTACATCCTTTCACCGACCCCTTTATCATAGCAACTGATCTAGCCAATTAGTTAGGTGCATTTTAAAATTACTTAACTCTCCTATTTATGTGCTCACATGGTGGTCCCTACAATTGTCCACTTGACATCCATGTGGCTAATTATTATTTGAGTGCATCCATCCTTTAGATTGCATCTCCCCATTTTGTGAGCCTTTTAAAGTTGTACTCATGCTCTTGGGTGCCACATGTTCCTCTTTGATGCAACAATCTCCAACCTAGTCCATTGAGGCCACCTCCTAGGTGGTGATTTTTGATTGAAACACATTAGCCTCTTCATAGGACAACTACATTTGTGCATGTTCTAATAAATTTGCATTTATGTGCTTGGTTGTTGTGTGTCATGGTTTGATATGGCTTCTTTTGCAAGTTCACATTGTCTATGGTGAGCCTGCCTCCTTTCGAGTGTCATCTTCTCATTGTAGTGTGCTAGTTCTTATTAGCACAAGATCTAAAATATAAAAATATCTTAAAGATGTGCTAATGCGCTATGCTGCCACCTGGTGGCCATGACGACCAAGGCTTCCAACATGTCCATCGACTCAAGAAAGATCTTCTTAAAAACTTTTAGATCCCAATATTCTTTTGGGAGATTAAGAAACCTAGTCCAAACAGGGGCAAGATGAATGTGTTTAGACTATGGATCAAAATCAGATTTCCATGGCTGAATTATTTTCAGGTTGTAGATTAAAACAGAAGTTCAGAAGACGTTGACAATACTTCAGTATAGCCAAGATACCTGCAAAAATAACTTGTCAGCAGAGCCCCACATGTCCTATTTAACTCAGACCATCCATTGGAAAATCATGTATTCTGCACAATATTCTCAACTAAACAAATATGTCGTGAAGGAATCAAATTTCCAGAGCTTTCTAACAATCCAATATGGGACCATCCCGTACCAGTGCAGATTTTGTCGTTTTATTTAAAGTACCACTGTCTTCCTTGCAATGATTTTTTTGTTTTATGTTTGAATTGAATATAATTTTTTTTTGTTCTACGTCGTTTCACCTTTTTTTCTTTGTTTTTGTTGTTGTTGTTGTTGTTGTAAATACAATGTTTATCATGTATTGCATACAGAATTATATTTTTTAGTGATGTATATTCTTTTGTCATTTTATAAGGTGTCATTTTGGTTTTTTTGTTGGTCCATAAATTTGTTCACGGTGTTGTTTTGTTGTTGTAAATACAATATTCATAATGTATTGCATACAAAATTATATTCTCTAGTGATGTATCTTCTTTTGTCATTCTATAAGATGTCATTTGTGTTTTTGTGTCGGTCCATAAATTTGTTCACAATGTTGTTATCATAGGCTTTTGTCTTGTCAAGGCTGGAAGATTTGATTTTACTTCACTCATGTTCTACTATGAATGTGATGTACATCATGTATTTTATAAAGTAATATAATATAATTTTATTCATCAATTTTTTCAAAGCATTATTTATTAAATATCAATATAATTGATGACCATATATGATAATTATATTAATGTTTAAGTGAAGTTAAAAGTAGTTCATGAGATTGAAAAGTATAGTGAGCAATAAGCAAACTTAAAAAAAAAAAAAAAAGGTTTGTACTAAAAAAAAGTATGAAACAAATATCCATTGATACCCAATTTATTTTGTTATATCAATAAATCTATCATGAGGTCATTTCCCACTTAGTCATATAGAAGAAACAAGGTGAATAAAAATAAAAAACCTTCCAAAGTGTAGGGCATTGTGGAAGTAAAGTATTTGACCACAAGTTTGTGTTCAAATCAAACATTTCTTGAAAGAAAAGACATAAACATATATAATCTTCATAGGTTCCATGAATGTTAGGAGATAATTATATGGGTTTTTAAAGAGGAAAAGTAATTGCTCCCTAATCTCATGTTAAGGAGAACATATAAAAAGGAAATGTTCCCAAATGTTAGGTTCTATTGAACAAAGTTGACAAATATGATGCACTTGAAGAATATGTTGATTAGTCTTTACATGAAGGTTGTGTGAACATAATTTAAAATGTGTCAAAGGGACCCCCAAAGTACATGCTAATTGGAGCTTAGTGTAACTTGGAGGTTGGATATTCCCATCCTCGAAATGGAGATATATTTTGTAGTAATATTGAACCTTTGATGAAAGAGGTTCTTGAGGTTCTAACCATTTGAACTATAAGTAGGCTCTATAGATCTCATCTTTGATATGTCTATTTATCTCCCTTGTATAAAATAATGGTGAGTCAATTGAAAACTCTAGAGTGTCATTTTATTTCACCTATTTTTTGTGTGAATATGGTGTATATTATGTTTTTAATATAGAATCACATTTTTTAGTGATGCATATTATTTTGTCATTTTATAAGGTATCATATTCATCTTTGCAAGAAATATGTTGTCATATGTCATTAAATAATTTTGTTTAGAATTATTTTGTTTTTGTAGGCTCTAGCTTTGTCGAGACCTTGGGATGTGATTTTATTCGACTCATATTTTTGTGTGAATATGTGTACATTATATCTTTTATAAAGTAATATAATAGAACCTTATTCATATTTTTTTAGGCATCTTTGACTAAGTACATATATAATTGGTGACAATACAAGACAATGACATTAATGTTAAAGAAAAAGTTAAAATCGGTTCATGGGATTGAAAAAGTATAGTAAAAAATAAGAAAAATTGAAAAGAAAAAAATAAAAGACATATATACTAAAGAAAAATATATGAAGAAAATAATATCTATTGATGCTTGACAGAACTTGTCATGTCAATAAATTTATCATGAGGTCATTTCCTATTGAATACTAAGTAAAAAGTGAATAAAAAGAAAAATTCCTCTAAGTGTAGAACATTGTGGAAGTAAATAAATTAGCCTAACATATCCAATCTTTCTAAGAGACATGAATGTTAGGTGAGAGTTCTATGTGCCTTTAAATAGAAAAGAAATAATTGTCCCTCTAATCTCATAGTAAGGAGAGAATCTAAGAAGAAAATGATCCTTAGTTTTATGTTTGTACTAAGGAAAATTGTATGAAATAGATAATATTTATTAATACCTAATACATCTTATAATTTCAATAAATATATCATGAGGCCATTTCATACTTATTCCTAAGGAAGAAACAAGGTGAATAAAAAGAAGAAATTCTACATAGCCATTGTGTCCAAGTGTATTATTTGGCCACAAGTTTGCGTTTAGATCAAACATATCTAATATTTATAGGAGTCATGAATGATAGGATATCATTATATGGATCTTTAAAGAGGAAACATAATTTACCCCTAATCTCATAGTAAAAATAAAATCTAAAAAAAAATGATCCTAAATTTTAGGTTACGTTAAACAAAATTGAGAAAAATGATGCACTTGATGAATATGTTGATTAGTGTTTATATGAAGGTTGTGTGAACATGCTTTAAATTGTGCCAAAGGGACCCTTAAACTACATGGAAATTGAAGATTGGTGTAGCTTAGATATTGGATACCATCCTCAAAAAGAAGATATATGTTGTAGAAATATTGAAGCTTTGAGAAAAGAGGTTCTTGATTTTATAACCATTTGAACTATAAGTAGGTTATATAGGTCCCATATTTGATGCCCCCATTTTTCTCCTATATAAAAATTTGGTGTATTGATTAAATAATTTGGAGTGTGATTTTCTTTCACCTACTTTTTGGTGTGAATATGGTGTATATATTATGTTTTTAATATAGAATTACATTTTGTAGTGATGTATATTATTTTATCATTATATAAGGTATCACATTCATGTTTACAATAACTATGTGGTCATATGTTAGCACATAAGGGAGGGTACAAAAACATGGGGGGCCAAAAAGTGGCCAAAACTCTTTAAAATTAAAAAAATCATAATGCGAGCACATTATAGTCTATAAAAATAAAAAAAAAGAAACTTCATTTCATTTTGCATTCTAAATTCTCTTGTTTATCCATAGCCTACAAACCCTCAAGGGTATGCTCACATTATAGGAAGTATCATTCTTCACTGTTTATTTTCCAAATATTTTTCAAATCTTCGCCAAAATGCCGCCACGACATCAAGGAGGTCAAAGGAGTGAGTTTTTATTGGTTTTTTGTGAATTTATTACTAAATAGGTAGATTTAATATGTTTTTTGATGTAAATTTATTTAATTTTTAGGAAATGATAATGCACCTCCAAACCATCATGAAATTCCTCTTCAAAATATTGATTCTCCTCAACCCTAAATCCTTGCCAAAGAACAAGCCCAACAAAAACCTCCAATAATTACTCAATATGCTTCAAGAACTCAAGAAAATTTAATGGGGAAAATTGAAAACAACAAAAAACAAATTGAGGATATAATTTCAAGGTTGAAAGATCATGCAAGCTCAACCTCACATAGAACCATGCTTTCTCAATCACTTGAATTGATTGCATCACACGTAGATTCAATTAGCTAGAAAATAAGTGGTTGGTCGGACACCAAATGAGAGTTTAGAGAATTTTATGTAGATAAATTTTCCTATAAAAAAGTGAAATATGAAAAAATTGTAAAATTTGACTTGTGTAGCCTATTCACAAATCCTATAACAAATCAACCTTTACATCATTCAAGAAAGAAGTTTCCTATCCATTGGTGCAATCACCAAGGGATAAAGAACAATTTTTGGTAGAGGTGGTGGATGGTTTTTGACCATACTCAATGAAACAAAAATGAGGTGCCACAATATTTTTGAGTGAAATTTACTCTGCAATTTTCCTCAATTAAATCCCAAACTATTTTGATATGCGAGACTTCCAGGGTAGAGGTGGGGGCTCTGCATAGAACAAAGTGGGGGAACGTCTTGACCCACAATGGCCAATGAGATGAGAACTTGCTAGACCAACAGATGAGCATGTGGCTATCCCTTCCATTGTGAAGGAGAGTGTTGAGGTCGATACACTACATTCAATTACTAAACCCTGATCCAAAGCCTCATACAACATGCTAGTCCTCTAGCACAGGTGAGCCAGGAAAGTCTTCGGAGAGTAGAGTTCCACCTCATATTTTTCAATCTTGTGAGTCACCCTGTAGTTATGAACTCATGCATAGTTAGGATGTAAGTGTGTAGGGTACATCTGTAGCTAATCAGATGGCGATGAAAAATTCCCTCCTTCATGAGGCATTCAACCTTGATAGTCAAGTAAATATTAGTAAGTTTATTGAATTTAATTTATTAAATTTCATTTTGAAATTACAAGATTAACTAAATTAGTTTAATTATTATAATGAAAATTTAGGGCCATAGCATTCATTCTATTTTTATTGGTCCTCCACCTCCGTATTACACAACATGTACTACAGAGGTATGTAACTAGTAAGTAATTATAAATATTATGTGTGAATAGCATTGCTATATGAATGGTATTCTTATATCTTATTTTGAATGTTGAATAGGTTACTCTTGGAGCTTCGAAGATAACACCCCCCAGTGGAAGTGGACATCGAAGTTTCACTTAGGTAATATAGACTATACATTGTATTTCGTAATTGAATAACGTTTAACGAATTGAAGTTTCTAGATAGTTTGTAAGTATGCTTTGTGAAACATAGAAATATAGCATAGAGGAGTTTCCCAAAATGGAAAATTGGATCCAAAGAGAGAAAATTCTTGTCCTAATTCTCTAATTTCATTAGGAAATGAGATTCACATAATGAAATGACTGTCAACCTCAAGGTGAATCAAGTTAAAGTGTGAATCTACAAATTTCCCTTTTATGCAAGGACGGAGGTCCTGATTAAACAATAGTTTGAGGAGAAAGATAAAAATAGAAAATATAACTCCAAAATGAA
Source organism: Sequoia sempervirens (assembly GCA_007258455.2). NCBI lineage: Eukaryota > Viridiplantae > Streptophyta > Pinopsida > Cupressales > Cupressaceae > Sequoia > Sequoia sempervirens. The sequence goes on along the minus strand of VDFB02000363.1, from coordinate 59,887,388 downwards.
AGCTATAAAGTGCATCTAGAAGATTAACTTCAATTCTGATGGAACCCAAAGTTAAAATGTAGATTTTAGAATGGGAAAGTAATGTGTACTAGTCACCAAAATTGCTTTTTCAAAGAAAACCGAGGACTCATTCGCCCTATGGTGAATTGGTCTTGGATAGGGATCTATAAAATCTATTTTTGGGTTATCTTCTCTTGTGTCTACACTCCCAGATTCTTGAATCTCACAGTCAAAAAATCAGAAATAAATCTTGTAGGTCAATTTCCATGAAATTGCAAGAATGGTGACAGCAAATGCAACTTTGACAACTTTGTAATTTTTCCCTCCAAGAGATCTTCCACCTAAAATACGAAAACATAGATAAAGAGGGAAAAAAATTATTTTGTTGGTGAATGGGGATTTGCCTTTGTCAAACCCCGTTTTGGTAATTAAAACTAGTAGTGAAATGAAATAGCTTGAAGGAATAATGAATGAATAAATACAATGTCACAACTCACCAAACCCTTGTTTGAACCTTGGAATATGGATCTAAAACTTGCATGAAATGGATTCAATGAATGTGGATTTTGATCATGAAACTTGACTTGAAACAATGCCTTTGAATGCTTGAATGGATCTTGAACACTACATCAACATATTAGCTCAAATAACATGCATGATGCAAGAAGACTTTGACATGATAATGGATCTTGATTGCTGCAGTAGATCTTCAGTAAATTTTCCCTTGAATTCCTTCAAATTCTCTTGAATTGCTCTAATAATGCTCTTGTAAAAATTTCTTGATTGCTTGAAAGTCTTGTTAGGTGAAACATAGTGAAATGACATCTTATTTATACATATGTTAACATTAATTCCCAAAATTGAAATAACACAAGTTGAAATGTGAATACACATTTGAAATCATTGAAATACTACCAAAAACATAATGAAAATTTAGGTCCTAGGTCTAAGTGAGGACCCATTCGCCCTTGGGAGAATGGGTCCTAGGTCACTCACCTAGGACACAAATTCTCTAATGTTAAGTGTTATGTCATGGTATTGATGAATGTCAGGTTTCCTCTTCGAAAATTGTAATTAATTAGGCTTGGATTTGAACTATAGGGGGAATTTAAGTCATAATTAACCTCAATTAATTAATAAAGCCCTAGATTAGTGTGAAAGTGTAAAGGCACACCTTACAACACCATAAATAAGGCACAATTATGTCCATTTTAGTTTAAAAAGGCCCTAAACTTAATGTGAATATGTAAAATACATATTGAAACACTAAATTAATGCATAATTTAGTTCATTTTATCATTATTATTTCCAAAATAAAGTGTGAAAAAGGGATACTTTTTCCTACACTACATTTATTCCCCACTTTAGTGAGAGTATGACCCCATGTCAAACTCACACTAAAGTAAACATTCAAGACACATATGTATGTTTCAATGACAAGGATACTCAATCATACAACACCAAAGCCTACGAGAAGAGGTGGGTGGATCAAGCTTCAACTATCTCAACGTGATGTGGAACACAACTGCTTGTCTAGGGAAGGGTTGGATCAAGCTTTGACTGTCCTAACATGATGTGGAACATGAATGTTTTTCCTACATGTTCACAAGAAAAACTCGATGTCCACTATGCAAATGACACATACACTCACACGGGCTAATGGAACCTTAGGTTGTCCACTAGGTGAGCCCCTAATGGGTGGTTAATGTGAGAATTTTGTTAGGATCCCATACCATATCAAAGCTAGATCCTCCTAAAAAATTCAATAAATCACCACAATACAACACTTTGAGCACCTAATAAGCTGTGTTATGCTAAGCACTCATGAACATAGGAAAGGATCCACTGGAAAACAAGGTGTGTTATGATTGGTGGCCTTGAATTTAGGGATGGGTTTGAACTTCACAAGGTTAACAAGTTGTATTATGCTAAATACTTATGAAAATAATACATATATATATAGGTTTGTTCAAAGGGATCTTGCTTATTTCATGTAAGGTCTTCTCCTTAGGGATCATCATGCCTAATGTCTCCAAGAGAGGACAAGTCTAAGATAAAAGATTCACAAATTAGGGAAAGCAACATGTAGCATCACCACTAAGAGGAAATTTGTATGCTAAGAAATATCATAATCTTAGAGGACATCAACCCCAATGACACCACAAAGAAAATAACTCATCACAAGAAGAAAATCACATAAAGAACATGGGGATGCCAATGTATGCCCCCACTTTAAATGAATTGCTAACAAAATTATTGTGAGTAATAAATTTAAAGTAGAAAATAGTCTATGCTAACCATAAAGAGGACATGAGAGCTTACTCGGAAAGCCCTATGCCAAGTTATATTTTTCCTAATGAAGCTACATCAGGTAAAGGGGTTTCCCCCAATATGAAATCTCAAAAAAATAAGGGATCCATGGATTTGGGGTCAGTATATCTTTGCTACAATATTTTTATAGATCTTAGAAACGTCATCATTCTCGAATTACTCATAGAACAAGAAAAATGACACATAGAGAGTGAAAACAAAGAAAATATTTTGGGTCAACATGGAAGAAACCTAAATGTCTCGATGCCTTGCGTCATCCCCAAAAGGAAAACACAAGACAAACAAAAATATAAATTTTTACGACATATAGAAGAATGTAGGTACATATAGAGGAATGCACATGAAGAGAGATATACATAAAAAAAAATAGTATGGGGGATCACATTACACACATACAATCAAAAAAACAACATGCAAAAGAAAACAAAGAAAAATATTAGTAAGGCACATGTGAGTCAACCTATAGCAGGTCATCCGCATCCCAATCTTGTTCAATGAATACATAAGTAGGACAACTAGCCAATGGGACAACATCAAGTGCCAAAACTAGGACAAGGCTACCTAACCTCTTGGCCCCCAAGGTCAAAAGGTGAGCCAAAAATGGATGATGGTATGCTGCTCCTTACAAAAGGAAATTATTTGCAATAAATGTAAAACATACAATAGTTAGTATTCTATGATCCTACAAATATTACATGGCAAGGAGCAACAACTACTATTATTGATTATAATGAGTAGACAAAGTATCAACTTGATGCCTATCTAATGAGATATTCCCACATACAGTATCTATCAGTTCATGATGCACCAAAGTTAAAGTTGTGTTGGAAGAATCTTTTGTAAGAGTGTTGATATTGAGTGAAATATTTTTTTATGTTTTTGTTTCTTTCAAGGGATGATAACCAATACCATTAGTTGTTTCTTATGTCTTAGGATCTATAGGGACATGGATACCTTGTTCTCTAGAACCACATCCTTTTCCACTATAACCATGTTGTGTCAAAAGTTCATAACCTCTTCCATAAAGCTTTTTCATTTCTTTTGGATTCGGTGGTTGTTCATAATCAACTTCATCAAAGTATGCTAGGTAATTTTCTTCTTCTTCTAAAGTGGTTGAAGTTGATGCTTTCAAATTTTGTGTTGACATTACCACTTTTTATTTTCTATTTTTAGACTCTTTTGTTGTGATCTTGTATTCTCCTATGAATGTAGGTGTGAAATCGAAGGAACCTCAATCATCTTCCAATAACTTTGTGACCTTTTCAATATGCTTTTCTTTTTCTTTCTCTTGCATGGGTTCTGCTTGTGTAGTTGGTGTCAATTTTTTCAAAGGATTTTTCTTATCTTTCTCAATGAGAAAACTATTTGGTTTAGGGTCGGACTTGATTGTATAAACTTTGTTGTTGTAGACATACTTCATTTTATGCTAAAGATTAGAAGGAACCCCATTCATTTCATGAATCCATGGCCTACCTATAAGAATATTATATGAAAGATCATGAGGTATAACATGGATAGTAGTTTGAAATGTGGCCTTTCTAATTATAACATGCAATGTTATCACACCAAGTAGTTGTTTTCCTATGTTATCAAACCCATGAATAGATAAAGAGTTAGGTTGAATTTGGCTTTTGTTGACTCCAATCTTATCCAAAAGGTTTATGCTACACACGTTAAGGGTTGATCCATTGTCAACAAGGGTTCTCTGTATCCCCTTCCTATTAATAATGGCTATGATCATGAAAGCTTCATATTTTTTTGAGCTTCCAAGGAGGGTAACTTGATTTGGTGAAAAAAAGTGTCAACATCGATCAGTGAATTTTTTAGTGGATAATATTTGCCAATTGGCTAATAGTTCAAATTTGGGAATCCAAAAATTGGCTAATAGTTCAAGCTACAACATGACTTGAATCGCCACATTTTTACAAATTTTTATTATAGTCTTATTTAAATCACCAAATAACTTATTTTATTAAAAAAATTAACTCAAAGATTCACCGCAATATTCAATACATGATTAGATCAAATTCGCCTAAATTTTATAAATTATAGTAGAAATCTATTTTATTTCACCAATAGTATATGATAATTATTAGTTGCTTTAGGACCATATTTATAATATTTAGTTTTCACCATTGAATTATAATATAATCTAATGGCCCTTGTTGTATTCCACGAGGTAAAATGTACCCATGATTTGTAATGCTCATGAAGCCCACAAATTTGGGTCTCATGAGCATTATATATTGTGTGTAAATTTTACCTTACATAGTACAACAAGGGTCATTAGATCAATGATCTAAAAGCAATTTTGAGCCCCATCAAAATTATAGATCATGGGTACATTTTACCTTGCATAATACAATGAGGTCCATTGTATTATATTTTAAAACAATGGTGGAAAGTAAATATTATAATCTACCCCTTCAATTCATCGATAATTTCTCCCCTCATGTCCCTACATTTCCATGAGAATTATTTTTATGTTGGATAGATTCACCATCATAACTAATACATTTTCCTATTATCTTTCAAGATTCACCAAAATATTCTACAAAATTTTAGTGATGTAAAAAAATTGCCAAAAAAATTAATATGCCAACTACCAAGTCTCAGTGCATACTCTAGACCCTGTACTCAACCAATAGCTATAAGTCACTCATATGCCATCTGATCCCTCTCCACTTGTGTTTGTGCCATCTCTTTTTGTAGTCTCTCTACCTCTGTTGAGGTCTGTGCTGACTATAGTGCACTCTCAGCTTGATGGAGTCGTCTCCTCATGCTCTCGTATGTTTCTTGTAATCTCGTGAAGGTCTAAGTGTCTCCGACTCCTCCATGATCAGTGGGGGCATGTTGTTAGGATCCATCTCCTCCTCCTCAATGGATGCAGGTACTATCTTTGTAGCAACTTGATGATAGAACTCTCGCTAGTCTCTCATCACTCCTGCAAGATAGACAATGTACACAATCAATAACACATCATCATGATATATATATATATATATAAATATAGCATAAATCACTAAAAGACATGCGTAAATTCAAATATGATCATCTATGTCTCTAGATGCATGAGGAATTTCAACCTCAACATCTTTGGGGGGCCATGGAGGAAGTGCTAGCCTCTCTCTGTCTATGTGTGCTGATGTCTATTGTATCAACTTCTCGTGATCTGGTCCTGTAAGTATGTGATGACTCTCCATGCTCGTACCTATCCTCAATAGCTACCTCATCACCCTCACTCAAGGGTGGATCCTTCTTGTAATAATAATCCTCCTCATAATCCTCATCCCCCCTCATCCTCCTCTCCTCCATCCTGGTCCTCATAATTAGGATCGGCCTCAAATTGGTACTCCTCATCGATAACATCTGTAAAAATATCTACTGGCATGTAATGTACCTCCTCTACTCTCTCCTCTAGCTCATCACCATCATCTACTGCTAGCTTTGCATCACCTAGAGGAAAATCCATGGGGAACACTGGAGCTGGTCATGCATATGATCACCACTCATCATGCTCGTCTGTGCTATCGACATCACCAGTGTCGGAGACTGGTGGCTAGTCGTGATCTCAATCATCAGAGTCACTCTCTCATACATGATCTATCATCAGCCGAATAGTGTCACCTAGCCTCTAAGCACTCCACACTGATTGTCTAATGAAGTGGATCACCCTTGATGGTTTCTTCACCTATCCAAACTATCGCATGACTCACCCATACTAGAATGGTCATACAATGTAGTCATGCCTCCCTGCTAGATATCTATCCATATGCATCCTTCATAACTGTCCAGTGGGATCTAGCCACTGTTGAGTGATTAGATAGGGCCTCCATAGGATCTTGTCCTCCTCTAGCTAGTTGAATCTCACCCTCCAAAAGTGTAAATCACCATACTACCATAACCCTCACAAAGGATAACTTAATGCTCACGGGTATCTTGCTACTATAGTACAAGGGTATCCAACAGGCCTGGTACATGTAATATGCTCAAGGAACCACACATGTAGAAGTGTACGATGGACCATACTACAATCTCTCAAAATAAAAACCAACCAGGATCATAATACATGTGTGCTAGAATGCAGTGGCCCTAGGAATAGACTATCCTCTACTCGTACATCCCTCGTATCAGGTGTACCAGTCCCCCATCCAAGTGTGTCGTTTGTCCATCTTGATTGAGAACCAGTTCCACTGTATGCTTCATAATCCATCTAATCACAGGAGCTCATGAATACAGTAGCATGAGAAGATCGATCTGTGCTCTAACTATCTCATCATGTAGAGGTCCATCTAAACAATACTGCATATCTCTCTTCTTCTCCTAGAATGACCGATCCCCCCAGAAATACACTTGTGCTCCCCAAATGGGAACTCGGAGAATGTGTTGTACGTCCTCGAGTGTGATAGTCATTTCCCAGGTGGGAAGATGAATGGTACATGTATCTTCATCCCAATGATTGCATAGAACCATAATCATGGCGTCATGGTATCTCATGGGTGGCATAAGATATGCACAATAGATACCCACTGACTGTAAATGCTCTACATCTACTGCTAATAGTGTTGGTGCATGATCTCTCAAAAATTTAAACTATCTTCCCCCTAGCCGTTGTCGTGACCAAGCGGGGACCTATCAAAATCATTATAATTTTAGCTAAAATCTTCAATTTTCATAATTTTCATCATGCAAGTGTGCTAAAGCTGATCTAGTGTGCTTCTCTAATGGCCCTAGACACTTTATAACCCTTTTAGGACATTTCACAAAGAAACAGGGACACTTTGCAAAGAAATGGGACACTTTGCAAAGAAATGGGACACTTTGTGAACAAATGGGACACTTTGCGAAAAAAGGGGACACTTTACAAATTTTTGTCCAAGAATCTTAAATTAACTTATCCATGCATAAAAATAATTAAATCATCATAAAATCACAAGGTGAACATTATAGAATCGAGTCACCTCATGATATAGATCGTCGCGAGCCACCTGCTCATGAAGATCATCTAGCCGCGAAGGTGTGTAATCTCGTCAGCTCGGCATGTTCTTCTCTCACTTGTCACTTTCAAGCTACACAAAGGTAAAATGAATAGTAAGTGACAAATTAATTTCTCCTCTTTCTTTAATCACTTTTCACCTCTTCTTACTTTTACGCATTACCATAGGATTATTATCTCTTATAGCCTTTATAATGTATATCTCTTTCAAATCATCATAATAGGTGCTAGGGTAATCCATTTTTGACATTGTTTGATGTGTTGGAATCTTGATTCCACACCCGATATCATCATTTATCTATTGTTATGTGGCATGGTACTTGGAAATTCCCTACGATATGATGTTTCTTCTTCGACATGGCTAGATTGCTATCTTGATTCCACCTCCGTAAAGTAAGCAAAATCAAGGGGGGGCATACATTTACGCTCGAATTGGATTCCTAGGAGTTAGATAAAAGGATTTTGGGAAATTAACAAATGTGTGTTGCAGGATGAGATTCCTAATGTTGTGGTTGTGTAGATAACTACACTGGGGGCTTCATTCTCCCATCTTTTGAATAAGTATCCTTTTATGTAATAAGGTTCATCGTTTAGAGTCCTTTAGCTTACATATGCACATAAAGTCATATGGGCACTAAAGTGGGGGCTAAATGTGTCGTAGAAAATTAGACCCTCTTGAGAAAAGAGACAATTTCACACATAATTAGACCCACTTTTGAGTCCCTGCACAACATTTCCCTTCAAAACAACATTTATAGGCCCCTTAGACCCATTAATTTTGATCTAGAGGCCTGTTTTACCTAAGAAATCACATAAAACCTGACAAACAACATTTAATTATGTCATACCCCAAAAACCCACCTTCAAATAGTAGTAGTGGGACCCATTCGCCACCTTGGGTGAATGAGTCCCCTCTGGTGGGACCCATTTTCCAAGGGTGGCGAATGAGTCCCCTTTGAGGGAAAATTCAAAATTAAGCGGCAATTCAATCAATTTAACTTTAATTTCTGGTAAAGTTTGGCCTCTTAGGTCTAATTAATGGGAAAATAAGGTGTTGTTGCTTATAAATACTCATTTTAAGTCATTTCACACATCTTTTTATCATCTCTCAAGAGCAATTTTTAGAGTAAAGTCTTCCACAACAAGTTTCATTAGTAAAAGTTGAAGTTTTTAGGGCAGCAAACTAGGGCTTTTGTAGGTCTTGAAGCTCACTTCACTTGTCATGATCCAACATTGAAAATGGTTGATGATGGATGCCTATGGTGAATCATGAAGAAATCTAGGGTGAAGAGGTGCAACTAGCCACCAAATCATGCCTAAGGATTTGGTTTCCTATTGATTCCATCTTCCATTTTCACTCTATCTTCATATTAAGGTCTATATCTTGTTTATTTATCATTTGCATTCCATTTTATTCCTATTTTGCATGTGTTGTAAGGTTTATAGGGTTGATATCTTGCATCATATGAATCATCTTTACATGTCTTATTCTAGATCAATAGAATAGGATTTTTGTTATGATTTAGACTTTCCTAGTCTTTAACACATCTAAGGCTAGGATTTACTCATATTTTTCTCTATTTAAGGTTTAATTACCCAACTAGGGGTTTGAATAAGGAAAACCCCCCATTAGAAAAACATTTTCAAGCTATTTTACAAGAATTTTCTGAGATCCGAGATCGGATATTTGTCATAAATTATTGTATAGGTGTCAAAGTGCATAACAAAATTTTGAAGTTGCAGAAATTCCAAGGTGGACTGATTCACCATGCTTGGTGAATGAGTCCCTCCTGAGGTGCACAAATTGAGTCAAATTCAGATCCAGGTTCCTGACTGTCAGAAAATAGATTCTATACAGAAAAGTCCTGACCTAGGACTAATTTGCCCAAGGTGGTGAATGAGTCCCAATTAGCCTAAATTCAAACTTCATCAATTTTGCAGATTGTTATTCAATCATCTACAGTTTTCCAGGTACACATTTTCTTAGAAACAACTTTCTGTTTAGGATTAATTTGCATTTTTATTCATTCTTTCATGCTTTTTGCATATCAGAGTGTGTTTTCAAACATGGTGTAAATCTTAGTTTTGCATTCATTTTCATTCATTTAGATTAGTCAATTACATTTAGTTAACTTCATTTAGGTTAGAAAACATCATACATAACATTAAATTGAATGAACCATTAGCATTTTTGGCCTACTTCTCTCCTTTTAAGTGAAAAACCCTATAAGAGTTAGGGAAGCCCTAGGAACCAAAAATCAATAGTTCAGGAACAAGCTGATATTGAGGTTGGACGACCCATATTACCACCACCCACATGGCAATAAATATCTTTTATTCTTCCACAAACTTAAAATTCTCTCCTAAATGATGTCACACAATGTAAGGATCCCTAAAACATGGTCTATAGGTCATCATTCCAAACTCAGGCATCTTAGTCCAAAAGCTCTCAAGAAACACCTTTTAGAACTTCACAAGAATAGAGACAAGTTGGTAGAAAACTTCTATAAACACATTTCAAGGAACAATCTAGAATTGTAAGCATTCTTTTAGAGTCAAAATCTTGGTCTTTTTCATGATACTGAACTCCTCTAAATGATCCATCACACAATCAAAATTTGTAGCGGGAGATCTACATCCCATCACTGTAGACGTAGGTATCGTAGTTCACAGTTTAGTGAGAAATGGGCCTTAATACTTTATCACAATTGTTACACCTTTTTAAGGAACTTTTATGCCTGAGCTAGGAGGAACCAAACAATTTTAAACATCCCCATCCATCCTCTCATCTAAGTCAACATTGAGTCTTTCGGATTTGAACATTTTAGAGGTCTAGCATCATTCTCACTACCTTAGTTTTGGAAAACAAAGTTTCATTCTAAGTCAACATTGGGTCAACATTTAACTCACCCCTCCATCAAATTTCATCCTTCACTTCACCAAAATTTGTAAAAATTTTGAATCATACACCAACAACTTTTGACTTAAAACATCAATCAAATCAGCTCCTAACTTGGCTTTTTTGTATGTGAAATGTATCCTTTTCCAAGCATTTAGTTAAGTTAGTTATCATATTTGAACTAGTTTATCTTGAAGGTCACAAGTTTACCCTAAATATTTCCAAGTTCATAAACATCCTTTATCCTAACATCAAAACATCAAACTCGAGTTAAAAGTGTTGTCCCAAAATGTTTGCAGAGATCACTTCCCACATCACCCATCTTTTCACCCCCCATTATCACCATTGCTCCAAAAGACTTAGAGCATCCCTTTAACCTAGATTTGAGTCAACTAGAGAGTTTAAACATCTCAAATCACAACACAACTCTCCCATAGGTGACACAATTTTTTTGGTAAAGATGAGATCACAACACAAGAGAATCATGGAGAAAACCAAAGTTACTGTTGTCACCTAGAATTGCACCCTGTGCAAAGTTTACAAGAAACTGAGCATTCTAGAGCAACATGGATCACTCAAAGGCTGTGGGAAACCTATGGTTGAAGTGAACCTCCGGAGAAGGCTGGCTTCCTTTGGGTATCACCTAAACTATTGCTTCTTTGAGGGGAAAGAGGGAAGAGATGCATAAAAATGGAAACTAAACCTATGGTGATGCACCACAATAATAAGAAATCATGAAATGAACATAGCAAAATAAACACTTGAAAGCTTGAATTCAATTGATTTACATACCCAGAACAACCTCTTTCTGATTCAATGCTTTAGTCCTAATAGGTTTGGCCCACACATACACCTTGGGAAGGAAAGATCAATTTCACGACCTTAAGATATAAATGTAGAAATGTGAAAACACAGTTATAGACTTGCGTGTGCAAAAGAAAGATACAGAAATGAGAATCAATACCAATATGAACATGAAATTTCAAGGTAAGTTTTGTGTTGTATTTAGGATTCCAGTTGAGTTACAGAAAACATACATTGACTGAGAAAGGATTCATTGAAAAATCACTAACTCCTCAGGGTGTGTAATTAGAACTATTTACAAAAAAGGAAAAAATGCCTTATATATAGACTACGTCAACCCCTTAGGGCTTGCAAAAAATATCCTGATTTGGGATATTTTTTTTCCTTTAGATCTGTTCCTGAGTTAATGCTGAAGATCCTACGTGTCCCTATTGTTGGTGTCGGTGTGAAGAACCGCTCCTAGAAGCTCCTTTAGATATTCTTCAGCTACTACATTTATTTGATCCATCGTGTCCAGTTGAGCTACTTTGGCTGCACCATGAATGCTCTAATCCTGTAATAGAGACACATCACCCCTCATCCTATCAATTCCCTTTCAGATTGCCACGGTTGACCCTTAGATCTCTCTAACCGGCTGAGTGAACTCCACACAGATCGTTTGGGCAGTTAAAAATCTCCTGTTGAACCACATATCGGTGAGACACTAATCGTGTCTCCCCAATGCAGTTAAATCTTCTCGCAAGTGTCAGAAAGACATGGAGCCATCACTGAGAGCTCTCAATGAGCCCTGATGATCATACTGATTCCTCTTCTGTCATATCGACATCTGCTTTCATCACCAAGACACACTCCATTCGCCGAGACCCCATATCAAAGTCTCCCTACTCCACTGAAAGCTTGCTTGGAGTTCGGAAAAAGCTTGCTTGGTTAGCGAGACATCCTGCCAGCCCCATCATCATTCTATCCGAGCTCCTCTTTTCCTTCATTGAGACTCCCACCGGTCAAGAAGAGGTCTTCCCGAACTCCTTTCGCTATGCTGAAGACACCCCCATTGAAATACTGTCGGCATAACCCTTGTCGGTCGCCGAGACACTACTGTGAAAGCCTCAAGTCTTGGCAAGGCCTTTCCTTTGTCCTTGGTGGTTCCTTCATCTTTCAACAAGACATACGCTAAAGGAAAATTCTTTCTAAAACCTGTGCCTATCGCCAAGACCTGTTATCGTCGCCAAGACCTCTTGTAGACCCCATTTCCTTCGGTGAACTCTTTCTTTGTTCTGAAGGTTTCATCGTTCGACAAGACTCTTGCCGACAACACCTCATATGCCACCAAGACTTCCTATTATCGGCATGACCTCTGGGTGACATCATCAGTTGGCGAGCCCTTCATGCTTTGGCGGGGTCTCTTTGTGGTCGGCAAGACCGTCTCTGTTCATCGAGACTCTATATCAAGCTCCATTTGTTTGCCTTCACTGAGACTCATGCCGAACTCCTGCATTTTTTTGAATTCATCTCCCCCTTCGGCAAGACACTAAATGTCGACGAGACATTCTGGCAAAGTCCCCATAGTTACACTGATGTTCCCTGTGTCGGCGGGACTCCTGCCAAGATCTTCCTTATCGAGGTCCACTTTTCCTTCGTTGAGACTTTCGCCTTCGCTAAGACCTCCGGGGGACCTCATTTCCTTTGCCGGAATGTCCATTTGTCGCCTAGAATCATACCGAAGACATCACATCATCGACAAGACAATGACTGGTCGCTAAGGCTTCCTATCGAGCCTGAAATGTTATGCCAAAACCTCTATGTTCAGTGAGACTCACACCGATGCCACCTCATTTGATCTCTTCAGTGTGACACCTATCCTTTGGCAAGACATCCTACCGAAGGTGATATCCTTTGCCAACGCTACCCTTGTTTCATTTTGGAGGCTCCTACATTTGGTAAGATTCCTGCCAAATCTTTTCACCCTTGGCCGAGCTCTACTTTGTTTCGAGGAGACATCTCCACTTCGGTATGACATTCTGGCCAAGCTATCTCCTTATGCCAGGGGGAACCTGTGTGAAGTCGGTAAGACATCGACCTTCATTGGGACTTCTCACGGAGTGCTATAGGTCTCCCCGAAGTCCTTAGTCACTGAGAGTCTCGCCGAATAGCAATTGAATGGCCTATCGGCCAAGGAAAGTCTACGCGGCAAGAGGTCATACCGAATCTTCTTTGTTATGGCGATAGGCTCTGCAGGCTCATTCGGTATAACTTAAACTATGTCTTAGCGACCTGCTCAGGATGGAATAAAACAAATAGTCAGTCAGCCAAACAGTAGGAGAGTCCTGCCAACTTTCTCCTTGGATGATTTTCATGCCGAATTCTTCTAGGGTAGCTTCTCCCACTGGGTTCACCACGACCTAGCAACAGATGCAAAATCTTTGCTCTTGTGTGAATGCCCCACCTGACCTGTGAAGATCTAACATTTGATCATCTTGCCTAATTTAACTATAGGTGAAATAGAGGCAACAATTACATTTACCTCAAGTGATATGAATCCTTTAGAATTTTATCCAAGAAATCACATTACCCCATCACAACAACCATCATCTCCTTCAAGACCATATGAGATTGAAGACGTCACAAATAATCCATTCGAACTTACTAGGGAGGAAATCATGGAACATCAAGCCTTTTAAAATGTAGCTCAAATTTCCCCATCCTTTGTTGTGTAGATCTTGATACAAGGCTCCATGACTCCCTTAGTAGGGCTAAATCAAACATTCACTCCTAGTCTTGAAACTAGTCTTACCCAAGACTTTGGTCTAACTCTTCCATTTGAAAGCAATACATTTGTGGGTACCCTTGACACTAATCTCCCACCTCCAACAACTACTTAGACACCTACCTTTGGTGCTCCTCTAGTTCTTGAAGATCCTAAATAGCCATACACACCTATTGAACTTCATTATTCCACAACTACTTCAACATATCAGGGACACCCTTCTTCATCTACACCCATGAGTACCACAAGTATTCCCACCATCATGCAAAGTAGTATAGACCAAATATCTCAAAATAGCACACAAGGGTATGTCAATACCATACCACAAAGTCAACCCTCAATGCAGATAGGGACATCTCAATCGAACCCTCTGGTTGGTTCATCCATGCCATCAATTTCACAAAGAATATCTACCTCATCCACTATCAATCCATCCTAAAGCAATCCCTTGGTTACAAGTTCTGTCAACCTAGGAAATACCTTGATCACAAATCCTTTATTTTCATCTTTGGCACAAGGAAATATTTTTAATCAATGGACTTAAGGTCCTATTGTGTCATTTCTATTACAAAATTTAATGATATCATCTTCATCATTCCCCATTATCCCCTTTGTAGTGCCAAATCAATTAGGACCTCAAACTTGTGTTCCTCCATCTTCATCTACTAACTTACAAGGAATGTTAAATCAGGGGAACCCTCGACCTCTCATCATCAATTCGCTACCCATTCAAAACATCAACATCCCTAATCCATCATAGATGTCCCAATCACTTGATCCTACATTGAAACCACATGCCCTATCTTTACAACAAGCACAACAAGCTTATCATAAAGTTATCCAACAACAACAACAACATCAAGCTTAGGAAGCAGCCTTAGCACAACAACAACAACAACAACAACAAGCCTTACTAGCTCAACAGTATTCCCAACAACAACAACAAATTTCCTACTATAATCCTCAACAAAACATTGTCAATCTGAATGTGTTAGGAAGATATACATCAATACTGCAATCACCCTCGCAAAATCTCACACCACCATACACCCCATACAACACCTTGTCTACCAAAATATCGCATTCAATTCATCCAACATTGCACCATATCTTCCTCCACCAAACTCGAAAGATGATTTAGCCTCACAATTCAACGTGCTATCACAATAAATATAGGACCTTTGATTGGGTAAGACAAAGAAGCCACATACATAGAATCTATGTCCCTATCCATTTGATCAAAATATTACAATGGTACCATTCCCTCCCTACTTTAAAATCCCCAAATTTGATAAATATAGAGTGAGAGGAAGTCATGTCAACCATATCAAAGAATTTAACATAATGTGTATGGAGGTAGCCTACAATGATTCTTATCTAATATGTCTCTTCCGTTGAAGTCTAACAGGTCATGCAATGGATTATTTTTCTCAACTACCTCCTGGCATGAAAAATTTCCAAGAAATCACAGATAAATTCATCGACCAGTTCTCCTTTAATCTTGACATGGATGTCAATCTAGAGGAACTGTATACTCTTAGAGAAAACAAAGGAGAATATTTCACCAATTTCTTGCAATGGTGGATACAAAGAGCTAGTAAAAGCAAGTGGCCTCTTCCCAATGAAAAAAAGTGGGAATCATCATAGCCAATCTAGACCCCGATCTATATTTCCACTTGAAAATGTAGTGCATCACATCTTATGACGAACTTGTCTCTAGAGCCCTTAACATTGAAAGAGCTCTGATCTCACAAGGAAATACTCAAGCTTCCAATCAGCCATGAACTAGTTCGAATGAGAAACTTTGTGTCCGGGAAAAGAACAAGAATGCAACAAATTACGATGTGGTAGATGCGAAGGTGATACCAAGTGCTCCTAGACCCAACAACAATCAAGTTTCCAACATCCAACTGATGATACAACAAACAAACCTCCTCAAAACAATAACATCAATAACACCGACATACCACAAAGGTGAATCACTAATAGGAACAATCATCCTAAATGCAAATACACATAATTATTGGAACCTATTGAAATGATCATGAAGAAGTTGGTAGAATCAAATTTGATAACACTGGTCAATTTTGAAAACTACCAAGAGCCACAAGAGAAACCATCCTAGTACAACGAGCGTGATCTATGTGACTTTCACAAAATCAACAGACACAAAAAAGAAAATTGCATGAAACTTAAGAATATCATTCAAGATCTCATAGAGAATGATACCATATCTATTGAGGTACCAGCTGGGAATTAGGATCTTAAGATATACAAGAACCCTATACTAGATCATAACAAAGAAAATAACAATGGTAAAGCTAAGGATTACACAAACTTGCAACATACCTATTCCAATGTTGTTTCTTCCTATGATAATGTCATTAATGTCGTCACCATCAAAGGAGCTAGTGAGGAATGTGGAGTTACCACACAAAGTGGAAAAATTACCATTCAAGGAGTCCCATCTCAATCTAGGACATAGCCTACTCTACCTACATCTAATCCTTGCAAGTACAATCTTCTAGACCAACTTAAGCAGACCACCACACAAATATCGATCCTAGAACTTATAAGGTTATCCCCCGCACATAGGGAATATTGGAGAAAGCCTTGGGTGAGTCATTTGTTCCCAAGGATATTGATACTAATTAGTTTCAAGCTATGGCAAGGCATATCACTAATCATCTTCTCACCTTCTCTAAGAAAGACCTTGCATCACAACCATCTCATAACCATGATTTACACCTTGAGGTGGTCATTCATAAAAATAAGGTCAAAAGGATCTTAGTAGATGGAGGTGTTGGTTTGAACATTTGTACCCTTCAATTAATCAAGCATCTGGGCTATTCTGAAGATACTATTGAGAAAGTAAATAGTAACACCATCAAAGCATATGATGACCAAGAACGAGTATCACAAGGTATCATTGCACTTTCCATTCAAGTGAGACCTCTTATTGCAAAAACCACATGCCAAGTGCTTGATCTTGATCTTCCCTATAACATCTTGCTTGGTCAACCTTGGATCCATGCTCTAAAAGCTATGGCCTCGACCTATCATCAGTGTGTCAAGTTTCCTTTTGAAGGCACAAAAATCACTATCCATGGAGATCCTGAGCCTTTTTACTCCTGCAAGAATCTTGAGGCCAAATTTAATAGGATGCCCCAAATAACCAAGAATGATGAAGGTCCTACACCATCAAGCTCATTTATTGACCCAACTTCCCTTGCCTCTACCTCAACAGCAAAAATTTCCATTGTATAGAGTATACCCGATGTCAAAGCAACGATCCAAGATGATGGTTGTGGGAACTACAAGCTATTGAAAGACACCTTTGTCTTGGGAGAGTTACCTATTTCTCCTTAGTCTCATTGGAAACCCACATCTAGCATAAAAGATCCCAAAACGATGAATATGGCAGCTACTACCTTCACCAAGTGGGGGTATTTGAACCAGGAAGATATCAATGAAGAAGATATCTCTAAACTCCTCTATCAGGACGAATGAATTGTCCCTCTTCTTCCCATGGAAGCAGACAACAAAAGCTTGCAACTAATGAAGGGATGGGGATATAACAAGAATGAGAAGCTAGGTCAGAATGACAATGGCTTGCTAGAACTCATCGTTCTTGAGAAATGATTAAAGAATCTTGCTGTAGGATGTACTACTAGAAAGGTCACCCTTATTGGCAAAGGTACTTCTGTTAAATGGGCTAAGGCTTCCTCTTGGTTACCTACATCATGGGATACAACCTTGGATGACCTTCCCCTTGATGTTGCAGACCTATTTGAGAACTATTATCAATTAGATATGCACCCTTGTCAAATTTGTAGAAATCAGACTATCTGTTGAAACATGGAAACTCTTTTTAGATGTGGGTGATCTGTGCGAAAAGAGAATATTTAGAGTGAGCTTGTTCTTTGAATGATGAATATTATTCTAAGTAATTTATGGGAAAAGGGATATAAGGATAGCTTGAAAATTAAATTTAACACTAATTGATGATTAACTGTTATTTCTAAAAAATCCAAATTTTACCACTCACAACGATTCCTCTATTATAATAGCTCTCACAATATCATTGGTACATGGTTTCATCAGTAATTTGCATGAAGATTCAAAGGCATTGAATACATCATCCAACCTGAAAACATGAAATTCTATGCAAAGACTCATAAAAGAAAGACATATAAGGCTTCAAATTTGAAAACACAAAGACATCAAACTGTTGTTACAAGATTGTGACAAGAAATGCGAAGAACTATGTTGCTTTATTGAAACTAAAAGAGTGTATCTATCTGAACTGAGTACAAATGAGTTTACAAGCTCAAAATGCTAAGAGCAAGAAACTATCCTCTGAACTGAGAAGAAGAAAAAACTAAGTTTTCTTCAAGATATAATTATCCCAAACCCTGATCCGAGCTCACAAAGAAAGCTCGTGGAAAAGGCATCAAAACTATCTCAAAAGTCTGCATAAAAGCAGAAAAACTCATTGTTTCCATGTTCATACTGAAAAGCCTCTAAAAATAGGCTAAATCTTCTTTTAAAACAAATAAAGCACCTTATCAATCCAGCAGACAACTCAAATTTGACCAAGGAAGAAAACAAAAACAATCTACTAAAAATAGCAAAGAATAAAACAATCTACTTTATCCTTGCTTTACATAGTTGCATATTTTCATAATCTCACAATTAGACCTATTTTTGCAATTAAAGATTTTTAAATCTTTTGCAAATAAAAATTACCACCTTATTTCTCCAATACAACAATTGATTTTTCTTTAAAAAATCATAAAAATATACAAGTTGTATTATTCTCTCAATACATTAATTGATTTTTCTTTAAAAAATCATAAAAATACAAGGCATCTTCCTTATGAATATTTCAATTGATTTCTTTAAAATCAATAAAAGGTTTAAGACCTATCCTTATTTTTAAAGTAATCCCTTCCAAAATCTAATTGATTTTCCTCAAAATCCCCTGAAAGTAGTTAAAGGCTTCACCTAAAGGCCTAAAGTCTTCACATAATTCATTAAACAAAACAAGACTTAGACAAAATTTTAACCATATGAGCCTCTACATTGCTTGACCTAATCATTAGGGAAATCAACCTTTCAAACTTTGCATAAGGTTTGATATTAAATGCAAAAATAAACATGAATGATAAGCCCATAAGCTTGAATTAGAGCAACGCAACAAAACAAGAGTAAACCCTAATCTTCACTCATTTTGCACTTTTTCATTTTGAAAATAAGCTCTGCCTGGGAAAGATGGTGCTGCCATGAGTGAGCTCAGTCTGTAGCTTGCAAATTCTTGAGAATTTCACATTTTTCCTTCAAATGGTAGAATCCCCTCTGCAAATCATGGGTAAGTTAATTCTAAACTGCAAATTATGAGATTTCCACTGTATTTTGAAAAGAAAAAAATGGCCATAAGGCCGCAGCTATACACTTTTGATGCATTCACTATGTTTTCTTTTCCTATTTATATGCTCTTCCTCCATGAGGCGCCATGGGAGACATTACTTGGGCATTGTAGGGAGCTCTACCATAGCTCCACCGCGGGCTCATAAGATCTCTTCAGGCACGTGTGGGTAAGATCGCACTCTCTTTGCATTCTCATTATATTCTATCCTTAAGAAAACTCATCAAGACTTCTCTTTGCGTGAGCAAGATGGTCATTAAGGAATAAATATGCAAGCCATTTGTGTAGGTCGTGCCCAATACATGCACACATTGAGTTTTTTGGAACCCTCTGGGCTCGCATCCAAGAGATCACACTTTACCTCTTTGAAATTCTTGTCAAAACCCTTGCATGGGTAAATGGTGTTCTGGAAGAAATCCGTTCATTTATGTATTTCTGTTAAAAAAAATCCCAACATGGGTAAGCTGGAAATGGCAAGAAATCTGCATTTTGTTTAAAAACCCTCATGTGGGTAATCTCTATGATTCTCATTTCAATTTTCTGAAGGTACTTGTTATACCTATTTGAGATTTGAAACTCTCATTCTATTTTAATAGAAGAAACCCATATGGTTCTAAAACTCCCTTAAAGAAAGATGATTATGGCAAACCCACCTCGTTTAATGAAAGCATTTGTTGCATTATTTCTTGCATTTAGAATGATATTTCTGAAAACATACCACCTATTTTGTTTGCTTTCTCTTATTGATTTTGAAACTTTGCTTCTTAAGAGCACGAAAAACATACCACCTATTTTGTTTGCTTTCTCCTATTGATTTTGAAACTTTTCTTCTTAAGAGCACGGAAAACATACCAACTATTCTGTTTGTTGTCTCTTTTGATGGTAGTGGACACTATGCTATTTTAAATCTGCCATCAACGTCACTCCTTGTTGTCTCTTTTGATGGTAGTGGACACTATGCTATTTTACCAGATGCACCTGAAAACTTTAGAATGTGCTTCAAGTTCACATTTTAAAATGAGACAATGATATCACTTGATTTTGATTCTACTATTGGAAATACTGAACAGTCACATTTCTCTGCAACTCCATTCACTAATGACACTATATGGACTGCATTTTGAAATTCTGAAAACAACTCTTTATAATAGATTTGAATAACCTCGGTGATGATTTTAGTGCTTTGTCTGTAACCATTTTTTATGAGTTCACCACATTTCATGTACACTTCACCTCATCTTTCTTTTGTTCCTCAAACAACAGTATGATGAGGATGTGATCATAATCTCTGTATGAAGGATTTTGAAATAAGAGCACCTAATTATTATATTTTGAAGCCCGTCCATCGTTTCAACTGACATTGATGATTATAGATGAGGTAATTATGTATGCCTGTTCACTTCCTTAAATAATGAAATACTTGTTGATCCTGTATTCCGATTGAGCTCACTTCTTTAACAGTTGAAATGTATTTATTTCCTTTAGCATGATGATTATACCTCTCTATTCAACCCTCATTTGATGCTGAGGGATAGCAATGCTGAGCTCTACGCTTGTGGGAGCCCGTTTTACCCCACATGCTTGGTCTTCATCTAATAATCAACTTCATGATTTTCCCTATACCTACACAAGAAAAAATGATGTAAGCATAAAAAACAATATATGATCATGTTGATGTTTCTCTTTCAACTCATGCTTATGCACTTTTCTTGATTGTTTCAGTGTATGATCAGTAGCATACTACATTATTGTTGATGGTTCATGTAGGTATATTCATATTCAGAGCTCTAACATCCCTCTTTTCCTTCCTATAGGTCAATGGAGCTCAAAAAAGACAAATGGTGCACCACTTCTGTGTCGGCCATCAATCAACTAGGCAATGATGATTATGTTTATACTTATGTGATTGTTCCTTTTATGCATCTTCCATAGTGTAGTATGTTGTTTATGATGCATTGAAACAGTCAAATCCACGACTTGTGTGGATATCCAATTTCAATCTTCTACTTTTCATTTTGAAAATCAAATGCATTTATGATGCAAATTTGTACTATCATTTGAATTCTCGCAATTAAATGAAATTCTGTAAATATGAATTACTTTATGAAATAAATTAAAGCATTTGAAATGCTTTGTTGTTTGTATGCTCAATCATGTACTCCATTTGATTGTAAAATGATAAACAATACTTGAAACTATGTTTCCTCATCTCAATGCACAACTGTCACTCATAAAATGATAAACAAGATGCAATCAACGCTAAGCATATGCAAAAATAATTGTATTTTCCACTTTTAAATATAACAATATTTAATCTAGCTCCACCAATTGACCTATAGTGAAAAATTGGTAACAAGAACAATACCATCTTTATGATATCCTAACATCCTTTGTTCCAAGCAACCAACCAACTAAGATACACCTAGTATATCCTCAACTTATTGACATTGACCAACAAGGACAACCAATTCTTGATTTACTCAAAAATGATGAAGTGATCTTAAAATTAATGGGACTTTGTGCCAACTTACCATGGGCAGATCACAAAGTAGGCTTTGACATAGAGCTCAACACAAGGGGCATACTATGGGGAGATGATTGAATCCTTGAGTCACAAAATTAATTAAATGCAACTAACATTCATATCCTTGAGTGAAAACCACCAAGTAGAACTCTCTTATCCTAAAATAGTAAAAATAAAGGACACATCCAATGGTGAAAACCTCTCTAAGGCACCCAAGGATGAGGGATTCAATCTCCTCCTTGGTGCAATGCATCTTGGAAAGTCATTAGTGCTAGCAAAAAATGCCACTCCAGTAAATGTGGGAACATGAGAAGCCCCTAAGATCACTTTTTATGTTGAATCCTTGATGGATGAAGAACAAGAGAATTTTTGAAAGAGTGAAAAGCTAACTTTGCATGGTCATAGATAGATATGTTAGTCCTTGATCCTGAAGTAGTTGTGCATCACTTAGCAGTCTATCCTGAAGCCAAGCCAGTTGAGCAAAAATTCTTGAAAATGCATCCTCAGATAGCACTCTTAGTGAAACTAGAGTTACAAAAGCTTCTTGACGTTGGATTCATCCGATCGATAGATTATCTTGAGTGGGTTTAAAACCTGGTACCAGTCTCAAAACCTATTGGGGGCATCAGAATCTACACTAAATTCAAATACCTAAACAAGGGATGTCCAAAGGGTGATTTCCCTCTTCCTAACATTGATCTCATTGTGGACTTAATAGTTGGGCATGAAATGATATCACTCATGGATGGTTTTCTAGGTTATAACCAAATCATAATCAGCAAGGAGGATCAATATAAAACTACATTCACTTGTCCGTGGGGAATGTATTGCTAGAACGTAATGCCATTCAGGTTAAAGAATGCAGGAGCAACCTACCAAAGAGCAATAACCCTCATCATTCATGACATGATCCAAAAAATAGTTGAAGATTATGTGGATGATATTTTGGAAGAATCAAGGAAAAGAAGTGAGCACATACAATTCTTAGGATCCATCTTTGACTGGCTTGAAGAATACAAAGTAAGGCTAAATCTCAAAAAGTGTGTCTTTGGGGTCACATTAGGGAAACTTCTTGGCTTCATCATCTCAAAAGAGGGATATAAATTGATCCAGCAAAGGTAAAATCCATCCTAGACATGGAACCACCGCAAACACTGAAGTAGATGAGAGGATTAGAAGGAAGACTATAGTCCATTAGAACATTGATAGCACAATTATCAGATAAAATCCACCCCTTTTCGCATCTTCTCCATAAAGGGATAGCCTACAAGTGGGATTAAAAATGTGATAAAGCTTTCTAGAAAATCAAATATTATCTACTAACACCTCTAGTGCTCATGCCACCAATACCAAACAAACCTTTGATCCTATATATCTCAACAATTTATCAGTAGCACTAGGAGCTATTTTGGCACAACATGATGAAAATATAAAGGAAAAGGCTATCTACTACATTAGTAGGACCTTGGTGGGCTACAAAATGAATTATTCACCCATTGAGAAGGAATTCCTAGCAATTGTTTTTGCTTCACAAAAATTTAAACATTACATGATATCACATCAAATCAATCTAATTGCAAAGATTGATCCACTGAAATACCTCTTATCTAAAGCAACTCTCACAGGGCGAATGGCCAAATGGGTACTGATCTTAACTGAATTTGGCATAGATTATGTGGAGCACAATACAATCAAAGGAAAAGTGATCATGGACCAATTGGTAGAAGCACCCATCTATGCAGAGAACCCCTTGGTATCTGAATTCTCAGATGAATTAGCATTCCTTATCAACCTCACAACTCAGTGGAAGATGTACTTTGATGGATTGTTCACCCAACATGGATTCGGAGCAGGCATTCTTTTTATCACCCCTCAAGGTGATTGCATTCCAAAGTCATACCAATTTTCATTTCCCTATACTAGCAACATTGTTGAGTACAAATCCCTAATCATAGGTCTAAGGATAGCAGTTCAATGGTTGATTCAAGAGATAAAAGTCTATGGAGACTCACAATTATTTATCAACCAAGTCAATGATGACTATCAAACTAAGGATGAAAATCTTACTCCTTACAAGAAGATCATGGAGAATCTCAAGGAAATTTTCATAGACATAACTTTTGAGTAGATTCCTTGCATGAATAACAAAGAGACAAACATCATGGCAATAATCAGATCACTATTAGACATGTCGAATAATCTCCTACAATGCGAATTCTTGGTAGAACAACTTCTCATACCAACTTATGAAATCCTTGAATCTAAATTTGTGTGTGTCATTTTTTGTCTTGGATCCCCATGGTATCATAACATATTTATCTACCTAAGCAGAGGAACCCTCCCATTTTATATCACCTCAAATCATAAAAATACCTTTGTTTAAAAGGCATCCCGTTTCATGATCCTAGGTGATACCCTTTGTTGTTGAAGCATCAAAGGGACATTACTACAATATCTTAACCAAGAGGAAGCCTTAACTACTTTAACAGAAGTGCACAATGGCATATGTGGGTCCCATTATAGTGGTATGACATTAGCTAAGAAACTATTGAGGATGGGGTATTATTGGCCAACCATGGAAAAAGATGCTCATCAGTACATGCAGAAGTGTGTCCAGTGTCAATAACATGGAGACTTGATGCATGCTCCAGCTAAAGAATTGCACCCAATGATTACACCCTAGCCTTTCTCATAGTGGGGGCTTGACCTCATAGGAAAAATCACTCCAACCTCATCCAACAACCACAATTTTATCATAATTGTCACTGAGTACTTCACTAATTGGGTAGAATCTCCATTCTGATGACCTACATAATAGGGAAGAAAATTGCAAAGTTTATTCTGAACTACCTCATCTGTCGTTAAGGTGTTCTAAAAACCCTAATCTCAGACAATAGAACACCCTTTAATAATTAGGATATGAAAGAGTTGTTCCAAAGACTCAACATCCAACATCGATTCTCCACCCCGTATTATCCCCAAGGAAATGGCTAGGCAAAGGCTACAAACAAAACTATCCTAAAAATATTGAAGAAAATAGTTAATGAAGTTGGTTGCAACTAGAACCAGCAACTACATCTCTCTCTCTAGGCCTATCGAACCAATATCCGCACACCAATAGGTGCAACCCCTTTCTCCTTGGTCTTTGGATCTGAAGCCATCTTGCCTATTGAGGTTGAGCTACCATCATTGTGAGTGTCACTACAGAGCCTGATCACCGATGAAGAATACAGAGTGTCTCAGTTGAATGAGCTAGAGTTCCTGGATGAGCGTCATCTCGATGCCCCTAATCATCTTCAAGTATACCGAAACCAATTGAAACAGAGCTATAACAATAAAATAAAATGTTGATCTTTCTAGATAGAGGATCTTGTCCTAAAGTAAAATCAGATGAACCTTCTAGATCAGGATAGTAAAGGAAAGTTTGAGCCTAACTGGTTGGGTCCCTTTGTCATCACAACTAGCTATGGATCAGGAGCATACCAATTGTCAACACCTGAAGGGGAACCCTTGTAGGGTCCAACTAATAGCTTGCATCTCAAAAACATTTATGCCTAGTTCTTGAAGGGTATAAATCTTAATATATATATATATAAATAATAATAATCAAAATCCAAAACAAAAAAGAGAAAAATAATTGAAAAAGTAAGGAAAAAATCATCCTCTAATGAAAACCACTTTGGTGGCACTTTGGGAAATTACCTTGGTGAAAACCTAGAAAATAGGCATCTTCCATAAATAAAGCATCTCCATCTATTCTTTGGATCTTTGGTCCTATCATTCTTTACACCACCATTCATCCATTGCCTATCTGCATCCTTATCATAGCTTGACATTGTGAAGTATCACAATCCCTTTAGTACTACTTGGCATATTCCAAAGGTCAATTTTTCTTTCCTTTATCAGAGTAGTCTAACTTATCATGTTGGGGGCACTTCGTTATGGATGGTATTGGGTTCTTGTATATCTTGACGTCATCCTAACTCTTATCAAAAAATACCAAAAAAATTCATAGTCTCATTAGAAAATACCAAAAACATTCATAAAATGTTCATGAAAAAAATCCAAAAACATTTGCAAAAACTTGTATAGCTAAATTCCAAAAATATTTAGAAAATTATAAAGGAAAAATCCAAAACATTCAGAAAACATCAAAAATAAAAAAAACAATACCCTTGTTGAACTATATTGTCTCTGAGCTTGAATATAGGAAAGGCCATCATTGATGTTCCCCCGAGACACCCTAGGTCAGTCCTTTAGAAGTCCATAATAATAAACTGGCATTCCATCCCTGTTCATTTCTAATCTTGTTAATAAGTCATTTCAGTTGAACTATGTAGTCTCTGCGTGTATAATGTAGGCAAGGATTATCTTTGATCAGCCCTCGAGACCCCTGGGATAGGTCTTTAGGTTAGGTTCTCGGTCGAAAATCTTGGAAAATCCAAAACATCCAAATATTTCCAAAAAGCCCTAAACATCCAAATATCTTAGAAAATCAAAAAAATCCAAATATCTCAGAGAACACAAAAACATTTGAAAATGGAAAACAAAAAAACATTAGAAAACATTGAAAAAACCTAAACAACCTCAAAATATCTTAGAGAAAACCATAAACAACCTCAAATAACCAAAAACCAAAACATCCGCATAAACTTTCAAAATGACCAAAAACAACCTCATAACATTTTCAAAATACCAAAAACATTGAAATATTCCAGAAAATCCAAAACCCATCCATACCATCTCCCTTTCACCTGTAATAAACCTCCACCCATAATAAATTGATAGTGATCCTCATCCTTTGGTGAAACAAATAGAAAGAAAGTATAGCAAGTCATAAATTGAGAGCTTAAGAGTCAAAATCTAAAGTCTAGATCATAGGTAAATATATCAGGAAAGTTTATATCAATGAGTCATCTTAGCATCATCATCCTAACATCAAACAACCATCTGATCAGCATTTCCTAAGATGTATCCTTCCTGTGATGGACATCAGTATTAGAAATCAACTTAGTTAAACTAAACATGAAAGAGATATAGATAACATTGAATGTTTGTCTTTGATATTTTCTTGTGATTTATCTTAATGAACCATTCCCAGGACCTCTTGATGATGTCTATTAAAACAATTTAGAGAGAAAGGAATGGGACATCGATCATTATGTTTCTTTTTTTGTGCTTGCAGATACTCTTGTAAAATAATCTTAGCACATACTTGCTTAGTTGTGTGTAGGAAGGTCGTTTAGGGTATGTTGTTGACTATTGCGTATGCTTTGGTCCAATATATTCTAAGCCTCTAACTTTCATTCCAATGAGGTTTTTGTATGTCAAGGTGTGAACAAGAACTATCCTATCTATTTGCAGAGTCAATTTCCATTACACTAGATACAACGTCATCCTAGCTATCAATACCTTGATGCATCGTGTCTATGTGTTATACCAAACAATAAGGAATGACAAAAAATCCCAATCCCAAAGTGTGAGCAACTCATCATTATGCATTTATCCTTATCACCATCTCTAATAAAGTCTTGATGGATCATAGACTTGTTGGATTCTTTTGAAGTAATTATCAAAATCAACAGTCATTCATTCTTTGTTCTTCTATCTTCTATCCGCGCTAACATGGTATCATGATACTCAACAAAAACATCATCAATTCATCCATCCTACATGCACAAACTATTAGCATACACACATCTCATAATCATAGAACATCCATCAACATAATCATTACATATCACATCATACATTTTGTATTATCATTTAAGTTGTGATGAATAATATAGATTTGTTATTCTAAGCATCTTGAATTGTTGCATCACATATCATACACATGCATTGCATTATAATATCATAAGCATTTGCATTATTCATCCATATGCATACATAGTCATCATAAAATTTGCATAGAAAATATGCAAAAATAAATGTATCCATAACATTTTCATCCCATATCATTCATTTCATAGCATATTGTGAAAAGATATTGAAAAAAACATAACATTGCATCCATGCATAGACTATCATCACATATCATGTAGGCATAAGTAAAGTGCATCCATACATGATCAAATACAAGCATGAAATAAAAGGAACACATCACATCATAAATCATCCATATCCATATCATATATATATCAAAAAATGAATGTCATGGTACAAAATTTGGATCAGTGTATTTATGTTGATCATAAATACAATATCCATGAGGCTATCAAAAAGGATCCCATGAATGTATATCCATATCAAAGAATCAAGTAACAAAATAAAAAAAGTATCTATACATAAGAGCTAGCCCTAATGTTTGCTACCCTCTCTAACCTGCCTCTCTGGCTGCTCCTCAGCTCTCGATCGTGCATCACTACTCTACGAAAAATTAGGCTATATGAGTGCCTCTGGTACATCTAGGTGGTAATGCATCCTGTAATATGCGGCTTCTGTCATGACCTCTCTATGTAATCTCACTAAAACTATCCTACCCTAAGATGTTGTCATGGCCTCTATCTGGTGACACCACCCAATCTTCTAGTCTCTCTCTACAATCACAAACTATAACTGTTACTGGGCATGGTCCCTCTCTATTGTAATGGCCACCACCTGCTATCTCTCTTGGTCTCACTTAGCAGTAATAGCCAAAATCAGTTGGTGGGCCTGATCTGGCTCTCCTGTCAAAATCTACATCTACTGTTGTAGTAGCTATATCTATGCATCTCTTGCATCTAGTGGTGGTGGCGGTGCTACCTGCTACTGTACTACTTATGGCTGAACCTGAAGAGGCTGTTGAGCAACTAGTGGAGCCCTTGAAACCTTCCCATCCTGGCCATCTTAACTTCCTTGTCCCTGCCCTCTACCCCTATCTCCTCTCCCTTTGGGTCTTCCTTGTGGAGGAGCACTCACTGCATTTATCAGTCTTCATGGAGGTATGAACCACACATCATATGCAGGAATAGTCTACACTACTACCTGACCCTAGTCATAGGCCCATGGTTGAGCCACTAACTACCTGAAGCTCTCAACTACCTTGGGATTTGGGATGGTAGGTCCCCATGTGGGAACCTCTTTAGTAGACCTCATAAAAATGGCCCTATAGGCATCATCTGGTTGTCCTACTACTCGTTGAACTACCTCACCACTCTATTTGGTAGGTATCACTCAATGATCGTATGCTGACGACCTTGCATATATCAGTTCTACCTCGCAAAGAATAGCTACTAAGCATCATCATACAATGGTGGCATCTGTAACCACGGGTGCCATCAGAAAACTCTCATGTCATCAAAGAACCCGTCGCCAATACGGGAGCCCAATCTGTCTAGTGCGCTATAGGGTGATCACACCTCTATACCTCCAAATGATGGGATCATTTGGCTCCACATCTACCATTTGATCTATTAGTCAAAGCAAGACAATATGCTCCCATGCCTAAATATGTAGCAAGGTCACCTCTATGGAAATCGCTCTCCCATCACAATAAACAAAGTCGTGCATGTCATGATATAGTGAGGCCAACATCACGAGCCCCCATGCAAAAGTGTCCTCCTATGGAGCATCTAGTTCTAGGCCAATCGCCATCCTGGGTTGAACCCTCTACTGCGTCTGTCAGGAGCAACCAAACCTAAAATGATGGTTGCGATGATCAATCTAAAAGTGGGCACATGACCTCTATACATCTCGAGGTCGATCTATGATGTAACAAGAGCAATGTTCTCTAGCTCCATCACCTCATGACAAGCCTCAAACTTGGCATCAACATTGTAAATCACATGATCTCCATGTATTGGAAGACAGAATATGCCATACATCCTCTAAATTCATTGTCGCCTTGCTAGTTGGAAGATGAAAGGATGAAGTCTCACTGTGCCATCTCTCACATAGAGTAGACATCATGGCAAGACGTGTCCGGATGATGGGTGCATACACAACATACTAAAGATTGATCTTTCCCAAGTGCTCCTAGTGTAACTCTGAAAAATCCTCCAGTCTCTCTAAAACTGTGGGCTTGTGCTCATGCGACATTAGTGGTGTGATTACCTCCTTCACCCACGAAGCACACTACATCAAAATATTGAGGAAATTTGACTCAATTTGGAATTTTCAGTTTGAAAGTCACAATAGTGTCGCTATTTGTAATAGTGTCACTATATTTAATTTTTAAATTTTGACACCCAAAGGCATTTCAAATTGCAAATCACAAAGTGTGTCACCAAATACACTAGCATCACAATTTAAACTTTGGAAATCCTAACCCTAATTTCTAAATCGGCAAGTGTGTCACTATATAAGCATGTGTCACAATTTAAAATTAGAAACCTGATTTTTAAATCACAAATAGCTTTGCCATATACATATGCATCGCTATAATTCATTTTAGCATCGTCGATTGAAAAATGGGTGTTGCTCTATAGTGACACCACCAAAGTTTAAAATTCAAAACGCAATAAATGTATCAAAAAGTCAAATTTCAAATCAAGTTTTGAGTTACATACCGGTGGTCCTGAGCCTAGAATCCACTGATACTCTTAGACTCGGTTGGAAATGTGTCATGGGAGCTGTCGTCACACCATTTCGTCAAAGGGTCAGAGCTCAAATCGCAAGAATTCCTTAAGGTGTGAATGCACAAATGAATTGAAAGTGACCCTTCTTGGCTTATTTAAGCTAGAAAATTAGGGTTTTTTGCCCTAATTTCATCTTCAAGCTAGGGTTTATCATCATTTTCACCAAGATTTCAAATCAGGACCTAATTTTGCATTATTTTTTGCATTTTTGGCATAATTCTTGCATCCCAGAGCCTTTCTAGACCCTTGAGATAGCTTTTAACCTTTATCGAGAAATCAACCCAAAATTCAAAAATTTTGCTTGATTTCTTGAGGGGGTAAGGAATCAGCTTTATCCTTCTGCTGGGGCATCAAAAAATTTAGGAAATTTTTTAATTTTTGATTTAAGCAGCAATTTTAATCCAAAAAGCATTATTCTTTGAACAGAAGCAACACATACCTCACTTCAAAGGGGGGAAAAATACATACATTGAAAAATGTCCTAAATGATATCATACACTCGAAATAGGTTTACTAACATCATTTCCTCTTTAAACCCATCCTCTTTTCAATTAATTAATTGAATTATCCTAGCTAATTAATTAATTGCATTATTTTCATCTATTAACCTAATTCATCAACTTGAGTTAATTCAGTTCCCCTTCATGCTAACATTTCATCTAGTTAAATTAAATAAATCAAAATATTTATTTTAATTTCTCTAGGTCATCTTATTTAATTAAACAACCCTACTTGTCATTTAATTAAATATCATTTCATCCTCCCCCATTCATTGAATTATTTAATTTAATGAATATCACTTTAATTCTTCCAAATCCCATAATTGCATGATTAAACCTTGTTTAATTAGCAATTAAAATAATTTTCCTCTATGAAGGGGAATATTCTTTATCCCCTTTTTGCACAATTAAAACTTTCTTTTAATTTGCAAAATATGTTTATCCTCACACATGAGAATATTCCAAAGAATATTCTCTCCTCCAATAATCTCACTTAGCTTCTTAAACAAGCTAAACCTTTAACCTTTTGAACAAGTCACCTGGTGACCTGTGTGTGTAGGTCAAAAGTGTGTTTTTTTGAAGCAAATGTGAGCCCTTGATTAGTCTTCATCATTGATTCTCATTCGTTGATGAGAATCCATGATCCATTCCTGTCTTTCCCTCCATCCTTAATCGTTGATTAATCTTTTTGATTTCAACCCTCCATTTCTAATTTTCTCCTATAAATAGGTCACTATTTGGAGATAAATGGATCCATCTTTCAATTGCAAACTTATGTTGTTGAATTCACTTGCATCCACACTCTCAATTTACTCACTTTTAGCTTATCTTAGTTCATTTTAGTTGCATAATAGCTTAGAACATCCATTAATGTCTTCCATGCATCCATCTTAGTTTGTTTATAAATTAGGGTTTCCATATTTTAGCTTAGAATTAGCTCAAATTAGCTTCACAATTGCATACTTAGTTCAATTTTTAGCATAAAATCATGTTAATTTAGCTTGCAGCATCATGTTTAATTTAGCATAAATTAGGTTTTCATCCATTAATCACAATGGTTTCATCAATTCTCTTCCATAGAATCGATTGAAACAGGCTCAATAATCATGGGATTGGGAAAGGGTGATTGTTCCACATCAAAACGTCACAAATTCCAAAATAGGATAAGTTTCAAATGGGTTAGAGTAGGAATTTAACTATTTTGTAGTTTGTAATTTTGAGTTTCAATAAATTCTTTGTATAAATTTTCAATTTGAATGATCTTGTTAGGTAGATTGAGGTTTAGTGGATAAATTATGCTTTGATTCATCATGGATCAAGCGTAATCGTCCCACCCTGACAATCCTTGTCTCATAGTATTTATACTTCTTTATGCCAAATTTCATAAAATTACAACACTACAAGCTAGCATTAGATCTAAGATAATAAAATACCATCGAGAATTTGATTTAAAAATAGGTCTCAGTTAAAGTCGTACTCATAGGCCAGTTGGGGCATATGAGTCCCAGTGTCTTAACCACAGGACACAAACGTGAAGGAATGTTAATTTCAATGCAATATTTGAAATCAGGCACTGAGAGCTAGGTGGGACGCATATGGGTCAGTACAGGATCATGGGGGTCCAAACTAGACCACTAAGTGGCAATGAAAATTTAGAAAAATAGAGTTAGGAAACTTGACATAAAAATTTGAATAGGTTATTAACATAATTTGGAAAATATGTAATAACATAATTTGTAGAAAATTGAATTTAATTTCTAAGATACTAGTCCTTTTTTGAAAAAAATTAAAACTATTTGGAGAAAATTTGAAATTTCAGTGTAGTAGTACTAAATTTTTCAGGAAAAAAATAAAAAGGTGTATATCTGACCAACCTAAGTACAAGAAAAATAATATTATTATTTTTTGAAAATTTCAATATAAGTAGAGGACACATTCCCATATGTATCACATTTTTTTGTAAATTTTTTGCAAGTAAATAATTAGTTATGAAATTTTTATTAGAACTATTTTAAAAATATTAAAACATATTTTTCTAACCACCATAACTTGGTAAAAAATTTATGACATTCAATTTTTAGTTTTTCATCCTATAGTATGGGAAGCATAGAATGTGCTACATCTTTGAGATTCAAAAAATGTGAAATCGTTTGAGAATAAGACTTTTTAAATTAGCCTATCAATCATTATTTTAGTCATAATACATGTAGAAGATAAGGAATATCTTATATTGGTGGAAAGATGGCAATATTCTCAATAAATCCTTTTCATTTTATAAAATTTAGATGAAAAAAAGTCATCAGCCATTTTTTGTCATATTGCCACTTTTTGGACCCCCATGATCCTACACACACACATATTCGCAAGGTGACGTATGAGTCCCAGATCACTAGATCGGTAACACACAACCTCAAACATTGAAAATTATTTGTCATTTATTAAATTCCCAGATTATCTTGCAAAAATTGCATTAAATTAGGCTTGTGGATGCAAAATAGGACCAAATAACATGGCATAAAGAAGCCCAATTTTAGCAAGGAGAATCCAAACAAGTTTGAAAATGTAAAGGGATACATTTTCCTACACTACACATTGAAACTAGGGACCTATCAAAAAAGTAATTGATTTCATCTTTTGATATCAGTCTCGATCTTTTCACAAATTTATTATCTTCTCCCTAATTCTAATGTACAATTAGTATTCATCATAAGCTTACAATTAGCACTTATGGACAAAATATTTCTTATGAAATATAATTCCTTTACATATTTGTGTACTGCATTGCATGTGCTTATTAGAAAAATAAAACTCAATATGGGGGATATTTATCATCCATTCACTTTAATAATTAGGTTGATGTGTCTTCTTTTGGAAGCTACAAGAAAATAAATCTTTTAATCAAGATAGAAAATATACTTACCTAAAGATCTTGACGAACTTCAGCAATGGATCTAAAAAGTGAAGATAATTTTCTACACTATTTGATAGCTATTATAGTATCATGCCAAAAATTTTGAAATATAAACCAATAACCCTTTAATAAATAATATTACTTCCTTAAAATAAGCCATACCTAGTTTGGTATGATAAAAAAGGTTCCATCAATATCACTACGTCCCTTGACATGATATCTATAAATGTATGCATCTTCAATATATTGTCCTAGACCACATTGATAATTGTACCATCACTAATACATTTGACTACAAAATACGATGAAACTATCTGACGAAATATGTAAAATTCGATGTTCATCAAGTGCTTGTAAAATTTGATGTGTAATTTCCAATTTTTTGAAAGTTTATCCCCAAAGTTCGTCGAAATTTTGACGAACCTGGGGTTCATCGAAATGTCGGCTATTATTTTCATCAAATTTTTGACAAACATGAAAAATTAAAAAAAATCAAATTGTGGCCGACATAAAGAAAAGTGAGTTCGTGCCTGATTTATTGTGACAGTGTTTTGCTCTACTTGAGACAGTTTGTGGAGAACTAAGGACGATTTCTTGGGAAAAATCAGAAAAAATTCAAGAAGATATCACCAAGTTGAGGGTAGTCATTGTTATTTTTGTAGAATTCAGTGTGCAGTCAGATTTGTAGTTCCAGGTTTGAAAATCATATTTTAAAGCAACATCTCATCAGATTTCATTTTTAGAGGTTTAGGGTTTTGAGAATTTCATGTCCATATTTTGTTGTGTGG
>VDFB02000363.1:59778822-59852785 GCA_007258455.2 Sequoia sempervirens | reverse complement strand
TGATGGACACATTGGGACGGTAGTAACAATAGCTTGCAATCTATCAGGACTTGATTACCTTATAACCTGTGAAATTCTAGCGATGAAATGATAGATTAATCATAATGTCACCTTGGGATCACATCACCATGAAAGAACTTCATCCAACATCCTTACGAGTGCAGGTACCACCAAATAGGTATTTGTCAGATCTATCTTCCTCGAGCAAGGGAAATTCAGGAAGAGAAGAGGAAAGCGAGACATGTACTATGTCTAAAAGAGGGAGATCAACTAGGAGTCAAAGATTAGGAAAATTCCATAAATCGTGGAATTTTTTCTTGCTTAAGGGGGGTCATGTTCTTATGATGATAAGAGCATAGGCAATGTCGAGATGCCCTTGAGGTACAAACATCTATGGAAACAATGGGTACCCAAGGAACTTCCTCCAATAAACACCAATTTTTGTGTCAACGAGAGGATATATCGCATAGCACCATCGTCATTACATGGTTTGGGCCTATTTTGCATGGACGACATAAAGGTTTGTTATGACAAAGTTACCGAATTGATGAAGTATGTTGAACCCTATTATAGTTACAAACATTGGATGCAACTGGTTCAATATACATGAAGTATGTGTAGGTATGCACTATCAGCAAATTATATACAACTAAAAGATAAGGATCAAAATAAAGGAGTGGCTATGTACATTGATGGAAGGCCAAAAGCATCAGGGAATATTACAGGGTTTATAAACAGTACAAGACCTGGGTCAACAAATAAGCAACCCAATTGCATATTCGAGGCGTGTGAGGGAAACCGTGTATTTGTATGTGCGATAAAATCAATAACTGTAGGGGAAGAGTTGCTAATTGGTTACAATTTGAATCGCTTAGTTACAAACACAATTACTATGGGGGTGGTACATAATATGTACCATTTTACCCAACCTCCAATTACTGACTCCAATATACCATTTTATTCTTATATTTTTTTCATAAGTCTATTGGTTTCATTTTGGTAATGTTTTTTTATATTTAATTTTTGTCACAGGGGGACATTGATTGTATGGAGAAGGCTGTGGCCCAGAGCACAAATCGTGATGTATCTTCAGCCACTTCTACCCGACAGGTTTACTTCATTGTAATTGTACAAATTAGATACGAGGAAAATGTTTTATTATTATGTTTTTTTCATAAGTTTTTTGGGTTAATTTAGATAATATTTTTAATATTATTGTTGCATTTGAATGATCAGGGAAAGGCACTAGTAGTAGAGGAGAGCATCCATAGTGAGGTGCAGTCAATATTTTCTGATGATGACATGGCTTATTTAGCAAACCCTTTCAATACGATAAAGAAGCTCATGAAAATATGCAATGAAGAAATGACTCAGTTGATGTTCAAAATGCCTCAAACAGATGAGATAAGAGAGAGGGTTAAAGTATTGAGAGAGAGATTACAAAACTTGCAAGTAAGCTATCATGAGGTCTTCTAATTATAACATAAGTTCATTCATGGTTTTATATTTTGTACTCTTTTATGTCATGAACTAAAATATGTGTTTTTTTATAGGGTTATTTTCCTCCTCATGATGCTCCTGGCCATGATCAAGGTACTGCAAGTGCTTCCTGAGGAGTAAGGGTTGGTACAAGTGTCCATCTTGATCTTCCTAGGCATACATCACATTATCTAACCCCATCATCCGTGCCTATATTGTCATTTGAAATGTCGTAAGTAACACATGCACCATGCGTAAAAACGTTAACGAACCCTTCGGCAACAAACATATTCAGAACATGCTGCCGTGATACAAAACAGGGATGAGGCTACTACTACCGTGATGTTTTTAGCAAAGATTTCTATATTCGGCTAAGATACTAGCAGAACATTGCCGGTCACTTAGGGGACCGAGGATTTCATTCCCATAAAGATAGAGAAGGTCCCAAGTGCTTTAAAATGTTTTAATTATTATTCTATATAATCCAATTGAAATTTACTTATTGATCACTCTTTTTAGATTATTGATCCCATGATCATTTTATAGGAAATGATGTTTTTTATAAACATCTAAGTGATATTACATTGGAGCTCTTCGGGCCCACCATACGTACACGGTGGAATGCCCAAAATGAAGATTTAAAAGATGAGCTCATTAACCGTTTAGTTGTGCTCTTCGGTGATAAACATTCAACCAAACCAAGGTCCTTAAGAAAGTTGGTACCTATCTAAACTATGTGAGGGACTAATATAGGTCACATTTAGAGAAGAACAAAAAGTACGAGAGTTCCCCCATGATTTCAGAGAGGGAGTGGAAGGACCTGGTGTTGGATGGAAAGGAGAAGTCTAAAAAGAAAAAGGAAAGACACCACCGGGCCAAGGAAGGTATGTGGGATATAGAAGATAACTGCGAAAAATCCATTAATCACTGAATAAAAAATCAGTAGGCCGATGATTTTTTCCTCGATTTTTGAAAAAAATCATTGAATTTTGGTCACATTTTCCCATTTCAAACTTCTGCACCATGCATGCTAAAACTGCGAAAAATAAAATAAAATTATTGATTTTCAAGAAAAAAACCACAGACCATGGTTTGTTGTTATTATGTTTTGATAGATTTTTTTCCAAGCATCCATAGCTTGTCGAAAGCACCTATTTTAGGCTTTTAGCCATAGCAAAGAAGGCAATGAATTGTTTGATAAAAATTCCTTTGGTAGACATGTATGAAAATGCAAGAGCATAGACAAGGCAAAGGAACATCTTGAAAAAAATGTCTCAAAGAAATGTAGTCTCATGGTGATGGAATGCCATGATGAATGCCATGACAAGAAAATTGCTATGGATTGTCATGGCATTCCATCACTGTGAGACTGCATTTCTCTTAGGAATTTTTTCAAACAATTTGTTGGTGGTTTTTTATGCTGTTAACCAGGTTTGTCTCCTAATCTACCTATGGAATTGTTAATTCCAATCAAGGGTAGCTCAGAGGATCTGGACCAATTAATGAGGATTTTAAAATAACCTCCTACACTTCGGGTTCTACAAGACCCAGGAGGGTGATCCCTTTAATGTGTTTATGATCTCTAGACCAAACTCATAAACAATCATTAACAAAATTATAGATAGTCCCACAAATTGCTCAACAGAATAGGATATCACTAAGATGAATTGGCCTTTCACCAGTAATGTCAGCTACCTGGAACATGAGATAATTACAACATTATTCTCTATCTTATGATAGTCATTTAATTTGTAAATTTGGTGGCAAGCCCTAAGAAAAAAATACAGACACAAAGATTTACAAACTTGTATGATTTAGATCAGTGCCATATACCATTAGGGAGTCAAACTCATAAACAGTCACAATTCGACAACAGATTTAAATACTCAGCATATAGGATCCCTGACAATGTTACATTACAACATTATCAATTTCTGCCCCAACCCGATACTTCTTATTTAATCCTTTTACAAACATACCCATCCATGATTTCATCTAAGAATTTTAATTAATTCTTTGAATTAAAGCCAAGACAGAAAACACACACATTGAGATGATGAGATGAACATCATAATCCTTGATTATTTTATTCAAAACATGATATGTTTGTACAGAGGAGAGACTCGAGCTCAAGATATATCATCTTAGCTTGAAATGCTGGTACTGTTATAAAACATGCGGTCTTCATAAGTTTAAAACCCTTTACAAAATAACCCAAACCTAAATTTCCATAGTATTCACAAAAGTTCTTACAATTTCTTGCTCTGCAACTTTACCTAGACTCGACTACAAAAAATATCTAACTTTCTAGCCCTAATTTCTAGCCTTGAAATCCTTCTTATAGAAAATGAAGGAGCAACAAGCATCAGGCCATAAATTACACATGTCATTGATCAATTGGACTGCTACATCCCATTTCAAAATTGAAAACACAACCACCAAACCCCAAAGCATCTTTCTATTGATTCCACTCATTGCAAAATAACCACAACATCTGTTATTCCTCGAAAATTGCACCCAAAACTGCCATGGAGCAAAACCAAAATTCAGTTATACATAACTGTTGAGCTATCAGTTGCTGGTACTATACACTACTTCACTCCTCGGTTAAGTACTTGTCAACCCAACTCTGATATTCCTCATCCATCAGCCAATTAAAATCTATCACCTCCTTCATCTTGGTACTGTAAGGTGTGAATTTCACTGCAACCTGGTTAGCCTCCCTTTCAAATGATTCCAAAAACATGCTAGTATTAATTATTTTATCCATGCTATTTACCAGCAAGTCATGATTTGAATCATCACAAATTAATTTAATTTGTTCATTAATAACCTCCTCTGCCTTTTCCTACCATTACTGCAATGTCTGAACATTTCCACTTGTATCCATTATA
Organism: Sequoia sempervirens; assembly: GCA_007258455.2. Classification (NCBI taxonomy): domain Eukaryota; kingdom Viridiplantae; phylum Streptophyta; class Pinopsida; order Cupressales; family Cupressaceae; genus Sequoia; species Sequoia sempervirens. The sequence continues at coordinate 59,848,412 of VDFB02000363.1, read as the reverse complement.
TCTGGCAGGAAAGTGTCATCCCAATCATCAAAATTCTTTATTAATTCCCTAATTTTCTTGCTTAGATCATCAGGCAAGGCCTGGAATCCCTTCAATGATTTCACAAAAATTTGAGTAGGCTTTAATGATTGGGGCCTATTATTCACATAAAACCTAGAAGCCTTAAACATAATGTCTAAATCAGTGGCCCTAGGGATCCATTTTTCAATCAGGGGCAGAATCACGTCCTTGTCTCTGTTAATATTTTGAATTCCCTCTAAGAATAAAGAATACAAAGAATGTACAACTGGCAGCTTAGAATCAACCTTTTCATTTAAATGCCTTATAACGGTGTCTACCACCTCATTGTGCTTGGCCATAGCATTATCCTCACTCACCCTTAGGGCAGCCTATAATTTTGTAGCTTTGTTTATCATCTACTCTTTGGTAGGATCTGTAGAAAGTTCAACCTCTTCTTCAACTGGCCCTAGTGCAGGGCTATCAACAGGTGTCTGAATTGGGGATCCAGGTATAGAAATGATTGGAACAATAGGGGGTAATGACCATGAAGCAGTAGGTATTGCTCTAGCAGCAGGGGCACTGGAAGATTCTCCCACCTGCCCATATCTCAGCCTATCTACTTTAGATTGCAACTCAACATTTATTTGTTGTATCATATTATACTCCCCAATCATTGTGTTATATTTTTCCATCAAGCTTTTCTTCTCAGCCTCATCTCTTTCAGTTGTTTTCTGGGCCAATTTGGCCACATTCAGTGTTAAGCTTGTGGCCTTTGTTGTTGAGGTTTCAGAGACTCTCTTGATGATGAGCCCACCCCTTAAATTTGGACTGAGATCAGCTACATTTGGTTTTCTTCCCTGGGGTGCTAAAGCCCATATCGCCAAAGTTTCATACTCCTCACTAAAGTTAGAGTCTTGTAGTGCTTCCTTGACTTCCTCCTCATTGCCTTGCATAGGATGCTTTGATTGTATGATAGCATTAAAACCTATAGCATCAACAATGTCCCATTTAGGGAGAAGTAGGACACCAGCTTGAGACACAATTTTCCTTCCTTCATCAGGGGTGAGGTTCTTGAACTGCTCTATTAGCTCGGTTTTGACCTCATCATCATTTTCATGATCAGACCTGTCAGACCTTGTTTCTCTTCTTTCCTTGCATTTGTCTTGATATTCCTAAAGTTTCAACCTCCAGACCAACTGCAAGAACACATGAGTCTTCACAAAGGCATCATCATCCAGGAATGTCTTGTAGGCCACCATCCTTGCATCCTGAACATTTTGTCCTTTTATATCTATATCAGTCAACACCAATTGTGCTGACTTAGGAGGTGAAGGGGTGCCAACTTGCATGTCTTGATCGGTGACAATTATTTCATCCACCAAAGTGTCTTGTGGTTCCTCAATTCTTTGCCTCTTAGGGCTTGGCTCTAGTGGCAGCTCCATAGGGTCATCTTGAGGTGGTGAATCAATATCCACAATATTTATTTCTCCAGGCTTTCTAATCCTTTGGCCAAATTGTGATGAGGCTTTCATTATTTGTTTACCTTTTATGTCTCCAACCTCTTCATCACTGCTATTATCTCTTTTTCTTCTGTATAAGGGCCTAGCAATTGGTGGCTGACAAATTGGCCTTTCTTCCACAGGCCTCACCTCCAATCCCTGGATTTTCCAATCTACCTCCAAGTTTATCTTCTTGGTTCTCAGGGTTCTCATGATTTCTCTGAAATTACTCATTAGGAAATCAATTCTTTTGTGAAATGGAGTGAACTCCATTAATGGATCATACTTCAGATCCAACTTATGCACTAGGGCCAACAATTTATCATAGGAAATCCATTTTTCTTTATTGAATTCTTGCCTACCCAAATCAAATTCATTCCTAATCAAATCTTTAGGAAAGTTGAAAACATGGAAAAATTTTCCACCCTTGATTCTTTGTCTACACAGAGCAAAGAATCCGTCAGGATCATGCTGCCTTACAGATCCATTCTTCAAATAGTAATCATCAAAAAATTGATCAAAATGAACCCATCCACCCTTGGAAAATACAAAATCTGAGACAATAGTATAATCAGGGAACAAAGTCCCTTTTTCTTTTCCTGTCAGGTTATCTTCATGGATGCATCCCAGCTGCCACAAAACCTCTGCAAATCTCATTCTTGATGGTACATTGTATGGAAAAATATGGGGGGTTCCTTAGAAACCATAAACCCTTAAGATAGTGCTTACAGGGTATGGAATGATGTCACCCCAATTATCACATACTTTTGACTCAGGCCTTCTTGCTTTGGGCCAGAGGAAATCATGCAAATCCTCAGAAATTCTTGGCATATTTACCATTAGTCTAGCCCTGATCCTAGAAGCAAAGCAGTTGTCAAACTGCACATAGCTAGCATCCCTCTTGTTGTAAGACATATCTGCACTCCAAGCCTGTACTGGTAGCCTTTCTCCATTTACCTCTTGCCTCAATTCCATCTTCTCTAAGAAGAAGCCGATATTCTCATACAAGAACATATGCATTAACAAAGAGTACTAAAAGAAAGGAACACTAGTGTCCCCCACAAATAAGTTCAACAAACCCTCATGCATTCTTTTAGCAAGGAGAGAAGCATAATCATATACTACAGAGAAATTGGGATGTTGAATCTGAGCCCCCATAAACATATAGGAAATGGGCATCATAGTATTAGGACTGAAACCTAAAATTTGGAAAAGTGAGTAGAAGGTTGCCAAGAAATGATCAGTAAAACAATTTAACTCGAAAGGTTCCTAATCAGTCGGGCTGATATGAATCATGGAACGCCCTGCCCTGGCTAGATGAGGAGGAAGCAATTTTGATCCGAAAAGAATTGAATCTTGGCATACTCTTGTTTAGTCTCCTCAAAGTCAATCTAGACCAAGAATGAGCCATTTTCACTCAAATCAAAAACCCTCTTAATTACATCTGCATTTACATTCAGTAAAATCTCACCATCATTATCCCTTATACCCTTGTGACAGGATCATATCTCGCAGCCACTGCCAGGAGGAGGTCAACATCAAGGAACACATTCGGTACTACAAGCTTTCCCATATCATACCTCCAACCATTTGAAAAAGGATGAGGTGCATTTCACCGCCATACCATCTTCTAAACAGTTCTAAACCCGTCATTGGTACCCTAGCATCTGCAATGTTGTAGGTTCTATATCTCAACCCTTCACCTAAGGCTGTCCCTCTCATCAAAACCAAACCCCTCTTCTTGTCGTTTGTTGATAGGGGAAATTGCTCAAGGAAATCATCATACAGATTCCTCTGCATGTAGTCAATATGGCTAGAATGTTGTTTTGTTGGTGCCATTTTAAACAACTAGGGCTTCTCGAAAAATCAAATTGTGAATAGACTAGTGCTACTCAAAACAAAAACATAGTAGAATTTGCAATTTCTTACAATTCAAGAGAAATAGTAACCCTAAAATCTTAATTCAGAAAAAGCCTGATCAACAAAGCAAAGCTTTTTGCAAGAAACACATTCAGACAGAACAGTGATGAAGAAAATAACTTGTGAAAATTCATGTTCTGCAGAAAATAAAACTCTTGCCAAAATTGCTTTTGAAAGCTCTATCTCTGGCTCTGGACTGCTTCGAAGATGCTTGAATGCCTTAGTGGTGAAAGTAGTTTGCAATTAAACACCTGAACTTTATGAACATTGCTGATAGATGTCTCATCCGCCATTAAAGCCTACTTGCATACTGCACCAACGCCTTCAATTGTATTTGACGTAGATTTAAATCTTCGCCGTTGATCTCTTGTTTCAGTTAGATCATCGAATGGTCCTCCTTAAAAATGCTGACAACGCCTTTCACATCATCCCTAAGGCCCACCATTATATGCAGCGCTAGGAAGATACACGTGGCGCTCACCCACGATATCGCGATTGCTCAAATTGGGATTGCACGATAGCGGGCAACCGTTGATCTCTTCATCGGTGACCACGATCAAGTAAAACAAGGGACAGTCTTAAGGCCTATTCGTTGAGCATATTTTTCATCAAGATTAAAACATCGCTGTTGATTATAAACACATGCACCGCTCAGGTGATTTAGTAACCCACTTGATAACACACTAAAGTCCGATGCATTTATTAAATCATTTTATTTTCTTTTCGGACATTAGCAACCTGAGACACATGGCGCTCACCCGTGATATCGTGATGGCTCAAGTTGGGATCGTGATATGGCGGGGATCAATCAGGATGTATCTGCAAGGAGATCAACAGCCATCAAATAACCCCTACAAAACATTAAACATTACTTAGGAGAAAAAACCCGAGGAAGGGGATGCAGCTTAGGGCAACGACGGTCGATGACATAAGGTTGTTTTAAAAACATAAGGAACAAACCCGACTCAGACTTTGGTAAATAAAAGGAGGCAAACAATAAAATATTTATCATTTTATTAAAAGGGGCCAAGCCTTAGACGAGTTAATGAGACATAGGTTGTTTTCTTTTTTAAAAACCTTCTCTAAAAAGTAACGATATAACAGACCCATACCAAAGATAGAAAACCAAGGGTTTATGAAAGAAAAGTAATAAATCCAGCCCTAGGCACCACTCGGATAAATAAGACCAACCAATAATAAAATAAATCTCGGATGTAAATTTGAGGCTCTATCACAATTCACTACCTTGTCTATGTTATTGCTTACTATTATGCTTTGGTAGATTTTTTCCAAGCATCCATAGCTTGTTCGAATGCACCTGTTTGAGGTTTTTACTTTTTAGCTGTAGCATGAAGGCGTTGAACTATTTGATAAAATGCTTTGGTAGACATGTATGAAAAATGTGGTAGCATAGAAAAGGTAGTGAACTATTTGAAAAAATGCTTCAGAAAAATGTGGTCTCATGGTGATGGAATGCCATAATGAATGCCATGACAAGCAAATTTCTATGGATTGTCATGGCATTCTATCACTATGAGACCACATTTCTTTGAGGCATTTTTTGATACAGTTCACTGCCTTGTCTATGCTATTGCTTACTATTATGCTTTGATAGATTTTTTCCAAGCATCCATAGCTTGTTTGAAAGCACCTATTTTAGGCTTTTAGCCATAGCAGCAAGGCAATGAACTGTTTGATAAAATGCTTTGGTAGACATGTGAAAAATCACGAGCATAGACAAGCGATGAAGCTGCTTGAAAAAATGTCTCAAAATGTAGTCTCATGGTGATGGAATGCCATGGCGAATGCCATGACAAGCAAATTGTAGCGATTTGTCATGGCATTGCATCCCTGTGAGCTGCATTTCTTTGGAAACGACCCACTGCTTTATTATGCTTTAGTCAGATTTTCCAAGCATCCATAGCTTGTTCAAAAGCACTGTTTGGTTTACTTTTAGCCAACCATAGCATGAAGCGTTGAAGCTGTTTGATAAAATGCTTTGGTAGACATAACTATGAAAAATGTGGTAGAATAGAAAAGGTGGGCAACGAAAAATGCTTCAAAAATGTGGTCTCATGGTGATGGAATGCCATAGCAGGAATTCCTGACCAAGCAAATTTCTATGGATTGTCATGGCATTCCATCACCATGAGACCACATTTCTTTCAGGCATTTTGAAACAGTCATTACCTTGTCTATGATATTTCTTACTAATATTCTTTGATAGATTTTTTCCAAGCATCCATAGCTTGTTTAAAAGCACTGTTTAGACTTTTTAGCCATATGACAAAGGAAATGAAATACATTTGATAAAATACTTTGGTAGACATGTATGAAAAATGCAGTAGCATAGACAAGGCAGTGAGCTGCTTGAAAAAAATGTCTCAAAGAAATGTAGTCTCATGGTGATGGAATGCCATGACCATGACAAGCAAATTGCTATGGATTGTCATGGCATTCCATCACCGTGAGACTACATTTCTTTTAGGCATTTTTTCAAACAATTCACTGCCTTGTCTATGTTATTGCTTACTATTATGCTTTGGTAGATTTTTTCCAAGCATCCATAGCTTGTTAACACCTATTTGAGGTTTTACTTTTTAGCCATAGCAAGATGAAAAATGTGGTAGCATAGAAAGGTAGTGAACTATTTGAAAAATGCTTCAAAAAATGTGGTCTCATGGTGATGGAATGCCATAGAGATGCCATGACAAGAAAATTGCTATGGATTGTCATGGCATTCCATCGATGAGACCACATTTCTTTAAATTTTTGAAATAGTTCATACCTGTCTATCTATTTACTTACTATTATGCTTTGATAGATTTTTCCAAGCATCCATAGCTTTTGAGCACCTATTTTATGCTTTTAGCCATATCAACAAGGCGATTGAATTTGTTTGATAAAATGCTTTGGTAGACATGTATGAAAAATGTGGTAGCATAGACAATTTGTCACCATCGATATTTATGTAGTTGTAGTATGTTTTGTGCAATGTAATGGTTGATATGAATATAACCAACAAATATCTATTTTCTATAATTCATGGATTGAACTTCTGTATTTTATATGCTCTCAATGTCGTATGCTATGGAAATGCCATTAATTTTTTAAAAAAGTAGTATGCTATGTGTGATACTATCAACAATGTAATTATATCTTGATTACTCTTTCTTTTACATAATCTAATTTATTCCAAACTTTTCATAGGCTGCGACACATCGAAGGAAACAAAGGAAAGACTAGAAAAGCACGGGCAACACAAACTTGGCTCACGGTGGTTATATGAAATTAGCCATGAATTGGAAAGTATCAATAAATGAAATATTGCATCAAATTATAATAAATTGAAAACAAATTTCATTTTATCACACCATAGAAGCAAAATTCATGATCTTAAAAATGTAGGGCTCTGAATTCAACAGAGTTCCCACAGAAGAGGACCTGAAGATTTCCTTCTAGCAAGGCTATGGAGCTATGGCTGAATGCCTAAGAGTCTTGACTGGGCAAACACAATCTTCCATTGCATCCGACACGTAGGTAAATAAACTCAATAAAGTTTATTTAAAATTGAATACTTGTGCAATCTATTCAATATTAATTTCCATCATAAAGTAATTACATGCCTATTTGTTTTAAACATTCAAGCAATGATAATATATACTGCACATGACATTGGAATGCAGCCTGGTGAGGGTGGAGCAGAATGTGCAGATGAAGGTCATGGTGTGCATCTCGGTACTTTAGAGCATGTAGAGCGTGATCAACATGTTGAGCATGATCAGGCTAGAGATCAAGAATATGATGTGTCCCCATCGGTAAAGAGGACCACTCTAAAGTTCTTTTAAACATATTTAATTGCAATTGGTGTATTGATTAATGTAACCTTTCATGTTTCAACTTTAGAGCATGTAGAGCCGTGATCGACATGTTGAGCATGATTAGGCTAGAGAAGATCAGGAACATGATGTGGCCCCATCATGTAAAGAGGACCACCCTCATGTTCTCTTAAACATATTTAATTTCAATTGGTGTATTAATTAATTTAACCTTTCGTGTTTCAACTGCAGATCAGGATTTAGAGGGTGTTCAACTTGTTGAGCATGAGTCTATAACAAAAGTTCAGGAACATGATGTGGACCCATCGGTAAAGAGAACCACTCTAATGTTCTTTTAATTAATCAAATACTTGTAACAATAATAATAAAACATATCAGTTTAACATTTCTTTCTTATTGCAGCAGATCCCCCCTTGAAGTGGCATCCACGTCATGAGCAGATGACTACGCGTACATTAAGATCACAAGAAGAGGGAAAAACAACTAAAGGGGGGACAAATATTGATTTGGAAAATGATACTCCACGTCAACTTTATGTAGCTTTCAAAAAGAAACAAAAAAAAAGTGATTGTAATCATACCATGACAACCATATTTTTTATAATATGTAAAAACTGAAAGAATGATTATTATATGTTAATGAATGAATGTGAATATGTTAATTAATGAATGTTATATGTTAATGAATGAATGTTATATGTTATTAATGGATGAATCAATGATTAATGTTATATGATTGGGTATGGGGAATTGAGAGTGATGTGAGGGGGGGGCAAATGAGCTTCCACTGTCACATGGTTGGCCTTGTTAAGTAGAGAATATTAAACTATACTCAAAACAAAGAGAAGCTCAATAAGGTAATTAATGCACTTTTCAATATAAGAAATGCATCATTTGAAGCATCAAACCAATATGCAGTCTGTATGTATGATCAGTTAGTCTCCTCAATGGTACATTTCCACAATTTTATTTTTTTTAAATTTTGCTTCTTCTTCACAATTTTGACGACAACCACCGAAAAATCAATGGAAAGGCTCGACGAAGTTGCTATAGCTATGACAACAATTTTTTTGTAACTCCCTACCCATTTTATCGCCCTTCCGACAAACTTTTGGCATTGTCTCGACGCTACTACTTGCCCATTTCGTCGCACTTTCGACGAACTTTGGTGTTCTTCTGACGCTACTCCTTGCTAATTTCATCGCAAAGTTGATGAACTTTTGGCGTTGTTTCGACGCTACTACTTGCCCATTTTGTTGCACTTTCGATGAACTTTTGGTGTTCTTTTGACGCTAGTCCTTGCTAATTTCGTCACAAAGTCGACGAACTTTTGGTGTTCTTTCGACGCTACTATATGAGTATTTCGTCGCTATTTCGACGAACGTCCTCTATTGTTTCCATGCTACTGCTTGCCCATTTCGTTGAACTGATGACGAACTTCTGGTGTAATTCGTCGGTGGATAAACAAATTTTTCGTTGATATTCCAACAAAATCCTGAGGTATTTCACGATACCGTTGACTGACGATTCTTTGCTGTTATTTTGACGTTTAATTTGTCGTCGGCCTTGCGATGAAAAAATAGCGACGGAAAGATTTTTGCCATTGCGTCGCTCTTCCGACAGAGATTTTTTGAACGACCGATGAATGCCCATCGGAAAATGGTGTCAAATCCAGTAGTGCATTCAAATCAGTGGCAAGAAATAGAATATAAATAAATATGTTTCCAAATCTAATAAGAAGTTTTACTTACATTGATCTCTTTCCTTCTCATTCAGTGAATTTTGTAACAAGTACAACTTCCACTCCCACAACTTTTCAATACATACACATGGTTGATATTGCACCTTCTTTTTTAATAAATTGTGACATCAAAATTCTTAATATAAAATTTACTTTAATGATCTTAATTATGATGCACATCATAGACCTTTGTATATCCCCAACCCTTTTAACGAGAAAACCATAAATGGGGTTCTTGTTGATCTTGTAAGAAAGTTCAATGCTACAATAGAAGAAATATTGTTTATTAATGATTTTAACAAAGAAAAGTACGATAATTCTTCTTTGACCATTCATACACATGATGGTATTTCTCTACCTTTTATGGGTTCTATTACCTTGATGATCTAGATAGGGCTCAAGGCAGTAGTAACAACATTTATTATCATTCTTCAATTCAACCTATTTAGAGTCAAACTAGGCATCCCATGGCTAGTTTCTATGAATAAAGTCATGTCAATGATACACAAGTGTTTCAAAATTCCTCATGATGGTAATGTGTATACTATCTAGGACAATGGATATAAGATGTAGGTGTCTCGTGGAGATTTTTATTTAGATCATTGATGACCTAGTCTAGTAGGGCCCTTGCAACCTCGAGATGATCTATTATTTAAAGCTTATTATTGTTTCAAGTCTGGTAGATCAGCTCCTCCTTTTGTGGTTCTTACTTCTATATATCACCACCTTCAATATTTGTATCCCATTTTCCCACTCCCTTACAAAACATACTTCTATCCTAATACCTAGGTCACTTCGGTGGCTAAGGATAATAATTTTCCATTGAGTTGGCCTCCCATTCCACCTAAGGTTTTACAACCTTTCACTTGACACCTCTTATTCCATCAAATGTCACATATATAAACTAGGGAAAGAAAACCTTGTTTGGTAAATCTTCCCCTTAGATTTTCTCTCCTCCTATGGCTCCTACGATTCCTCAATCTACCCCTCCAGTAGAAAAAATAAAGCAACCAATTGGGCATAAATTTTCTCATGTGCCACATGTATCTCATCCCTTTTTTTGTTTATTCTATTCCTCTATTTCCCTTATGGAAGAAAGAGGAAAGGTACCCATGAGGTTGAATACAAATACTACACTTCATATCTCTCTTCCTCCTTTTGAGATTGGTATCCCTTCTATTCTAGAAGTGAAGACAACCTCAAAATTGAAGTAGAGTGAAGCCTCTTCAACACCTTCCCATGGATGCAACCATCATTGTAATCAACTTACACATGACTTTAATTTTTCTTAATGCATTTTGGCCCATGATCAAGATGCTATATATGAAAATGTTTTAATTTGAGCATCCTTCTCAATACGACCATCACCTAATTTGGTGATTCATTATTCTCCTCCATATCTACCATTAGTAGTGGTTTCCTCTACACCACCTCCTATTCATTCTCAAGATCCTAATGAACCTTACTCATATTAGGTACATAAGTGTTCCTGGCTCCTTCAATGGAACCACCTCTAATTCCAAGCCTTCCAAATACTGAACCACTTTCTAATGCAATAAAACTGCTAAACACATTTATCATTTGTAGTGTTACACTTTTAAATTTATTAGCATTATAGCACACCTATCATGAAATATTTCCATATTTCCTCCACCCCACATCTATAGATGTTAATATACCCCACCCACCTCCCAAGAAGAAAACAAAAAAATACTGAACTCCACCTCATCCCAAGAAAACTAAAAATCCACCATCTTCATCAATTGTAAACCTTTCCTCATCATTTCTTCTCATAAAATAAGTTCCAAATTATTCTTTCTCTGTCACTTCTCATCAGACAGTGAAATTCCTATTGTATCTAATCCTACAATACATTCAACAAACTCCCCTCCTTAGGGATGTATGTTTGAATCGTTGGAGGATATTTTAGGATTTTCCATGATCTTTACAAGATTGTTGACAATCACTTCATAATATTTCTAAGATGATCTTGTCCTCACATCTACATCCTTGGATCTTATTCTAGGTGAGACACCTGGAAATACTTTAGTAGTAATTCCTTTTTAAGGTCAACTTCCCTCTTTGCATGATCAATATTGGATGATTAATGATTTGGTAATGGAAATCCACTAGAGTAGTACCCTCTTTATCTTTATGAGATTTAGTTTTTTTTGATTGCTTGTATTCCCCTATACTTACATATATATATATATATATATATATATATATATATATATATATATATATATATATATATATATATATATATATATATATATATCTATGTGTGTGTTTTTGTGATTCTTACATGGAGGAACCATGATACCCTTGTAGGTACATGGATACATGAAAGATAATCTCTTATTGACTTCATCTATATGTATCATCATTCTTTTATATATCATATATTAATTTTCTTTTTTCTTTTGGGGATGATGCAATGAGTTGAAACATTTAGGTCTCTTCCATGTTGACCCAAATTTTTTAATTGTTTTCATATAAACATCTTCCTTTGTACTCCTTGTTCCACTATAATTGGGGAATCATGTAAATTCATATATCATTTACATATATATATATATATATATATATATATATATATATATATATATATATATATATATATATATATTACTAGATTATAAAATCATATTGACCTTAGATACTTGGATCCCTTTGTGTTTTCTATGTAGTCGATGTTGTAGTTCAAATATGGCATCACTTTTAGTGTGCAATGCCATTTCATAAGAGCATTTTATGTGTTTAATGCTACAACCTCTTGCTTTATATGTTTTTGATTTCCTCTTCTCCTTAAAATAATTTGTACTCCTTGAGTCATACAAATTATTTTAAGGGGGCCTATCACAATGCACAATCATAATTCACATCAAAAAATCATAAACATTTTTAATCATTATAACAATCTGATAACATAAGAACCATGCAGTGTGGGCTATTCCATTAGAATATTAGTTTTGATATGTTTAATCTTTTTCGATGGTTGTTTTACAATGTAGTTTATAACAACCAAGATCTAATCAAAATCATTGTATGGTCCCCAACATAACACAACTTGTTGGCCATACAAATAATTTATTAAAATATTTTGTATCATGTTTTATCCTATATTATTTTTTTCTAACATGTATGGCTACAACTAACATGTTTGTGGTAAAAACCTCTTAACATAACATAGTTGTTCTATGTAGGATATCTCAGTTTCATTTACAAATCTTCTCCTTGGGGGTATATCCATGCGGAATAAAGAATTTTTATCCTCTACAATATTCATTGGTAATTTCCAAATTTATATTATTTACTTTTAATTTATCATGCATATTTATCGTAGTGTATATGCCTACTAAAGTGGGGGAAAAATGAAGTGCTGAATTTTCTTTTCCCCTTTACAATTTCACATTAGATGACAACTATCAAAATATGTTCATGATATAAAAAATTAACCTATCTATGGTCTTTTGGATTCGATTTTATTGGACTATAATTCTATGTGTTAGTGTTTGCAGGATGCACTAGCATCCCACAAAAATTTACAATTGAAATGTCGATTGGAGTATTTCATTTCTAGGAATCTAGCAGTGTAATTCTTTTGTTGCCAGTTGCAACCTAAAAAAAAAAAATAAGACACTATTTTTTTGAATGAAAGAAGGTATTTCCTTCAAATAAGAAGAAAAACATATATTCACTTCTTGAATATTAAGACACAATTTTATTGGCTCCCAAATTTGTAATTTTGAAGCATTCATCACATTAGAACATTATCTTACCTCTTGCATGTGATATTTTTATAGTGGGATTGTGTAGAGAAATCTTGTGGTTGTTGTGCCCTCAGCACACACGCCCCATTCAGAACAGGGACCCTCTCTTTCCTTTGAGTTGCTGGGTTGTTTTATCACCTCCTCATTTTGTGTGCCCCATTTTAGTGTCCAAAAGGGTTAGTGAGCCTCAAATTATATCAGGTCGACCATGTTTCATCTCGCAAAATTTTTCTAAGTCCTAGGTCCTCATGGAGTTCCTTTGATAGTTTTCCTTTGCTAGCATCCTTGGGGCCCTTCGAGTCCGCCATGGTGGGTTTCCCTTGCTGGATTTCCCTGCTGCTTTTGTAGCTTCAAAATGTCTGAAGGGCATCGTCCTTCTGTGACCTGGGACCCACCTCCTTGATCACCGTTTTCATGATTCCAAAGGTTCAACTGACCGTCCTTCATCCGTATCGAGCCCAGTCCACCGGATCTCCCTACCCAGGTTTCTATCATATGTCAGCCTTTGCCAGATGATCATCTACCATCGAAGTTCTGCCGATTAGACCTCAAGGTCCTCTCTATCGATGGCTTCCCATTACACCTCAACCAACTATTTACTGACATCTTCCTAGTCCTTGGACTCCGGCCTGCTTGTAGTTGTTTTCAAAATTTTAAAACACCAACTTTTGAGCTCACTGTACATGCATTAATTGGGTGCATTAAATTCACTTGAGTATATAAATACATAGGTTTGACCTATCATTATCACTCTATTAATTGATCAGAAAGGAGTGAGGGTGATCCAACATCATTATCCAATGATGTCGTCGCACTCAAGGATCCCAATCATCGTCTCCAAGCTATTCCCACCAGCCAGGTCACCAGCATTCATCGGGTCCTTCTGGTCAGTTTTCCCTCCGTGCCTCATCTTGTGTTTTTCTTGATTTTTTACAAAATGAATAAAATAAAAGGATAATAAACACAATCCTTGGATAGAGAAGGGCCTTACGCTCAAAAACCCACGACCTTACGCTCAAAACCCATGAGATTAAATATTTAGAAAACCATCAAGTTGCCCTTGAAACAAATTTGTAACTTCACTGCCCTAGCACCATTCTTCACATAGAGCGCTAGTGCCCCCCGGGCCTGAGACTTCCCCTTGTCATCGTTAAAACATCAAACTTAAGAAAAACTTAAAATGGCAAGATGCTCTCCTAAGTTCGTCATCTTGGAACGCTCATATCCTTCCACTGTTTTGGACTTGGCAAAACTTGGATTCCCTAACTCAATCCATTCTTTCTCAGCTCGATCCCGTGGGATTTCATCCCCGGGTGTCATCTATTATTTTTCGTTTCCAAACAACATCTTGATTTCATCCACTCAATCCCTGAGATCTGCCCTTCAGTCCACCGCTTGAGTTAGAAGATGAAACCCCACATCCTAGGCACCCTCCAGGTCTCGGTCCATGGACTTCCATCCACGGACTTCCGTTGTAACATTTTTGTTTCACACGGCAATCAGGTGGCTACTTTCCACCCTCTGGGTCCCGAATGTCCCAATGTCTCATGAATACAATGATAAAGCCTAAGTGTTCTAGCCTTTGCTGGATCCACTCCACCAGACTTTCATCACCGGGACTCCATCCTGTCTCAACTCTTGCAAAAAGAAAATCAAGCCCATCCTTTTGACCTTCGGGACTTGGTACCTCAATTACTGGTAAACCCAACAAATAAAATATGAAAGAGAAGTTTAGGTCCAAATCCACTCCGTCGGGTTCCTCCCATTGGGTGTCCACTCACTGTTCGCCATTTCCAAACAACCATCCTCAAGCAGTTGCCCGACCCTTTTGAATGAACGCTTAAGCAATCGAAGGAATTATGTCGACCATCTTTTAGACTCACAGATCCCGAACTCCAAACTCCATTTCCGGAACGTCGTTTCGTAAGAGCCATGCCAAATAGAAAACCCCAGGTGGCTTTCCCTTCTCTTGGCTCTGAATACCCCAATGATGATCTAGATACTTTCTGATCTGGAAACAAACTTTGACCCACATGTTCAAATTTGACCCTCTCCTCCTTGGACCTCTCAAATTCTCTAAATTTGAAGGCGAAAAAGCCATGCAGATTTCCTTGCCCTATTAGCCCTTCAAAAAAGCCATCCTACCAGGGAAGTCCAACCCCTAGGATCCAAACTATCTAAATTCCCTTCAGTAAGCTACTAATGACCATCTAGAATAAATGTTAGATTTCTTGATTGACGTACTATCCAATCTAACAATGTTTTGCGGAGATTTGAGTAACATTTTATGTTTCATGCTCGATTGTGCTCACCTTGCCTCTATTTGTAGAATATATGGAATTGGGTGTAGGACCCTCGGGGGTAGTTATAGAGAAAGACAAAGCCTGAAAGAAAACAGGAAAATCTCCTTGTGGAAAGGAAGATAAGGACTAAATGAAATACTAGTTATAGGGAGAGCCCCTAAAATCTAAGGTCACTATGAGTTGGAAGGAAGTCTCTAACACCAATATAGGGCACGTGGACATTGATGAATTCACACAAAGAGTCAGAATCATCCCTAAGATCGAGAATGCCAGATTAATCAGAGGTGGTGGAATAGCTAAGGCTGCATGCTTCCCTCCCGCTCTTGTTGCCCCTGAACTAGCAATGGCCTATAGGGAAACATATCAGCCAGAAACCAACACAATAGTGGACCAAGATGGAAACATTCTAGATGACATGTCTACCAAAGCAATAATAAACATTCCATATCCCTACATTTGGGGAGATGGAATTTCCAACCATCAGTGATTGTAAGTGTGATAGGTCAAATGTAAGCATTAGAAAATGAGCAACAAACTAAAAGAGTGCAAATAATCACCAAAACAACCTACACCTCAAGATTATCCTAAGTTGGAAACAACACAAGATAAAAAAAATGAATGAAACCTTATACCTTGCATCGAATCAATCCTTTGGTTGGCCCTTCGATCTTTGATGTGTATGCTCCTTGGATGGCAAGATATGCAAACTAGATGATGATGTGAGGATGGATGGAAATGGATGAAAGCATGAAAATGGCTAAGTGTAGATTAAGAAACAAAACTGCAAGAGTTTGGCTAGCAAAATGATCTCCCCCAAAATGAGAGAAAAGAGGGGGTATTTATAGGAATTTTGAGAATTCCTAGAGGAGATGGATGGCCAAGATTGAGCCACCAAATATCAAGATGTAGGGCTAAGGTGAGTTGAGAACTCACAAGCCCTCACATCTTGACATGTGGCATGTGATATAGCCCTGAAAGGTGAAGTGGACATGAGGTGGAAGGATAGGACATGACATGGAGGTGGGGTACAAAGTACCTTGGGATTGGACAATATCTCCTCATAAAGGAGGTCGTTGTCCCCATGTGGGTGAGAGGACATGTGAGGAATTAAAAATTCCTCAAATATTCTCATGGGGAGATGGGAAAGAATAAAGAATAAGTAGAGGACATGTGGGAAGAAGTGAAGGAATTAAAAATTCCTTTTGGGTGCATTGGGGGATTAAATGTGAATTAAAAATTCACATAGGGAAGTGGAGATGCCTTGTCAAAAAAGAAAGCACTTTAATAAGGTTGACTTAAGGACACATGCCATAAGTGGGAGGAGGATTAGGTTAGGCTAACCAAATGATTAAGGTTGTGCAAGTACTTAGTTAGACTAATTAATGAAGATTAGGAGAGAGTTAGATTTCACATGTGACTTGATGTGACAAGTCAAAGATCACATGGGGAAGAGTAATGAAGGATTAGAGGAGGGTTAGGTGGCTAAGAGAGATTAGAGGCCAACTTGCAAAAGTTGGAGGATGTGACACATCCTAATCAAGGATTAGGCATGTGCACATCCTAATGATGGGATTAGAAGAAGGATTAAGATAAGATAAAAATGATGGAGGATGTGATATGAAGGGAATTAAATAAATGGAATATTTATTTAATTCAATTGATGGAAGGAGGATTAAAGAGATAAGGTATTATTGATTAAATACCTTAGGGATTTGGCAGAATTAAAGATATTAATTAGATAATAGTAGTATTACTTAATTAACGAAAATAAGACGAAAGGGGATGAATTTGGATAAATTAAGTGTCCAAATTTAGATGTCTACATTTTTCCCCTCTTTGAGATAGTGTTACGAATTAGCATCATTTCAAAGAATATTAAAACATAGAACCTAGAAGAAGATGGTTAGATTGGAAAAGATGCCCCAGTCATTCAAAGAAGTGAGTAGGAAGGAAGATGATGGGGGTAAAGATGAAAGTTAGGGATGAAGGATGCCCCCTCGAGAGGACATGTGGGTTCAAGAGAACACGGGTGGGCTCTCGAAATGGATGAGATGATGCAAGGGGAGTTGAAGAAGATGATGCAATGTGATGGAAGATTGGGAGGGGAGTGTGATGAAGGATGAATGGATGGGCAGATTTTGATAGATGAGAGGATGAAGATGAAATGCAATTCAAATGCAATTTTCCATCGTCAGAGCACTGATTTTTGCTATAGCATAAGACACAAGATGCCAAGGTATGAAGAACCAAGGTGGATTAGTGTCTAATGCATAAAACAAACATAACAAAAAAGAAGGCTATCCCAACACCACAAAGTCATGGTGACCTTGGTCGGGCCAGGTATTGGGATAACCACAAGCACACAAGGATGCCCTAGCATAACACAAGACCTTAGGGATCTTGGTGGGTACTACGTGGGACAACTGAGAAGACAGAAAAGATCAAGATACACCCCTATGTTGACTAGTCAAAGCACACCATGATATGTTGGATCAAGGCGACCATGACAAGTGATGATAGGGAGCTCAAATGATAAACAAAATCCAAAAGTATTAAAAGATCGCAATTAATTTCAAACGTTGTTTGCCATAGGATCAATCAAGGGGATGGATGGGATTGATGAGGTTTGTTAGGAAGGATGCATCCTGTTGAGACCAATGATGGATACTAAATTAAAAGATTGATATGACGTAGGATATTCAGAATTGATTGGATTTGATGATACAAGTGAATCTCATTTGTTAAGATCCAACTAGATAAGGGCGTAGCTTGATGACATGACACGAGAGACTAACACATCCTAGCGATCTAGGGGCTCGGGGTCCGATCAAAGATTAGCCTTGCCCACATGAAAGCGCAGAGCCCTCGTGGTTTGATAAAAGGCTGACGACAGACCATGATGGAGATTTTGATGGATGACCAAGACGGGACAGACAAATAGGAACAAGATAAGAAGATTGATGATAGTTGATAAAGGATCAAATGGACAAAGTAGAAAGATTGATGATGGAACCTCGAGGGCGGATCAAATGATCGACCTTGCCTACGTGAAAGCGCAGGGGCAATGTAGTTCGACAAAGGTTGATGATAGAACATGGTGGAGATTTTGATGGATGACCAAGATAGGACAGAGAACAGGAGAAAAGTGGACAATATAGATCGATGATGGATGGAACCCCGGGGGTGGATCAAATGATCGACCTTGCCTACATGAAAGTGCAGGGGCAATGTAGTTCGACATAAGGTCAAAGACAAGTGATGGATGAAAGATGATGAGATAACCCTAGATAAGGGGATAAAATTATTGGACCGACACGATGGGACAAGATAGACCTATTGGATTGGAGTGGAGGATAGTGAATATATAAAGCTCAGGGATGGGATAGTTATCCAAATCATCAAAGATGAAGTGGGCGGATGACATGCCATATAGATGAATGATGAAGTGATAAGATAGATGATGTTGGATTGTGTGGGGAGAAGCCAATGACAAGGGATTAAGAGATGTGATGAGGGTAGAGGATGGGGGGAGGAAAAGGAGTGTGTGGGTGGATTGGATAGAGGGATAGGGATTTAGGTGAGGAAAAGGTGACCAAAGGGATAGATGAGAATGGATGCCATCATGGTGGATGGGTATGAAAATAGGGATGGGGGGGGAGAAGAGATTGGATGAATAGAGGGGATTGGCTAGGTAGATGGATAGATGCTAGGATGGATGGAGGATGATAAGGAGGTGAAAAGGAAGGTTTGGATGTATAAGAAGACGAGAACGGGAAGACACAAGGGATTGGTAGGAAGACAAAGATGGGGATATGAAAGGGAGTGTTTTGATGGATGGATAGGAGGATGAGGATAGGGATGGGGATATAATGATAAGGAAATGAGGATAGGGGAATGGAAGGGAGTGTTTTGATGGATGAATGATGTCTCCAAGGACTATAGCACAAAGGAAGACAGATGCCCCCACTCTAGATATGTCATGTGCGAGGAGGAATGAAGGATGGAAGACAAGTGAATGGGAAGATAAAAGAGTGAGATGGATGAAGACAGGATGCATGGATAAGGAAGGGATATGGAAGGTAGCATGACGGGTGGATAAGGAAGATAGATGAGTGCGAATGAGGGAGATGCATGCTAAGAGGTGCCCAAAGCGTGCTTATATGTTTTCCCCATTGTTATCAAGATCACAAGGAGGATGGAAGGATTGGGATAAGTGAGATATGCCAAACAGGATGTGTAAGCTTGATAGGGTGGAGGGGATGGATGAAAATGATGTATAGCAAGAAGATGGGTGCATAGCCGAAAGCGTAGCAGGAACCATAGCGGATGGAGGGAATGCATATCAAGAAGCTACCCCCAAATGCAGATAGGGATTTACGCATGATGCCTGTTTGCCAGGTTTTCATCATGGTACTTATCCAAGGCACTTGGTTGCCAAGTTTTCACCATTGGACGGATTATTTCTCTTTACTATTTTATTTTTTGATTTTTTGATTTTTGGTTTTATTTTTTTGGATTTTTTGGATTTTTTTGGATTTTTGGACTTTTTGGATAGTATGCGAAGCAGATGGATAAGGATAGGGAGGTGAATAAGTGGATTTAGAAGATATGTGATAAGGATATGGATGAAGGACTCAAGCATAAAGTTCCATATGAGGTATTAAGAGCTCATGTTCGAACTGACTATTGGATGTTGGTACAACCTTAGGATAAATGGATTATGCTAGAGGATGAATGAGAGGGATTTGATGGGGAAGATATGGGGGATAATGGGTGGGATGTTAGAAATGGTATGGGTATAATGATGGGGTGGATACGTGATGGGGAGATGAGTTCAGGACCAACATTGGTACATGTGGTGATGGATGTGAAAAGATAAGAGGACTAATGGATGGAGAATGTGAGGATAATGGAGGAGATGGAATAGTGAATTTCGGGACATAGGGACCCAAAACAGGCTCAGGAGTTGAAAGGTGGGTATGGTTAGCTTTTGGATTAGAAACTTTGGATGTTCTTACATATTTTTCATTTGGTGGCATTGCATCTTTTTTCTTTGGGATCCACATGGTTTTGATCTTTTCTTTGGTGGATCTTTGCGAGCTATAGATTTGATTTTGATTTTGGATTTTGTTTTTCTTTTCTTTACCATGTCTTTTAGAGGGGACATGGGAAGCTTTAGAATTATGTGGATATTCGGATTTATGCATTTTTATGTTAGCATCCAAAGTTCATTTATTAGCAATGGGATGGATGTGAGGGGATGGACGATGTGGAGCAATGGAGGTAGGAGCATGGGGATTACGTGTAGATGGGGGGTGTTTAGGTATGTGCCTTTGTTGATCCTAATTATGGGATATGCAAGAGGGATGTTTATGATGGATGACATGTATAGGTGTTGGATGGGTGAAAGGATGAGATGGAGGAGGTGATCTTGGGATATACGGACCCAAGATGGATAGAGTGGGTGGAGGGACATAAGAACCCAAGATGGATGCAGTAGATGAAGGATGTGATATGGCAGATGGAGGGATGTAAGGACCCAAGATGGATGGAGTAGATGAAGGAGGAATATGGATGGTTGTTTTGAGGCAATACGATAGAGGAGGAGGGATTGCAGCATATGATTTGGTGGAGCGATGGGAAAAGCCATAAATTCTTTTGGAGAAGGCTTGTTGAGGACGTCTGGAAGTTGTACCAACATGTTTAGATTGTGAGTCTTGGGAAATAGATCCAAGACCTTGCATGCATATTTGTTCTTTGACTTGGATGGGCTCTAAAATACCTTGCTTGTGAAGGCCTAGACCTTTTCCTTGATAGTTCATGTTCTTGAGCATGCGATCCATTGTAGGATTTTTGTTATTCTGAAAACATGATGCGAGTCCATTATTAGGTGGGGGATGATGAGTGGTATATACACTGTGTTTTTCTTCTGCAAGGAGACCACCATGGAAGAATGTGAGAGTACCAAGGGGATATGCAAGCAGTGTGGGGATAGCATTTTTAGGTGATGATGGGGGATCCTGAGAAGGAGATGATGGGATAGCAACATTTGGATGGGTGGTATCTAGAGAGGGAGTAGGTGATATGATAGGATCTGATTTTTTGGTAGCAGGCTCATGCAATGGAGACGGAGATGGAGCGGTAGAATCTTGAATGTCAAGAGGATCATGGGATGGAATGGATGGGGGACTGTGATCTTGTTGTAGACTAGATGAGATGGTAGGATCTTGATTTGGAGGAGGGGATATGTTAGCATGCTTTGGATTAGACTCTTGACATGACTCATCTTGTGTGGAAGGCATGATAATGGAGTCATGGGGGGACTCTTCAAGTGGGGAAGATGGAAGGATGGAGGATTCAAAATATTCCTAGGAATGGATACTAGGAGTGGAAAAAGTGAATTGGATTTGGGTGTCGTCGATAGGTTCGACGGCTCTCGGAGTAGGGGTGGGTGTTCAATGGATTTGGTAGATGTGATGGTAGGAGATGGGGACTCAGTAGATTCAGAGGATGTGATGGTAGGAGATGGGGACTCAGTGGATTTAGAGGATGTGATGGTAGCATCAATGATAGGTGTTGCATGGAGAAGGGTCTCGTCACTAACGACCATGGATGATGGGTTGGGATGGCATGGTTTCACAACTACAATGTGTGGAGTGGGGGATGTTTCCTTTGTTATAAGTCCTTGGAGAAACTTGGATATGCTAGGTTGAGATGGTGAGGTGGGAGTGGATGAAGGTTTATGGATTAGTGGAATAGGATTAGATGGAAGATTAAGACTGGATGGAGGATTAAGGTAAGGATATGGGCATGGGGAATTAGGATAGGATGACATGGACGGTGGATCGTTGGTAGAAGATATGGGTGGCGTGTTGTAATAAAGGTATTGGGATGGTGGATGACAATGGGAAGATTGAGGTGTTGGATTAATATAGGGAGATGTGGGTGTTGGATTAGGGTAAGTTGATGGGTGTGTTTGACTAGGATAGGAAGGTGTGAATGTAGGATTAGGCTGAGCAGATTGGTATGGAAGATTAGGGTAGTGGGTACATGTGGATGAAGGATTGAGATAAGAGGATGTGGATGGGGGATCAAGATAGGGGTATTGTGACAGAAAACTAGGATAAGGGGATGATGTAGATGAAGGATATGATGGATATGGTGGACATCCCTTGTCAAAGGTAGCATAAGGAGTGTGATTAGGAATAGATGAAGACATGATGGGATAACTTAATGGGGTGATTGGATTTTGGAATGTGGGTGGAGAAAGCTTACTAGCAATAATAGTGTCAAGGAGATCTATGTCGTATACCTCTTGATCAACAAGACTTTCATTATTATCGTTGACGTAATTAGGGTTTCCCTTGACCACTATTGTTGGATGATAAGAATTCATGATGATGAAAGGATAAAGTTGATGGATAAAGATTTTGGATGGAAATGGACAAAAGCTCAAATCGAGATTCAGGACAAGCTCAGATCAGGATTGGATTAAAGCTCAGATTAGGATGATTGGATGATACGATGGGATTGGATTATCAAAGGATGATTACGACACTGAATCTTCTTCGAGATGGAAGGAGATTGGATAAGGATGCAATTGGATTGGATTGGATTGGATTGGATTGGATTGGATTGGATAAAATTGATCAATGATTGATTGATAAGATCGACTGATGGATGATGAACAAGACTACAAATCTCATTTAGAGATTATCTTAGATGACTTATGATATTGATTGATCAAATTAAAGGATACATGGATGATTGCGGCACCGAATCCACTTTGAGATTGAAAATGGATTGATCGGGCCGACGATGATGATTAACTTATAATGGATGACAATCCTAAGAGGATGTTAATGATGATGATCAGATCAGACACTTCGGTCAATTTGGATAATAACCCGAGACGAAGTTCAGGGGATTTTGATGGGGAAACTGATGATTTGATTGGCGAAAGGGATGATAGAAATGGATGAACAAATACTCAAAATGAGCAAACGGTTGATTGAAATGACAGAACGATAGTTCAAAATGATGAAAGGATGTGTTGAATGGGTGAAAGTTTACTCATAATGAGTAAACGGATGAGAATGGTAGGGTATACCCCCTTTGAGGAGGCAGATGGTGAAGAAAAGGGTGCCCCAGTCAACTTCTCAAAAGTATGAAGTGGTATATATCATCGGAAAGAGCACAAAAAAATGAGAAGATCTGCCTTTGAACGGAGTCAATTGGATAAATGGTGTGGAAGTGGAGGCCCCGGGAAGAAAGAGTAGGACAGGTCCGCCACAGCATAAGGATAGGTCTACCACAGTAGGACAGGTCCGCCACCAGAGAGGGACAGGTCCACCACCGGAAGGACAGGTCCACCAAAGGATAAGTTTAAGCTTGATTTTTTTGATGGATGGGTAAGGCAAAGGACCCAAAATATAGCAAACACTGATAATGACTAGTTTTGCAAGAGAAAGACAATTCAGACAACACAACCCTAAGATTTAGTAGAAACGGGTATGGCCAACAAATTTTTCTACTCTAGGATGAACATGGTTGCTAAGGAGTCCTCGATATACACCCGGTACGTGAGGCCCAAACCGTGAACACCAACCCGTTACAAGCGTGAGTCGGGCACCTTAGCAAGATACTAAAGGCTCGGACCAACTCTTCATGTCATCCCGATGCTTTGCCAATTACAACGTGGTTGGATTGAGGTATAGCTTTCACTCTCCCCCCTTTATATACCCCGCCGGTATGCATGGTTGGAATCGTCCCTTGGGGTGATGAAATCCCCAAGGAGGTCCCACTAAGAAAATGAAAAAGGGGTGACTCAAAGGACTTGGAAAGCTACGATTTCTCATCACCCAAGATCGCCAAATGGCGCAAGGGGATTGGATACATCAAATATCCTTCCCAAACACTCCAAACAAGGTTTATTGACCCCCTTTAATTAAACTATGTGCCTAATTTACCAAAAGACAATCGGCAAAAACATGAAATTTTACCTTCGGGAGGACAGGTCCGCCACTCTACAGGGACAAGTCCGCCACTCTGTCAGGACATGTCCGCCACTTCAGGATAGGTCTGCCACTGCATTAGGACAGGTCTGCCACTGCATTAGGACAAGTCCACCATAGCATAAGGATAGGTCCGCCACTGCAGGATAGGTCTGCCACTGCACTAGGACAGGTCTGCCACAGCACAAGGATAGGTCCGCCACTGCACTAGGACAAGTCTGCCACAGCATAAGGACAGGTCCACCACTACAGGACAGGTCTGCCACTGCACTAGGACAGGTCTGCCATAGCACAAGGATAGGTCTGCCACTGCACTAGGACAAGTCTGCCACAGCACAAGGACAGGTTCGCCACTGCACTAGGATAGGTCTGCCACAGAGTTAGGAAAGGTCCGCCACTGCAGGATAGGTCCACCACCGGAGAAAAAAAAGGTGCCCCGACCAACTTCTCAAAAGTATCAAGTGTTATATATCGTTGGAAAGAGCACAAAAAAATAAGAACTACCTTTGAACGAAGTCAATCGGACAAACAGTGTGGAAATGGCGGCCCCGAGAAGAAAGAGCAGAAGGATAGGTCCGCCACTGCATAAGGACAGGTCCGCCACTCTACAGGGACAAGTCCGCCACTCTGCAAAAAATGCAAAAAATAGCAAACATGAAAGAAAAAGACCCATTTGTGGGTCCCACCGGACGTGCCAGAAATGTGATAGGTTGAATGTAAGCGTTAGAAAACGAGCAGCAAACTAAAAGAGTGAAAATAAACACCAAAACAACCTACACCTCAAGATTATCCTAAGTTGGAAACAACACAAGACAAAAACAACGAATGGAACCTTATACCTTGCGTCGAATCGATCCTTTGGTTGGCCCTTCGATCTTTGATGTGTATGCTCCTTGGATGGCAAGATATGCAAACTAAATGATGATGTGAGGATGGATGGAAATGGATGAAAGCATGAAAATGGCTAAGTGTAGATTAAGAAACAAAACTACAAGAGTTTGGCTAGCAAAATGATCTCCCCCAAAATGAGAGAAAAGAGGGGGTATTTATAGGAATTTTGAGAATTCCTAGAGGAGATGGATGGCCAAGATTGAGCCACCAAATATCAAGATGTAGGGCTAAGGTGAGTTGAGAAATCACAAGCCCTCACATCTTGACATGTGGCATGTGATATAGCCCTAAAATGTGAAGTGGACATGAGGTGGAAGGATAGGACATGACATGGAGGGGGGGTACAAAGTACCTTGGGATTGGACAAGATATCCTCATAAAGGAGGTCCTTGTCCCCATGTGGGTGAGAGGACATGTGAGGAATTAAAAATTCCTCAAATATTCTCATGGGGAGATGGGAAAGAATAAAGAATAAGTAGAGGACATGTGGGAAGAAGTGAAGGAATTAAAAATTCCTTTTGGGTGCATTGGGGGATTAAATGTGAATTAAAAATTCACATAGGGAAGTGGAGATGCCTTGTCAAAAAAGAAAAGCACTTTAATAAGGTTGACTTAAGGACACATGCCATAAGTGGGAGGAGGATTAAGTTAGGCTAACCAAATGATTAAGGCTGTGCAAGTACTTAGTTAGACTAATTAATGAAGATTAGGAGAGAGTTAGATTTCACATGTGACTTGATGTGACAAGTCAAAGATCACATGGGGAAGAGTAATGAAGGATTAGAGGAGGGTTAGGTGGCTAAGAGAGATTAGAGGCCAACTTGCAAAAGTTGGAGGATGTGACACATCCTAATCAAGGATTAGGCATGTGCACATCCTAATGATGGGATTAGAAGAAGGATTAAGATAAGATAAAAATGATGGAGGATGTGACATGAAGGGAATTAAATAAATGGAATATTTATTTAATTCAATTGATGGAAGGAGGATTAAAGAGATAAGGCATTATTGATTAAATACCTTAGGGATTTGGCAGAATTAAAGATATTAATTAAATAATAGTAGTATTACTTAATTAACGAAAATAAGATGAAAGGGGATGAATTTGGATAAATTAAGTGTCCAAATTTAGATGTCTATAGTAAGGAAATGTGGGATCAAGATCTCATTCAGTGCAAGAAGCTTATAAAACAACATTGGCTTAAAGAGAGGAGAGGTAGCACTGCAAAAGTTCTCCAAGAGCTCTTTCATAGTGATTTCTATGAAGACTAACATGATCTAGTAACCTTGCTAAGTATAGTAATGGGACTTCCTACTACTGCGTACTTTCAAGAATGGATGGTCTACATTGTTGAATAGATTCTCCACAGAAAAGAGGATGATACCACAAGGACCACATTTTACTGGGGTGGAATAATTAGCAGTTGCTTTCATTAGCAATTCATGAACGTCAAGAAGACCTCCAAGTTTTACATGACATCCTACTTGGTCTATTCACTAGCCAAATGAAGGCAATACAGTGGCTTATTCAAAGCTCCAAATGAAGAACAAGGTAGGGAGCTGAAAGTCTATGATAGGTACCCTCAGTTACAATTCAGAAACTACAAGAAGGACTACCATAGGGTTAATGACACTTTCATAGTTAATATCATCAGGTTGACTGGGGGTTCCTTTGAGAGGTGAGTCTCCCACAGTGCTAATGCCTTTGTAAAACAATATGCTTTCTTGTTTATTCAATACCTGAAGTTTACATACATCCACACTTAGGGCTTCTCAGAAATACCGAACAAGCTGCCTGGGTACCCCAATGACCAGATAATATTGCTAGAGCTTTCTCAGTAGCTATGACATGTGCATACCCTTTTGAGCAACAAACACCTAGTAGGGATCTCTTACCCCCTTTATTTCGGCCAAGGGATGTATGAGCTCCATACCTCGCAATGTGCAGGTAATTCAGAAAAGGAGTTGGCCAAGTACCATCTCAAACTTCACAATGCCCACCCATAGATGGATCCTTATAGACATATAAGGAAAGCACTTGGACTCGAGTATACACATTTACATAGTGTTGAGGATTTTTAGGCAAACTTCCAAGATGACAAAGAGTGCAGATGAGGCATTACATGCGGATGATCGCATACTTTGTGAAAAAGGTGAACTTATTCCCAGTGCCTGATCAGGTAGAAGAAGATGAGAGCACAGTGATAGACCCCTGGTATGATGCAGTTACCAATCTGCCACTACCACTAATCAATTGGAATGAGCAAGAGGTCGATGACCTCAACATTATAACCAAACCTGTCAAGGCTCATACAAGAGAATGGGTTGATGGGCAAGTTGCCCAATTGAAGCAACAAGGGGTCATCCTAACTTATGAGGGGCTTGCAAGTGAGCCAAGTGGGATAGATAGTGGAACAATTACTACTTCAACATGAGAGACTTCAAAGTCCCCTCCACTCACTTGCTCCAGGAAAAGAAAAGAGGCTAAGGAGCAGCAGCCTAACCTGAAGGTATATGCAAGCAAGGCCTCGGCAGGTGAACCTTCCAAGAAACACAAAGGGTTGTGTAGCGTCATTGAGTTGCCTATTATTCAAGAAGATCTAAACCACAAGGGAGATGAAATGGAGGCTGATCAACCTAAGTCCCCACTGACTGCCTCCGCTACTATTTCTCTTCCACCGACTTCTCAAGCCATGGTGGCTACCTCCCCACCTATGGTGGACATTTTGGTCCACCTTGCCCCATCTTCACCAACCAGACCCATCATGGTGGTTGAATCTTCTTCACCCACTACCTCTTTGCTTTCTTCTACTTCCATGTCACCAACCATGTCTTTGTCCAAAGCAACAATACCTATACCAACACTCTCCATTCCAAAAGTATTCTCATGGCATATGCGGAGTGCCTCCTCCAAAATTTCTGAAGTATTAATGAATCCATCAATTGAGGCTGTCTTGGCACAAGTTCTAGCCAGCGCTCCTACCTCGACCCCTCAAACTAAGCCACCTGTAATGAACACCACAATGGTGATATTAGAGGAGTGGGAAAGATGAGATATAGAAGCCATAAAGGCATTGGAGGAGGACGCAGATGACTACCATGAGCACCCAAAACATCAACATTTGAAATTGATATGGTAGTTCATGAGGAAGAGGAGAAAGAGTCTTTTGAGGGAAATGAAGAAAGGGAAGCCAACACTGAAATTGTACAAACATTTGATGTTGATTTTGAGGAGGAACTAGCTCGACAATTGAAAGATGTTGGAGAAGAAATAGAAAGACTACCCTCAGAGGAAGGAAGACAAGAAGGGGGTAAAGTGGAAGAAAGCACGGTACTTCCAATAGGTGAACAACAAGAAAACCCCACGCATGGTGAAGATTTACTTCTTCTGGAAGGGAAGAAAGGATTGGATAAATAAGAACAAGAAGATATGCCATCTCCACGTAAGGAAGAACAAAACAAAGAAGAGGACAAGCTTGAAGAAGAGACTCAAGCTAGCAAGGTTCCAGAAACTGAGCAGCCTGAGGGGCATGAACATGAAGAAGAAGAGGAAGAAAGGGATGTTGAAAAGGAAAACAACCCCAAGGAGCACATGCCCACCAAATCCCCCATCAAGCACACGATGTTCATCCAAGACTCCAATGAAGAAGAAGAAGATAAAAGGACAAGGAAAGAAACTCCTAAAGATAAAGAGATTGAAATCAAGAGAGACAAAGAGGAGGGTGATCACGAATCACCTAAAGAAAATTCCTCAATGCCTGAATGGTTGGAAAAGTAACTTGAAAAGAAAGCTCATGTCCCAAGTAATCCAAGAGTGAGGCTTGAGACCATCTTAGCCCAGGCGCAAATCAGCACTAAGAATGAAATGAAGCACAAAGTTAGATCCAAGGTAACAATGGATGCTTATGGATCTAGAACTATGCAAATAGCCACAACAGTGGTGGGAAAAGAAGGGATAAGCTATAACATCTCCATTATCGACTTGGGGACAGCCACCATAGAGTAGAAGGTGGACCATCTTTAAGAATCCATCACCACTATGGTGCACTTGATACAACAAGATAAGGTTTCCAAGGATGAACTCAAGGAACAAGTGGCTGATCTGACAGCCTACATCTAGCAGTGGTCACCAACTGAAGAATTGCCTATGAAATATTTGGCCCCACTGAAGCTACTTCCCAAAGAACAAATAAATAAGCTCAAGAAATGGAAGAACTTGGCTAAGACCACAGACGATTGGTTCTTACCGGTCTTATACGTTGCAAACATGGACATTGGATTTGTTGTTAGGATAGTAAACAAGTTCTTGGAAGTACAAAGGTCTCTTAAGGGCACAAGGAAGTATTGCACTAACTTCCTAAGAATGTATGAGTCTACTTACCCCAAGATTGAGGCTATCCTCAAAATGTCGAGTGGGACTTGGGTAAAAGAGCTTGCATTCAAGAAGGATGATCATTTCTTGATAGATGTGTAGAAGCAAGATTATGAAAATTAGAAAGAAAGGTTGGAGCAAGTGCTTGAAAAGGTGGATCTAGATATCAATTGGGCCAAGGATGTGAGAGAATATTGCATTCAGTATTTGAAGTTGATGACAGGGTATAATATGCCTATCGTTCAATTTGATCCAGAGAAGGTAAAGCCACATTTCCAAAAGAAGATGGAAGATGGAATGTCTAGCAAGGTCACTATGGACTTCTTGAGTTTTTTTTCCCGATCCCTCGCCCAATCTAAACAAGTCAAAGACTACACTACCAAGTACGATTAAGACTAGGAAAAGCTCGCCGACATATCCAAGGAATGGAGTTACCAAGTGCTGTGATCCGAAATCATGGAATTTAATAAGCTCTAGCTGTTGATTCTAAAGTTCATGGTGTATGTTGCTTTGAAGAAGTAGGAGGGAAACCCTATTATTGGTAAAGATTTCCCTACCAAATAGCTACAGCCAAGGGAAATTGGAAAAAAGAAAAAATACTATAGTGCTGCCACTAGAAGACAAAATAGGGAAAAGACAAAGAATGAATTTTAAATTGTAATATATTGTGGGGTAGGTAGAACCCTAATTTGTAGTGAATCTTGGCCACACAATGAAAATCAATCTTGTCCATTCATTCTACTTTTTGGACACTATAAATAGGGGGTCTCCTCTCAATTTCAAGAGAGAGTTGAGTTGTTATAATGAAATGCTGCTGAAATTATAATAGAAATACATTGAATTTGGTGCATTTATGAGTTTATTTGCATGTTTCATGATTAATCTCCAATAGTTAGATGATTTAGTTAAATTTTATTTGTTGTTTAAGTTAGTCCTAGATTTCTTTGATAGATTTGGTAATGTTATTCAATGTTTATGAAGATTTCTACTATGTAGATGCCTTCTTTGTCCATACTTTTTGCTATTTACTGCTGGTAGATGGCTGTGTAAAGTTAGTCTGGACTTGAATTCAAAGTTTCTCTACACTTTTATCTTTATTCATGCATGCATATCGTGAATGTATGGTAAAATATTTGCAGACCTTAGAAGATAGTACAAGTTTCATGATACTGTGAATTTTTTGGTTAAGTGATTTTTTTTTAAGGAAGTGTTCCATAGTAGAACCCTCCTTAATCACTATTTATAGTTAGTTGTAGATCCATAAACCTCTTCTCTTCCTTGCCTTTTCCTTTATTTTTAGAAATATCCTATGCTAAGTTTCATTGCACATTGTAAAGCTAAATCCCAAGATAACATTGAAGTTTTAGATTATTGTTCAGACTTGTAGCAAAGTGCACATTAGCTTCCCATCTTAGGAACTCCATTTCAATATCCATCTCACATCCAGCTACATAAGTCTACCCTATGATTACCAACAAAATCACATCAAATATCAACTGAGGAATTCCATGCATGTCATGACCTAACACCAGAGAGACCTTGGGGTGGTAATTGGTAACTTGCTTGCGAATTTCTACCTTTCAATAGAGGTAGTAGGCCTATGCACTACCTGTGCTGAGAAAGTGCTCAAAAACACATCAAAAAAATTGGTGCTAGAAGGAGGGCCTTGTGAAGGTAGATCGGATTGGATCATTCTCCCCTTAAATATTTCAAAGAGTTTTAAGTTCTAGACCTAGAAAAGGGGAATTTCAAGAGTTACAACCACCCACAAGGGCTAAACGAACTAAGGGATGAGACTCCACCTCTTCCTCTTCCTCCATCCCATCCACTTCCCTTCCACCTTCACCTTCCACCACCTTTCACCCATCCTCCACTCAGCCACTCCAAACTACCTTCGGGCCTCATTCTTCCCATAGCCAGGGAGTTGTCCCTCTCCCTACCCTCCAAGTTCAAGGTGTAGTCCAAACTGTCGCAACCTAGGTATAACCCCAGGTTGTTGTTGTACAATAGGTACAACCTCAGGTTGTTGTTCCCCTAAAAAAGATACCACCTCTACCGCCTCTCATGGCTTGGTTAGCACAAAATACCTCTCTGTTGCACTTCAATTCTTATCATGATATGCCCAAGAATCCTAAAACCTTTTGCATGAAGCTCAATCCTCGTGACTCGCAAAGGACAACTAAGGAACACATCAAGATATTTCAAACAATGCTGAAAGACATGCAGATTAATCAAGAGGATGTAGCATGTAGACTTTTTTCTTACTCATTGTGGGAGGAAACTTTCTATTGGTATGTCAACCTACCAGCCAGTTCCATCACATCTTGGGATCTGTTGATGAACACCTTCCTATAGAAATATATGGTTCCCATCACCCCTCCAGAGTTATATTGTTTATTCACAACAATTCAGAGGGAGATCAACAAACCAACCAGCTCCTTTAATGATCAATTCCATCGGGCATATTTGAGATTACAAGCCCCATACACACTCAATGATGCAACTGCCTTTCCAGTCTACTATGTTGCACTAGACAATCTCACCACTACCTTTGTGAAGAGGATACAACCACCCCTTACCAAATTGGTTGATGCTTATGTCAAAGCGGTCATGGCTAGAACTGATCTGGGTCTAAATATCTTAGGCTTGCTGCCTTCTTTAGGGCAGGTCGCTCATCCAATGTAAGCTTGAGGGCTTAATTAGGCATTGTAGTAGCATACACCTCTTATCAACTAGGTGTCGCAGCTGCCCATAGTTCCTCATCCAGGGCAGCCTCTGAATCAGGCACCTCCTATGCTTGCATATCTATAGCCCCAACAATAGGAGACCTATTCTCAGGTTCCTTAGTAGCAACATGCATATCAACAACAACCTCAAGTGCCCTTATACGTGCCAGGGCTAGAATTTCCTCCCGCATAGCAGAATCAGCCTGTTACCCCGCTATTTTTCCTATAGAACAAGCAACACAACCAAACAATGCAGAGAAAGATTGATTGGATGAGCTGATAGAGATAATAAAAGAGATGTCTACTGAGATGGCACACTTGAGAAATCAGAACAGCCAGTCACAGGCCTCCCAACAGGTTATCCAGACCAATCTCAGAAGAGACAATAGGGACAATCGAGATAACAGAGATGATCGCCATGCCAGTACCTCTTCTAGATAGAATTATGATAGTGGGCAGAATTCAAATCAGAATTTCAAGAGACCTTCTCAGAGACAAAATCGAATCTGAAATACAAGGCCTAACAATGGGGGTGTTCCTATCCCTCTCGATCAACCTGCCAGCAATGAGAAGATGACTAGCAGAGTCTACCTAGTTGAGGCTACTTTGTCTGGATGGTGCTGAATTCACAAAACAAACAGGCATTCTGAGTTGGACTGCCTTGAATTCCAAACGGTAGCTGAAATCGTTCAAGTAGAAGTTTAGAACACCATGGACAATGCAAGTTGTAGAGACATAGTCCCTTCGAAGCCATATGATTCTTCAGTGCTCGTGGTCAATCAAGCCCCATTCCCAAGAAGTGAAACTAACAAGCTGGAAGATGAGACCATCTCTACAAAGATCAAAGAGGTTAAAGAGGTAAGTAACAGTGAAACCTTCTCTCAACTATTTGATTTTGTAGATAATGGTCTTTTAGATGATGAAGAATCATGTGAGGATGAAGTACATATGTTCCATTAGAGAGCCACACCATATTATTTAAGTAATAGGAAAGCAGGAGGACCATTCACTACATCCACTCCACCTAATTACTTCACTACCCCACCGGATCCAAATGCTAGCGACAATCTTGATTTTCCTCACATGTCCACTCAATATTTCAGTAAGGATAGGTCATTAAATCAACCTCATAATGAACCACAAAACTAGGCTCAGGGTAGGCCCCAAACTCACTCAAGTCAAACTCAAACCCAACCTACTAGATCCACCATAGGTAGAGCCTTTGAAGCTGAAATTGAACAAATGGGCGAGTATGTCATAGAGGAGTTTAAAAAGGTTAAAATCAACCTATCTTCCTTTGAGTTACTTAAGGTCCCTGTTGTAAGTCATATATTCTTTAGGGTAATTAATGGAACGCCTTCCTCTAAAACAACATAGGAAACATCAGCCAAAAGGGTCACCTTTGAAGAACCTAGACAAGAACTTGAGGCACGGGAAATGATAGGGAAAGGGAAGGATATTCCCTCAAATCAGTCCACGGGTGAACAACCCACCAAAGAATCTGATCAAAACAACAAATGAAACCTGAAGGATCAGTCCTCTAGGTAGACTAAGGGTAGAACCGGTGATAAGAACAAGGCTCATGTAGCTCAGATAGACATGCCTATGGGCCTCTTCCAAGGAAAGTTTGAAACTCCACCCTTCCTCACTACCATCCAAATATCTGAGAAGAATTTGCATAACTTCCTTCTCGATTCAGGAGCATCTACTAATGTTATTCCCTTTGCAGTGTGCAAAGATCTTCAGATTACTCCCACACCTTCTAGAAAGAAAGTGACCCAACTAGAAAAAACAAAGATCAACATTGTGAGAGAAATGAATCGGATCCTAATGCAGATTGATGTAGATTCAAGGATACAAGTCATTGACATTCAAGTGGATGACATTCTTGATACCTACAAACTCATTCTTGGGTGGGACTTCACCAAAATGTTGAATGGATATGTTGCAATGGATCATTCTCATATGTGGCTTCCATGGAAAGGGCCGACTAACTAGATTCGTATAGACCGCGAGCCCCGTATGAAGTACATGATCATAGAGTACAACAATATCAATGAGGTGTTGTTTGTTCAGAAAAAACTAGGGAATTATTTTCCCTTCACTTGTCAAGGAGAATTAGAACCTCAAGAAGAAGGGATGGTTGCAGAGGTCCTACTAGTGTAGTGCAGCCCTCCAATTGATTTAGCCCATACATCTCAGAGCATGGAAATGCTCGTAGAAGCTGATGAAGAGGAATATCTGAAAGACAAAACTTTGGGATTACTGGATGGATTTTGAGAGTTTATGGAAAAGTGTGTGCAAGATCAACTTAGCCTAGGTGACCGAATCGATTTCCAGGACATCTTGCTACCAAATTGGTGCAAGATTCACAATGCAGCATACTCTAAGTTTGAATGCTACCTGTGTCAAATAGCAGTAGAGAATTTCAAAGAATCAATTGTCCCTCAGAAGGAAATACCAAAGGAAGTGCTAGCAGAACTACCTATTGCTAATCACAATGAATTGACATATTCCTTGAAACCCACAGAGGCAACCACCCAGCCAAAAGGAAATGAAAGCCTGATTGGACTGGGCATCAAGGAGCTTTCCAAGTTTTGGATTCATTGGATCTAAGTCAAAGCAAGGAGTTGGTGCCAGATTCAAACTCATCATCCCAATAGATAAGACATTTATTTCTGCCCATAGGTTGTAGTTTTATTGCACTAATAACGTAGCCGAGTATGAAGCTCTAGTACATGGTCTTCTTATGGCCTTAAAGAAAAATGTCAATATGTTGCAAGTTTTTGGGGATTCCAAACTGGTAGTCAAGCAAGTTAGAAAATTGTACTCCTACCACAATAGAAGACTTGTGAACTATAAACATAGAGTATGGGATCTTCTAGAAGGTTTAGATGCTTTTAATATTCAGCTGATCCCTTGCTCTCAGAATCATAGTTGATGATTTGGCTCAAGCAGCCAACACACTGCAACCACTTCCCTTTTGGGTCTTAAATGATTTACAATTGAGTCATTGTCCACTCCATCTATTGCAAATAATGTCACTCAGTTTCAAGTTTTCAATGACAATAAGCACATCCTCGAGTTCATCACGAGCTATGATGTCTTTGCCACCCAAATAATAGATGAAGCTAATCCAGAAGAAGTTGAACTAAACATAGGAGTTATCAAACTCAAGACCAACATGATTCCTAGAGGCATGGTTCAGCTGGAGCGTATCTTTGATTTAGATCAGATTAGAGACCAAGACCAACAACCAAAGAAGGATGCTATAAGCAACTAGTGTGACACTCATAACCTTGGATCAACCGGGGAGGTCAAAAATGTTTTTATTGGCAAGGTGTGCACTGCAGAAGAAAAGAAAGGGATTGTTGATGCTCTTCAAAAGTATCACAATGTGGTTGCATGGAGCTATGAAGATCTGAAAACTTATGATACTTCCATCATAACATACACCATTCCCCTCAAACCTAATGTGAAACCCTTTCGGCAACAACAACACCCCATAAACGCATTACTGGAGCCGATCATTTACAAAGAAGTGCATAAGCTACTTTCAACAAGGATTATCTTTCTAGTTCGACACTCTTCATGAGTGGCCAACTTGGTCCCAGTTAGAAAAAAGAACGGTGAAATCAAATTGTGTGTGGATTTTCACAATTTGAACAAAGCCTTTGAAAAGGATAATTACTCGGTACCTTCATTGGATGAAGTACTGTAGATTCTTAATGGTTCATAGCTGATATCCTTCCTTGACGGCTATTTTGGGTACAATCAAGTGATGGTGCAGTATGAAGATCGCCATAAGACAACATTGACTACCAAGTGGGGTAATTTTACCTACAGACGAATGCCATTTGGGCTTATTAATGTCAGCGCAACCTTCCAACATGCCATTGCATTAAAAGATCTGATTGAAAAGTGCATAATCATCTACATGGATGATTTGACGGTGTTTTCAAAGAAATAGAGTGAGCATGTCTCCAATCTGTGCAAGTTCTTTCATAGGTGCCGAGAGTTTTGGTTTTCCCTTAACCTAAAGAAATGCATCTTTGGAGTTACTAAAGGGAAACTACTTGGGCATGTCATTTCCAAGTGAGGAATCTCCATTGATCTGGAACACATTCAATCTTTGTTGAAAATCCAGCTACCCGGTAGCAAGAAAGAGCTCAAATCTTTCTTTGAAAAGATTAAATCCATATGAAATTTTATTACTAGCTTTGCTAAAATTGTCAAGCCACTCAATACCATGTTGAAGCAAGATTCTAAGATCAAATGGACCCTGAAGCAAAGTAGCCTTTTGAAGAAATCAAACAAGCAATTACTAAAGCACTAATAGTAGTCAACCTAGACTATCTAAAGCCTTTCTACATCTATTCGTTTGCTTCAGAACATTCATGTGCCAACATTCTAACTCAAAAAGATGATGAAGGGAACGAGCATCCAATCACCTTCATGAGTACCCCTTTGAAAGACACTGAGCTAAGGTACCATAGTGTGGAGAAGCAAGCCTATGCCCTTGTTAGAGGAGTGAAGAAATTTTGGCATTATATCCTATGCAATAAGGTGTTTTCCATAGTTCTGGACGTAGCTATGAAAACACTGCTTATGAAAAATGAGCTAGGAGAGTGAAGAGAAAAGTGGGTTACATTGTTGCAGGAATACGATATGGAAATCCAGCTGATGAGATTGATAAGAGGGCAGTCACTTACTAGGAAAATTACTAAGGAAACAACCTATGTAGGGCATGAACTCACAATACAACAATATCAGCTCAAAGATGTTTCCCCGGGGGAGTGCTACGAAGACATCGTTTATTATTTGTTGAACCACAAGTGCCTACCCCACCTACAGGGAGTTTAGAAGTGTGCCCTCCACCTAAAAAGTAGCAGCTACATGTTGTAGGGGTCTATTTTGTATAAAAAATATCACAAAGGTATCTACCTAAGATGTCTTAGAAAAGAAGAAGCAGATCAAGTCCTGAAGGAATTCCATGACAATTTTGGCACTAGTCATGGATCCGGTCCTTCCACCGCCCATCAAATACTGAGAGTAGGATATTATTGGCCGACAATATTTAAGGATGCTCATAGCTGTGTTCGCTCATGTCACATATGCCAAACCACCCCTACCAAGGAGAAGAATGTTGTCCCATTGATACCTATTTTGGAGGTGAGACCGTTTGTGCAATGGGGTCTTGATTTCATTGGTCCGATAAACCCTCCATCATCTGCAAGACATAGGTACATTCTTACCACCTCTGATTATTGCACTAGATGGATGAAAGCAATTGCATGTAGACAATGTACAATTGAGGTAGTCACAATTTTTCTAGAAAGTTTTATTTTAAATCATTTCGGTTGTCTTTATGCATTAGTGTGTGACAATGGACCTGCATTTTCTTCATTAAAATTTTCTAGTTGGGCTTTCGATTACGGGATAGCCCTCAAGTTCTCATCCAATTACTATCCCTAGCGCAATGGCCTAGCTGAATTCACAAACAAGAATCTGATAACCATGATAAAAAAATTTCTCCATAGGAATCCCAAGGACTGGCATACCCAGCTACATTTCACCCTTTGGGTAGATCGTACTCATCGCAATGCTTCCCTAGGAGATTCCCCATTCCATCTTGTCTACGGCTTAGAGCCCATCTTCCTAATACACCTGAAATCCCTACTCTCCAGTTTATCAATGACTTTTACAAAGGGGGAGATAGTAGAGAAGCTCGGTTAGCTAAACTTTTTCATTTAGAAGAAGTACGAGACCACACCATAGAAAATTTTGCCAAACACTAGAGTGTAGTCAAACGTTGGTTTGAACGCCAAGCTAAGATTAAGGCCTTTAGAATTGCAGATTTGGTCCTATGTAGGGACAAGTCCCATGAAAAGAAAGGGGGACATAACAAATTTGACAAGCTTTGGCTTGGCCCCTTTCAGATAGCTGAAATCTTGGGAGACAATGCTTTCCGCTTAAAAACCTTAACTCGTGAAGATGTCCCATTGCCCGTCAACAAGAAACATTTGAAGCATTACTTCCAAGTCTGAGCTCATGTAGAGCTATCCCTATAAATATTTGTACATAGGTTAGGGTAGGTTTCCTTTTGGCTTGCTTACGTTTCGTTGCTTGTGTTGCTCCATTTTTCCCATCTCCTAGCTATTTTTTTTTATGAGGGGCTCTTTGTTGTTGTTCCAGTGGTCGTGCTCATTCAACGAACGGTTTAATTTGTTGTCCTCCGTTAGTGTTCTTTGGCTAAACATTCATTCTTGACTAATTGATCCCTAATAGCTGCCTAAGAATGATTTCCTTATTTGAACTCCACTTTAGAATTTGGCCCTTGGTTGAATCATTTTACATCCATCTCGGATCCTACACTGAAACACACATTAATTATTTCCAAGGGACTACACAATAGCTGCTATGATAACTTGGTGAGTGAAAAATATTAAGTCCTCTCTAGTGACCATTGTGGTTCTCAAGTCCATCGTAGGCATCAATGCTTACACGGTTGAGCAAAAGATAAAGTGTGCAACAAAATATCAAAACAAAGAAAGAAAAGAAAATCCTGAAATAAAGCAACCGCATGGGTGTACGAATAACTCTACCAGTGCTATGGATGTCTGGCTGGCAATAGAAAAATATTTGTGAGGTCACAGCAAGAACTCCACCAAGACTATGGACGCCTGACTGGCAGCATGGAAATGTCCAGGTTACTTTTGGTGTTGGATGATTTATGTAACTTGCTTTGTTTGATTAGCCACTACTTGTCACAGTTCCTGAGGGAAGGAATGAATTCACTAAGAACACACACTTTTGAGATGTTTCGTAGGTTGAATCAACTAAGGACCCTGTTCTCCTAGTTCACTTTTAGAATTCGGCCCCTAGTCTATGAAACTAGAGAGTCTAAATTCAAAATGAATACTTATACTTAGAAATCTCGGAAGCATTCCTCAGCAGAGTCACCATTTGTTGTGCCCTCAACACACATGCCCTGTTTAAAATGAGGATTCTCTCTTTCCTTCAATTTGTCAAGTCATTTTGTCACCTCCTCATTTTGTGTGCCCCATTTTGGTGTCCAAAAGGGTCAATGAGCCTCAAAGTATCATATCAGGTCGACCATGTTTCACCCCGCAAAATTTTTCTAAGTCCTAGGTCCTCAAGGAGTTCCTTTGATAGTTTTCCTCTGCCTGTGTCCTTGGGGCCCTCTGGGTCCGGCATGGTGGGTTTCCCTTGCCAGATTTCCCTACCCCATTTATTGTTTCAAAATGTTCAAAGGGCTTCATCCTTTCATGCCTCGGGACCCGCCACCTTGATCATTGTTTTCATGACTCCAAAGGTTCAACTGGCCGTCCTTCATTCGTACAAGGACCAGTCTGCTGAATCTCCCTGCCCGAGTTTTTGTCATGCGTCGACCTTTGCCAGACGGTCATCCACCACTAGAGTTCCGCCCATCGAACCTCGGAGTTCTCTCTGTCGATGGCTTCCCATTACACCTCAAATAGCTATGTACCAACATCTTCTCGATCCCCAAACTTTGGCCCACCTGCGGTTGTTTTTAAAATTTAAATGCATGAACTTTTGCGCTTGTTGTACATGCATTAATTGGGTGCATTAAATGCGTTCGAGGGTATAAATACATAGGTTCGACCTATCATTATCACTTTAGTAATTGATCAGAATGGATTGAGGGTGATCCAGCATCATTATCCAATGTCATTGTAGCACTCAAGGATCCCAATCATCATCTCCAAGCTATTCCCACCAGCCAGGTCACCAACATTCATCAGGTCCTTCGGGTCAGTTTTCCCTTCATGCCTCATCTTGTGTTTTTCTTCATTTTTTCCAAAATGAATAAACTAAAAGGATAATAAACACAAGCCTTGGATAGAGAAGGGCCTTACGCTCAAAACCCATGAGATTAAATCTTTAGAAAACCATCAAGCCACCCTTGAAACAAATTTGAAACTTCACTGCCCCAGCGCCATTCTTCACATAGAGCGCTAGCACCCTCCGGGCTCGAGACTCCCCCTTGTCATCAATAAAACATCAAAATTAAGACAAACTTAAAATGGCAAGATGCTCTTGGGTCCATCATCTCAGAATGCTCATATCCTTTTGCTATTTTAGACTTGATGAAACTTGGATTAACTGACTCCATCCATGCTTTCCGAGCCTGATCCCGCAGGATTCCATCCCTAGGGTGTTGTCTATTATTCATTATTTCCAAACATCTTGATTTTGTCTGCCCGATCCCCAGGATCCGCCTTTCAATTCGCCGCCTGAGTTAGAAGATGAAACCCCACATCCTTAGTGCCCTCCGGGTCCCAGTCCATGGACTTCCGTTGTAACATTGTTGTTTCACACGACCATCAAGTGGTTGCTTTCCACCCTCTAGGTCCCAAACATCCCAATGCCACGTTAATAAAATGATAAAGCCTAAGTGTTCTATCCTTCACTGGACTTCCATCACCAGGACTTCATCTCATCTCGACTGTTGCAAAAATAAAATCACACCCATCCTTCCAACCTCTAGGGCCTGGTACCTCAATTGTCAGTAAACTCGATAAAGAAAATATGAAAGCGAAGTTTAGGTTTGGATCCACTCCATCGGGTTGCTACCATTGGGCTTCCACTCATTTCTCACCATTTCCAAATGGTCATCCTTAACTAGCTCCCTAGGCCTTTGACCCAAATGCTTAAGCAATCAAAGGAATTATGCCAACCATATTTTAGACTCATGGATCCTAGAATCGAGAAAATTTGGAAATTTTTTCCCAGAATGTCATTTCACTAGAGTTGTGCCAAATGGAAAACCCCAGGCGGCTTTCCCTCCTCTTGGCTTTGAATGCCCCAATGATGGTCTAGATACCTTTCGATCTAGAAACAAACTTTGACCCACATGTTGAAATTTGACCCTCTCCTCCTCAGACCTCTCAAATCCTCTAAATCTGAAGGTGAAAAAAATTGTGTGGATTTCCTTGCCCTATTCGCCCTTCAAAATAGCCATCTTGCTAGGGAAGTCTGAGCCCTAGGACCTGGACTATCCAAATTCCCTTCAGTAAGCTACTAATGACCATCTAGGGTAAATGTTAGATTTCTTGATTTTCCTACTATCCAATCTAACAATTTTTTGTGGAGATTTGGCTAACATTTTATGTTTCATGCTTGATTATGCTCACCTTGCCTCTATTTGCAGAATATATGGAATTGGGTGCATGACCCTCGAGGGTAGTTATAGAGAAAGACAAAGGGAAGAAAATAAGCAAAGCTCCTTGTGGAAAGGAAGATAAGGACCAAATTAAATACTAGTTCCAGGGAGAACCCCTAAAATATAAGGTCACTATGAGTTGGAAGGAAGTCTCTGATAGTAATATAGGGCATGTGGACATTGATGAATTCACACAAAGAGTCAAAATCAGCCCTAAGACCGAGAACGCCAGATTAATCAGAGGCAGTGGAATAGCTAAGGATGCAGGCTTCCCTTCCACTCTTGTTGCCCCTGAACTAGTAATGGCCTACAGGGAGGCATATAAGCCAGAAACCAAAAGGATAGTGGACTGAGATGGAAACATTCTAGCTAACATGTTTGCCAAAGCAATAACGAAGACCTTCCATATCCCTAACTTCGGGGAGATGGAATTTCCAACCATTAGGGATTGTAAGGCAATGTGGGATCAAGATCCCATTTAATGCAAGAAGCTTATAAATCAGCATTGTCTTAAAGAGAGGATAGGCATCACTGCAAAAGTTCCCCAAGAGCTCTTTCATAGTGCTTTCTATGAAGACTACCATGATCTAGTAACCCTGCTATGTAGAGTAATGGGCCTTCCTACTACTGCGTACTTTCAAGAATGGATGGTATAATTTTTTGAATAGATTATTTGCATAAAAGAGGATGATACCATGGGGACCACATTTTACTGGGATAGAATAATTAGTGATTGATTTCATGAGAAATTCATGAACGTTAAGAAGACCTCCAAGTTTTACATGACATCCTACCTGGTGTATTCACTGGCTGAACAAAGGCAATACAATGGCTTGTTCAGAGCTCCAAATGAAGAACAAGACAGGGAGCTAAAATTCTATGATAGGTACCCTCAGTTGCAATTTAGAAACTACAAGAAGGACTACTGTAGGGTTAATGACACTTTCATAGGTCATATCATCAGGTTGATTGGGGTGACTTTGAGAGGTGAGTCTCCCACATTGCTAACGCCTTCCTAAAACAATATGTTTTCTTGTTCATTCAATACCTAAAGTTTTCATACATTCGTGCTCAAGGCTTATTAGAAAGACCAAACAAGCTGCCCCGGTACCCCAATGACTGGATAATATTGCTAGATCTTTCTTGATAGTTGCGACATGCGCATACCCTTTTGAGCAACAAATAGCTAGCAGGGATCTCTTACCCCCATTCTTTTGGCCAAGGGATGTATGAGCTCCATACCTCGCAATGTGAAGGTAATTTAGAAAAGGAGTTGGTTGAGTACCATCTCAGACTTCACATTGCCTGCCCACGGATGGATCCTTATGGACATATAAGGAAGGAAATTTTACCCAAGTATGCACATTTATATAGTGTTTAGGATTTCTGGGTAAACTAACAAGATGACAAAGAGGTGTGGATGAGGCATTACATGCGGATGACCGCATACTTTTTGAAAAATTTCAACTTATTCCCAGTGCCTAATCAAGTAGAAGAAGATAAGAGCACAATGGTAGACCCTAGATATGATGCATTTTACAATCTGTCACTACTGCTAATTGATTGGAATGAGCAAGAGGTGGATGACCTCGACATTATAACCAAGCTTGTTGAGGCTCGTACAATAGAATGGGTTGGTGGGAAAGTTTCCCAATTGAAGCAACAAGGGATCATCCTGACTTATGAGGGGCTCACAAGTAAGCCAAGTGGGACAGATGGAAGAATAGCTTCTACTTCAACAAGAGAGACTTCAAAGTCCCCTCCACTCACTTGCTCCAGGAAAAAAAAAGAGGTTGAGTAGCAGCCTA
This sequence comes from Sequoia sempervirens, assembly GCA_007258455.2. Taxonomy (NCBI): domain Eukaryota; kingdom Viridiplantae; phylum Streptophyta; class Pinopsida; order Cupressales; family Cupressaceae; genus Sequoia; species Sequoia sempervirens. Next base: position 59,805,316 of record VDFB02000363.1, on the reverse strand, counting down.
ACCCGAAGGTATATGCAAGGAAGGCCTCAGAAGGTGAACCTTCCAAGAAACACAAAGGGTCGAGTAGTGTCACTGAGCTGCCTATAATTCAAGAAGATCCACTCCACAAGGGAGAGGAAATGGAGGTTGATCCACCTAATTCCCCACCGGCTGCCTCTACTACTGTTTCTCTTCCACTGACTTCTCAAGCCATGGTAGCTACCTCCCCACCTGCAGTGGACATTTCAGTCCACCTTGCCACTTCTTCACCAACTGGACCCATCATGATGGTTGACTCTTCTTCGGCCACTACCTCTCTACTTTCTTCTTCTTCCATCTCACCAACCACTTCTTTGCCCATAGCAACAATACCTATACTGACTCTCTCCCTTCCATAGGAATTCTCACGACATATGTGGAATGCCCCCTCCAAAATTCCCAAAGTATTAATAAATCCAACCATCCAGGCTATCTTGGCACAAGTTCTAACCGATGCTCCTCCCTCAACCCCTCCAATTGAGCCACCTGCAATGAAATCCACAATGGCGATATCAGAGGAGTGGGAAAGATGGGAGATAAAAGCCACAAAGGCATTGGAGGAGGAAGAAAATGACTACCATGAGCACCCAGAACATCAACATCTACAAATTGATAATGTAGTTCATGAGGAAGAGGAGACATAGTCTTCTAAGGGTGATGAAGAAAGGGATGTTGGCACTAAAATTGTACAAACATTTGATGCTAAATTTGAGGAGGAACTGGCCTGACAATTGAAAGATGTTGGAAAAGAAATAGAAAGACCACCCTTAGAGGAAGGAAAGAATGGGATCAAGTCAAAGAAATCATGGTACTTCCAATAGGTGAACAATAAGAAATCCCCAAGTGTGGTGAAGAGTTACCTCTTACGGAAGGGTAGAATGGATCGGATAAAGAAGAACATGAAGATATGCCACATCCACTTAAGGAAGAAGAAAAAAAAGAAGAGGACAAACCTAAAGAGGAGACTCAAGCTAGAAAGGATCCATAAACTGAGCAGCCCGAGGGGCATGAACATGAAGAAGAAAAGAAAGAAAGGGATGCTGAAAAGGAAACCAGCCCCAAGGAGTGCACGGTGTTCATCCAAGACTCCGATGAAGAAGAAGAAGATACAAGGATAAGGAAAGAAACTCCTAAAGATAAAGATATTGAAATCAAGAGAGACAAAGAGGAGGGTGATCATGAATCACCTAAAGAAAATTCCTCAATGCCTGAATGGTTGGAAAAGCAACTTGAAAAGAAATATCCTATCCCAAGTAATCCAAGAGTGAGGCTGGAGGCCATCTTAGCCCGAGCACAAATCAGCACTAAGAAATAAAAGAAGCCCAAAGTTAGATCCAAGGTAATAATGGATGCTTCTGGATCTAGAACTGTACAAGTAGCCAGGCTGGTCGTGGGAAAAGAAGGGATAAGCTATAATGCCTCCACTATCAACTTGGGGATAGCCACCAAAGAGAAAAAGGTGGACCATCTTCAGGAATTTGTCGCCACCGTGGTGCACTTGATACCTCAAGATAAGGTTTCCAAGGATGAACTCAAGGCACAAGTGGCTGATCTAACAACTTACATCTAGCAGTGGTCATCACCTGAAGAATAGCCTACGACATCTTCGGCCCCACTGAAGCTGCTATCCAAAGAACAAAGAGATAAGCTCGAGAAAAGGAAGAACTTGGCTAAGAATATAGATGATTAGTTCTGGCAGGTCTTATGCATTGGAAACATGGGCATTGGACGTGTTGTTAGGATAGAAAAAAAAGTTCTTGGAAGTACAAAGGTCTCTTGAGGGCACAAGGAATTATTGCACTAACTTCCCAAGAATGTATGAGTCTACTTACCCCAAGATTGAGGCTATCCTCAAACTACCTACTAGGACTTGGGAAAAATATATTGCATTCAAAAAGGATGATCATTGGTTGATAGATGTGTGGAAGTGGGATTTCAAAAATTGGAAAGAAAGGTTGGAGCAAGTGCTTGACAAGGTGGATCCAAATATTGATTTGGCCAAGGATGTGAGAGAATATTGCATTCAGTATTTGAAGCTGATGATGGGGTATGATATGCCTGTCCTTCAAATTGATCCAAAGAAGGTAAAGCCTCATTTTGAAAAGAAGATAGAAGATGGAATGTCTGGCGAGGTCACTATGAACTTCTTGAGTTTTTCTGACCTAGCCCTCACCTAATCTGAACAAATCAAAGACCACACTGTGAAGTACGATGAAGACTAGGAAAAGCTCACCGACAAATCCAAGGAATGGAGTTACCAAGTGTTGTGATTCAAAATCATGGAAGTTGATAATCTCCAACCATTGATTCTAAAGTTCATGGAGTATGCTACTTTGAAGAAGTAGGAGGGAAACCCTATTATTGGTGAAGAGTTCCTTGTTGAATAGCTGCAACAAAGGGCAATTGGAAAAAAGACAAAATACTACAGTGTTTCCACTAGAAGACAAAATAGTGAAAAGACAAAGAATGAATTTTAAATTGTAATATATTGTGGGGTAGGTAGAACCCTAATTTGTAGTGAATCTTGGCCACATAATGCAAATCAATCTTGGCCATTCATTCTACTTTTTGGACACTATAAATAGGGGGTCTCCTCTCTTTTTCAAGAGAGAGTTGAGTTGTTGTAATGACATGTTGCTGAAATTATAATAGAAATACATTGACTTTGGTGCATTTATGAGTTTCTTTGCATGTTTCATGATTCATCTCCAATAGTTAGATGATTTAGTTAAATTTTATTTTCTATTTAAGTTATTCATAGATTGCTTTGATAGATTTGGTAATGTTGTTCAATGTTTATGAAATTTTTTGCTATGTAGATGCCTTCTTTGTCCATAATTTTTTCTATTTATTGATGGTAGATGGTTGTGTAAAGTTAGTTTGGACTTGAATTCAAAGCTGCTCTACACTTTTATCTTTATTCATGCATGCATATGGTGAATGAATGGTAAAATATTTGCAAACCTTAGAAGATAGCACAAGTTTCATGATACTATGAATATTCTAGTTAAGTAAAATTTTATTTGAAGGAAGATGTCCACAGTAGAACCTCCATAATCACTATTCACAGTTAGTTGTAGATCTAGGAACCTCTTCTCTTCCCTTCCTTTTCCTTTTTTTTTTATAAATAGTCTGTTCTAAGGTTCATTGTGCATTATAAAGATAAATCCCAAGATAACATTAGAGTCTTAGATTGTTGTTTGGACATGCAACAAAGTGCATATCAACTTCCCATCTTAGGAACTCCATTTCAAGATCCATCTCGCATCCAGCTATGTAATTCTACCCTATGATTACTAGCAAAATCACATCAAATATCAACTAAGGAATTCCATGCATGTCATGACCTGACACCCGAGAGACCTTGGGGTGGTAATTGGTAACTTGCTTGTGAATTTCTACCTTTCAAGAGAGGTAGTGCACCTATGCACTACATGTGTTGAGAAAGTGCTCAAAAACACATCAACAGTGGTGACCTTGAAATTCCTTTTGGGAGTCTACAGAAGCTTATAGGTGGATTTCTTATAAGTTGGTTTCCCTCTTCTTGTTGTGGTAATGTTCTAAAAGGCTAACTTTTGATATTGTGATGATACCATGATCTTATCATGAATTTTTTTTATCTAGAATTAAACACATCTACATACAATTTTTTTTATCTTTGTTATCATATTTTTCATCCTTTTTAGCTATCTTTGTAGGTATAAATACCAAAATTGGAGTTTTACTAAGGTAAGCCTCTTAACATAGCCACCCAAACATTTTTCCTTCTCTCCTTGTGTGTAGTTTTTTGAATTCCTTTTGTTTAAATCAAGCTATTGATATATTCATGTTATTCTAGATATTTTTTGTTCTCATCTATAAGGAACAACAACATGCCAAAATGTAGTTCATGAATGGTGTTGGTGTCCAAGATAGAGAACTTGTGCAGCTTGCAATAGTATCATTATAACTTGTAGTTCTTGTTTTTTATATAGAAATAGATATTCTTATCAAATTATTATAGTTGGAAAATAGCATTAATTTTTCATAATATAGTTTTATTTTCCAAGTTATAAGAGTCTCATAAAAATAAAAAATTGGATTGCTAAACAATATTTGATTCATTTGAATATAATAGGAAGTTGTGTTCTCAAAGAAAATACTTTTCTTTCATAGATCAAAATTTTCTATCTTGCATGTCCTCTCCTCACATAAGACACCTACAAGAGATTTTCAATAAATACTAGACAACATGCCAAAGATTATGATAACCAACCTAAATAAATATTGATGTTCTTTATATATACAAATAAGCTTGCACAAACCACCAAGTGGCATTGCATAAACCATGTATCTAATACCATTAGCTAACAAAACCATATCCCCCTTATTTAATTTTAGGTACTAAATTTTTTCTTTCTAGTACTAAGTTTTTCTATTATTAAATATTTTCCTAATGTTAATTCTCAAAGGAAAAGCTAGATCTAAGCTAATTCATTTATTAGATCTTGGATATCTTTTCCACGTAACACCTATAAGATGATTTATTTCTAAGAGGAACAAGATTATGGAATGATATTTCTCCTCTTGTACACACCAACTCACCATGAATCTCTCCAAGAAAAATATCCTCTATAGGTTAATGTTGAATGCATGTCCAACCCAAGTGGTGGTTCCTTGGTCTTTCTACTAAAACCCCATCAAAGAGTAACTATCTCAACAAATAATAAAGAATAATAGATTTCATAGCCTCACACAAACCTAAAATAAGTGTGCAACCAATCACCTCATGACAACCATTTACTCTAATACAACACTACAATAATTAGAATTTGATAAGAAAAATAATCACATAACTTATCAATTAGATTATCCCAAATCACCACCAAATGAACATAGTTTCTCCCAAGATCACACATACCATTATGAAAACATAATGTGCAATCAAGAGTCCATCATGGAATAATAACATCCATCCTATAAACATGAATGAACTTTAAAACAAACAAATCATAAACCAACACCTCAACCAAAGAATCCAAGAGTTCTCCATGGTACCAAGGTTTCAACTTATCCAAACAAATAAAGATAATATCCTATCAAATAATTCTCACTACAAATTAGAGACATGATCCAAGATCTCCTCTATGACACTAACAACCATTATGAAAAATCATCCATCACCAAATGATGAATCCAAATCATTTTCAAAAGCTCTGATTGAACCATAATATTGAGATACATTTTGAAAATATGATAAACATATTCTAACTAAATATCATCTATGGCCCCAACACAATAAAGTTATGATGAAGTGAAACCATTTTATCCAACCTAAGAAGATACACCCCCACTAAAACATCATTATCAAAAACTCGCAGTAAACTATGTAATAAATATATCCATGATATCATGATAACCATCTCCTAAATGAAGGTCATCACAGCCCCAAGTAATCAATTAACTCAACTACAACCCCAAGATAAATCAAAGGGAAAAATAAATCCATGGTCTCCAAACCAACAAAATATATCACCACCTACAATTAGGAATCAATCCAACACTACTAATAATACATCTTCATGAGAATCATATTGTGCCAAAGTACCCAAAGGTATAAAGAACCCTCATGACACCATGCTCATGACAGAATGTACTTGCATCAAAATTGTATTGATTATTACATTTATAAACCATATATTCAACAATTTTAGGTCCCAAAACACAATAATATTAGATAACACCATCTCTCTCTACCTAATAATGACAATCAAACCATTGAAACAAGTGACCAAACTAGGACACCAAAATAGAATCTACTTCTACATTAAAATATCTATCAATATCAAAAATCCAAATCTAATATATATGAAACATGTAAGCAAAGAAAAATTAAAAAATGCTAGCTTGTAGATCTCATAATACAACATACAAATTGAATAATTCATTAGAAACCATATCAAACAAGAATAATCAAAGATAAAAATGTAAGTTATCAATAAGTCAAACACTAAATCACCACTCAATTCAATTTTCTACAAACTCACAAATTACCATAATTAAAGGAACATATATATAGCTTAAATAGAAATATAAGTTAAAAGATCACATAGCAACACCTTTAAAAATGATCCATTATGAAGTACTAAAAAATGCTATTTTTCTTATAAGAAATTGAAAATTGGACATCACTTTTAGAAGATATGGAATATCAATTTAAGTAATGAAAAGATAGCTTCTAGCAAGAATTTTCTATCCAAAATAGGAAAATATAGAAAAACCACTAATACCATAATGTAATGCTTGGAAAGAACTTTTCATTGACTATAAAAATTAGAAAAATATGATTCTCGGGGTAAAATTTATGGCCTCCAAAATAATTAGATCGTTTAGGTGCATTTAAAACTAGGGTGGTCACTTTGTGTTGGTAGCTAGGTAGTGTTCTAGTGCTCCATCAATGGCTAGCTAGTGGCAACCTAGTGGTGGTGGCACATAAGTGGTTCCCTAGCTAGTGATACTAGGCACAACCTTTATAGGATGGTCACAATTACGGTTTGATAATGTGGCATGACCAATGGCTAAATCTAGCCCATTTGGCTATTGATCCCCTAGATGACTAGGAGATAGCATGAACACCCTCATTGCTACACAATTGAAAAATTACAATCTTTTGAATAGTTTTTAGTAAAATGTACAGGACTAATTTTTCTTATTGATTGTGATAGATCTACATGTGCCAATGACATGGCCATGTGAAATATACAATTCTATATTAACTATATATATTTTTTTTCTAATGTCAATTTTTCCATGACCATAAAAATAGGCTAAAAGACTGTCACCAACATATGACATGTTAAATAAATTTATATTTTTGGTGGCCTTATAGACTCAATAGTGAGGTCTAGAGGTGAATGAGCTCTACTAGGGTTTCTTATGTTTGTGGTCATCATTGGCTCCTCTTGCATCAAACCACGCCTTAGGTGCAATATTTTTCATTTACTTTGTGTTGTATGACCGCATTTAATATGGTTTTTGTGGTTTTTATTATGCCTATAGGGTAAATGCAAGAAGATGAGTCCACGAAACATGGAAGTTTTTTCCTTAGGAAAAAAAAGGAAACCGGCTTGCAAAAAATGGGACCCTGTTTTTAAAAAGCGGGATCCTGTTTAGCTTCGGGATCTCGAGCCTAAATTTAAAAAATGGGATCTCGTTTTTGAAAACTGGATCCTGTTTTTTAAATTTAGGCTCAGGATCCCGTTTTGAAATTTTTCCAAAAATGAAAATTTCAAAATGGAAAGTTTCAAAATGGGATCCCGCTTTGAAAACTTTCTATTTTGGAAACTTTCAATTTTTGAAAAGATTCCATTTTCGGAAAGCTTTCAAAACGGGATCCCGTTTCAAAACTTTCCATTTTGGAAACATTTTGTTTTTGGTAATTTTCAAAATGGGATCATGTTTCATAGAACCATAAAAAATATTTTTTTTTAATGAAACGAGATCCCGTTTTTTAAATTATGAATTTTTGGGTGGGTTTTTGGCTTGTTTTTTGGTTCGAGAAATGGCTTGGGGACCCAAACCTAAGCTTTGGACCTGGTTTGACCTGCAACTTGAAGGTCCTATTAATGTCACAAGAAAATAGTGACTTTGGACATATGTCTGAAGACCTATTTTGCAGTTTTTTTTACGAAATTAAAACCCATTATAGATGAGACAATGTAGATTCCAAATATGTATTTTTTTTTATAATTTGATTAATTTTTCTATTTTTCAATTAATTTCTAATGAAACTAGTCCATAAACTTGAATTATCAAGTTTTTTTAGAATTTTAATAAATTTTGATCAACATAACATTTTGATGAACGAATTGCATGAGAACAAACTTCAGACAATTCTTTTCAATTTTAAAAAAAAATCAGAAAATGATAAGTTTAGGTCATCTTATGTGTCATACACGACGATTTTTCAAAACAACAAATATGCCTAGTAAAAATTTAACAAAAAAAAAAAATTCAATAAAAAATTACAAAAAATATTGAAAACAAGCTTCAGTGAGTCACAAATCTTTTCCCAAAAGGATTTAGAAAAATATGATAATTTAGGTCAAAATATGGATGTCATACACGTGCATGGTATGGTATAAAAAAGTGACTTTTAAACAGTGATTTTTAGAAACGCCTATTGAAACTCAATTTGTACAATCTGGGTATTGAAATAAATTACATATTTGGAAACTAGAGTCCGAGTACTACATTTTATGATTAGTGAATGTTTTTAATATTTCATCTCTAAGTGCTTCAAATTTTAAGGTCAAATGTGTCGAATTCTGAAAATTAGGGAAAACACTTCCACTTTTTGGCCAAAAATGGACTCAACTTCTTGCCAACACCCTATAATCGGCTCTAGCCTAGCAATTCTTGCTAGTGTTGGTAGTTTGATGAATCTGGTCAATGGCTCCTCCTCCCAACAAGCATCCCCAAAATTTTTTTTTGAAAGTGTTCCACCAAGTAAGCCTTTAGATTCTTTGACTAATGTGGTGTTACCCATCCAAGATTTTGATTTTGCATGTCAATGGTTAGAGAAACACACTCTTGTTGGTTATTTTATTGGGAGGACTCCGCCTGAAAGTGTGCTTAAATAATGGGTTCAAAAGGCTTGGGTCCCTCATGGGGTACACCTTGATATGGTTCAAAATTTAACCAAAGGTTTTTTTCTTTTTCATTTTGCAGAGGTTGGTCATGTTTAGACAATCTTGAATCATGGTCCTTGGTATGTCCGGTCCTCATTGTTGGTTTACCAGCCCTGGACCTGAGACTTCACTGTCTTAGATGAAACCAAGTTATAGGTTCCAATTTGGATTGAATTTCTCGGTCTTCCCTTGCCTTGTTTGCATTTTTATAGTATTGTCCATGGGGAGAGTTATTTATGTCGAACCAAATAGGTTCTTTCAAGCTTGCCCTCAAAAGTGAGTCTGTGTTGAAGTGGACCTTTCAGAGGATTTGAAAGAGTCCATTGATATTTAAATTGGTAGTTTTTGACTTACCCAAAATGTTACTTATTTTAACATGTCGAACACTTGTTATCGGTGTCAGTCCACTAACCATAAGATCAAGGATTTTCCACTTTCAATCCTGCGTACTCAATCTTCACCATGGGAAGCTGACAAGCCCTATTAGGAGGAAGGTGCTACTACCAAACTAGAGGAAAAATGGACAATAATTAATAATCAGAAGAATAAGTCTAGTGGCTCTGGGGCAGTGGCCAAAATCCCTAAGCTAACAAAAGAAGTTTCAAACCCTTCAATGAAGGGGAAGGAAACCCAAGTGGTTTCTAATAACATTCCATCTTAGCCAAGGCACTCAGCCATGCCCTAGCCTGCCTAAGTGATGATAGATTAGTTGAATACGTCTCCTCCCATGTTGAGAATCCATAGGAGATCTCATAGTCCTTCTCATCCTCTTGAAGGAGTTCATATGTTCAGGAAAAATAGATACATCTGTATCCTCCCATTCAAATTGGGACAGTCCCACTAGAATTTTTCTAGAATCGTTATTCCTCTCTAGAAGAGCCAAAATCCAATGAAATGCATTTTGAATAGGAGATGCCTCCTCTTTCACTACCCCCCTCGCTTACTCTAGCAAGTTGATTAGGGTTGGGTGGTTATTCTAGTAGGCTGAGTAATTAACGAGTGGGTGGGAACTATAGTGGAGGTAGATTAATGTGGGAATTCTAGTCAGAACTTTAACTCCCCACTTCATAGCTATGCCCCCCACCAACTACATTTCCCAACCCTAGGCGAATAGGCTAGTGGGTTTGGTGGGTTGGGAACTATAGTTCATAAATTAATTCGCTTGCTAGAATATGCTAGCATACACTTCCCCACACGTCTTTAGCCCCCCACCCTGCTTCTTCTGGGAGGGAGGGAATCTTAGTTCATCAACCTGCTAGAATAATTGGAGGTTCAGGATGTAGTTAATTAATAAACCTGCTCTTCTATGGGCTATAGTTCTGGGAAACTATAGCCCATAGAAAACTATATTAGCAACCGGGGGCTTACTTTATCTTAATGCTCTATGTGGACACCAGGAAGCAGTCATAACAAAAGAGGAGATTCTCACACGACTCTGATGTATATGTCAGTACATTCGCGTCGCAATTACCCTCGAATCATGGCTTGTCGAAAACCTTTCCTTATCGTTATCCGCCTTACCATATTATGGAAAAATGAGATTCGACGCCATGATTCATTGTTCTAACCATTCTGGTATGACACATCGCCATATTCGAAATGCATTTCCAGAATTTTGACCAAATCAATGTCATGTCAATATTCGACAAGACTGGTTATCCGTGATCCACCAACTCTCCAGATATGACACCACTCCTTTCATTTATCCCAATCTATTAACGGTCCTAAAGGGCAATCGCTAGGAGCAAGAGCTTAAGAAAGGGGTTAAAAAATAGGAAGAAATTAGTACAAAGAGCTTCATCGAGCTCCTACGATCAAAACCCTCCTAGGGTGTTGTTCTAGAAGATCCAAAATTTTCCCCATTTATTTATTTATGGAAATTATTTTGTGAATCATAACACATTCAAGACTCTGAAGCAGCAGGAGCACCTGCCCCCCCTCGGCCCCATCGTCCCCAAACTACAAGCATTCCTTCGACAGAATGTGCTCAAGTTTCTAACATGAATTTTCTTTCCTAAAATTTTTGAGGTCTCACAAACCTTTCTAGGAAGTATTCTATTAGGGATACTCTTCATAAATATGCTAGTATTGATGCTTTGCATCTTTAGGAAGTTAAAGTTGCTAGCTTTTTTCTCTCCTTTGCTTGTTGAACTATTTGGCTAGCCAGTAAAATGTTTTGTTCTGATCATGAGGTTGGACATGGTGACATAGTCACCCTTTTGTCCCCATGGTGGCATGTTTGTGTGGTTGATCATGGGTTTAACCCCACACATCAGCTCGTTTGCATTATTTTGAACATTCATAATCATTCCTTTGGGATTATTATTGTTCATGCCTTGAATGATGCTATTGAAAAATCTCTTCTCTTGTGATGGATTGTTGACTCATTGTTAGTTGCTACCTGGTTGCTTTGTGGGGACTTTAATATGGTTAAGATGGCATAAGACAAGGATGGTACTCTACCATTTCAATGGGTAGCTCGTGAAATAGAGGCCTAGTTTTACTTGCACAATAAAATGGGTCTTTTTGACCCCAATATTGGCCACTGCCACTCTCATTCTCTCTAGTGCATTTGGTGCAATTATCGAGATGATTTTGATAAGATATTTAAGCACCTTAATCATGCCATGATCTTGATTTATTTATTTTTATTTTCTAGCTCTTCCCCACATTTGATTAGGCCATTAGTGGATGTGACGTCAGACCACTTTCCCATATTTTTTGCATTAAATGGCAAGTAGGGCAGCCCCAAGCCAGTAGGATCCATTTTTTTCTAAATATTTTTTTCCTGAGTCACTAGCCCACACTACCCACATTAGAACTATCTAGAATCTTGAATATAGAACACCCCACTCAACTGGCTAGATCAAGTGGTAGGATGATGCCATCACCCATACTGCAAGGTTTCTTCACATTTATGGACACCAATTGGCTATTTTTCACAGTCTTATGAGGAGACAACATCTGACCTTCATACTACCACTGAGGCTTTGGTGGCTGACCCCTTCTCCCCTTCTCTACAATTCAGGGTTGTGGAGTTAAGACATCAAAAGCAAATGGTTGATAATTATGTGGCCAAAGGGGTACAAATCAAGGCTAGATTACACTAGCTCAAGTTTGGGGATTGTGCCTCATGTTGGTTATTTTTCTTACAACCTTCAACCCTAAGGAGAAAAACAATGCCTAAGCTAGGGGATTCAACATTTAGGATAAGGAATCTGTACTATCAACAGGCTGAAGACAAGAAAATCCAACAAACAAGGCTATGAAAGCCTTCTACACTTTGAGCTCCATAAGACTTAGGAGGCTGCTCCTAATTGTAGGCCTAAATATGTGATAAAATCATGCCAAGCAACAAACTATAGACCTATGAAAGTGGATAGTTCTTGGGTATATGAGTAATGTGTATTGTAAATTCTACCAGGTTCAAGCATAATCCCATTTGCATTAAACATTGCTAAGAACACATAACTTAGATATATCTTCATCTCAAACACATAGAGGGTTAATGGATAAAATTCTCTCAAATTTAGCCTCTACACTCTTTCAAATATCGTGAAGATATATAGAATAGAGATAACTTAAACAACATGCAAAATAACCAAAGTAATAGAGATTTAATATGATTTGATTGTTTATGAAAATGATCTAGGTAATATCATAGATCAGTGCCTAATCCTAAAGCATGGAGTCAAATCTAAGATCATGAATGCAAATTTAAACTTATTTCAAATTAGTGGCCCTTTAACAATTAATGCTTTACATTAATGTAACCTCTTATATTGCTATAGAATCATACTTAAGGATCCACTTCATTCCCTCAAACCCACAATAATTTTCATACAAAATTTAATTCTTAATTTGAAGAAACCCATACACAAATCACACAACTGCAAAGAGATTGCAATGAAAAATCAACATATCCATGATATATTTAATCCATATGCAATTTGAGAACACAAAATGGAGATAACTTCTACAATATTTTCATTGATTTTCTCAAACTAATTGACACTGTCATAAAAGTCTATATATTCATTTACTATAAGTAAAATCCCAATTCATAGCTAAGCATTCTCTATTTCCTTACCCTAAACCAAAAGTTCAGAACCATTTACAAATGAGAAGAAGAGAAAAGATATAGAAGCAGAAGAAGGCCTAAAACTACATTTGTAGTTGACACCTGGATCATTCAGCTCTTGTTGATCTATAACTTCCTTTGCTTCTAGAAGAAACTTCAATCTACTCCTTGGTTCATGCATCTTGCATTCACTTGTCCTCTAACAAAAAAATATTCCCTTCATGATGACATTCATTCATCCATGCCTTGCCGTTGAAAATATCTGTTTGTGAAAGAAAACATCACCGTCAAATTCTTGTCTTCTCCTTTTAGCTCTTAACACTTCACATATTTTATCAATCGGGTGATCCCACAATACTAGTTTACAATTTTTGGCCAAACTAGACACAAAACTGATTTTTTTAACTAAATCTTCACTTTCAGACACCTATAGTGGTTAAACCATGAGGAATTTGAAGATGATGCAAACTAGTGATTTGTGACATTTTTTCTATAAATTCTAAATATATTTTTTTCAAAAAATTTGGAATCAGATTGCACTTCTTTTTCCATCTCATTTGAAAACTAGTTTTTTCAGTAAACACCATTTTTAAGAGGTGATGCTCACCGTATAACACAACTTTTTTTCCATGAAGGATAAAATTCTATTTTTTCGAATTTAGATTTGTAACTACAATATCTAGTGCTTCCAATTGGTTTCATAGTGTTTTATTGAATATTTTTTCATTAATCAAGCTTCAAAGTCAAACCAATTACAATTAAGACATAGGTAGATTGTATAACACAACTTTTTTGTATGTATGAAAATTCAATTTTTTTTTTGTTGGATCAAAGAATTCAATATCTAGTGCACTCATATTTTTCAATTTTTTTTTTGATAATATTCTATTTTTCCACATGTGTAGAACATAGAGCTTGATTTTCGGTGAAAAATCTACATTCACAAAAAATAAAAAAATAAATATAGTAATCAAATTAAATTTAATTAAAACTATACTTTTTTGGAATCTTATAATAAGGACTACATACTTACAAAAAAAATTTTGAATGAATTCATTTGATCCCCCAAAAGGTAAATCAAAAGTGGTTTTTTATCAGCATTTTGATCATTGTAAAGGAGACTCTGTTATTGGTATGGTGTAAAACTAGTGGGGTTCTATCCAAGGGGGCTTGGTCTAAGGTGGTTTGATCAAACCCTTTTAATGGAACTTTTCTAGGCTTAAATCATTATATTTTCTAAAAATATGTGATTTCAATAAAAATCAGGATAAAAAGTGTAAACCACTATTGTGGAAGAACCTAATAACTTGGCCTGCATAATAGAAGATTACTCCCTGCTCATGAAAAAATTCACTCCATTTTACTTGGGCTGCCAATATTCTATTCCTCTGTAAAAACTTTTAACCTTCTTTTTCCTTATCCTGGCTGCACTTTACACTTTCATCTCCAGTAAATAAGATATTCATGCTTATAAATGGAGCCACTAAATAATATTTTTAAGCTTTCCATCATGTTGCATGAAAAATTCACTGGTGCCCATAATATTCCATTTAAAATATTTTCCCTTTAACATTAAAGGCATTCACAATTTATCTCGACAAAAAATTTACCTATGGGCCTACGCATTTCTTGCCCAACAGCAAATAGATTTTTATTTTATATAGTGAAACTTTTAATTATTTCATCGGGCACTTCACCCCATCTTTTCCCTTGAGCAATTGAAAAATTACCCGCATCCTTTGTATTTTACATTAAATTACATTTAAAATTTTGTTTTTAAAAGTAAAATGAAATGGAGGCTTTTAAATAATATATCATGGGGCTTTTAATTTTCTCATGGGGCCCACCTTGTAACCTCCACTAGTACCTGCTCTCCCATTGCTCTCCTCTAAGGGTAGCAACAAAACACACGGGCTCAGGGGAAAATAATATTTAAAACCTTAAAATAAAGCTTTACTATTGATAAAGATGGATTTATTAAAATCCATACACCTCTCCTCCCCAGTTCCCTACACCCTCATGTTGATGTCAGCCCTTCTCTTCATGGGCTAGCAGGGAAACTTGATTTCTACTCTGCAACTCCACTTTAACCATGATGACATCATTATTGCAGATGTTTACAGTAGTCACATGAAGATCTATCTTCTATTCATCGAAATCCTATGTAGGCGGGCTTCCACAATTTGATACATCCCCACTACAAGCACAAATCATCTCATGCAAGGAAGATATGTGCCCAATTCTCTCACATATGATGGCATCAACTGTTGATGCTAGCTGCAACAACAATTTCTTTTAATTGTGCTCCAACAATACTTTGGAGTATCAAATCGGACCCCCAAATTTGATCAAGCAATCAAGGTTTGTGCTCCTTTGATGATATTAAGGTTCAGACATAAATAATCAATTCAACTTTCACCCCATTTCAATTAAACACTGGGTGCTTATCCTTTCCCTCATCTACAGTCACATCCTTCAACATTGGTTTCAAAGCGGCCCAAGTCTGATTTGAAATTTGATTGGTTATCTCTTTCAATTCATAGATTTTATGTAATGTTATGCTCTAGAATGTGCTTGATGCATAGTAGAATACTTCCAATTCCCAGATGAAAGGTCGACATAGGAACTCTTAGCATCTGGTTCATTTTAATTGTTTTTGTAGCTTTAATCTAATCACTATTTGCAGTTCTATGTGGCTAAGAATTCATAAAGCCTTTGAAATGTTTTTATCCACCCTAAGTCGTGTCCCACTCAAACCTAGGATATGCAACCACATTTAAAGCTTGAACCGCAACTGTAAGACTTTGGGAGACAATGCCAAAATGAAATTTCCTCAAACAATTTTGATACATTTTCACTACAAATGTGGATTGCCCCTGTGCAAAATAAACCTATGCTGGATTTATGCATCAAATAAAGATATTTCCTGTAACAAGTTCTTGTGTCTGTGTTAAAATTTCTTTTGCAATATCGAATCACCCCTGGCGTATCAATGATATTGATCTTCATATATTTGTACATTATTGTTGTATTCTCTCTGTACAAGAGAAAACTATGTAAAAATTCGCTTTGCATTATTACTTTGACCTCTTTCATTTGGCACGGTGGCTGCCCCAATTCACAACACATTCCCTTGTCTCTGCAAATCTTCATTTTCCACTACAATTTTCAACCTTGTCCAGATGTTTTGATTTGTTTTTTGGATCCCTCCTCTCTTGGTGAAAGCTGCAAGATGACTCCAACCTCCAAATCTCTAAATGGAAAGCGCATAGGAATCTGTTACATCTTGATTCTCTTTGTGCAGCTTTGATGGCTTCCATAGGAGGTGCAAGCCTGACCGGACAATGGCAATTGAAATAGTCCAAAACTTGATACTTTGGTGCAAAACCAGTCAAACGGCCAAGAAAGCGAACAAAGAAACCATTTTGTATGATATTGCAAATATATCCTTGCAACACTTATTGAGGATGAATTTGAACAATATCCGAAGGAAGGAGTCTTGCAAATAAATTGAGTGAGTATTTGGTTGATAGTATTGGACTTTGCTTCACAACATCTAGCACCAAAAGTTTTTCAAACATGTTTTGAGGCTTTAATAATGATTTGATTTGAAACTGTCTGCTCAAAAATTGATTCCTTTAGAGTGGCTGCAGCTATATATGCATCCTTTTAGACAAGAAACTTTGAACAACATTAGCCTATAAAATGCTTTGCTTTTATAGCATCATGTAATTGTTCAAACAACTTAGTGATATTAAATAGTGTTGTGACTTTATCCCATGGTGACTCCAAGTCATTTCCTTCTACAAATTGATGGAAGGAGTCCATACATTAAAAGTAATTGAAGTTTTGGATGTTAATAGTCACTCATTACTATCTCACTATTATGCATCATCAAGCAGTCGTCCAATTGATCCAAACTCACAAACTGATGGAACACCTGGATTAACTAAAAGCACAACTGTCTCCACATATAATGGATTTGAAAATCCTTGAAAACCACTTTTTTTCTAATAATGACACAAACTTGGATCACTTCATTCAAGTGCATTGTGTCTCCTTGATTAACATTGAAACACTAACAAACTCAAATATGTGTAAAGCATGCCAGGTCCCATGTGGGCCTGACTAAAAAAAAATATTTTTAAACAAGTTTTACCCTTGATTTGATCTGAGGCTGCTTGTATATGCATCTGGCATGAAAAATTGAAGTTGGTTGTCATTAGAATTTGTTTTCTAGCATGTTTTGCATAGTGATCAAAACTAGCCAAGTGGGCTATGGAATTTCCCTGGAAAACTAGTCAAACAACCACCTGGAGCCATGAAAATGCACAAGCATGCAAAAATTTGACCCATGAATTTAGTGCAGCAAATAGTTTAGAAAAATAGATCTTGAGGTGCAAGATATTCAATGCCAAAGTGGCCCACTCAGACTTTTTTGCAACTGCACATGTTAAAAACCAATCAGGGCTCAACAAGTCGCCTCCTTGAAAAAGTATCAAATCACCTCCTGGGAAGTTTCCACTAGAAAAATTAGATCATTTAGGTCCATTGAGTATGTGTGCAAGAGGGATTTCATTCAATCATCATTCTTCATCAGATATTAAGGGTCAAATTTGACCATCTTGAAACAATTTAGGAAATGCAGATGTAAAAATAGAACAAATTGCATTTGCTTTTGGCCTGGTAAAAATATCAAACTTGATCTTATGACTTTGAAACTAGACCAAGAACTATATGAATATGAGGGGAATGCAGGGAACCAATCCATTTATCATGAAGATCATCCAACAATGAAATATAAACCTGAACAGGAGGCCACTTCGCAAAACTGAAAGTTCACAAACAACAAAATAGTCTCAAAACCCTCCAGCTTTGTGTTTCAAAAGCCTGTCAAAACTCATCATGGAAAGATGAAAATGAGTAGGTGTGTTCACATATGTCACATGAGTACACTCACCAAAATATTTGACATGAAAATCAACTGACTCTGATTTCTGACCCTCCAAAATAGGTCACTGGGGTAGATTTTTTAGGTGCACTTCTGAATGTGCAAATCAACTTTTTTCATCATGGACACTTCAAATTTTGCAAATTTGAAGATGCCATCACCTCAAAATAATATTTTTTGGATCTTTGAGCCATACATTCGTCACCTAACATCAAGTGAATTAAAAATAGCATTAATGTGCTTTTTGAGTTGCCTAATATTCTCTAAGCATTTGTTAAGCACTATGAGAAAGTTTTCACAACCAAAGATTACACACCAGAGCATATTCAAATTCTCCAGGATTGTCATGTTGTTGTGCCAAATAGGCTTTCCATAGCTTAGAAAGATTTCTGTGAGCAGTTGCTCACAATTGAAGACCTCAAAGAAGTTGTTTGCACAATGTTTGATGAAAAAGCTTCAGGAATTGATGGGTTCCCATGTGAGTTTTACAGATGACTTTGGGACTGTGAGAGGAAGGATCTACATAAAGTTTACCTTGAAGCCTTTTATTCTAATTCCCTATATAATCTTATCAACAAAGGCAATATTAAATTCATACCTAAAATTGGTGATCCCAAGGATACATGCAACCAGAAGCCCATCATTCTCTATAATGCCTCCTACAAAATAATTGTCAAATCCCTTGCTATAAAAATCTTCCATCTTTTCCCTAAGATTGCACACCCTAAAAAAACTAATTTTATTAAATCCAAGTTCATTTTGGACAACATTTAATTGATGTTTGGGAAGGCATGGAGTGGGCGAGATGCTCTAATCAAAAAGCAGTTTTTCTCAAAATTGATTTTTCCAAAGCTTATGACTGCATTGAATGACCCTTTATTTTAGCTATGCTTTCTACGCTGGGATTTGGCCCAAATTTCATTTAGTCTATGAAAATGTTGTTCTTTCAAACTTCAACTTACATCACCATTAATGATTGTTAATCCCAATCCTTTGGTCTATTTCATTCCATTTGTTAAGGTTTCCTGCTTGCCCCCTCACTGTATGTTATGGTTGTTGAGGGGTTTGGCTATCTTCTTGCTCACTCTATTTTCTAGGGGCTTGTTCAAGGATTCTCCTTGCCAAATTTTCCAGTTCAACTAGTCAATAGCCACTTTTTCGACGATTCCTTCCTTAGCTTGCTAGAAAAAGAAAATAATGTCAAAAAACCTTGTGTTAGTGCTTCCCACTCCTCTTTAGATTCAACAATATGGGTGGAAGTGGATTGTTCCTGGTGAAATATTTCAATTTCTTGGAATCCCTTTCTCCTTTAAGGCCTCTTCTGTTGATCTTTGGCAAGTGGTTCTCACTCGGATTGAGAAAAAGTCAGTGTTATGAGTTACTAAGACACTCTCTCTGGTTGGTAAATTTCAAGTGCTCTCTAAAGTCTTGGCAGCGACTCATGTTTATTACTCCTCATGTTGGCCCCCTTCCAAGGCCTCTTATGCAAAGCTAGAAAAATTCCTCAAATATTTTCTTTGGCCTCTTATGAGACTCACAGAGGCTTTCACTGTGTTTTCTAGGAGTGTTGCTACCTCCCCAAAGATTCTAGTGGGCTTGGCCTTCTTTCCACTTAGTGGAAAATGACTGCTCTTTGTGTCAAGTGGATTATCTTAGCTCTTACTGGTAATGAGGCCTATAAAATTATCCTCAGGAATTGTATTGAAGAAGGTTATCCTGCTCATAGAACTTCTTGGAAGGGAATTGGATTTCAAACCCTTCTTATTATGAGGGAGGCAGTTCAAATTATGGGTATCCTTGTTGCCAAAAGAATTCGGCATGCCTAGGAGGTTATCAATCCTTGGCTCCATTGGATTGGGACTAGATTTTCAAATAGGCTCTCATTCAATCAGTAAAATATTTGGTGCTCTCCTCTTTTTGCTATTATAGTTTGATTGTTGGCCAAGCTTCGTTTCCTTAAGGCCCTTAGATTCCACAAGAAGGGTATTGAAACCCTTCAATATTTATTCCATAGACCCACCATGAGTATTTTGTATTGGGAATATTTTTGTGCCTACTTTGGCTTGCAAAACCATGACCATGGAACCTACAATGACCTAGTGAGTGCCATTTTGGCTGATATGCTTCATAAAGTGGGTATCTGCTCCACTAAGCCCTGATGGAAGGACTGAAAATGGTATCCAAATAGCCATTTTAGAAATTACAAGCCTCGGCTTGGCTATCAATGGATTTCACCTCATTTTTTGAAGATTGACAACTCGAACCAGAGGTGGAACCTCTACTCCTTGGTGTCTATTTGGTGCAAAATATTTGCTTCTACTTGGTCTACAAGTGTTGAGCCCAAGATCACCCACTTTACTTGGTGTATTCTTTTCCAAGGCTTACCAGTGGGGTCTCGACTTTCTCACTTGGGGGTTCAAGACCCTCATTTCCCTTTTTTTGGATAGGCTGAGTCGTTTAAGTGTCTCTTCTGGTTCTACACCAGAGCTTAGTAGCTGTGGAATTGGATTCATAAATTCTTTTTTCCTTTTCATTTGGAGCCCTTCTCTTGGCACATGGTTTTGTTGGGAGACTCTCTCAAACTCCCTACTGATTATACCCATATTTGGCACACTTTTAAAGTGGAAATCCTCTTCAGTATTTAGAAAGATATAAATGTTTGCATTTTTTCTCAATAGCCAAATTGATAATTTTTTTCTTTATATTCTAAAGCTATTATTTTCTCTAATGTTTTTTTGCAAATTCAAGTGAATAAATAAATTTACGCTTGAAGTCCCTCACCTTCAGGAGCTTCTAGACCATTGGGGTAATTCCCCTTGCATTGTGGTTCATGTTCCTCCCTCTCCCACTTCCTCTCAAGGTCGGTTTCCTTCATGAGACTAGAGGTGAAGTGGATCTACCAGGGATTTTCACCCCCATTCTCAAGCACCTCCTTGTTGTAGCTCTCGCCCTCGTAGGCGGTCACCCTCTCCTCCTTCGCAATCTAACTTGGGGTGGCCTTCTGGAGGAGCAGTGGGGAGTGGAGGAAGAGCTTCTAGGTGGCCTTCTACTGATGCTCCTAGAGGTAGTTTTGGTTGTCATGTGCTGATACTTCTAAGTGGCTCTCACATTTGGGTTTTGTAATTTCACCTCACCGTGAAGATAAAGATAAAGAAAATGAGAAAGATGACAATGGTTGAGCTCTCCCTAATGTCACTCTAGAAACTAGATGATAAGGACCTTCCACCCTATTCTAGCACTACTATGACTGCTTAATGAACTTTTTTATTTGTTGTTAGTGTAATGTTTTTTGATTTCTAGGCATGGCCCAAGACTCTTTGATATTTTGGGCTCTACCCATGTTGACTCTCAGGGTGTGCCTTCTTACCACCCACCTTTTTTTTTTGAATATGTGTATTTATCTTTTATTAATATAGATATAGACACTTATTCATCAAAAAAATAGTGAGGTACACTTATTCCAAGAGGTCTCCAAAAAAATCTCACACTTAAAAACCTCATAAAAAGAGACCAAATAGAAAATCTATGAGTGTCAAATATCCATCAACATCAGATCTATGATACCCAAGTTTGGAAACACGTTCCTATAACCTTGAAAATGACTTCATTATTTTATTGCAAAGAAATGGATTCAACTACACACAAAAATCTACTCCTTCTAAGTGTTAACAATACCAAGTAAATGTCCTCCCATAACTTGACAACTAAGATTTGATACCAAATGAAGGGAAATTCATATCCATATACAAAAATATGAAAACATGCATTTAAAATTCATAATAAAAAAGAATGAAAAAAAAACCATCAACATGACACAAGATGTATCCTTGGAAAACCATCAAGAGGAAAAGATCTAGCAAGTCCAAAAGTATCTACACTCAATGTATTATCTCATGAACAAAGATTACAATACACTTGTAAAGTCTCCATGACTACCTCTAAAACATCAAGCTCTCTAAATTCACTCCATGTGAACAATCATATGTGAATCATGTAAGCACACATCCCAATCCATGATTCTTTTACACACATATGAATCCTACAAGATATGTTCAATCAACCTTAGCGAACAAGCCAAATTTCAAGATAACAAACCTCAACAACTACTAATTTTCTTTCTTTTATAGAAATAATATTGCACAAAACCAACAAGTGGTATTATATAAACCATGTGTCTAATAAGATGAACTTACAAAACTATATCCCCTTAATTTTAATTTTTGGTACTATATTTTCTCAATATTAAAAATATTTCCAATGCATAAACCCACATAATTTTTTTATCTTGATATTATGTTTAAAACATCTAAATTAGCCCCAAGAATGTCTAACCATGTGATGCATGCATCTCTAGATCCCCTAGTACACCATAAATAACATTAAATTTTATATTATAATTTTATGCAAAGTGAACATGACACCTTTTCCCAATAGATTATATCACTATACTTGTCTCTTCAAGCTAATTAATTTTCAATAAACTATGGCTACTATTTTTGTGTTGAGGACAACTTTTACCCCTTTCAATGAATTATCTTGTTGCACTAATCTCTTCAAGATAGTCAATTTTCCATATGTAGTGTCGGAAAATGTTCTCCTTTACATTTTCACACTATGTTTGGGTGCCTTAATAAATTTTACTTAATTAAGCCTTTAATTGGCCCATTTATGCATCTACAAGCCTAATTAACTACAATTTTTGAAAGGGGGATCAATATTTAATTAATGCTATTATCATTTTTAACACCCCAAAATGAATAGGTCCTGGCAATTTCAAAATTTTAATATACATTATTGGTGACCTTTTTATGGTCCAAATTCAAATTTTAAATGTTGGCTTGTAATGTTTAATTTTGGGAAATTAAAAATCACCTATAAATACAAGATCTTTTTTATCAATTCAAATCCTAGAAGCAACCTAGATTTTCAAGAGATCAATTCAGAGAAAATATTATTGGAAAGGTGAAGAGAGATTTATCATTCATTTTTTCAACATCAAGCATCATATCATCGTTCAAATTCATGCATGTGTTTTGGAACTAACATTGTGATGTAAGTTTCAAGCATTCAAGTCAAGATTCAAGCAACAAGATCAACATCCAATCAAGCCATTTCATGCAAGATCAAGACCTTGAAGAGATGTATTAATTTTATCCTTCAAGGATCTCAATTCAAGGGTTTGGTGAGTTGCAACACAACAAATTTTCATTCATCATTCCTTTCATGTTTGATTATTTCATTTCAAGGTTTAATTACAAAATGGGATTTGACCAAGGTAAATCCCCATTCACCAAAATAAACAATTTTTCCCTCTTGTGTATGTTGTAGATATTAGGTTGAAGAAGGATTGAAGATTCACCAAAAGTACAATTTTGAAAAAAATTCAAATTTTTAAACATTGTCGTCAAGCAACAAAAACTCACTTTCATAATTTAATTATGAATTTTTGATTGTAAAACCTAAAGGAATCAGGAGTGAAGATCTAGGAGCATAGGAATGTGAAAGTAGATGTTGAACCCATAAAGCAAGACCCATTCACGCTAGGGCGAATTTTTCCTAAGAGGAAACTCAACATATGCTTTTGGTGATGGGTGCATAAATTCATAACCTTCTTAGATCTACTGAAACATTTTGGAATCTATCAGATTAAGGTTTTAAATTGATGATTCAAGTGTTACATTGTATAATTACATTCATTTGATATTTTTCATTCATTCATTTGGTATTCTTCATTCATCTCCCAAAAGTGTTGTATTATTGGAAAAATTATCCCTTTTTCCTATGTTGGGAGCAATTAAATAACTTGTAAATGCCTTGATTTAGTGTTGTAATGTGTTGTACACGTTCACATTGAATCTAGGGCCCTTTTTCATATAATGTAATTAAATTGTACCTTATTTAGGGTGTTGTAAAGTGTTGTATTACACTTTCACACTTATCTAGGGTTTCATTAATTAATTGTGGTTAATTAGAGCTTAATTGGCCCTTTAATTCAAATTCAAGCCCTCTTAATTACATTTTTCAAGGATCTATCCTAACACCCAGTAATGATATTGTATGACATTTAATTTAGAAAAATTGAGGTCCTAGAAAATGGTGCTAGGACCCATGGTCCTCTCCACATAGGACACCCCTTTCATGGAATTTTTGAAATGGGTTTTTGACATTATTTGATCCCCTTGAAGCATGGTCCTAGAAATTTGTGCTA
Organism: Sequoia sempervirens; assembly: GCA_007258455.2. Lineage (NCBI taxonomy): Eukaryota > Viridiplantae > Streptophyta > Pinopsida > Cupressales > Cupressaceae > Sequoia > Sequoia sempervirens. The sequence continues at coordinate 59,781,389 of VDFB02000363.1, read as the reverse complement.
GGACCCATTCACCTCTAGTGGAAAATGGATCCTCCTCACATAGGACACCCCTTTTTGAATTTAATTATGGCAAGATTTTAATGACTTTCAATTCTAGATCTGATGTCAACTTGGATTATTTGAATTTTGGGGTTAATTCCTAGATTTAGTATAAATATAAGGTTAATTCACATAGTTTCACCTAAGCAATCCTATAAAACTCATGTGACTTCATGAGATCAATAGCAAGAGAATTATAGAGTTCACAAGAGCATTTAAAGGCATTCAAAGTCAAATTAGTGAAGTTTTATTGTAGCAATTCAAGGTCATATCACCATGCCAAAAGTGTAGTGCATTCAAGCATGTTGTTGAGCTAAGATTGTTGATATAGCATTGAGGATCTATTTGCAAACATTGTTTCACATCTAATTTGAGATCAAGATCTACATTCTTCATGGACACTTCATTTTAGTTTGTAGATTTACATTCCAATACAACTTCCAAGGTATCATCATTTCATATTTCATGTTTCGTGTCCTTATTTCATTATTTCATCATTTGGTTTAATTACTTAAAAGGGGTTTGACCAAGGAAAACCCCTATTCACTAATAATCAACAAGTTTTTATCCTCTTGAATGTGTGTTTTTAGATTTATAGGTTGAAGATCAAGTGGAGAACAAATTTGAAGCAAAATTGTCAAAGTTGTGAAGTTGCAAAATTGTCATTCACATTACAAGAACGTTGAAACAAATCTACGATTTTTTTTTTCAATTTTTCAGGAGCTAATCACCAAGGATTTGAGAGTATAGAAATCAAGGAACAAAACCCATATCTCAATTTTAGAAAACCTAACAGGGACATATTTGCCACTAAAGGCGAATGAGTCCTTCGTGACCTAAAAATAGCCTTCTTGCAGCAAGGTACACATCATTCTAGCCTCTCAAAACTTCCCTCATTGTTGCTATAATAGTTAGGATTGGTTTGTGGTTATTATTTGCATCATATCATATACAAAACCACATGTTTTAGGGTGAGAATTAGTGGTCTATCATTAAATCATTTTGGTAAACCCTATTTCCCCCTAAACATTAATGGTGAACCCGACCTATTGAATATTGTAAGTTTATGATCTTGGAGTCTTTCTTATCATCCTAGGTTTGATCTTGCATTCATTTGAATTGAAATAGATCTCATTTAGCATTTCTTACTTTGCATTCAAACTTGCATCTCATTTATGGTTTAGAATTGCATTATTTTGCATTTCTTTAAATATGAAAAATACAAAAAAACATCAATCATTTTGCATTCCATTTAGATCTCATAACTTGGAATTTGAAAATTAAAACAACATTTCATTTCAAATTAGGTCTTTTCATTCATCATTTTACTACATTTTCACATTGCATTTCCATAAAATCTAAAATTGAAAGTTACTATCTCAGACCTAGAACTGAAAGACATTGTAAAAAAACTTAAAAATCATTAAAAAATAGTTAAAAAAACCCTAATCAAGGACCCATTTTCCTTTACTAGTACATGAGTCACTAGTTAGGCTTGACCTAAATTTTCTGGCATCTAAAAAGCATTGAAAAACACTTTGAAATCAATCAAAACATTTCAAAAATCCTTATCCAAGACCCATTCACCCTTACTAGTGAATGAATCCATGATCAGGACCTAGTCTGAATTTTCTGGAAATTAAAATCTTAGTTTTAGATTTCTATTTGCTACTATTGCATTTCTATTTCTATTTTTTGAGATTTTGTTTCGTCAAATTCATTACATATAGCTTAATTTGCTTCATCTAGTGCATTGTCAAAATTCAAAATTGCATTTACAACATTTCATTTTAGCTTATTGCATTGTGTAGAATCTAAAAAATTGCATTTCATTCTAGGTCATTGCATTACCCCTTTCCATTTTGGGTTCACACTCTAGGTTTGTAAAACTTGTATGAGCTTTACAACTTGGTTTCCTATTAGAAATACTATTGTAAGACATAGTTCGAGGCTCATGTCATCCTGCGATATCTCAGTCGCTATGGATCTTGGGTTTTCTAGCTCTCTTTCTGATAGTGTTGATAATCAACCCTCTATGGCTCATAGTTTGCATACTTCATTTCCTATGACTTCACCTCCTACAACCAATGTGCTTAATGTTAACAACACCATCCCTACCATAGCTGATTGTACTCAATCTTTGGGGTATACTCAAAGCCAAGGTGGAATTCCATTTCTATCCTCTACAATACTGATTTCCATTCATACATACATTAGTACTCAACCCACTACAACCCTTCAACCTACAACAACCTTTCAAGCTATTGAAACCTTTCAACCAACCACAACAATCATACCAATGATTGTAAAGTGCACACTTCCTTAGGAATTCCTTCTACCTGTGTGCATTCGAATACAATATCCCCTCAACCATTGACCTTTACTAACTTACAATTCACTAGCCCTCTACATAGATACACTACTCCACCTTATTCCCCTCAATCTCACAATCACAATGATCCTTTCCTTAACTCAACATTGCAAACCATAACATCCCTTCAACAAAAATTTGCAACCTTACAAAAAAA
>VDFB02000363.1:59657319-59778722 GCA_007258455.2 Sequoia sempervirens | reverse complement strand
ATCCTTTTTCTAATTTTTTTGGATTTTTTTTATTTTTCTAACAAATTTTAGGCTCATGCTAAAGCATAAGGTGTTGTTGATGTAGATTATTCTATCATGATGTGCCATTGATAGCTTGCTTGACAAAGTTTTTTTGCTAAGATACGTGCACTTGAATGCAACTTTTGGGATTCTTGATCTGCTTTATTGTTACCAGGGTTAACTCTATCTTTGTTCGCACATCGTGATAGAGTGCCTTCAGAATCCTTATGATGAAGGGTCATTTCCAATACATTGTCAATGTGAGAATTGGATATTATGGGTGGAGGCATGAATGGAGTGTGTTTAGGGATAAAAGATGGATTGGTTGATAGTTTGGAACCTTTGACTCTCCAAACTTGGGAATATGAGCAATGATGGGTGGATATGGAAGTGTGTGTGGAATTAGGACCAACTGCTTGATATACTTTGTACGTCACTTGGGAAGCCTTCTTTTTCCTTTGTGGACATCTTTGATGGATACTTTTCCCTTTTTTAATTTTTCCCCATAGTTTCTTTGACTAATGGAGTTTGATAGGGATAATCTTTCTTTGTATTCTTTGGTATCCATATGTATTTGTTTTGTCTGATATTCTCTTTAGCTTCTTTTGCTTTGATAACATTCTTTGTGCTTTGATTCAAAACCTTCTTTTGATGTTGGTCCCAATTCGTGGATGGGGTGATGGGTGGAAGAGGATTCATGACGTGGCTGGTTGTATTATTGACATCGGTTTCATCATAAGGATTCTCCATGCTCCCTGTGTTGAAGTTTGCTTGAGACAAAGTTGCTAGTATGGTGGTAGTAGTGCCTTCATGCTTTGATTCTGCATGTTTTGAGAGGTCTTGTTTAGAATGCATTCTCTGATAAATGACCATTGTAGATGATGTTATTGGAATTTGCTGCTCTACTGACTTCAGAATATCCTGTTCTATCAAACTTGTTTCCTTGAGTGGATACTGTTGGATATCTTCATACATGATGTCTTCAATCTAGATTTTGGTTATATCTGATCTTGATGTTGACAACTCTATTTGGCTGTAGGAATCAATAACTTGCTCTTTTTGTGTAATAATATCAGGAGTAAAGGAATCCTATTCTGAATGAAGATCATCTATGTTTCCATCCGCAGAAAGCATCTCATGAGTATGTGCTACATGGATATGATCATATTGCATAGATAAGAGAGTGTCCATTAGATTATTGTAGTATATTGAAGATACCAATTCTTGATCTTGAATGATTTCAGAGTTGCTTTCGACATGCTTTGGATCAAGTTCTTGACATGGGTCAGTTTCAAACGATGGATTGCTTACAAAGGGTTCTTGGATGTCATCATTAGACATGGTAAGTGGTTCAATATCCTCAAATGTCGAGTTTAGGGTTCCATCAGTATCTGTAACTATGAGGTCAAAGGGGGTCAACATATCTTGGAAAGGACCACTGCTAGACTTTGGTGGGAGATTTTGATCTTGCTTTGGAATAAATTCTTGAGATATGTCCTCTAACTCATTAGGTCATGTAGAGACATTTTGAATATGAGCAGTGGTCGATGGATTGTTTATTATGTCCATAGAATCAAATACTTCTAACACTCCTTGAAATAAATCACTAAAAAGTGGCTCTTGGTGTATGGTGAGTTGATCATTGGATGGGGTGAAAACATCTTCAATATGCTCCTTAATTGAGAGATCTTGAACATTGTTTTCAACAATTGTGGCAAAGAGATTGTGAATGTCTTCAACCATAGGGTCAACTGATGTATACATTTCTTGAATTGGATCATTGTTGGGTATTGTTGGTAGATTTTGATCATGATTGAGAAGTGACTCTTGACATATGTTGATTTGATCATTGGATGAAGTAGACACAACTTCAAGGTGCTCAGTGATGGATTGATCTTGATCCTTGTTCTCAACAGTTGTCATTTTTTGTGTTTGTGCTTGTGCTTGTTGGGTAGCTTGAGAGGCTTGGGTAGCTTGAGAGGCTTGTTGCACTTGTTGAGCTTGTGTTGCTTGTTGCATGGAAAGATATTGTTGGATGGAATTTTGGTAGGCTTGGTGAGCTTTTAGCGCAATGTTATATTGTCTTGCTACGTTTGGTTTTGGTGGTAGTGGTGGCAGATTCAGAATTGTGTTGAATGTAGTGATGTGTAGTTGAGATATGCTTGGAGCGATCGTGGTAGTGAGGGGTTGAGATGTGATGGGCATGATAGTGGTGTTTGGAATGATCGAAGTGATAGGGATGGTTGGAATGATCGAGGTGATAGGTCCTTGGGAGACCATGTTTTGATTTGTCGGGATTGATGTTGTCATTTGATTAGATACCATTTGTTGGTGCAATGTCGATGGTATATTCAAAGGATTTGATGTGATGGTTTGATTGGTGTTAGGTGGATTGATTTGGATGGAGTGATTGATTCTAGGTAAAGGGGGAAGCCCTAAACCAAGGAATGATGTTGATATGGGTAATGGTGGTGGAGATGTCTCTTGGCGTAATGACTCAACTATTTTGGTAAGTGTACCAATTTGATCTCGCCAAATTTGATCTTGATTTTGATCTTAACTCCCTTGATATAGTTGATTTGGCTTTTGTTCAAGCATATTTGGGATGCATACTTGTGGTTTTTGAATGGGATGATGGAAAAATTGATTTTGGACAATGTTCTAATTTGGGATTATGTTCAAATTTGGCATGATAGGTTGAAATTGACCATTGTTGATGTTGGGAATCTCATTGCCTTGTTTTAGGTAACTTTGATTTTGCATGGTGTTACCTTGACTTGGATTAATACACGGAGTCGTTAACATCTTGTTTGGACTTTGAACAATATTTGTATGATTTGCAAACATATCCATCCCAAAGTTTACCAAGTTTGGATTCAAAATGTTCATGTTTGGTAAAGTTGTATTTGGTACATTCTCATTTGGCATGTAGGGATTTGATGGTATTTTGTTGTTCATTTGAAGGCTCATGCATTAATTGTTTAGTTGACAGACCTGTAGGTTTGGATTTTGATTTAAATCTACCATGGGGAAAGGTGTTCCAAAATTTAGATTGGGCATACTCACATTTGTTGTGCCATTGAGGTTTGTAGGCAATAATGATCCTATGTATGGACTGTATAAATGTGATTTTTGATAATCCATTGGTTTTGGAAGGCTTTGATAGTTTGGTTGACTTGGATTACTCATGATGTATGGATTGAGTTTATATTCCATGTTCTTCTTGTGTTTTGACCTTGTTACAAAAGTGACCTCTAAGGTTCAAGATTAGGACTAATGATGAGATGAAGGATGAAAGGTGTAAATGATATGAGTTTTGAATGTTTAGGGACTTTGGATCAATGCTAAACTTAGGGTTTGATTTTGATTGGTTTGATTTGGATAATGAACTTGTAAACCCTAAGATGTTAGATGTGATATTAGGATGAATTTGTTCAAATGATTTTTGATTTAATTAAATGTATGAGAAAGGATGCATTCCCACACACCTAACTAAACAAAGTGATTTTGATTTTCATGATTTACCCAAGTCTAGAATGATGTTTCCAAATCTCTAAAGTTGTTTGTGGGATGGATTTTGATAAATGTTTGGGATGGATGAAGTGTTTGATTTTGATCCTAAATGAACCTAGGAAGGACTCATTTACAAGACCAAGATAGTGAAAAACGTGCCTTTCTCTAAGAGTAATTCAAAATCAAAAGATCAATGTTTGCATGAAAACCATATAATCAAAAGATATCAAGCACATTTGTGGGGTCCAATTGATTCAATCTTTGCTTAATGGATTCTTTTTATCACAAACACACTCTTGATTAGATTTTGAATCTAGATGTCTAATGTCTCAACTTTCCCCTTATCCCGCAAAGTGTATTATGCAGAAACCGAGGAAATTTGAGGCAAGAATTACCTATTGTTGACCTTAGTAAGAGAAAATTGAGATGAAATCCAAATGCTTAGAAGCCTCTAAGGATAAAATCCCAAGGGCAAGCAATAGCATGTGAATTTGTTCAAAGATATTTGCTTCTCTTAAAGGGTTTGAGATTTGATGCTCATGTTGAATGTTGGTTTTCCAATTTTTTTTTATCAAAGCACTGTGTTTTCAAACTAACTCACAAGCAACATAACATCCTACCTCAATTGGTACGTTTTTCTTGGTGGGCTTGCCTCATGCCCTTTGTAGTAGAAGAGATGATTTTACATGCAACCAAGGAAAAAATATAAAGGTATTTTAAGAATGAAGTCTTAACCTCTATATTTTAACCAAGATCAGACATGGCAAGTAACTTCTAGGAATCTAAGTTCCAATGCACCACTTTGATAAACTCGTTGGATGGACTAGTTGGCTATTACAAACAAGGGTTTTAGTTCAGAATTTCCATTCGTGGAGATTGACCCATACGGCGAGAGTCCCTTTTCAAATCCATCTCGTCAGAGTCAACCATGTGATACTAGTGTTTACTCCAATACCCACATTTATATCTCGGTTGGAAATACTGTTGGATTTAGAGTGTTACCAGTTGATTCATTCCCTTGGGTGATTACTTTTTCCCCAAGGCAGGCCCTCTAAGATAGACAAAAGTGAGCAAACATATTCATAGTTGGATCAACCTTCATTTAGAAACAAAGGGAGAACACATGCAATAGGTTTACTCACACTTGCAAATTGTTTTGTTCAATTTTTAAACCCAAACTAAAGTGTGGAGGCAATATTTTATGCAACTTAATGTCATCAAAAAGACTTTTGATTCTCAAGATCACCGTGAAGCACGAGAGAAGTGCATATGCCTTTTTAGATCAGATTATTTTGCAAAAAAGATTACAAAGTATAAAAGACACATGTTAGTTTCAAATCCCAAAGTAATGATGAGTTCATTTTAAAACACCAATATCAAGTGTGAAGTTGCTTGTTCAATTCTTTAGCCCAAGAGCAAAGACTAGTCAATTTCTAACATTCAAGTTTAGACCAACTTCAAAAAGATCAAGACAATGATTGATTTTAAATCCAAATTGAAAGCAAGTTGTTCTAAACAGAAAATGAAATTAGGAAATGAATGCCTCAAGTTTTCGCAATAAGGATTAAAAAATTCTTTTCCAAGTTCATGTCCCCACTTTCAGATTTAAATTTTTCGTTATTTGAGTCCTATGTGAGAGCAACCATCGTCATTTCCCAACGCCACCTGTAAACATTACTAAGTTATCACAAATTAGAAATATGAGAAATAAATGATAACTTAACATAATAAATGCAATTTTTTATATAATAAGTGTGTCTCAAAAAGAAACAATCTTTGGAAACAAGCTTTGGTTTTAGATTTAATGAAAAAAATAGAGGCTTGTATCCGAATGAGCACACTAGTTTTCCATGTGACATTTTTGATACCTTGCATGTAGTTTATAGATATAGGTAAATAATCTTCATCAAAGCTTTTTAGAATCTAAATGTAATCAAAGGGTATGTCCAGGATCATGATAGGCCAAAAAGTGGCGATATTATGGGTATTTGTAGGGTATGTGGCTGACAACTTTTTTTTACCCTAAATTGATGAAATGGAAAGGGTTTTTCGAGGAGATTCTTAGCTTTCCACCAATATAAATTATTTTTACTTTGAATTTAATGAATAATTATTATTCATTTCTATTAGAATTATGACTAAAGTCCTAATTGATAGGTTGATTGAAACCATCTATAGCTTTCAAACAAGATCACATTTTTGAATCTGAAATATGTGTCACATTCTATGTTTCACATACTAGGATTAAAAATAAAAAATAAATTTTCATGAAGGTTTGACCAAGTTAAGGTGGTCAAACATAACGAAGTTTTGATATTTTTAAAAAGTTGTAATAAAAATTCATAATTAATTATTTACTTGGAAAAAATTACAAAAAATATGCATCACATCCGGACATGAGTCTTCTACTTATATATAAAATCTTATAAAAAAATATTATCATTTTATTATAGTTAGGGTGGTCAGACAGAAACCTACTTCTTATTTTTTCCCTGAAACTTAAGTACTACTCCATTGAAATTTCAAATTTTCACCAAATATATTTTATTTATTTTTAAATAAACCTAGTAGTTTAGAAATTACATTCAATTTGCTACATATTCTATTCTTACATATTTTTGAAATAATATAGATAACTTATTCAAATTTTTATGTCAAGTTTCCTAACACTGATTTTTCTGATTTTTTTCCCACTTAAGGGCCTATTTTTTCCATGATGATCCTGCACATACCCCAAAGAGACAAAAAACCTTCTCAACCATACCCAATAGTCTAGCACTCAAACATAAAAGCACATGGAATATTGATTCGTAACATCAAAAGGTTAGAAAAGAATTTGAGTAAATCATATGGAGAGAACCAAAAAAAATTCACAAAATTGACTTGCAATTCGCCATTCTAATTATAAAATGTAGTTAGACTCGTTCGTACACCTAATCCCAACATAAACAAGAAACAAGTTTCCAAATTTAATGTGTACTTCCACGCGTTAAATCTATTAACCAATGGTAGACGAAGAATATCACTTGTTCTGAGTTTGTCAATCTTCGAGCTTGAGATAAGCGTACATTTTCCAAGTTAGGTTGGTCGAAGAATATTGATTTGGTAGAATAAATCATGAGTATGACATCGATAGTTATAGGAAACTGCAAAACAATTGTCTTTTCATAAAAATAGTTACTGCGAGATAAGAATTCTAGAGGGTGTTAGGTAAGAAAATTAACAAAAATACTATAAGGCATGTGCCTCCTGCAATGAAAATTTAATGAATAAGAATTAAGGCTAGGTGTGGTGTATCGACTTGCAGCTATGATGATTAGACTGGTATACGTTGTTCCCCATCATTTCCACCATGCTCACCTCGCTTTCTGTGGCCATCAAGCTGCCCTTGGACTTCTCATCGCCCATATTGGCTATTCAAGACCAGCTCACCAAACTGTCAGGCAATCTTCATCTGCATTCTCATGTCCTTCCCACTACACTCAAACCACAAGTCTTTCAATGAATAATCACACTCTAAAGTGATGTATTTTTATGTCTCCCAAGCTCCACCTTGATTTGAATCACAACATTTTCATCAATCATGCCTTGGTCGCACCATCATGGGGGTTTGGAACGTGAACTTATGCCTCCAAGGAATGATACCGTAGGGAATGCAATGACTGTCAGTTACACAAAATAAATTTTCTCAAGTTATACACATAACACTTACCTCGTAGTATAACAAATTTTGAAAAAGGAAGAAAAATGGGTACAAAGAATTCTGGTAATGCTCGACATACACGATCTTAGGAGCCTGCAAAATTAAAAGTCATATCTCACCGCCATTCAGAAATCCGTTGAAAAATTACTAAGCTCTTGTGATCCAACAAGCTTGTGGGCATGCAAGCTTTTTGATTCCTTGCTCTCATCATATCCTTTTAACGCCATGCCTTCCTTGGCTTGGGGGATGAAAGGTCACGGCCTTACTCTGCGTAGCGCCTCTGGGGAAGGTATCTCCTCTTGAGAATTGCAGAATTCTCCTATATCCAATCCCTGCAGAGATTTGATAAATAAATTTCCAAACCAATATAATTAGCGGGTGTAAAGCCAAATCTCACAATCTTTTACCAGCATCCCACTACCCTGCGCATTTGACAGAAAGTCTGAAAAAAGATTGTTAGCTCATGGAATGCATTGATTGCAGGATATGTACAGACTATAATTGTTTAAAAAAAAAGGCTTAACAAGCTTATAAACAGATGGAAACTATGAGAGAAAATCCAGTGTTCCAGTATACTATTCTACAACAATGGTTGTGTGGTCGCTTTGCTTCATTTGAGGACGTATAAATAAATGGTTTGCTACAAGTGAGAGAGAGGTAAAAAATCTACGATATGAAAATGTGCACCACAGAGCGAAACCTATACATAGTTGCAACCTCTCAAATACCCATAGCTTCAATGTCAATACTCAACTCTCTCTTCCTATTTACTCTGCGTTATTATATTGCATAATGTAATTGATCTCACAGAGATGGGAAATGTGCAGGATCTTTTCTCTATGACAAAGACTCCTAATGGCTAGGATGGAGGCATCTCTGAAACAAGAATATTTCCAATAAGCACATATATTTTCTCTATGATAGACTTTCATTTGGTCACATAATTATTTATCTACCTTATTTACCATCACATGCTATTCCCAAGTATATTGCTAATGAATTTGTAGGAAGACATTAAAATCTGATAAAAAGTCATTCTAGATTTTAAAGTCCTTACCTTTTAATGAAATTGGAACACACCTTTCTAAACTTACCTAACACGTTTAAAAGTTAAAAACTACAGACAAGCCATGGTGATAGAAAACACGTGATATGGCTTTCAATAAAAGAAACGATATTAGAAGGCATCAATTACTTATGGTACTTACTAATGCCAACCTTTACAACAATATACCATTAGTTTGCATGAATGAAAATGCTAACCATATGCTTAATGATAAATGGTGGGCGCCAAAATGTGGATGCTAAACCTGCAAATGGCTAATATTCTAACATATATCATTAGTAACAAAGAAAATATTCACATCCATATGAGATAATCCAACATGTTTTAAAATGCAGACAAATAACAAGATAACTAAAGCCAAAAAACATAAAAACATGATGCCAACTCTATCTCATATTGGATTGGTGCTTATATGGAAAGAAGCCCTTTCCCAATCCTTTGCTAAGCTCCATGATATAAAGATGATATGAAATTCTATGAAGATGGATTCAAATGACAATGATGCATTTGTGCATGAGATTGTAGAGGATTTGTTGAAGAATGAAGCCTTCTATTTATAAAATTTCAAATGCTATGAGTGCTCAAAATAGAGCAATGTGGGATAAAGATTTGACCAATGAGATGAAGCCACTTGTCAACTTGTGAGAGGTTAAGGAATGAGCACATTTTGGTCAATGTACCAAAGAGGGGGAGATTCAAATTTGAATTTGAAAGTTAAATGCTAAGTTTGACTTGTGCAAAAGACATGTAAGACCTCTTAAACTCTTTGTTGGATGTACATGTCAAATTGGGGGGAGATTCAAACTTGCAGAATATTCTACCTTTATGCCAAGTTGAAAGTAAATAAAGATTTTGATAAATCAATTAAATGCAATTTCATGTGCAAGTGGCCAAAATCTAGAGAATACAAGTGATTAGGATTATCATTGAATCATGGATTAGATTAATTAAGATGATGTTAGATGTTTTTGACCCTTTTGACTTAGATTTAGGGATTTAAATCAATCAAAGGGAGATGAAAGGTGATAAAGATTTAGTTAAATAAATATTTGATTTATTTAGCTAAGGTGAATAATGAGAGGATCAAATTAAATAAAGTTAATTTATTTAATTTTAGATGGACGATCCTTAGAGATTAAATCAATCAAAATTGGTTTGTTTAATTGATGGGCGAATATGAACAAATTAAATGCATGATGTCAATTTCACGTGTCTACAGTTGGTGACCTTTTTATGATCCAAATTCAAATTTTAAATGTTGGCTTGTAATGTTTAATTTTTGGGAAATTAAAAAATCACCTACAAATACAATATTTTTTTATCAATTCAAATCCTAGAAGCAACCTAGATTTTCAAGAGATCGATTCCAAGATAAAATATTATTGGAAAAGGTGTTCAAGAGAATATTTTTCATTCATTTTATGTAGCATTCAAGATCTCAAGCATCATGTCAAAGTTATCTTCATTCATGCATGTTTTTGGAACTAACATTATGATGTAAGTTTCAATCATTCAAGTCAAGATTCAAGCAACAAAGATCAACAACCAATCAAGCTATTTCATGCAAGATCAAGACCTTGAATATATGTATTAATTTTATATCCTTCAAGGATCTCAATTCAGGGGTTTGGTGAGTTGCAACATAGCAAGTTTTCCTTCATCATTCCTTTCATGTTTGATTATTTCATTTCAAGGTTTAATTACCAAAATGGGATTTGACCAAGGTAAATCCCCATTCACCAAAATAAACAATTTTTCCCTCTTGTGTATGTTGTAGATATTAGGTTGAAGAAGGATTGAAGATTCACCAAAAGTACAATTTTGAAAAAAATTCAAATTTTTAAACATTGTCGTCAAGCAACAAAAACTCACTTTCATAATTTAATTATGAATTTTTGATTGTAAAACCTAAAGGAATCAGGAGTGAAGATCTAGGAGCATAGGAATGTGAAAGTAGATGTTGAACCCATAAAGCAAGACCCATTCACGCTAGGGCGAATTTTTCCTAAGAGGAAACTCAACATATGCTTTTGGTGATGGGTGCATAAATTCATAACCTTCTTAGATCTACTGAAACATTTTGGAATCTATCAGATTAAGGTTTTAAATTGATGATTCAAGTGTTACATTGTATAATTACATTCATTTGATATTTTTCATTCATTCATTTGGTATTCTTCATTCATCTCCCAAAAGTGTTGTATTATTGGAAAAATTATCCCTTTTTCCTATGTTGGGAGCAATTAAATAACTTGTAAATGCCTTGATTTAGTGTTGTAATGTGTTGTACACGTTCACATTGAATCTAGGGCCCTTTTTCATATAATGTAATTAAATTGTACCTTATTTAGGGTGTTGTAAAGTGTTGTATTACACTTTCACACTTATCTAGGGTTTCATTAATTAATTGTGGTTAATTAGAGCTTAATTGGCCCTTTAATTCAAATTCAAGCCCTCTTAATTACATTTTTCAAGGATCTATCCTAACACCCAGTAATGATATTGTATGACATTTAATTTAGAAAAATTGAGGTCCTAGAAAATGGTGCTAGGACCCATGGTCCTCTCCACATAGGACACCCCTTTCATGGAATTTTTGAAATGGGTTTTTGACATTATTTGATCCCCTTGAAGCATGGTCCTAGAAATTTGTGCTAGGACCCATTCACCTCTAGTGGAAAATGGATCCTCCTCACATAGGACACCCCTTTTTGAATTTAATTATGGCAAGATTTTAATGACTTTCAATTCTAGATCTGATGTCAACTTGGATTATTTGAATTTTGGGGTTAATTCCTAGATTTAGTATAAATATAAGGTTAATTCACATAGTTTCACCTAAGCAATCCTATAAAACTCATGTGACTTCATGAGATCAATAGCAAGAGAATTATAGAGTTCACAAGAGCATTTAAAGGCATTCAAAGTCAAATTAGTGAAGTTTTATTGTAGCAATTCAAGGTCATATCACCATGCCAAAAGTGTAGTGCATTCAAGCATGTTGTTGAGCTAAGATTGTTGATATAGCATTGAGGATCTATTTGCAAACATTGTTTCACATCTAATTTGAGATCAAGATCTACATTCTTCATGGACACTTCATTTTAGTTTGTAGATTTACATTCCAATACAACTTCCAAGGTATCATCATTTCATATTTCATGTTTCGTGTCCTTATTTCATTATTTCATCATTTGGTTTAATTACTTAAAAGGGGTTTGACCAAGGAAAACCCCTATTCACTAATAATCAACAAGTTTTTATCCTCTTGAATGTGTGTTTTTAGATTTATAGGTTGAAGATCAAGTGGAGAACAAATTTGAAGCAAAATTGTCAAAGTTGTGAAGTTGCAAAATTGTCATTCACATTACAAGAACGTTGAAACAAATCTACGATTTTTTTTTTCAATTTTTCAGGAGCTAATCACCAAGGATTTGAGAGTATAGAAATCAAGGAACAAAACCCATATCTCAATTTTAGAAAACCTAACAGGGACATATTTGCCACTAAAGGCGAATGAGTCCTTCGTGACCTAAAAATAGCCTTCTTGCAGCAAGGTACACATCATTCTAGCCTCTCAAAACTTCCCTCATTGTTGCTATAATAGTTAGGATTGGTTTGTGGTTATTATTTGCATCATATCATATACAAAACCACATGTTTTAGGGTGAGAATTAGTGGTCTATCATTAAATCATTTTGGTAAACCCTATTTCCCCCTAAACATTAATGGTGAACCCGACCTATTGAATATTGTAAGTTTATGATCTTGGAGTCTTTCTTATCATCCTAGGTTTGATCTTGCATTCATTTGAATTGAAATAGATCTCATTTAGCATTTCTTACTTTGCATTCAAACTTGCATCTCATTTATGGTTTAGAATTGCATTATTTTGCATTTCTTTAAATATGAAAAATACAAAAAAACATCAATCATTTTGCATTCCATTTAGATCTCATAACTTGGAATTTGAAAATTAAAACAACATTTCATTTCAAATTAGGTCTTTTCATTCATCATTTTACTACATTTTCACATTGCATTTCCATAAAATCTAAAATTGAAAGTTACTATCTCAGACCTAGAACTGAAAGACATTGTAAAAAAACTTAAAAATCATTAAAAAATAGTTAAAAAAACCCTAATCAAGGACCCATTTTCCTTTACTAGTACATGAGTCACTAGTTAGGCTTGACCTAAATTTTCTGGCATCTAAAAAGCATTGAAAAACACTTTGAAATCAATCAAAACATTTCAAAAATCCTTATCCAAGACCCATTCACCCTTACTAGTGAATGAATCCATGATCAGGACCTAGTCTGAATTTTCTGGAAATTAAAATCTTAGTTTTAGATTTCTATTTGCTACTATTGCATTTCTATTTCTATTTTTTGAGATTTTGTTTCGTCAAATTCATTACATATAGCTTAATTTGCTTCATCTAGTGCATTGTCAAAATTCAAAATTGCATTTACAACATTTCATTTTAGCTTATTGCATTGTGTAGAATCTAAAAAATTGCATTTCATTCTAGGTCATTGCATTACCCCTTTCCATTTTGGGTTCACACTCTAGGTTTGTAAAACTTGTATGAGCTTTACAACTTGGTTTCCTATTAGAAATACTATTGTAAGACATAGTTCGAGGCTCATGTCATCCTGCGATATCTCAGTCGCTATGGATCTTGGGTTTTCTAGCTCTCTTTCTGATAGTGTTGATAATCAACCCTCTATGGCTCATAGTTTGCATACTTCATTTCCTATGACTTCACCTCCTACAACCAATGTGCTTAATGTTAACAACACCATCCCTACCATAGCTGATTGTACTCAATCTTTGGGGTATACTCAAAGCCAAGGTGGAATTCCATTTCTATCCTCTACAATACTGATTTCCATTCATACATACATTAGTACTCAACCCACTACAACCCTTCAACCTACAACAACCTTTCAAGCTATTGAAACCTTTCAACCAACCACAACAATCATACCAATGATTGTAAAGTGCACACTTCCTTAGGAATTCCTTCTACCTGTGTGCATTCGAATACAATATCCCCTCAACCATTGACCTTTACTAACTTACAATTCACTAGCCCTCTACATAGATACACTACTCCACCTTATTCCCCTCAATCTCACAATCACAATGATCCTTTCCTTAACTCAACATTGCAAACCATAACATCCCTTCAACAAAAATTTGCAACCTTACAAAAAAACAACAACAGTCAACCTTTGCAATACATCAAATCCAATATGCTATCCTTGGAAATATTAAGAGAACAAATACTACAAGGTATAAAAGTTCCTTGATTTGAGAAATATGGTGGGAAAGGATATCATGTTAGCCATGTTTTTGCTTTTACGTCCTTATGTAGTGATTTCATCTTTGATGATAAACTCTTAGCTAAGTTATTCCCTAGGTCCTTGAAGGATACTACTTTAGAGTGGTTCTCTTCTTTACAAAATTATTCAATTGGTTCATTCAATGAACTTGTTGATGCATTTTACAACCACTTTGATATTCACATGGGAGCTAAGATGACCCTTGCTGATTTAATGACATGCAAACAAAAAGAGGATGAGAAAGTGACTGATTTCATAGCAAGATACCAAACACTTTACTAACAAGTAAACATTAAGATTCTCGATACCGACCTTCCATGAATGTTGGCACATATGATGAAAACATAAAATATATCAATGAAGAACAACCAATTAAAATGGTATGATTTATCGAAGCTAGACCTCATAAGGGTTCAACTAAAAAGTCACTTGATATTGCTTTCTCACAAAATGACATACTTAAACATGCACCTGATGGTACTCTTTACATAGATGGTTGAATCAATGATAAGCACACTAATGGGATATTGATTGATCCCATATGTGGAGAGAATTTGATCACTGAAGAATTTATATTTATGTATGAACTCTATCAAGATGCATATGGAAAATCGAAAGCATGGATCAAGACACATAATTATTTTTCTTGTCCTACAATTGGCTCAATAGATCTCCCTTTAAAAGTTGGAGCAAAAAAATTAAATGTCTCATTCACCATCATCCCGCAATCAGACCAATTTCATGTTAAGTTAGGCAATCCATGAATTTCATCCCTTTGATTGTGAAAATGTTTAAAGTTTCCATTTGGTAATGATATCTTTACTCTGCATCATAGTGGATTTAATCCTACGTCAGCTCGAGGGAAATATTCATTAGATTTATTTTGGCTCGAGCCTATGGAACCTATTAAGCCTCGTGAGGACTTCTTTTTCAAATCATATCAAAATTTCAAAGTGAAGCACATAGCATAATTATCCCTTTGAAACATGCATCAACCTATGGCTAAAGAACCTATCCTTGACAAAGCAATGATTGAACCAAAATCCCTTCCAAACATCCAAGAACAACCTCTAAGAAAATCTCCCACCATTTCATACAAGAGACCACGACATAATGAAAATAATCCCATTAAAAAATTTACAAAGCTAAAGAGAAAGTGGTTGGGGTATGTGCAGGATCATGATGGGCCAAAAAGTGGCGATATGATGGGCATGTGTAGGGTATGTGGCTGGCGACCTTTTTTTACCCAAAATTGATGAAACAAAAAGAGTTTTTAAAGGAGAATCTCAGCTTTCCACTAGTATAAATTATGATTTACTTTGAATTTAATAACTAATTATTATTCATTTTCTATTTGAATTATGATTAAAGTCCTAATTGATAGGCTGATTGAAAAACATCTATAGCTTTCAAATGGTATCACATTTTTTGGATCCAAAACATGCATAACATTCTATGCTTCACATACTATAGGATTAAAAAAAAATTGAATTTCATGTTAAGGTGGTTAGACATACTATTTTTTTATATTTTTTAAAATTTATAATAAAAAATTTATAATTAATTATTTACTTGGAAAAAAATTACAAAAAAATATGCATCACATTGGGACATGAGTCCTCTACTTATATCTAAAATCTTATAAAAAGTTATTATAATTTTATTGTGGTTAGGGTGGTTAGACAGACACCTACTTATTATTTGTTTCCTTGAAATTTAAGTGCTACTACATTGAAATTTCAAATTTTCACTAGTAAATAGATTTTTTAAAATAAACCTAGTAGTTTAGAAACTACATTCAATTTTCTACAGATTCTATTCTTACATATTTTTGAAATAATATAGATAACTTATTCAAATTTTTACGTCAAGTTGCCTAATTTTGATTTTTTTGAATTTTTTGCCACTTAAGGGCTTGTTTTTTCCATGATGATCCTACACATACCTGTTGAAAAACATCCTATTGTTCATTCCATTCCTCCCAAGGAAGATAAGGAAACTATGATTGACAAACCCACTCTTACACAAACACAAATTGATAATATATTAAAATGGAATCAAAGTGCTAGAGAGCGTAGGCGTAGATGGTGTGTTATTGCTCATATGTTACAAACCAAAGAAGACAAGAACAACATAGAAAATAAAAATCCAAACTTACTTGAAGCAATACATGATGATCCTATACCCTCACCACAACATAAACAAGAACCTTCCATGGACATTCTTATTCAATCTCCCATTGTGATTAATCTAGATGATGATATTGACATTGCAAAGATTGATCAACAAGTGCATAATGAATTGAATATATTGTTTTCTTATTCTATGATCTTAAATGAAAAATCTCCTTAAAAGAGTGTTGAAATTGGTGCTTCCCCTAGTTTGATAGTTTCTCTTGTCCCTTTAGCTATTTGTTCACCTTTCATTTATATAGACCGAGATTGGGATGTAGATGACCTGCTCTAAGTTAACTCGCATGTGCCTTACTAGTCTTTTTCTTTTTCATGTTTCTTTATGTGATTGCATGTGTGTAATGTGATCCCCCGTGATGTGTCGTTGATCTATCTCTCCCTTTTTATGCATTCCTCTATATGTATCTCCATTCTTCTCTATGTCGTAATCATTTTTCATTTGTCTTGTGTTTTCCTTTTGGGGATGATGCAAGGCGTCGACACATTTAGGTCTCTTCCATGTTGACCGAAAATATATCCTTTATATTTTTCATTTGTCTTGTGTTTTCCTTTTGGAGATGATGCAAGGCATCAAGACATATAGGTCTCTTCCATGTTGACCAAAAAGCTTTCCTTTATCTTTTTCATTCTTAAGCCCCATCACTTTGTCTAGGTTGGGCCCCCTTTTGTTTATTGTTTTATTTTTGTCTTGTGTTTTCCTTTTAGGGATGACACAAGGCGTCGAGACATTTAGGTCTCTTCCATGTTGACCCAAAATGCTTTTTCATTTTTTTGCTCTCTTTCTGTCATTATTCTACTTCTATGAGTATTTTGGGAATGACAATATTTATGAGCTCTAAAAGCAACAATGTAGCAAAGACATACTTACCTCAAATCCATAGATCCCTTATGTATTTTTGGGTTCAACCCTTCCTTCCTATTTCATGGCATAGCTTTATTTTGGAAACATATGACTTGGCATGTAGGGTTTTCTGAGGAAATGTCTCATGTCTTAGGATAAAACATTGGCTACTTTAAAGCAATTTCTCACAATAATAGTGTTAGCAACCGATTTAAACTGGGGACATACATCAATGACATCTTTTGGTATATTTCATTGCATACTTTTGTTTTTTATTGGTGGTTTCATTGGGTTTGATGTCCTCCAAGAGTGTGATATTTCTAAGCATATAATTTCCATTAGTGGTATGATGTGAAGCGAAAGGCATCCTATAAGTGGTGATCTGATACTCTTTGACTTGTCCTCTCTTGGAGAAATTAGGCACGATGTTCCCTAAGAAGAAGACCTTACATGAACAAAGACAAATCCATTTTAAAAAAAAAAACTTATAGACATGACATTCAAAAGCATACAAAATAATTACATTGTGGTGCCTTATCGAAGTTGTCAGGAGGATAACTTCAGTATGGTTGGCCACCTCATTGGGATAACTCACCTAGTGGATAGATTGAGGTTCCACTACCCTAGAGTGGGCACACAATATTGGGACAACTCACCTAGTGGACAGACTGAGGTTCCACTACCCCAGAGTGAGAAACACAAGTTACAAACAAATAGCCCTTTCCATATTGTGTTGGAACATTTGTGCTTGATCCTTTGTTTTCCTTTTTTTTCTTGGCCTTTGATAGGGTATGACTATGCACCTTCATTATTGTAGAACACTTAAGTGTCTTGAATGTATACTTTAGAGTGAGTTTTTCATGGGGGAAAACACTCACTAAAGTGGCAACAAAATATATTAACAAAAAAAGTATCCCTTTTTCCTCTGTTTGGGAATAATTAATTAACCTAATAATGCCTTGATTTAGTGTTGTAATGTGTTGTACACATTCACATTGAATCTAGGGCCCTTTTTATACAATGTACTTAAATTGTACCTTATTTAGGGTGTTGTAAAGTGATGTATTACACTTTCACACTTATCTAGGGTTTCATTAATTAATTGTGGTTAATTATAGCTTTTGGCCCTTTAATTAAAATTCAAGTACTCTTAATTGCATTTCTCAAGGATGTATCCCAACACCCAATAATGATATTGCATGAAATTTAATTTGGAAAATTTTAGGTCCTAGAAAATGATGCTAGGACTCATTCGCCTATAGTGGTGAATGGGTCCTCTCCACATAGGAAACCCCTTTGCATTTTTGAAATGGGTTTTTGATGTTATTTCATACCCTGAAGCATGGTCCTAGAAAGATGTGCTAGGACCCATTCGCCTTTAGTGGTGAATGGGTCCTCCTCACATAGGAAACCCCCTATTGAATTTAATTATGGCAGGATTTTAATGACTTTCAATTCTAGATCTGATGTTGGCTTGGATTATTTGAATTTCAGGGTTAATCTCTATATTTAATATAAATATAAGGTTAATTTGCATAGTTTCACCTACGCAATCCTTAAAAACTTATGTGACTTCATGAGATCAAGAGAAAGAGCATTATAGAGTTCACAAGAGAATTTCAAAGGCATTCAAAGGCAGATTAGTGAAGTTTTATTGTGACAATTCAAGGTCATATCATCATGTCAAAGGCATAGTGCATTCAAGCATGTTGTTGAGCTAAGATTGTTGATGTAGCATTGAGAATCTATTTGCAAGCATTATTTCACATAGATAATATTAGATCAAGATCTACATTCTTCATTGTAACTTCAAGTTAGTTTGCAGATTTACATTCCAAGATAACTTCTAAGGTATCATCATTTCATGTGTTTCATGTTTCATGTCCTTATTTCATTATTTCATCATTTGGTTTAATTACCTAAAAGGGGTTTGATTAAGACAAACCCTATTCACTAACTATCAACAAGTTTTTATCCTCTTGAATGTGTGTTTGCAAATTTATATGTTGAAGATCAAGTGGAGAACAAATTTGAATCAAAGTTGTCAAAGTTGTCAATTCACATTGCAAGAATACGGAAACAAAGCTACATAATTTGTTTCAAGTTTTCGAGAGCTGATCGCCAAGAATATGAGAGTACAGACATCAAGGAACTGAACTAAATATTTTTGTTTGGGGTTCTCTCTTACACTTCTAGGGTTTTGAAGCTAAAAGGAGAGAGGTACAAAAATCTTAATGGCTCACTCAAGATCAAACCCTTGAGATTCCAATGCAAAGGAGATTAAAATTTGTCAAAGGGGATTTTTCAAAAGGCTGAAAATTGATAAAAGAGATTAACTACCAAATGCAAACTTTGAAAATGCAATATGTTTGAAAACACAATGTGATGCATAAAGACCTAGAATTGTAAGTAAACTATAACAAAAACTTATGAAATTAAAAGTGTGCACCTAGAGGCTATAAAGAGATGGAAAGGAGCTCTGGAATCCTAAATAATTCACTATTTATTCCAACTGGGACTCATATGCCAAGCTGAGCGACTTAGTCCTACTTCAGGAAGACTTTGTTGGAATACTTGTTTCAGACAACTGGGTACTCAGATCTACAAAATTCCTATTTAAGTCTGGGCAGTGGGACTCATTCACCACTAATGGTGAATCATTTCACCTCTAGATTTCTGGAAATTCAAAACAGGAAATTATAGCCTTCAATCTACTCTTATGCTCCTAATTTAGATTCAGGTCCGAAACAGTCAAATTCGACCTGTAGGTGTTCTCCAAGCTTCTCTTAGCATTTTTACAACTTTGAATAGCTTCAACAACTTGATGAAAACTTTTCCAATCTTTCTCTTTGATAAATCTATAACCTAGACCTACAAATCACATGCAAAGAGAGGGAAAAATTGTTGTAGGGTTAGTAAATAGGGGTTTTCCTTGGTCAAACCCTGGGTTGGTAATTAAATGCTTGAAATGAAATAGAAATAAAATAGAGAATTACGAATGAAAAAAAGCAATGCTACAACTAACCAAACCCTTGAAGTAGAATGTTGCAAACATGCAAGTAATATCTTCAATGGATGTAGACTTGAAAATGCTTGAAATGTCTAGGATGCTTGCATGATTGATTGATTAATTGGTTGGGGGGTGAAATGAGTAGAAAAATCTTATATTTATACTTGATTATGCAATAATTCCCAAAAATACATCACAGGCCAACCTTAGATCTTAGAAAATAAAAACCTGCTAGAAATTTGAATTGATTTTGATTTTTTTCCAAAGGGGACTCATTCACCCCTAATGGGAAATAGGTCCCACCTAAGGCATTTAAAGTGGGTTTCAAAATTTAGATATTTTAAATGATGTTTATCAGGATTATTTTCAAAAATACACTTAAGGCCTGCAAATGTAAAATAGGGCCAATTAAAGCATAAGAAAGGTGCAATTATTAATGACAAGCCTAGAAAATTGTGAAAGTTTGTTACAACACTTTGAAATAAGGCTTGGTACATGATAAAAAGAGGTTATTTAGGTGAAATATATTAAGAAAATCCTAGAAAAGTGTGAAGGTGTGTTACAACACTTCACAAGACTTTTGCAAGGCATCATAAAATTCTTATTAGTTCACAAGGGCCCAAGACCTAATGTGAATGTGTTAACCACATTACAACACTAAATCAAGGAATAACTAATCCAATATCCACAAGAAAGACTCAAATGAGCATTAAAATGTGTAAAGATCCATTTTTCTATGCTACATTTAGCCACCACTTTAGTGAGAGGATGAACTTGCTTCAAACTCATACTAAAGTAGCCAAACACACACATCAAGAAGGATCCAACTACACCCATGCTAGAAATATGAGACAACAACAATCAAGAGTGGTGATCAAGCCCCCAGGATCAAGATCTGATGGAAAACCAAACATAAGTACAAGGGAACACACATGAAAATGATATAAAGAGTAGTGATAAGGCCAATAATACACTACTAAAGATGAAAAAGAGAAAAGAAAAGAAAATAAGGAAAAGAGAGAATCAAATCAAGCTTTGAACATTTTTCCATCCTGATGTGGATCGGATCTAAGAGTTGTTTGTATGGAGAACACATACTCACTATGAGGCAATGGAACTCAAGGTTGTCCATCAAGTGAGAAGTCGTAGAAGGTGATGAACATACACTCATGGTTGGTATGCACTCACATGCACACAGGTGGCTATGGGGTTCAAGTCATGCCTCGAATTGGGCTTCCCGCTCAACCATACCAAAGTTATACCTCTTGATAACTTTAATAAGGCACCACAAAAGAAAATGGCTTTTCAAGCTTCATGAGATAAGCAAAATTTTGTATGCTTGGAGCTCATGAAAAAGCGCGATGGCACCAGAGGCATGCAAGTTGTGTTATGCAAGGTGGCCATATAACAAATACAACATGCAAAGAATGTTCAAATTAGTCTTGCTTAGTTCATGAGAGGTCCTTAACTTAGGGAACATTTTTCCTAATGTCTCCACAAGAGGACCAATCAAGGAATAGAAAATTCACAACTTAGGGGATGCAATGTGTCGCATCAAGCCACTAAGAGGAATGCAATATGCTAAGATAGATCACACTCATGAAGGACACTATGCCCAATTTCATCCACAAAATGAAAAATGTGTCGTATGAAGTAAGAAGGTTTCACTAAGAACCAAGAAAAGGGAAATGCAAAAGAATAATGCCATTGTATGCCCCCACTTTAAAGAAATTGCTAAACACCATGTTGTGAGCAATTACTTTAAAGTAGCAAATGCAAAATGCAAACAAGAAAGAATACATGAGAACCAACTTGGAAATCCCTATGCCAAGTCATATGTTTCTGAGTGAGGTTGTGCCATGTGAAGGAAAGGAAAAAAAGAAAAGGAAGGGGTCAACATGCCCCCAAAATGAAAACACCAAACACATAAGGGATCTATGGACTTGGGTTCAATATGTTCATTGCTATAATGTTTTGTAAGGATCTTGGAACTGTCATCATCCTCCAAATACACATAGAAC
The DNA here is from genome assembly GCA_007258455.2 of Sequoia sempervirens. NCBI lineage: Eukaryota > Viridiplantae > Streptophyta > Pinopsida > Cupressales > Cupressaceae > Sequoia > Sequoia sempervirens. Next base: position 59,757,004 of record VDFB02000363.1, on the reverse strand, counting down.
TAATTGAATGACACAAAGAGAAAAAAAAAAGAAAAACCTTTTGGGTCAATATGGAAGAGACATAGGGTGTCTCATCGCCTTGTGTCATCCCCAAAAGGAAAACACAAGAAAAATGAAAAAAGAAAGGTGAAAGAAAATAAAAATATTTTGGGTCAACATGAAGGAGACATGAATGTCTCAATGCCTTGCATCATCCCGAAAAGGAATACATAAGCCAAAAATTAAAAAAAATACAAGAAAAAAGGATAAAAGAAAAGAAAAAGGTATTTTGGGTCAACATGAAAGAGACATGAATGTCTCAATTCCTTGCATCATCCCCAAAAGGAAGACATAAGCCAAAAAGAAAAAGAAAAGTGAAAAAGGTAAAATAAAAGAAAAGGGCCTTTTGGGTCAACATGAAAGAGACATGAATGTCTCAATGCCTTGCATCATCCCCAAAAGGAAGACAAAAAACAAAAAGTGAAAAATAAAAAATGAAAGAGATGCACGACATAGAGAAGAATAAAGGTACAAATAGAGGAATGCCACAAAGAGAGAACATCAAAAAGAACATCATGGGGGATCACATTACACACATGCAAAAGAAAAAGAAAATGAAAATTATTAGGAAGGAAAATTCAAGTCAACCATTGAGCAAGTCATCTGCCTCCCAATCTCAGTCTGTATAAGCAAAAGGTAGATAACAAACCTGAAGGGACAACGAAAAATGCATTACTAGGATAGGGCTAACAATTGCTTTCCCCCACTGAGTGCAAGACAATAATGAGTCGAAGTAGGTGATGGGACATGTCATGTAATAGTGAGAAGAGAATGTTCTAAAACTATTACATGACAAGGAGTAGGAGAGTATGTCATGGGATCATTAGATAGCAATTATTGCCATCAAAGTGATATTTTCTCAATATTGCTTTCAATGCACAACACTCATCACTACCATGTCCAAGGACTCGATGATATGCACAATGTGGAACTTTCACATTTTTAGAATAGATCACCGGGTATGTGCATGATCATCATGGAAAAAATAGGCCCTTAAGTGGCAAAAATTTCAAAAAAATCAGAGTTAGGCAACTTGACGTAAAAATTTGAATAAGTTATCTATATTATTTCAAAAATATGTAAGAATAGAATCTATAGCAATTTGAATTTAGTTTCTAAACTACTAGGTTTATTTAAAAAAAAGAAAAAATCTATTTGGTGAAAATTTGAAATTTCAATGTAGTAGTATTTAAATTTCAGGGAAAAAATAAGAAATAGGTGTCTATCTGACCACCCTAACCACAATAAAATGATAATATATTTTATAATATTTTAGATATAAGTAGAGGATTCATGTCCCGAGGTGATGCATTTTTTTGTAATGTTTTTCCAAGTAAATAATTAATTATGAGTTTTTAATTACAACTTTTAAAAAATATAAAAAACTCATATGTCTAACCACCTTAACTTGGTCAAAACTTCATGAAATTCATTTTTTATTTTTTTAATCCTATTGTATGTGAAGCATAGAATGTGATGCTTGTTTTATATTCAAAAAATGTGATACCGTTTGAAAGCTATAGATGTTTTTCAATCAGCCTATTAATCAGGACTTTAGTTGTAATTCAAATAGAAAATGAATAATAATTATTTATTAAATTCAAAGTAAAGAATAATTTATATTGATGGAAATTTGAGAATCTCCTTTAAAAACCCTTTTTGTTTCTTCAATTTTGGGTAAAAAAAAAGTTGTCGGTGACATACCCTACACATACCCATTATATTGCCACTTATTGGCCCATCATGATCCTGCACATACCTCACCATTCTATTCATAGGTTGTAATATTATTAGTTCTTTGTTTAAAAGTATTTGTAATTTCCTTTCACTTTCAAGTGGTGGATGGAGAGGAAACTTTAGTTTTTGTAACTTGTAAGGCCTCTTGCATTTACTAGTTTCACCCTTCTCTCTAATTGAAGGAGGACGACCCAAAGTGATCCTATCATCCTTTTCATTATTATCACTCAAGGGTTGCTCTCTAGGAAGAAGGACATTTACATTGGGGGGAGAATCAAAGATCACCGTACCATCATCACAAAGCCTTAAATACTCCTTAGGAGGATTCCTGTTATGAGGGGGATCTTGATAGCCTATCACCTTTGTGTTGTCATCTGTTGGTTTTTCTCTAAAATTTGATGAATTTCGTGTTTGCTTGTTGTGTCACATCCATGTTTTCTCAAGAATGTGAGGCCTTTGCCATATTTTTCTTCAAGGTTGATGGGAGTGTTTGGTACTTTGTTATCATAAAATGGTTGAGTGTGTGCTTGTCTAGAGGAACTAGGTTCACCTTGTGTAGGGAACATAGACTCAACTTTTTTTTTTGGATGTACATAACCAAACATCTCAGGAGGTGGTATTGTAGGAGGGTTAGGTTGGTTCATGGATGGATAAAAGGATGCATTAGCTTCAAGGTTGTCAAGGCAAGCGTTTAGGAACTTAGTCATGATGTCATCATCTTCTCCAATGATGTCAACATCATGAGGAGGACATGCATTAGGAGTTGAAGGAGCATGAGTGAGTTCAATGTCATTAGGGTCATTTCCAAAGGTACAACTAGACATATCTACTAAGGATTTTAATGACATCCAAAGCTTATTAAAACACATATCCATGATGCAAATTGTAGATTGCACAAGAGGAATGAAATTAAAATAGATGCAATGAATTGAATGAAACAAAAAATCTAGAAACTAAAACATAAGGGTAACAAAAAAAAAACAAAAACTTAGAAAATACATTGGAAATGACAAAAAATGCACCGAAAAATATGCAAATGGACTGATTTGCCCAGGGTGGCAAATGAGTCTAGATAGTGATTTTTTTGAAAATTTTCAAAAAAAATTTAATTGGTTTTTATGCTTTTTATGTGTTCTGAGGAAATATGATATGAAAATGAAAAATTTTACTGCCTTTCTAATGAAACTAAGTGCAATAATGCAGGCTAAATGAACTTTTCACTAATGAAAATTTTGAAACCTTGGAATGCAAATTAAACAATGCAAAATGCAATACAATGTTAATGTGAACTATTCCTAGGATGTAAATTCACTCTAAATCAGAAATATGATGCTCTAAAGTTAGATTCACCAAAATTAACCAAATATTTTTGTTTGGGGTTGTCTTTTACACTTCTAGGGTTTTGAACCTAAAACGAGAGAGGTATAAAAATCTTAATGGCTCACTCAAGAACAAACCCTTGAGATTCCAATGCAAAGGAGATTGAAATTTTTCAAAGGGGATTGTCCTAAAGGCTAAAAATTGATAAAATAGATTAACTACCAAATGCAAACTTTGAAAATGCAATATGTTTGAAAACACAATGTGATGCATAAAGACCTAGAATTGTAAGTAAACTATAACAAAAAATTATGAAATTAAAAGTATGCACCTGGAGGCTGGAAAGAGATGGAAAGGAGCTCTGGAATCCTGAACAATTCACCGTTGATGCCAACTGGGACTCATATTCGAAGTTGGGCAACTTAGTCCTACTTCGAGAAGACTTTGCCAAAATAGGTTTCAGACAAATGGGTGCTCGGATTTGAAAAATTCATGTTTAAGCTTGGGAAGCGGGACTCATTCACCACTAATGACAAATCAATCCACCTCTAGATTTCTAGAAATTCAAAATAGGAAATTGTAGCCTTCAATCTGTTCTTCTGCTCCTGATTCAGATTCGGGTTTGAAACTGTCAAATTTGACCTATAGGTGTTCTCCAAACTTCTCTTGGGGTTTTGACAACTTTGAATAGCTTCAACAACTTGATGACAACTTTTCCAATCTTTCTCTTTGATAAATCTGCAAACTAGACCTACAAATCACATGCAAAGAGGGAAAAATTGTTGTAGGGTTAGTAAATAGGGATTTTCCTTGGTCAAACCCTGGGCTGGTAATTAAACCCTTGAAATGAAATAGAAATAAAATAGAGAATGATGAATGAACAAAAGCAATGCTACAACTCACCAAACCCTTGAAGTAGAATACTGCAAACATGCAAGTAATAGCTCTAATGGATGTAGACTTGAAAATACTTGAAATGTCTAGAATGCTTGAGTGGCTAATTGATTAATTGATTGGGAGGTGAAATGAGTAGAAAAACCCTATATTTATACTTGATTATGCAATAATTCTTGAAAATACAACATCTCAGGCCAACCTTAGATCTTAAAAAATAAAAACCCGTCAAAAATTTGAATTGATTTTGAATTTTGTGCCAAAGGGGACTCATTCACTCCTAATGGGGAATGGGTCGCACCTAAGGCATTTAAAGTGGGTTTCAGAATTTAGATATTTTAAATAATGTTTACCAGGATTATTTTCAAAAATACACTTAAGGCCTATAAATGTAAAATGGGGCCAATTCAAGCATAAGAAAGGTCCAATTATTAATGACAAGCCTAGAAAAGTGTGAAAGTTTGTTACAACACTTTGAAATAAGGCTCAAGTGGTAAATGATAAAAAGAGGTTATTTAGGTGAAATATATTAACAAGATCCTAGAAAAGTGTGAAGGTGTGTTACAACACTTCACAACACTTTTGCAAGGCATCATAGAATTATTATTAGTTCACAAGGGCCCAAGACCTAATGTGAATGTGTTAACCACATTAGAACACTAAATCAAGGAAAAACTAAGCCAACATCCACAAAAAAGACTCAAATGAGCGTGAAAATGTCCAAAGATCCATTTTTCTATGCTATAGGAATGAAACTGAGATCTCAGTTTTAGAAACCCTAACAGGGACCCATTCACTGGTCACTAAAGGCGAATGAGTCCTTTGTGGCCAAAAACAACCTTCTTGCAGTAAGGTACACATCATTCTATCCTCTCAAAACTTCCCTCGTTGTTGCTATAATAGTTAGGATTGATTTATGATTATTATTTGCATCATATCATACACAAAATCACATGTTTTAGGGTGAGAATTAGTGGTCTATCATTAAATCATTTTGGTAAACTCTATTTTCCCCCTAAACAAGTGTATTTTAGGATGATTTACCCTATCCTCAATCATGAGGAAAACAACAAGATCTCCATTAAGGTTGAATCACCTAAGGGTTGAAAGTCAATATTATCCTAGGGGATCTATTTTTCCTAATGAAAGTAGGAAGATAGTTGTATACCCCCATTTCGCATTCCATTTTGGTGCACGCTATTTTCCTCTGTTTCACCATATAATTTTGGTTACTTCCTTTTTTGGTTCCTCTCACCCTTATGATAGTTGATCATTCTCCTAAGGACCAACATCATCTAGAAAATCCCATTATGCAATCTCTCAATGGCTACCTTGGTCCCATACAAAAAGAGAATTAGGTAAGGCTCAACATAGAGGATTCAAACCAAAATGATCCATAAAATCCCACAATGCACTCTCTTAATGGCCACCTTGATGTCATAGAATTTTAGTTACCATTAGGCCACAATTTCTAGATAAAAACCAATCAACATAGCCTAAAACATTTTTTTACAAATTTTAAAGGGTGTCCTCTCTCAAATAATAAAAATAAGTGGTAAAGAAATAAGATATGATTGTGAAATTATCTATAAGAAAGGTAAGGAAAATGTGGTAGTAAATACCTTCTCATGCCAATATGAAAAGGAAGAATCTATCTTTTCTTTTTCCATATTGGTTATGATTTGGAAAAATGAGATGTAGAATGAATGAGCTACTAACTTTGATGTTCAAAGCATCGTTCGATATTTAGAACATAATCCACAATCAATGTTGCGTAAATATTGGACATGCAAAATCCTTACTTATCATGAGTAGATCTATTTACTCTCCAACTTGACACTGAAGCCTCATAACTAAGGAAATTACACTCCTCCCCTATTGCAAGATAATTAATTATCTTTAAGATCTACAAGAATGTGAAGTAAGATTTATTCTTGGTTGACCTTGAGTAGGATATTAGGACATTTGTAGTTAAATATGATGTGTGTCAAAGGATATAAAGGGTAAACTCTAAGAGCCTTAGAATTGTTGCAATCACATCATATTCCTAATTAGACTTGGATTGATATTCCTATCAACTTTGTTATGGGGTTTCCACTTTGAGGTAGTAAACATTCAATCCTAGTAGTGGTGGATCACTTGGCCACATGAACAGTTCTTAGATTCAATCTTCAAAACTCTATGAGATTTCTCTTAATAAAATAATCTCCATTCGTAATGAGATAATCTTTCTTCTTGGTGAAAAATTCCTACTTCATGGTGAGATAGTCTTCCATTCTATTGAGAGGAACTAAAAAAACTTACTAATTATACAGATTTCACAACTCAAGTTTATAGATGTTAGAACTCAACTATATAGATTGTATACTCATATTACACATAACAAACGAGAGTTTCATTAGTTATAAATAGCCTAAACGAGATTACATAAAGTTAAAAATAGGCAACTAATCATTTAGGCTAGTAAGAGAATGGCTTATAAGATGATCTAGTTCTTTTCCATTTCATCTAAAAGAGTAACTCCCAATCCAAAGACCAATAAAAATAAAATCACTATTTATATTTTTAAGGGTGTAGGTAAAATATAAAATTGCCACTGATTGTTTGCTTATTGAAACAAAATAGCTCTTTCGAGACTTATTCCTGCTCGCTTTTTCTTATTATTAATCGTGTCTTTGCTTAGCCGGCTTGAAGATTATTATTCAGAAAGGAAATAAAGAAGGCATTCATTCTTTTTGCAGGGAAGTTGCCTGCCATCCACTACTATCATAAAGCAATCTGTCAATTAGTAAGAAGTTGCTTGCTATCCAGAACTATGATAAAACAATTTGCAAATGGTCAATTTTTAATAAATTTTGCTATTACGTCATGTTAATTTTTAATGCTTGATGACCATGGCATGCCGGCATAAATTCTTTAGTATTTAACTCTTCAATAATTTCGTGGCAACTTCATTCGGTATGTAGATGCCTATTTTCAACTTTTCACTTAAATATTATTTACAGGGAAATGGACATGGATAGAAAATATATTAACTATTTTTATTTAATAATTTGATAATAGATTATGTTGATATAATTTTATGTTGAATTTGGTTAATGATTTAATTTATATTAAATTATTAATAAAAAAATATAGTTTAATTTTTATGCTTGATCATCATGATATGTGAGTCCAAATTCTTTAGTATTTAACTCTTCAATAATTTCATGGAAACTTACATTCGGCATCTATAGATCTATTTTTAAAATTTCAATTAAATATTATTTACAATGAAATGGACATAGACAGAAAATATATTAACTATTTTTTATGGTAGCTTATGCTTATATAAATTTACGTTGAATTTGGTTGATGATTTAATTTATATTAATTCATTAATAAAAATTTATGGTTTAAATTTTGTGCTTGATCATCATGATGTGTGAGTCAAAATTCTTTAGTATTTAACTCTTCAATAATTTGGTGGAAACTTACATTTGACATCTAGAGGCCTATTTTACAATTTTCAATTAAATATTATTTATAGTGAAATGGATATAGATAGAAAATATATTAAATATCTTTTATGGTAGCTTATGATGATATAAGTTTATGTTGAATTTGGTTAATGATTTAATTTATATTAAATCATTAATAAAACATTATGGTTTAATTTGTATGCTTGATCATCATGATATGTAAGTCCTAATTCTTTAGTATTTAACTCTTCAATACTTTCATGGAAACTTACATTCGACATCTAGAAGCCTATTTTAAAATTTTCAATTAAATATTATTTATAGTGAAGTGGACATAGATAGAAAGTATATTAATTATTTTTTATGGTAGCTTATGCTTATATAAGTTTATGTTGAATTTGGTTAATAGTTTAATTTATGTTAAATCGTTAATAAAAAATTATGGTTTAATTTTTATGCTTGATCATCATGATATGTGAGTCCAAATTCTTTAGTATTTAACTATTCAATAGTTTCATGGAAACTTACATTCGGCATCTAGAGGCCTATTTTAAAATTTTCAATTAAATATTATTTATAGTGAAATGGACATAGATAGAAAATATATTAATTATTTTTTATGGTAGCTTATGCTGATATAAGTTTATGTTGAATTTGGTTAATGATTTAATTTATATTAAATCATTAATAAAAAATTATGGTTTAATTTGTATGCTTGATCATCATGATATGTGAGTCCAAATTCTTTAGTATTTAACTCTTCAATAATTTTGTGGAAACTTACATTCCACTTTGAGAGGCCTATTTCAAACTTTTTAATTAAATATTATTTATAGTGAAATGGACATAGATAGAAAATATGTTAATTATTTTTTATGGTAGCTTATGCTCATATAAGTTTATGTTGAATTTGGTTAATGATTTAATTTATATTAAATCATTAGTAAAAATCTATAGTTTAATTTTTATGCTTGATCATCATGATATGTGAGTCCAAATAGTTTAGTATTTAACTCTTCAACAATTTCGTGAAACTTACATTTCGCATCTATAGGCCTATTTTAAAATTTTCAATTAAATATTATTTACATTGAAATGGACATAGATAGAAAATATAGTAATTATTTTTTATGGTAGCTTATGTCGATATAAGTTTATGTTGAATTTAGTTAATGATTTAATTTGTATTAAATCATTAATACAAATTTATTGTTTAACTTTTGTGCTTGATCATCATGATATGTGAGTCCAACTTCTTTAGTATTTAACTCTTTAATAATTTCATGGAAACTTACATTCAACATCTAGAGGCCTATTTTAAAATTTTCAATTAAATATTATTTATAGTGAAATGGACATTATAGATTTTTTTATTTTTTTTTTATGGTAGCTTATGCTGATATAAGTTTATGTTCAATTTGGTGAATGATTTAATTCATATTAAACCATTAATACAAATTTATGGTTTAATTTTTATGCTTGATCATCATGATATGTGAGTCCAAATTCTTTAATATTTAACTCTTCAATAATGTTTTCACCTATTTTAAAATTTTCAATTATTATTATTTATAGCCAAATGGATATGGATAGAAAATATCAATATTTTTTATTTATTATAGTGATGATAGCTTATCTTGATATATTTTTTATGTTGAATTTGGTTAATTGTTGAAATTTTTTTCATCTATATTTCATTTATGTAGTGTTGTAAATTGTCATCCATGACAATTTCACACTAGGTTTGATACCCTATTTTCCATGTATGATGAATTATATTCATAATTTGTTCATTTTGAGGCCAAATTGGAAAATACAGTTAATTCCTCATCCTATTTTTTTGGGTGTTCAGAAAATAGTACCTTATCGACCTAACCTAAAAAATTAATCGGGATGCATATATTGTTGGCATATGGCTTCCAGTGTTGTCATTGATGGCAACCTAAGTCATTATTCAAGTTCACAAATCAGGATTTGTTCATACCAGTAGGTAGAGTAAAGACCAGAGTATTACCAGAAGAGAGAATGAAGAACATGGTATCTGGTTAGTATATCGATTTGTATGCTTCACCGGATTATCATTTTGAGTTGTAGATCTCGGGGAAGGTTGTAAAGTATCTATATTATCTTATTGTTAAGTTTTGTGATGTCGCATTAATCAGTGTATAAGTTAGGAGATTCGGTAGGATGATTTTCTATTTATTAGCTCACGGTGGCTGACTTAGTGAATATAGCATGTCACGGATATTCAAGGTATAATTAATTAAGGTATCCAATGCTTGAAGATTTTTTTGGGTCCTATCCATGTCATGACCAACTTTGATGGGTACGCATCGAATATTAAATGTGGATTGAGCTGACTATTGGAAAATATCTTTATTTTGCTGAAGCCAACATGAAGCAACTAAATCTTTGATGGCAGATATATATAAGAGATCAGTTAATTCATTGTGTGTGTGAGTGAGTATGTGAAGTATATTGAGAATGTCAAAAGGGTTGTTGAGAAATTTGGCACAATTTCACATGTACAGAAAAGGATTGTTGTGAAGCGAATTAAGGCAGAGTAGAGTGAAGTGTAGAATTAGATAGAAGGTCTAGAATATGATCTATGAGCCTCACAGGAACTGAAACCAAGAATTTGTAGATGTTGTACTTTCTCATTACCACTCTTTGTTGTAATCCAAATATGTTGTAAGGCAGTGAGAATTCCTGTTTTGAGCAATGAGCTCTAGGCAATGTGCTTGAATGCATTTGCATTCCCCTTTTTCTTCATACTTTTAATAGAGTATAAATTGTGGATTAACCTCCACTGTGGTTTTTCCCCTAAAATGGTTTCCACGTAAAAATCTTCGTGTTATGGTATTTTTATTGTTTCCTTCATGTGCTTGCATCTTTTTTTAAATGATGTAAATGGTTTAAGGTCTGGATTGTAATTTAAACATTGTTGAACACTAATTCACCCCTCCCTCTCAGTGTTCCTTGATTCAAACAATTGGTATCAGACCAAGGTTCCTGATCTTTAGAAGTTTTACATCTTGAGGTGGATCTTGGAATGCAATGGACTCTAGTGGTCCTCAATAGTATCTTTTGGTGGCACTTGATCTTGATCAATCTAAAGAAAAAGTCCTAGAATTAAAAGAAAATCTTGAGGATGCTGAAAAATTCATTCAATCATTGAAGGATAAAATCATTGAGTCAAGAGAAAAGAGGAAGGAACTCTATGATCAGCTGAAGCAAAAAGAAAGTAAATGCTTGGAATATGTTCACCTAAATCATACGCTAAAAGAAATAACTAAAGAATGTGAAAAGCTTGCTAGAGACAATGCTACTCTAAAGCTTGAGATGGAATCTATGGTGATGAAGCTAACTAAGGAGATTGAAGAAAGGAAGAAGAATGAGGAGAATCTAGCCCAATCCTTAAAAGAAAGATCTGAAGAATGCAACAAAGTTAATAGTGGATTCATTGAGCTAGAGATTGAACTACAACAATCCAGAAATAATGAATAAGAGCTTGAAAGATAGATAGGTTTTCTTAGAGATGAACTCACTACTGCAAATGAATACAAGGAGAATTTTAGGATCAGTTCTACTAAGCTTGATGAGCTGACTAAAGGACAATAGGATGCAAATGACAAGTGAGGTCTTAGATATGAGAAGGGAGAAAGCTCTGGATCTAAACATAAGGATTCCAGACAAAGAAATTAGATGAACAAAGGAAAAAGGTATCCAATAAGACAACCCAATGTCCAAAATTTTAATGGTCATTGCCTTTCTTGTAATAAATTTGGTCATATGGCCTCTTAGTGTAGAAGTAAAATAAATTCAATTAGTCCATCATTTCAATGTTTTACTTGTAATAAGTTTGGTCATAAGTCAATTGAATGTAGAAGTATGTATGTCAGTGTAAGGAATGTTAAATGCTACACCTGTGGAAGATTTTGGCATATTGCTAATCAATGCGGATCAAGAGGAAATCAATGGAATGAATGGTCTAGACAAAGAAATCATGTGTGTTACAATTGCAACAGATTTGGTCACATTGCAAGATTCTACAAAAATAGAAACATGGATAGAAGAGATCTAGTATATAAAGGTATAATTTCACAGACAGGTGATAAAGGAAAAGGGAAAGTGACTGTGGAAGAAATAAGAGATCAGATGAAGAAAAAATAGGTAAGGAAGAGTGAAACTGTTGAAGGAAATAAGCTCGCACTAGAATTTTTTACTTGTAATTCCTCGAGAAATTGATCTTAGGCCATTGGCCTAGGGGGATTTTTTTAAGAAAATCCTTTGTCCCCCTATCAGTAGTTGGCACCGGAATGTGGGAAATTGTCAATAGTTGTGACAATAGCTTACAAATGTATCAGTGATCACTTGTGCAGAAATTTGAGAAGTAGAAATTTCATAAATGAATTATTCTTTTCTTGTTTAAGAAAATAGAGTATCTGAAACACCTAGGGCAAAACATTTAATGTGGTAAAAGGATTAGGTGTGCAAGTTATAAAAGGGTATTTGGAACCCTCATTTGTCACCTTGCATAGAAGAAGAATATAAGGAGAGCCTCTACAGCATAATTTCAAAGGAGTAAAGTCAATTTGGTGGTGAATTCATCAAGTATTTCAGTTGCTTGTAGAATTCTCACTTAATTTGGTGCTCGGTAGAAACTTTTTCAAAAAGGAAAATGAAGAAAATCAAAGGAATGGTGAATTTAGATGAATATAGCAGTGAGAAGGTTAAGGATGTGAGAAATATGTTTTCGGCCAATGAATTGAAATGGCTTGAAGGTGTGAAACATAAAATTTTGGACATTTGGAGTGAATTTCCTTGTTTTGATAACACGAAAGTCGTTAGGTTTATCCTGAACAAATTGAATGATGACATACTAACTCTAGATAAACCCTATCTTATTTCGAAAGAGGTGATTACGAATCTAACTAGATTATGTAATGTTGGGGATATACCAAAAAAGAAGTTGATTCAGAACAAAGAAGTTGAAACCCTAACCAGAGTAACTGCATATCAAAGGGATTTGATAATTTCAATAATCAAAGATCCAATAACAAGGTACATTATGCATGGAATCTCATACAAAGTCTTTTTTAGAAATAGGGAAGGCACAACTTCAGCAGGTGCAATTTACATATCTCATAAAATGATAATGGAGGATCAAGATTTTGACCTGTGTGGATTGCTAAAAGATCAATTGATGGAAAATGTGCAACTAACAAAGGAGGTAGATTACCCCTTCAGGTTTGGTACCTTGGTCATATGTCTTGTGATGTATTTTCTAAATTGCTTGCCACAATCAATAATGTTGTATGGAAATAGAATGAACCAATTTGTAAATAGATTTTTGAACATTCTAATACTTTCGAAAATTGTAAGCAAGAGTATGCAAATTTCTTTAAAGAATTGCTAAGGAAGTTTGGAGCAATTAGCATTTCCATTCTAGTAAGAGCACTTGAAGTTGGATCCTTTTGCGGTGAGATGGAGAGGGAGAAGAAAAGAGCACAAGAGATTGTTGATTACACTCCTCTAGCACACAAGACTCCCAAAATTGAAGGAAAAGGTAAAGAACAAGTGATTGTGGACATACCAAATGAGGAATATGATGAGTAAACTCCAAGGGAAGAACTGGAATCAGTTGAACGAGATGTAGTAACATGGAAGAAGGAAGCGAAGAAGGTTTTTTATTCAAATTAAAGATAATACAGCTTGTTCAGGAGAAAGATGGGATGCAAAAATTGTTAGCATATGGTCTGATAGACCCTCATATGAGTAGGCCCTGATCGAGATCACACTAAGTACTTATTTTTTGCACAATAACATTAAATTGGAGAGTTTGCAGAATGTGTTTCCTGAAGAGATGATTGAATGCATTAAGGAAGCCATGGTCTCTAAGAGAAATAATTCTACATCTGAAGGAACAATTCAGGTTATCCCTTACCAAACTAAAAAGGAAAATGAATGTGTTGAGGTAATGCATAAATACAACAAATAACATCTACAAATATTGTCTTTGTTGGCCTCATATAGTTGGGAGATACAAAGATAAGCTGGAGTAGATTGAAACTGAGCTAAACAAGATTGGTTAGGATTATAACATGTTTCAATATTAGGATGGTGTACAAAAGAAAAGGATTCAAGAGTTGCATTCTGAGCACACAAAATTTCATTTAACCAGAAACAACCTTGTGGAAACCTTTTGGAAAGTGAAGGATTTAACGAAATGTAGACTTGAGCATTTAATTGAGGTTCTGAGGAAAGGAGAGAATTAGAAGAGGCAATCACAATTATGGAATATCTCATCTAGATTATCAACCAAACATGAGAACATTAGCTTGATCTTAATCATTGGGATTTTAGTAGAAGCTTGGAGGAAATTTCTTCTGAAAATGAAAGATAAGTAGAAGATAATTTTCTGACTCGAGTAGTAGTATTTCTTCAAATTTTGATCCAATTTTTAAATTAGCAAGGGGGAGATCCAAAATATGTTTTTCATTGATTTCAAAGAGGGAGAGAGATCAGTGAAAAATGCCTTATCATTCAAACCCAGGGAGTTGTGTTTTGAAATTTTGAACTCTGGCAGCGTAATCATATTGGTTCTAAAACTTAGTCATTTTTCACTAAGTGTTTCCATTAATGCCAAAGGGGAAGATTGTTGGCATATGGCTTCTAGTGTTGTCATTGATGGCAACCTAAGTCATTATTCCGGTCTGCAAATTAGGATTTGTTCATACCAGTAGGAAGACTAAAGAGTAGAGTATTACCAAAAGAGAGAATGAAGAATAGGGTATTCAGTTAGTATGTTGATATATATGCTTCATCAGATTATCATTTTGAGTTCTGGATCTTGGGGAAGGTTGTTAAGTATCTATATTATCTTATTGTTAAGTTTTGTGACATCGCATTAGTCAGTGTATAAGTTAGGAGATCCAACATGATGATTTTTTGTTTATTAGCTCACGATGGCCGACTTTGTGAAAATCGCATGTCGCAAATATTCAAGGTATAATTAATTAAGGTATCCTATGCTTGAATATTTTTTCTAGGTCCTAGCTATGTTTTGGCCAACTTTGATGGGTACACATTGAATATTAAATGTGGATTGAGCCGACCATTGGAAAATATTTTTATTTTGCTGACATTGACATGAAGCAACTAAATATTTGATGGCGGATATATATAAGACATTAGTTAATTCATTATGTTTGAGTTAGTGTGTGAAGTATATTATGAATGTCAGAAGGTTTTTTGAACAATTTGGCACAGTTTCACATGCACAGAAGAGGATTTTTGTGAAGCAAATGAAGGCAGAGTAGAGCAAAGTGTAGAATCAGACAGAAGGTCCATAATCTGATTTATGAGCCTCACCAAAACTAAAACTAAGAATTTGTAGATGTTACTTTCTTAGTTCAACTCTTTTTTTTAATCCAAATATGTTGTAAGGTAGTGATCCTTTTTGTTTTGAGCATTGAGCTCTAGGAAGTGTGCCTGAATGCATGTGCATTCCCCTTTTTCTTCATAATTTTAGCAGAGTATAAATTGTGGATTAACCTCCATCATGGTTTTTCCCCTAACAAGGTTTCCACATAAAAATCTTGGTGTTATGGTCTTTTGATTGTTTCCTTCATGTGCTTTCATCTTTTTTAAATGTTGTAAATGGTTTAAGATCTAGATTGTAATTTAAATATTGTTGAACACTGATTCACCCCCCCCTCTCTTAGTGTTCCTTGATTCCAACATATATAAAAAATTATTTCCCTCCCACTTGAACATCTATTATGAATTATTTGAGCTATTATGAATGATGATGAATTGATGAACACTTATGAACATACACACGACTTCTTCTTTGCATGCTTGATACAACTCTTGATTATGTTATGTGGACTAATTCTTGCAAGTGTTGACAGAAATTTATTCCTTCATCAACTCCTTGTGGAAACCTATGGTGTGAAAACACTTCAACAAGGGTTTCATACCTAATGTAAATTTTTCTTATTTTGTTACTTTTATTTTAGTCATTATTATTTACTTTTCTTCTACTCCTTCGAGAGCACATTATGTATAATCATCATCATCATAACAAAAAATAATAATTTATACAAGAATTCTCCTTCTTTATCTAGGTTGGAAAGAAAATGTGGATTTGTATTCAAAATTACTTCCAAATGTGGATATAATAAAAAATGGAATGAGGAGTCAAGGATCCTATGAATCCTTCATTGTTCCTTACTTAAAGGGTTTTAGGTTTCCAATGTTCTCCTTTGTCTACATCTCATCCCCCATAATCTAATGTATTTTTAACCTCCTATGGTGAGAAAGAAAAGTTTTCTTCACAAGAGAAAGGATCACTTCACATTCCCACTCGATTACTCTTCCATCTCCAACATCTAAGAGTGTTTATAAAAATAATCATATAAATAATTCTTTTTGTCCATATCATCAAGTGCATGGCCACTTCACCAATGAAAACCAAGCCTTGAGATATGGAATATAACTTCTTGATTATGGTGTTGTCACTCCTCCATGTGTTCATGTACCTATTCATTCTAAAAGATAAGCTCTCATCTATGGTGTTTCTCATCACTATGTGGAATTTAGAGCTCTATGTGTGTGCTCATTTCCATTCATGGTGTTACAATCTTTTGTGCAACCACATTTCATCTAGTAGAAGTATGATAGCATCCAACATGGTTTTCCTTTCCTATACAATGGGGGCAAGGATAACAAATTTTGGAGGTGTGTTTCCTTCTTGATGATCCCTTCTTCCCCTTATTTTCCTTAAAATATCAACATAACAAGTATGATAACATTTCAAGGGGGGCATATATCCCTATCTATTTCATATATCTATATGTTTGTGTCTTGTGATATTTGACTTATATATGTGTCCCCTTGTTGGTGGTGGTGTTTATAATTCCCCTTGAGGGGTGGTTATCAATTCATCCCTTATGATGTTAAACATATATTCAGTGCCTGTGACATTAAACACGTATGTTCTCTTTGAAGCATGGTTATCAATTCATCCCTCGAGACATTAAGCCACCCCCCATGCAATTAAACATGTATGCACTCCCTGAGGCATTCTTATCAAACCATGACATTAAATATTTATGCATTATTCATAGACCCAACATAATAAAGCTTGCTAGCCTATAAATTTATGTATTTTACATGGACACCTAGCATAATGCAACTTGCTGGCCAATAGATCCATGTATCTCATGAGCTACTTAGCATAAAATAACTTGCTAGCCTTGTGTGCTTTATGACATCCTCATTTATCATATACATGACCACCTAGCATAACATAACTTGCTAGCATATGGTCCATGGGGACTTTCTAATTTGCATGAAATTTATTTGTATTGACTTTTTTTAGAATTTATTTATGTGTTTTAACATTCAAGAGGTGATTCTCTATAATTGATGATTCTTCAATCGTATGAGTAGATTTATTGTATGTCATATACGATGATCTTGCACATATCCAACATGATCTGTTAATTACTAGGAAGTTACTTGCCATCCACTGCTATCATAAAACAATCTGTCAATTACTAGGAAGGTACCTGCTATCTAGAACTATGACAATAATTTTGAATGGTCAATTTTTAATAAATTTTTCTATTACATCATGTTAATTTTAAAATTTTGATGACCATGACAAGCATGCATAAATTCATTATCATTTAACTCTTCAATAATTTTGTGGCAACTTCCATTCGGCATTGCCTATTTTAAAATTTTTAATTAAATATTCTTTACTGTGAAGCAGATATGAATATAAAATATTACTAGCATACATGTATTAAGTATTAATATATATAAAATAAGCCGAGAGTTATCCTTCTTGAGGCACTTATTTTTCCCAAGTTCTATGGTTATAAAAAAAACTAATTTCAATTCAAAATGATTTTAAAAAATAGTAAATAATTTTTACATAATTTTATAATAATTCATCAAAAATAAAAATAAGAACTTATATATAATTGTTAATTAATTTTCAATCAATATTTTTGTATCACATGTCATAAGATTTTTTCCCAAATTCTATAGTTATAAAGAAAAGACTCATTCAATTCAAAATGATTTTAAAAAATAGTAAATAATTTTGACATAATTTTATAAGAATTCATCAAAAATAAAAAATAAGAACTTATATATAATTGTTAATTAATTTTCAATCAATATTTTTGTGTCACATTTCATAAGGTATTACTAAAATTTAATAAAAAAGGTTTTCATGTAGCCACCATAGCACTAAAAGTAGGAGCCATATTAAGGAAAAAGGTATAAAATCTTGCCTTATTCTATGAAACAATTATAATCAAGAACATTTATCCATTATTAAGTGGATAACTATAATCTTCAAGATTTATCAATTATTTAATTGACCATTGTGATGTTAAAATATTTAGGAGGACATGCAAGGGCTAGAATGGAAAAGAAAGTATTTGAAGTTTTGATACATTAGGATGTTGATATCTTTTAATTCTTCAAGAATCGCTCAACATGACCGCCCTGGTGGGATCAATTCTAAATTTTTTACACAGATTAACGTTTGGTTATTTGTAGTATATGCACTCTCCACACTCGCCTATAAATAATGGCAACACATGATCTCCCTCCTTGAGATCCTTCATGCCTTCTCCCATGCTCTCAACAATCTTGTTTTCAGCCCACATGCATCGTGATTTTGTCTAATGTAGTTGTAATTGTCCTGGTAGACCTGCATCCAAAAATATTGAAGTATATATATGCTAGTTTGTAAATAATAAATACATTAAAAAAAACTAAACAACTTATATTCCGGTAATGGTATTCTTTACTGTTTAGATTCAATTTTGAATTTTAATGGCTGAGAAGTAAGAATGATTTAAATGTCAATTTATACATATTTATAGTGGGTTCTATGATGTGTGTCCAGTAATTACCAAAAAAAAATATAATAATAATGATATTTATTTAATTAAAGATCTACTTTTTTTCTTTTTTTACCCATTTTAACTAAAATAAAATCAACATCAATATATTACATGCTTAAGAAATATAGTGAACTCTAAAAATGAAAATGTCATTCCTGCAAAATTCAAATACATCTAAACTCTAAAAAATACCAACCCATTAATTCATTTGCTTGAATAAAGATATATATAATGATGTGGGAGGGTAATACTAAATATTTTCCTTCATACTTTAAATCTTCTGTCCAAAAGTTTCCTAAAAGTTCATTCCCACCCAAAAATGAATATTATAAACTATTTTTTTTAATTTTATTTCTCTAATTGTATCCCATCTTTGGATTGCATTCTCACAAATCAAAAGGGAATAAAGATGAAAGTGTTCTTCATGCATTTGTTATCTTCTTTGCTTATATTTGTATGAATGTTACAAAAAATAACTCAAGTCATTTACTATTAAGTTGGGTCATATAGGGGTTGACATTTCAACTACCTTTTCTATTCTAGAGCCACATTTTTTCTCCATGAACCTAAAATGTGAATCTTTTAAGGCTAAATAAGTAGATAAACAAGTTAGATTGAAGAGTTTTTTATAGAATTGGAGGTATGTACTTTGATCCCTAGTATTTGTTTCTTTATAAAAATATTGAAGACAATAGAAATCAGTGCTACTACTCATCAAGGGAAACCAAATGCAGATGTAAAAACCAAGCAAGTTGAGGGTCAAGTATTGTGTTGTGACAAATCAAAAGGGCATAAAGATGAAAATGTTCTTCATTCATTTGTTATCTTCTTTGCTTATATTTTTATGAATGTTACAAAAAATAACTAAAGTCATTTACTATTAAGTTGGGTCATATAAGGGTTCAGGTTTTAGCTGCCTTTTCTATTCTAGAGCCACATTTGTTCTCCATGAACCTAAACTACAAAGATTTTAAGGCTAAATAAGTAGATAAACAAGTTATATTGAAGAGTTTTGTCATAGAATTGGAGGTATGTACTTTAATCCCTGGTATTTGTTTCTTGATAAAAATCCTGAAGACAATAGGAATCAGTGCTTCTGCTCATCTAGGGCAACCAAATACAGATGCAAAAATCAAGCAAGTTGAAGGTCAATTTAGAGTTTTACATAAATGTAGGAGTTGTTCTGAATTTGATATAGCATATCACTTTAGTATGAATGAAGAAAATGATTCAAATTTGTAGGATGAGAGCATCAATATCTTTGAAAATCATAAGAAGTTAAGAAATTAGAGAAAAATCCTGAAGATAGTCGTGATATCATATATATTAGAGATTATACTAGCAACACTGCTATAAGATGGTACAAAAAACAAAACAAAAAACTTTTGAAAGAGAATAACTCAAATCCAAAAAATCAAATCAAAAAAATTGAAATTCAAAAACTCAAATCGATATCAAGAAGGAAAAACAAATCATTATGTTTCGTATTACGATTAAGAAACAATTGATTACAAGTAAAATAAGAAATGCATATACCTGCACAATCTACAATTGTTGCCCTCTTCCAATCACAATCTGGACTTTTGTCTCTCTTTTTGAAGATGGTTTCCTCTGGTTCAATGTTAAATCTCATTTTTAACTCCACCTACATAAAAAACTTGTGTAATTAAAATCATTTACTATTGATTGAGGCAGCTTTGAAAAAAATAAAACAAGATCCAAATCTTATCTGTAGTAATATGCAACCAAGCAAATCATCAATCCAATATGCATAAAGTAAACCATGACTAAAGCTTGCATTAAAAAGTGAAACTCCGTACAATTCAAACAACATACTCTTGACAAATTTGTTTGCTAAACAGTGTACATGTTCTCTAAGCTCTTTATGCATTATATAGTTGAAGGGTAGGGTTCACATAAGTTTATGTACAAGATTTTTAACAAGATTATCTTGAATTTTTTAATATCAATTTAGTAATTGTCATTTTATTAAAATATTTAATTCAAGATTTTATTTTTGTGTAAGGTTTAAAAGTATTCATTATTATCATCATATATATATAATATTGTATCTATTTAAATTTTTTGTATTAGATATTCAAGATAATCTTGTTAAAAATCTTCTAAAAATTATAAAAGCGTGAAAATATTGTAAATTAATATGTATTTCCATAACAAATATTATAAAATGATATATATTACCATTATAAATTAGAATACTATATTATATTTCCTTAAAAATGTCATATATAGTAAAACTATAAAAATATGATGATAATGCATGCTTTTAAAGCTTACATATAAAAAAATATTAAATATAATATTACAACTAAATAAAAATTCTAAATTGATATTAAAAAATATTCAAGATTATCTTGTCTTAAACAAGGAAATTTTACCAGAATGTAAACTACTTTAAAATCTAATTTAAAAGCATAAATCTATTGATAAATTATTTACTTTGCAACGAGTTAGTAGACGTCAATTTAAATGGGGAGAATAAAAATGTACACATACTCATTGATGTGAGTGTAAGAAGCCTCTCAACTTAATTATTTTTATTTATTAATTTCATGGTCACTTATTTTGATATATTTTTAGGTTGAATTTGATTTATGATTTAATTTGTCTTAAATCATTAGTAAAAATTAATGGTTTAATTTTTATGGTTGATCATATTGACATGCAAATCCAAATTCTTTAGCATTTAACTCTTCAATAATTTATTTGACCTATTTTAAATTTTTAAATTTGTTATTATTTACATTCAAATGGAAATGGATATGGATATAAAATTATTATTTATTTATTAGTGTATTGATAGCTTATGTTGATATATTTTTATGTTGGATTTGGTTAATGGTTGAATTTTTATTTATCTATATTTAGTTTTATAGATTTTCCATTTGTTTCTAATTTATGTATTTTTTACATTTTTTTCTATTTATTCACCATCTCAAATTATTTCTTATATGTTTTGATTTATTTATGTTGTATGTAATCATCTCATGTGTAAAGGAATGAACATCAAATTAGAAAAACTCAAATTAAATTTTTAAGACATCTCCCTCTACTTACTAGTCATTATGAGCTAACTTGGTACACACAAGTGTGACATGATATTATGTTTGGATATTTGAAGAAATTCAATATATAATTAATTTAAATGGTAAGGAAAAATAATGTTAACATGCTTTAATATTCAAAAATACGAAGAACACATTTGTATATAGGTCATTACATATCGGTGAATGTTTACCTTCAATCTTTCTCATCGTTGCTAACCTAGTTGATCAATGGGTTGACCTATGAAAACACAATCACTTATCAAGTCAACAATATCATTAGTAAAGTTTGTAAAAATTGCCTTGATAGAATCAAAATATTGGAAAGGCAAACCAAAATAAATTTCTAAATAAATATTTTTTCATATCATTTATACGGCCTTGTTCAATTTAGTAGGAGAGAGGTTTGAACTTGAGAGGATCAAATCTAAACCCTAGATTTTATGAGATTATAGATATACCAACAATTTTTTCACTATGGCAAATCAATTTAATTTGACATTAACAATGTTTTTATTTCTTCAATTCTAGAACTAAGTCCTATCCCTCACATTTTTATTCCAACTACTTATTTTAGATATTGAACCAACTAATTAATCTAAATCAATTAATTCCTATTGATTACGTTTAGATTTATTGATGTAAACTAACTTTTTTTTAAAAAATTAATGTGACATTTTTTAACATACAACCTTTTGTTTATCTTCTTATAACTAGAGTTTTATGATATAATTTATTCTTTCATTTTTATCCTTTATATCATAATTGATTAGGGTTAGTTTCAATTGTTTTATTTTACCTATAATTTAAGATTCATTTTGTCACTTTTCTTGTGTCTACCCTACCTATCCTTTGTTTGACCTCTAGGGTTTATATTTTAGATGTTCTTTTTTTGTTTGTTTGTTCTACCTAGTGTTTCAATTCATCAATACCTTAATTTATTTTTTTTCATACATAGTGACATAGATCTTCTAACATCACTCACCTTCGAATAATTCATCATATGTGACTAGGGATTTATTGTATGTCGTATGCAACGATATTGCACATATCCACCATGATCTATTAAATACTGGGAAGTTGTCTGCTATCCACTACTATCATGAAATAATTTGTCAATTACTAGGTACTTGCCTACTATCCAGAACTAGGTATAATAAAACAATTTGCAAATGGTTAATTTTTAATAAATTTTGCTATTTGATGATCATGGCATGCCTACATAAATTCTTTAGTATTTAACTCTTCAAAAATTTTGTGGAAACTTATATTCGGCATCTAAAGGCCTATTTTAAAATTTTCAATTAAATATTATTTACATGAAATGGACATGGATAGAAAATATATTAATTATTTTTTACGGTAGCTTATGCTAATATAAGTTTATGTTGAATTTGGTTAATGATTTAATTTATATTAATTCATTAATAAAAATTAATGGTTTAATTTTTATGGTTCATCATCATGATATGTGAGTCCAAATTCTCTAGTAGTTAACTCTTCAATAATTTTTTCACCTATTTTAAAAATTTTAATTAATTATTATTTACAGTAAAATGGATATGGATAGAAAATATCAATAATTTTTATTTATTAGTGTGATGATAGCTTATGTTGATATATTTTTATGTTGAATTTGGTTAGCCGTTGAATTTTTTTTATTCGTATTTAATTTTTGTAGTGTCGTAAATTATCATCTGTGACAATTTCACACTAGGTTTGACACCTATTTTGCATGTATGATTAATTATATTCATAATTTTTTCATTTCAAGGCCAGATTGAGAAATACATTTAATTCCTTGATATTTTGAGTTTTTGGAGTGAAAAACACTCGGATAGGGGTGTTAGGTACCCTAGTCTTGGGAATTAGCTTTTAAAAATTTGTAAATAAAAATGCTAACCTTTGGTGTTCAGAAATAGTACCTTATCAGCCTAACCTCAAATTAATTGGGATGAATATATAAACAAGTATTTCCCTCTCATTTGAACATCTATTATGAGTTATTATGAATGATAATGAATTGATGAACATTTAAGAACATATGTGTGACTTCTTCTCTCCATGCTTGATACAACTCTCTATTATATGTTATTTGGACTAATTCTTGCAGGTGTTCAAGGAAATTTAAATTCTTTCATCAACTCCTTGTGGCAACCTATGGTGTCATATCACTTCAACAAGGCTTTCATACCTAAGGTAAATTTATCTTATGTTGTTACATTTATTATAGTCATTATTATTTACTTTGTTTCTACTCCTCCGAGAGCACATTTGATATTTATCTTCATCATCATTGTTGTTGTGGAGGTAGGAACACTAACATGGGGTTTGACTAAGGAAAGCTCCTACACAACAAATCCATTTCCCTTATTTTTATGTGTGTAAATTTGAATCAATAACTTTTGATTGCAATAGGTTGCAAAAGGAAAGAGAAGACTATGATTGAGTAATCTGACAATAGAGCAATCAAAAACACTAGGAATGGGGCACCCCATGCTCATGTCCCTCCAATTTAGGCTCTACTTTCAATGATAAGTGCCCCTTTGTCTACACATTTCAGATTTATACCAATTTCAATTATTTTTTGTTTATGTCTATGTGATCATTCATACTTTTAGATTGGGGCTTATATTAATTACGCTAATTAAATCACATTCATCAAATTCCCCTCTTTGCAATAAATGAATTTAACTCAAGTATATTGGATCTCCTTTGAGGTAGTTAGTCAATCATAAAATCCTCATTTGTTCATGTTCCAATGTTAAGTTAAGAATAGTTAGATCCAAGCTAATTTACTAGTTAGATATAGAATCTCTTTTCACACTTAACATTTTGGTGAACATAACTTAGCTTTTGTTTGCAACACTTCTAATTTTAATTGAATAGTTTTAGATCTTATTTACTTGTTTAAGGAGTTATATTTGGATATCTTATTTAAATTTTCAAATATTGTATGTCTACATTAGAAAAGAAAGCATTTAAACTCCTTGTTAGTTTTTGTCAACTGAGGATACTAGTATGGGCCGATCATGCTTGATCCATAATGAATCGAAGCATAATGTAGCCACTAATACTTAATCTCAAACAAGATCATTCAAATGAAAGTTAAACTAAGCATTTATTTAAAAATGAACACTAAAAACTATGAAAACAGTTAAGTTCCTACTCTAACCCATTCAAAACTTATCTCGTTTTTGAATTGGTGTCATGTTGATGTGGAACAATGACCCTTTCCCAATCTTGTGATCAGTGAGCTTGTTTCAATCAATTCTATTGAAGAGAATCGATGACACTGTTGTGATAAATGGATGAAAACATAATTTATGCTAAATTGAAAATGATGCAAGCTAAATTAACATGATTTTATGCTAAAATTAATCTAAGTATGCAAAATATAAGCTAATCTAAGCTAATTCTAAGCTAATTCAAAGCTAAAAGATTCAAACCCTAATTTATAAACATGCTAGGATGGATGCATGGAAGCCATTAATAGAATCTTAAAGCTAGTATGCAACTAAAAGTGAACTAAAATATGCTAAATGTGAGCAAAGTGTGAGTGTGAGTGTGAGTGATTTCAACAGCATAAGTTTGCAATTGAAAGATAGATCCATTTGTCTCCAAATAGTGTTCTATTTATAGGAGAGAAAATGAGAAATGGAGGGTTGAGATCAAAAATATTAATCAATGGTCAAGGATGGAGGAAATGGGAGGCAAGGATCATAGATTCTCATCAATGGGTGAGAATGCAAGATGAGACTTAATCAAGGGTTCTCATTTCTTCCAAACAAACACAATTTTGACTTGTTTAAGAGGTAAAAAGTTAACTTGATCAAGAGGTTTCAAGTTTCGCTTGCTCAAGAAGCCAAGTGAGAATATCCCTTTTTCAAATGATTGGAGGAGAGAGAATATTCTTTTTGGAATATTCTCATGGGTGAGGAAAAAGGATATTTTTCAAATTAAAACAAAGTTTTAATTGTGCAAAAAGGGGTAAGGAATATTCCATGGGAATATTCCCCTTTTGGAGGAAAATTAGATTAATTGGTTTAATTAAACAAGGTTTAATCGTACAATTAGAGGTTTTTAGAGGAATAAAGTGATTTTCATTAAATTAAATGATTTAATGAAAGGGGGAAAGGTGAAATGACATTTAATTAAATAACTTAGGATTATTTAATTAAATAAGATGACTTAGGGAATTTTTTATTTTTTTTAGACTGCAGGAATCGGGTGTAGCACGATCCCCCTATAAACTGTAGTGTGCCTGGTAAACTTTTTAACGTGACCGGCGGTGCTGGCGCGACACACCCTCTGATACCATGGGAAGATGACTTAGGGAATTAAATTAAATAGTTTGATTTATTTAATTTAATAGGATGAAATGTAAGCATGAAAAGGGGTGAATTAACCAAATTAAATGTGTTAGGTTAATAGACGAAAATGATGCAATTAATTAATTAGCTAGGATAATTCAATTAATTAAGCAAAAAGAGGATGGGTTCCAAGAGGAAATCATGTTAGTATACCTGATTCAAGTGTATGATATCATTTAGGAAATTTTTCAATGTCTACATTTTTCCCTTCTTTAAAGCGAGGTACCTGTTGGTTCGATTCAAAGACTAATGCTCGTCGAATTAAAAACTACTGCTTAAATAAAATAAAATAAAATTAAAAATTTTGATTTTTTTAGATGCCCCAACGAAAGGATTAAGTTGATTCCCTACCCCCTTAAGAAATTAGGTAGAGAAATTTTGAATTTTGGGTTGATTTCTTGATAAAGGTGAAAAGATGCCCTAAGGGTCCAACAAGGCTCTGAGATGTAAGAATTATGCCAAAAATGCAAAAAATGATGCAAAATAAGGTCCAGATTGACAAAGTTGGTGAAAGTAATGATAAGCCCTAGCTTGAAGGTTAAATTAGGGAAAAAAACCCTAATTTTCTAGCATAAATAAGCTAAGAAAGGTCACTTTCAATTCATTTGTGCATTCACACCTTAGAGAATTCTTTCTATCTTGAGCTCTGACCCTCTAACGAAATGGCATGATGAGAGCTCCCACGACACATTTTCGATCGAGTTCGAGAGTATCAGCGGATTCTAGGCTCAGGACCACCAATATGTACAACTCAAAACTTGATTTGAAAATTGACCTTTTGATGCATTTATTACTCTTTGAAATTTAAACTTTGTCAGTGTTGCTATATAGCGATGCCAATTTGAGCATCAACGATGCTAAAATTATTTTTAGTCACGCATATGTATATTGCGATGCAGTTCACAATTTAGAATTAGGGTTTCCAATTTTAAATTGTGACGCATATGTGTATGGTGATGCACATTTTGATTTACAAATTAGGGTTAGGGTTTCCAAAGTTTAAATCACGATGCATACATTTATAGCGACGCAATTTGTGATTTGCAATTTGAATGCCTTTGGGAGTCGCAATTTGGAATTTGAAATATAGCAACGCTATTGTGATTTTTGAGCTAAAAATTCCAAACTGATTCAATTTTTATTTTATTTTTTTACATCATGCACTTCGTGGATGTAGGAGGTCATTCCACCCTTAATGTCTCATGAGCACTAGCCCACAGTTTTGGAGATATTGGGTGATTTATCCGAGATGCACTAGGAGCACCTAGGAGAGATTAGCTTATGGTACGTTGCATATGCACTCGTCATCTGGACACATCTAGCTATGATGACCACGCTATACATGAGAGATCTGGCATAGTGAGACTTCATCATTCCACCTTCCCACTAGCGAGGTGACGGTGACCTTAGAGGATGTATGGAGGATTTTGTATTTTCCGATACATGGCGAGCGGGTGATTTATGATGTCAACATCAGATACGATGCCTGTCATGAGGTGATGGAGATTGAGGCCATCATTCTAGTTACCTCTTAGATTGACCTCGAGGTATACATAGGTCACGTGCCCACATTTAGGTTGATTATCGCATCCATCATTTCAAGTTTGGTTGCTCCAAATCAATGGAGCAGAGGGTTCAGGCCAGGATGGGGCTTAGCATGGCACAAGATGCTCCACAAGAGGACATTATTTTCCTGGTGGCTAGTGATGTTGGCTTCATTATATCATGATATGCACGACCTCATCTATTGCGATGGTAGAGCCATTGGTGTAGGGTTGACCTTGCTTCACATTTGGGCTTGGGAGCATATTGATGTGGTCTGATTGATCATGCAGATGGTTGAAGTCAAGCTAGATGATCTTGTGGTTTGGCAATATATCTAGGTGCCATTACTCTACGGCACACGGGGCAACTTGGGCTTCCATACTGGCGGCGGGTACTAGATGATATGATAGTGTTTAGATGGTGACCTTGGCTATAGATGCTAGCATGGTATGATGATGCACAATAGTTTTTCTTCGCCAGACAGACCCAGTACATGCAAAGGTCAAGAACACACCATCATATTGGCCAATTTAGATAACTGTGAGAGGGGTTGAATCAGTTATTATAAAACAATTTTCTTGATTTTAATTAATCCAAAGAAAACTTAAATCAAATAGATAATAATCTAACAGATATGAACATGAAAGCACATAAGGACACAATGCACAATGAACACCAGAGTTTATGTGGAAACCCAAGAAGGGAAAAAACACAAAGAATGCTAATTCTCAATTATAAACACTAGTTAAGGTGATTTTTATAAGGGCTCACTACCAAATTACTCACTACAGGTAAGGCTCACTATCGGTGGGCTCACTACCTGACTATTATATCCAAAGATAAAAAGAAGCTCACTGCCAAAAGAAAAAGTCTCACTACCCGACTATTATATCATTCTTCTGGAAGTGAGCCTTTCTCTTTTGGCAGTGAGCTTCTTTTTATCTTTGGATATAATAGTCAGGTAGTGAGCCCACCGACAGTAAGCCTTACCGGTAGTGAGTAATTTGGTAGTGAGCCCTTATAAAAATCACCTTAACCGGTGTTTATAATTGAGAATTAGCATTCTTTGTGTTTTTTCCCTTCTTGGGTTTCCACATAAACTCTAGTGTTCATTGTGCATTGTGTCCTTATGTGCTTTCATGTTCATATCTATTAGATTATTATCTATTTGATTTAAGTTTTCTTTGGATTAATTAAAATCAAGAATTTTTTTTTATAATAACTAATTCAACCCCCCTCACAGTTACCTGAACTAGTCAATATGATGGTGTGTTCTTGACCCTGCATGTACTGGGTCTGTCTAGTGAAGAAAAACTATTTTGCATCATCATACCATGCTAGCATATGTAGCCAAGGTCACCATCTAAACACTATCATATCATCTAGTACCCGCCACCAGTATGGAAGCCCAAGTTGCCCCATGTATCGTAGAGTAATGGCACCTAGATATACTGCCAAACTACAAGATCATTTGGCTTGACATCAACCATCTACATGATCAATCAGAGCACATCAATATGCTCCCAAGCCCAAATGTGAAGCAAGGTCAACCCTGCACCGATGGCTCTACCGTCGCAATAGATGAGGTCGTGCATATCATGATATAATGAAGCAACATCACTAGCCACCAAGAAAATAATGTCCTCTTGTGGAGCATTATGTGCCATGCTAAACCCCATCCTAGCTTGAACCCTCTGCTCCATCGATTTGGAGCAACCAGACTTGAAATGATGGATGCGATAATCAACCTCACAATGTAGTGAGCTCATCAAAGAAGACTAACAATGACACCAGATAGAATCTCATTGTTTGATGCCTCCAGTCGTATACTTTTGCATACTTCACAATGTATCAATTTTCAAATTCGTATTCACCACGCTTACTTTCATTGAATAGAATCAACTTTTACTTATACCATTCCATGCTTCCATAAACTCCTAAGTCGACCAAACACAATTTGAATTAGGTCACCACAAAAAAATTCCCGTGGTGGAAAGGAATGAAATGTGGACCATACAGAACTTCCTTGCATAAATTGGCACACTACATATTTACCATGATATCCATAACCAAAGAATAGGATATACATGTTACAATGAAAAAAATGTTCTGAAGCACGTTAACCAATTTCTAGATCAGTCTAGACCCATAAGAGTGTATCTCATTATGTTGCAAAAAGAATGGGACCAGGGCAGGCACTCCCAAAGATAGATCATTACAGCACAACATCCAAAACCATGCCAATCTAGATCACCAAAGCATTAAAATTGAAACTTAGTCAATCAACCAAGATATGTTGACATCAATGACAACAATCAACAACATGACATTCCAACAATCTCCCCCTTTGTCATTGATGGAAACTTTCATCAACAACAAACCAAACAACTCAATGTTAGTATCAACAGCATCAAGGAACTTCATTTCTTCTCCCCCTTTGACATCAAGGACAAAGGGGAAAAACCCCCCCTGAAAAACTTACTCTGCTCCCCCTATGAGGAAGCCACCGAGCATTGATCCATATTAGAATGAGCATATAATACCCTAGACCAATGCACACTCAGGTGCAGATTATTGTAGACTACGAGGGGGAAAAACCCCTAACTTCTGTTGGAGATACTCAAAATTATCTTTTCTCAATGGATTTGTGAAAATGTCAGCAATCTACTCTTTTTTAGGTACATATTCAAGTTTGTCCCCATTTTCCAATACCTTCTCTCTCAGGAAGTGATATCTAATGGATATATGTTTTGTTCTGGAATGTTGTACCAGATTCTTGGAAATGTTTATTGCACTGGTATTATCACACATAATTGAGATCGATTCATCAAATTATATGCCAATGTCTTTCAACATTTGTTTCATCCACAATACTTGAGTGCAACATGAGGATGTTGCAATGTATTGAACTTTAGCAGTAGATAAAGATACCTAATCTTATTTCTTACTTGACCAAGCAACCAACCGAGAGCCAAGGAAATAAACTCCACCACTTGTGCTCCACTTGTTATCAACACACCCATCCCAATCAGCATTATTATAAGCTATCAAAGTGAAATATGAATCCTTTGGATACCATAACCCCATATCTTCTACACCCTTCAAATATCTAAAGATCTTTTTTACTGCAACAACATGTGATTCCTTTGGTTCTTGTTGAAATCTAGTTGCTATACAAACAACATACATAATGTCTAGTCTAGTAGCAATCACATATAACAATCCTCCAATCATTGACCTATACATACTTGCATGAAATTTAGGTGAATCATTGGTGCAGGAGCACCTTAAGGTCTTTTGGAAGATCTTAGTGATTTTTGGCTTGTAGGTGGTTCTAGCCAACCACCAAGAGAATAAGGACTATGATATAAAGTCCCTAGGTTGTTTTTGAGAGTGTGTTAGGGTAGTTTTGGCTTAGAGTCTTGAACTTTATGAGTTCCTAGACAAATCTTGGCAATTTGAGCATTTTGGCAATGTTGCCTTGGCAAATTGGCCTAAAAGTTGAAAAATAGCATTAATGTTGTTCTAAGTCCGACCCAAGGGTCCTAGCACGTGGGAGAAAGGTATATAAGGTCATCCAAACCCTAATACCTAGGTTGTAAGTTCATTTTCATGAATTGAGACTTGGAGAGCATTTTTGTGTGATTAGAATTCAGCAACTTTTGAGTGCATTTTTTGTGTTTGAGCCTTCATCCAGTCAAGAATGGATTGAAAGTACTAATCTGATGCTTTGAGTGTTTCATTTGTGTCATTTACTTACTGTACCTAGCATTATATTTTTCATTTAGACCAATTGGTTAAGGTTTTGCAAGTTTTTGGGTTTTTGGACTCACTGTCGGTTTGGGCCAGTTTTGTGAATAATGAGTCCCACTTGAATTCTCGTGGCTTTCCTCTCATGGAAACTTGTAATCAAGCTGGGTACTATGTAAATAATGTACATACATGTTTAGGAGTATTTTTTTGTAGGGGAAGTGAAGAAACTATCAAGCACTAGGTGAGTGCAAGTGCATTCTGGCTAGTGGCTTGGAGAGGACAACAGTAAAGAAAGCTGCTAAATGGATTGGTTTTTGAAAATCAGGAGCATGGGAGTGTGGTCACATGTATTCCAGAAATGTGTGTGCAAGGAGGAGAGTTGAGGAGATCATTGAAGCCCTCAAAGTTGGAAAAAGGAGCTAAAACCCTTGAAACCCTTGAAATTAGGGAGGTATGAGGACAATCATATGAACGGCCACTTGGGAGACCTTACACCTAGTAAATATTGAATCCTAGGGTACCACTAGAAATAATATCAAAAAATATTTTGGGGTTGTTAATACCGTTTTTGAGAAAAGCCAAGAAAACGGGTTCTAGGAGGCCTAGTTGGAGCAAAAGGCTACAAGGCCTAAAATGGAGTTTTTCAAGAAAGCGATGGGAGAATGGTGAAATAATCCAATGAGATGGATCAGTGAGGTTTCAAATAAACAAATAGATAGTATAATAACCTTTCCTATCCCCTGGAGTGGTTAGGACACTTTGGGTCAATTTGGAGCCCAGGGAAGCCTAGTGACGAATTGAGAGTAATGGAGAAGAATTTGAAATTGGTGAAGAGTCTTATGAGGTGAGAGGGGTTTAGGAGAGATCCCTAAATAGGGTAGAGAGGAATACCCTAGGAAGACTAGAGAATAGGTCTTGGGAAGAGCAAGAGTTCTCTTGAAAGGTAAGTCTCCCCATCAAATTGGTATCAGAGCCATACAAGGCTTGGGAATTGAGAAGTGAATGTCAGAAAGAAGTGAATCCATAGGAGAGAACACCATGGTGACCAATGCAGAGCTAGCTAGATACTTGAAAAAGCAACAAGAAAAGAATAATTGTCTTGAAGAGGCTATGGAAGAGATGAAGCACAAACTAGAAGAGGTGGCAGAGACTACAAGCAAGATGAAGGTACAGTTAGGAGAGGATAAAGATAAGGGTAAGAATCAAATAGAGGAAGACATAGAACCAGAACCTAGCCCTCCATTAGCAAAGGAACCCTTCCTCAAAGCGTTGAAGGCTTTGAGTGGCAAGGCACTTGAAGGTATCCCTGTGTTCACAGGAAGAATGGATGCAGAGTTGGTTATGGAATGGATTGAGGGAATGGAGAATCACTTTGAATGTGATGGGATTATAGAGGCACAAAAGGTGAAGATAGCCAAATCAAGGCTAAGAGGACAAGCACTAACTTGGTGGAAGTTTCTACAAGAAGAAAGAGATAAGGAAGGCAAGAAACCCATAGGAAGTTGGAAAACTATGGTGGCTAAAGTGAAGGAGAACTATCTACCTGAAGACTATGATATTCAATTGCACAAGAAGAGAAAAAATCTCAGATAAAGAGACCTAGATGTAGCTGCATATACAAAGGAGTTCCAAAAACTAAGCCTTAGATCTAGAGTGCAAGAATTTGAAATCATCAAGGTTGCTAGGTATCTAAACGGTCTTAGATGGAACATACAAGAGGAGTTGAGCCTTTTCACACTTACTACCCTCCATAGCTACTATCAAATGGCTATTAAGGTGGAAGAGAAATTGAAAAAGAAACAAGATTCCAATACTAGAGGTAAAGGAAGAGGCAGAGACTCTAGAGGTGGACATAGAGGAGGTTTTGGTGGAAGAAGCCATGAGAACAAAGCTCAAGGTGATTCCAAGGTTGGAGAACAATCCCATGAGGCAAATAATAGAGGGGGATACAGAGGTAGAAGCTCTAACAATGGTGGAAGAGGCAGATTAGGAAGCTTTGGGATAAGTTCACACTTTTCTTCCATGAAATGCTACAATTGTGGACAGTTGGGTCATCCAGCTTATAGGTGTCTAGACAAGCCAGCATCTTCACAAGGTGAGAGGAAGATTACATATGTCCAAGAAGAGGACTTCTCTAAAAACTCAGAAGTAAGTTTGGATTCAGAGAAAGGAGAACAACTCATGTTAAGAAGGATTTTGATCAAAGCACCTACCGAGGATGAACACAAACAAAGGAGAGCTCTTTTTAGAGTCAAGTGCAAGATACAAGGTAAGGTTTGCAAGGTCATCATAGACTCAGGATCAACTGATAATGTCATCTCAAAGGAGGCAGTACAAAAGTTGAAACTCATCAAGATACCCCATGTGTGTCCTTACAAGGTTACTTGGTTGAACAAAGCGCAAAATATATTGGTCAATGAACAAGTTTGGGTTGAGTTTGCTATAGGAAAGTATCAAGACAAGATACTATGTGATGTGTTATCAATGGATGCATGCCAATTTCTGCTTGGAAGACCATGGCAATATGACAGGGAGGCAATACACCATGGCAAGGAGAATAAGTACTCATTCAAGAAGGATGGAGTGACTTATAAAATTCAGTCTTTGATAGAAGAAAACACAGTGGAAAAGGCTGAAACTAGTGCACTTTTGATGAGTGGAAATGGATTCCTAAAGGACATAAAGGAGGAAGAAGGAGAGGCATATGCAATCATGTTTAAGCCAAAGGAAGAGGAGTTATCTAATCAGCTACCTATGACAGTAGAAGTGAAGCGACTGTTGGATCAGTTTAGGGACATCATTTGTGAAGGTACACCAGCTACACTACCACCCAAGAGAGCAATCAGTCATCAAATAGACTTTATACCAGGAGCAACACTACCTAACAAGGATGTATACAAGATGACACCAGAGTAGAATAAGGAGATAGCAAGGCAGGTTCAAGAACTTTTGGACCAAGGGCTGATCAGAAAGAGCATAAGTCCATGTGTTGTTATAGTTGTGTTGGCACCTAAGAAGGGAGACAAGTCGAGGATTTGTACTGATTATAGGGCCATAAATAGGATAACCATTAGATATAGGTTTCCTATTCCTAGGATAGAAGATCTAATGGACTGTTTAGGGGGTGCTAAGTTCTATTCCAAAATTGATTTGAAAAGTGGCTATTATTAGATTAGGATAAAAGAAGGAAATGAATGGAGTCAGCATTTAAAACCACTGAAGGGTTGTATGAATGGTTAGTGGTTCCATTCGGGCTTACAAATGCACCTAGCACTTTTATGAGGGTGATGAATGAGGTCTTGAAGGACTACAGAGGAGTCTTTTTGGTTGTCTACCTAGATGATATCCTCATCTTTAGCAAAAAAAAAGAACATATGAAGCACCTAGAACTTGTGTTGACAAAACTTCAAGAGGAGAAGCTCACCATAAACCTTGAGAAGAGTGAGTTCATGAAGCAAGAATTGGTCTATCTAGGATTTGTAGTATCCCAAGGGAACTTGAAGATGGAAAAAAGCAAGGTTGAAGCCATTCTTAGCTGGCCTACTCCAAAGACAGGGACAGAAGTTAGGAGTTTCCATGGATTAGCTCAGTTCTATAGGAAATTTGTGAGAAGGTTTAGTGAAATTTGTGCACCGGTTCTTGACACCATCAAAGGAGGACTGAAAACAAAGTTTGTGTGGACCAAAGAAGCCAATGAAGGATTTGAAAGGTTGAAGAGGGAGATAGCTACCCAACCTATCTTAGTTTTACCAAGTTTTGACAAACCATTCATAGTAGAATGTGATGCAAGTAACATAGCAGTAGGAGCTGTCCTAAGCCAAGAAGGCAGGCCAGTGGCATTCTTTAGTGAAAGGTTGAATGAAGCAAAGTCTAGGTACTCATCCTATGACTTAGAGTTGTATGCTTTAGTGCAGGCTCTTAAGAAGTGGAGGCACTACCTATTGCCAAAAGAATTTGTGGTATACACCGACAATCAGGCCTTAAGTTACATCAACACTCAAGAGAAGCTCAGTTTGAGGCATATCAAGTGGATGGAGTTTTTGCAGTCATACACTTTTACCATCAAGCATAAGAAGGGGGTTAACAACAAGGTTGTTGATGCTCTTAGTAGGAGGTTGCTTACTATCCAAGAGATACAACTACAAAGCATAGGGGTTGAAGGATTCAAAGACCTATATGAAGGAGATTCTGATTTCTCAGAAATATACAAGGTATGTACTGATTTTGAGAATCATTTTCACAGTGAATATGTTGATTACACTTTGTAGAATGGTTTATTGTTTAAGGGGAAGCAATTGTGTGTTCCTAGAGGTTCCATGAGGGAGAATCTAATCCAAGAAAAGCATAATGGCAGTTTGAGTGGTCACTTTGGTTTGAACAAGACACTAGACTTAGTGGAGAGGTTCTATTGGTGGCCTAAGATGCAAAGAGATGTAAGAAGGTATGTAGAGCAATGTGGAGTGTGTCAAAAGGAAAAGGGAACATCAACAAATGCAGGTCTTTATCAGCCATTACCCATCCCAAATAGACCATGGGAATGCATAAGCATGGACTTCATAGTAGGTCTACCTAGGACACCAATTGGTTTGGACAGTGTGTTTGTTGTAGTGGACAGATTCAGCAAGATGAGCCATTTCATACCATGCAAAACAACACATGATGCTAGTCACATTGCACACCTATTCTTCAAAGAGATAGTGAGGATACATGGGTTGCCAAAGAGCATAGTTGCAGACAGAGATGTGAAGTTTATGGGACACTTTTGGAAAACTCTTTGGAAGAGGCTAGGAACCAACTTGTCTCATAGCTCAGCATATC
This sequence comes from Sequoia sempervirens, assembly GCA_007258455.2. Taxonomy (NCBI): domain Eukaryota; kingdom Viridiplantae; phylum Streptophyta; class Pinopsida; order Cupressales; family Cupressaceae; genus Sequoia; species Sequoia sempervirens. Next base: position 59,721,065 of record VDFB02000363.1, on the reverse strand, counting down.
ATCCTCAAACGGATGGACAGACAGAGGTGATCAATAGGGTACTTGGAAACTTGTTGAGATGCTTAACTAAGGAGTATGGACAAGGATGGGAACAAGTGATTCCACAAGCTGAATTTGCTTACAATGATAGCACAAATAGAACAACGGGTAAGAGTCCATTTGAAATAGTATATGGCTTACATCCAAGGGGTGTACTTGAGCTTAGGGATCTACAAGGATATGAAGGGATCAGTGGACATGCTGATGATTTTTCTCAGTCAATGAGAGAGGTTCATGAGCAGGTAAAGAAGACATTGATAGAGGCTAATCAAAAGTTGAAGGCTAAGAGAGATGAAGGGAGAAGAGAATTACAATTTGAGATAGGTGATTTGGTGATGGTATACTTGAACAAGGAAAGGTTACAGAAAGGCATACCAAGCAAGCTGCAGATGAAAAGGATAGGGCCATGTAAAGTGTTGGCTAAGTATGGGTCAAATGCATACAAGGTGGAGTTACCCAAGGAGATGTCTATTTCTCCTATCTTCAATGTGAAGGACTTGGTGAAGTATAAAGGACCAGAAATGGATGAAGAACAGTACAATGCTGAGATAAACAAGGATGTGGAAGCACTCAAGGTACCAGATCAGATCATCCCACAAGTGGACAAGATTCTAGACTCAAGGGTGAAGAAGAAGACTAGGCACAAGACATACATGGAGCACCTAGTGAAGTGGAGACATCAACCAGAGTCAGAGGCTACTTGGATAGCAGAAGGTGACTTTAAGAAGCATGGAATTAGTGAGGAACTCTTGACATCATAGGTTCCTTAACCTCTTTGTTGCAGGGGGAGAATGGTGCAGGAGCACCTTAAGGTCTTTTGGAAGATCTTAGTGATTTTTGGCTTGTAGGTGGTTCTAGCCAACCACCAAGGGAATAAGGACTATGATATAAAGTCCCTAGGTTTTTTTTGAGAGTGTGTTAGGGTAGGTTTGGCTTAGAGTCTTGAACTTTATGAGTTCCTAGACAAATCTTGGCAATTTGAGCATTTTGGCAATGTTGCCTTGGCAAATTGGCCTAAAAGTTGAAAAATAGCATTAATGTTGTTCTAAGTCCGACCCAAGGGTCCTAGCACGTGGGAGAAAGGTATATAAGGTCATCCAAACCCTAATACCTGGGTTGGAAGTTCATTTTCACGAATTGAGACTTGGAGAGCATTTTTGTGTGATTGGAATTCAACAACTTTTGAGTGCATTTTTGTGTTTGAGCCTTCATCCAGTCAAGAATGGATTGAAAGGACTAATTTGATGCTTTGAGTGTTTCATTTGTGTCATTTACTTACTGTACCTAGCATTAGATTAGTCATTTAGACCAACTGGTTAAGGTTTTGCAAGTTTTTGGGTTTTTGGACTCACTGCCGGTTTGGGCCAGTTTTGTGAATAATGAGTCCCACTTGAATTCCCGTGGATTTCCTCTCATGGCCACTTGGAATCAAGCTGGGGACTATGTAAATAATGTACATACAGGTTTAGGAGTCTTTGTTTGCAGGGGAAGTGAAGAAACTATCAAGCACTAGGCGAGTGCAAGTGCATTCTGGCTAGTGGCTTGGAGAGGACAGCAGTAAAGAAAGCTGCTAAATGGATTGGTTTGTGCCAATAAGAGCATGGGAGTGTGGGAACATGTATTCCAGACATGTGTGTGCAAGGAGGAGAGTTGAGGAGGTCATTGAAGCCCTCAAAGTTGGAAAAAGGAGCTAAAACCCTTGAAACCCTTGAAATTAGGGAGGTATGAGGACAGTCATATGAACGGCCACTTGGGAGACCTTACACCTGGTAAATATTGAAGCCTAGGGTACCACTAGAAATAATATCAAAAAATATTTTGGGGTTGTTAAGACCGTTTTTGAGAAAAGCCAAGAAAACGGGTTCTAGGAGGCCTAGTTGGGGCAAAAGGCTACAAGGCCTAAAATGGAGTTTTTCAAGAAAGCGATGGGAGAATGGTGAAAGAATCCAATGAGATGGATCAGTGAGGTTTCAAATCAACAAAGAGACAGTATAATAACCTTTCCTAGCCTCTGGAGTGGTTAGGACACTTTGGGTCAGTTTGGAGCCCAGGGAAGCCTAGTGATGAATTGAGAGTAATGGAGAAGAATTTGATATTGGTGGAGAGTCTTATGAGGTGAGAGGGGTTTAGGAGAGATCCCTGAATAGGGTAGAGAGGAATACCCTAGGAAGACCAGAGAATAGGTCTTGGGAAGAGAAAGAGTGCTCTTGAAAGGTAAGTATCCCCATCAATCATCTTCTTTTGTCAACTTGCATCCAGTAACAATAAGTGTACAAACTAGTTTGGAGTTCTCTAATCCAAACTTATTCAATAATTATATGGTATACTTTGACTGAGAGATGTAAATTCCTTTGATGTTCTAATTTACTTGTAGTCCAAGGAAGAAATTTAACTCACATATCATAGACATTTCAAATTCCTTCTACATTTCATCTACAAATTTTTTGCACATATCATCATTTCCTCCAAAAATTATGTCATCAGCATAAACCACAACAATCAACATTTGATCTGAGTTATGTAGTATAAATTACTATCAACATATCCCTTTTAAAATCCTTTTCCAATCATGTACTTTTCTAATCTTCCATACTAGGCTCTAGGTGCTTGCTTCAATCCATATAAAGCTTTCTTCCACTTGCAAACATAATCCTAGTCACTTCCAGACTTAAAATCCCTCTGGTTGCTCAATTTATAATTCTTCCTTTAGTTCTCCATTCAAGAATGAAAATTTTACATCCATTTGATAGACTTTGAAATCCTTAAAAGCTACAAAAGCTAAGAATATCCAGATCACTTCCATGCAGGCAATAGGGGCATATGTTTCTTCAAAATCAATACCTTCAATCTGAGTGTAACCTTTACAAACCAATCTTGCCTTATTTCTCATTACCTTCCCATTTTCCTCCAACTTGTTCTGGAATACCCACTTTGTTCCAATTATACTTTTGTCCGTCGGTCTGGGCACAAGTTCCCAAGTCTTATTTTTCTCTATCTGATCAAGCTCTTCTTTCATTTCCTTTACCCAATTTTGATAATTGCATGCTTCTTCCATAGTCTTTGGCTCAATTTCCAAGAGTAGACACACTAATACTTTCTCTTGAGTTGCTTTACTTCTTGTGATGATTCCCTTATTCTTATCTCGAATAATCTGGTTTTCTGAGTGGTTTCTTTGTACATACTTTGGGGTTTTAGTTGTAGTTGTCGACTTGTCTCCTTTGTCTCCTCTTCTTCTTTCTTATTCTTTTCTCCTTTGTTTTCTCCTTGGTCATCTAATTCATCTAATTCATATTCAATATGCATGTCATGAATTCTTTCAACATTTTCATCTACTTTCACATTCGCACTTTCAACTATCTTGTTTAGTCTCTTGTTGTAACATCGATATACTTTGCTTCTTGTAGAGTAACCTAGAAATATGCCTTCATCAGCTCTATTGTCAAACTTTCCTAGATTGTCCTCATCTCTCGTAATGTAGCATTTTCTTCCAAAATTTTTGAAGTACTTTACAATGGGAGCTCTTCCATTCCATAGCTCATATGACTTTTTTCCATATTTCCTTTGGAATAGTACTTTGTTAAGAGTTTATATTGTTGTGTGTATCACTTCTCTGTAGTAGACCTATGGTAAACCTGCTTCATTGATCATCAAGTTCTAGCTACTTCTTGAACTGTCCAGATCATTCTTTCCACTACACCATTCTGTTTTGGTGTTCTAGGGGAAGATAACTATCTTTTAATGCCATATTTTTCACAAAATGTATTGAATTCATCAGAAGAAAAATCTCCTCCTCTATCATATCTTAAACACTTGATTCTCCTGTCAGCTTCATTCTCAACTCTTTCCTTGAAAATCTTGACTTTTTTCTAAAGCCTCTAATTTTTCTCTTAAAAATGCAACCCTAGTTAATCTAGAATAATCATCTATAAAGAACATTAAATATCTCTCACCTTGTAAGCTTCTTGCTCTAGTTGGAACACATAGGTCAATGTGTACAAGGTCCAAAAAACTGGTAGATGATTCTTCTTTTATTTGGAACATTTCTCTGGTATGCTTTCCTTCTTGACATCCTTTGCAGATAGTGTTGTCTAGTTTGGTTAGTCTTGGAAAATCTCTGACTGCTCTTATTGAACTTATCCTTACCAAATTGTCAAAGTTGATGTGACACATCCTCTAGTGCCAGAGCCAACCATCATTGGACTAAGATAATAAGCATCTCTTTGTAGCTCCTTCCAGTTGATACATATTCCCACTTATTCTTTTTTCAGCTCCAATAACAATTCTAGATCTCTTTCGGATCTCATAACCACTGTCTTGAAACACCACATTATAGAGATTTCCGTACATCTATCCAACCTCAAAAGATTATGATATAAACCCTTCACATAGTAAACATTGTCACTGTTATGTTTTCCATCAAAGGTAATAGAACCAATTCCAACAATCTGTGTTGTTTTATCATCTCCAAATCTAGTAGAACCTCCATCATATTTATCAAGCTTCACAAACTTACTTTTATCACCAATCATATGATTCGAACATCCACTATCAATCATACATTCATCTCTATTTCTTTTAACAAATAATGCAGCTTCAGTGTTATCATTAAATTTTGAACAAATATTAGAGATATCAAATCTATGTTCATCCTTTTCCACTAAAAGAAAACAATCCTCATGATCCGATTCATCATCTGAAATGTCGACATTCTCATTAACATAATAGTCCTTCTGATTGATCTTTTTTAACTTTTTCCTTATTCCTCTTTCTAGAAACTTAGTTTCTAAATGACCAATCTTTCCACATCTAAAACATTTAAGAGGTAACATACCTTTGTACTTGTCGGTACCTTTCTTTAGTTTCCTTGTGATGTTTGCTTCCAAATCATCTAAACTTTCACTATCTAGATCTTCTTTTGTCTTTGTGGCTTTGAAGGCTATTTTAGATTTCTCCTTTTCTTTTCCAAATTTCCTCATCTCAAATGCGGTCAAGGTGCCAAATAGTTTCTCTCTGGTGAATTTATTCAGATCATAAACTTCCTCTATAGCTGAGATCTTGTCACTGTAGCTCTCCAATAGGGTCATCAAAATCTTCTCCATTACATCTTCATCTATCAAAGTGCCTCCTTGATTTTTGACTTCATTTACTACACTGTCAACTCTCTGAAAGTAGCTTGTTATATCCTCACCTTTTTCCATCGTCAAGTTTTTATATCTGCACTTAACTGTCAACTTCTTTGATAATTTGACTCTATCATTTCCTTCATATATTTCTTTCAACTTTTCCCAAACCTCATAAGTGGTGCCCAATGAAAAAAAAAAAATTAGCTCAATCTTAGACAAAGCACTAAAGATTGCATATCTTTCCTTTTCATTATCTTCATAGGCTGAAATCTCATCTAAAGTAGTAACCATTTTCCAGTTCAACATATCTTGTCTCAATAGCTTTCCAAGTCTTGTAGCCCAGAGAGATTAGGTATCCTCTCATCTGTACTTTCCAGAAACTATAGTTAGATCCATCAAACATAGGAATTGTCAATTTTTGTGCAATTGGATCTACCCCAACTGGTTAAGCTCTTCTTCAAGGAAAAAAAACTCTAATACCAATTATTGAACAACTTGGATAACTGAGAGGGGGGTTAATCAGTTATTATAAAACAATTTTCTTGACTTTAATTAATCCTGAGAAAACTTAAATCAATCAGATAATAATCTAATAGATATGAACAAGAAAGCACATAACGAAACCATGCACAATGAATGCTAGAATTTACGTGGAAACCCAAGAAGGGAAAAACCACAAAGAATGATAATTCTCAATTATAAACATCGATTAAGGTGACACCAGTTAAGGTGATTTTTACAAGGGCTCACTGCCAAATTACTCATTGTAGGTAAGGCTCATTTCCCAGCTATTACATTCAAAGATAGAAAGAGGCTCACTACCAAGAAAAGGGCTCAATGCCAGAAGAATGATGAAAGGGAATCCATCATTGAAGTAACTATCACCAACAATGACACTAGATAGAATCTCACTATTTGTTGCCTCTGGTCATATACTTTCGCATACATCACAATGTTTGGATTTTCATATCTGTATTCACCACACTTTCTTTCATCAAATAGAATCAAATTTTACTTATACCATTACATGCTTCCATAAAATCCTAAGTCGTCCAAACACAATTTGAATTAGGTCACCACAAAAACATTCCTATGGTGGAAAGGAATGAAACGTGGACCATAGAGAACTTCCTTGCACAAATCAGCATGCTACATTTTTACCATGATATCTAAAACTAAAGAATAGGATATACATGTTACAATGCAAACTATGTTCTAGAGCATGTTAACTAATTTCCAGATTGGTCTAGACCCATAAGAGTGTATCTCATTATGCTGCAAAAAGAATGGGATCAAGACAAACACGTCCAAAGATAGATCATTACAGCAGAACATTTGAAACCACGCCAATCCGAATCACCAAAGCATTAAAATTGAACCTCAATCAAACAACCAAGATATGTTGACATCAATGATAACCATTAATGATAAAAATCAATAGCATCACATTCCAACACATCATAGAGAAATATCTACCAGACAGGGTGGCATGATAGTTTGGTGAGCAGAAGGATAGGCTAGATGATGCCTATAGAGCCATATTCGCGAGGTCAACTCAAGAGGTTCCCACATGGGGACCCACTATCCCAGCTCCAGAGGTGGTCGAAGGTTTCAGATAGTTGTTAGCTTAGCCATAGGCATATGACCAAGGTTAGGCAGTCAGGCATACGACACTTTCTTATGATGCCTGGTTTACACCCCCTCTGAGGTTGACAAATCCAACGGGTGCTCCTCCACGAGGGAGACCTACAGGTAGGGGAGCAGGTAGGGGTAGAGGATAGGGACGAGGTGGCTAGGATAACTACGATGGATATATTCTGGTGGCTCCACTAGTTGGAAAATAGGCTCTTGTTCAATAGCAACTAGTGTAGCAGTAGGTAGGATAGTATTAGGCATGACAGTAGCAGGCAGTGTAGCCACCATTGCCAAATCCTAGAGATATACAAATTAAGCAGCTATAGTAGTAGGTGTGGGTGCTTATAGGTGAGCGAGATCAGGCCTGCCAATAGATTTTGGCGATCACTATTGAGCAGGACTAGGACAGATAGTAGGCTATTGCCATCACAATAGAGAGAGATCACGCCATGTAGTAGGTACAGGCTATGACTATCGAGAGGGATTAGGAGATTGGTTTTCGCCAGTAGCTGGAGGTGATGACAATAGCCACATAGGGTAGGATCGTATCTGCAAGACTATATAGAGAGGTTGTGACTAAGGTAGCCTATTATAGGATGCACTACCACATATATGTTCCAATACCACTCATACATCCTAATTACTCGCAAAGGAGTGATGTACGACCCAGGGCTAAGGATCAGCTAGAGAGACAGGCTAGAGAGGAGAGTAGCTATCAGGGCTAGCTTGAGTGTACAAACACTTTTTGATTTTGTTGCCCCATTCTTTGATACAGATATACATTCATGGGATCATTTTTTATAGCCTCATGGATATTGTATTTATGATCGATATTCATATACTGATCCAGATATTGTACCATGCCATTCATTTTTTTATATATATATGATACAGATACAAATTTGATATAATGTGTTCATCTTATTTCATGCTTATGATTGTATGAATGCATATGATGTGAGATGTTTATATTTTATCATGTATGGATGCATTTCATTTATGCTTATGTGATATGCAATAATATGAGATGATATGGATGGATGCAATGTTATATTCTTTTTCGGTATTCTTTTCATGGTATATTATGGGATGGATGATATGATATGCAGATGTTATGCTATGATTATGTACACAAATGTTATGGATGCAAACAATATGAATGTATTTTCTATGCAATTTTATGATGAGACGATCATGTATGCATATGGATGTGGATGTATATATGGATAAGGTAGATGTTGATGATAATGTGATGTATGCTTAGGATATGTGATATGCAATGATTTAAGATGCTTAGAATAACAAGTCTATATTATTCATCACAACTTAAATGATAATGATGATGTAGGATGTATGATGTATGATATGCTATGATTATGTGAGATGTATGTATGCCGATGATTTGTGGATACAGGATGCATGCATTTGATGATGTTTTTGTTGCCTGTCATGATACCAAGTTAGCACAAAGAGAAGATAGAAGAGGGTGATCCCACAAAGCTAGTTTACAATTTCTGGGAGATTCTAATTTTTGCTAAAATCACATATTTTTAGAAAATATAATGATTTAAACCTTAAAAAGTTCCATTTAAATCATTTCAATTGAAGAGGGGTTGATCAAACTACCTTAGATAAAACCCCCTCAGATAGAACCCCGCTAGTTTTAAACCATACCTATAACGGAGTCTCCTTTACACCTATCAAAATGCCCATAAAAAACCACTTTTGATTTACCTTTTGGGGGATCAAATAAATTCATTTAAAATTTATTTTTTGTAATTATTTATTCCTTATTATAAGCTTCCCAAAAATTATAATTTTAAATAAATTTAATTTTATTATTATATTTACTTTTTATTTCTTGTGAATGTAGGTTTTTCACTGAAAATCAAGCTCTTTGTTCTGTACATGTGAAAAAATATAAAATTATCAAAAAAAAAATTGAAAAAATATGAGTGCACCAGATATTGAAGTCCTTGATCCAACAAAAAATAAATAAATTTGAATGCATACAATTAAAGTTATCTATTATACAGTCTGCCTATTTCTAAATTGTAATTGGTTTGACTTTGAAAATTGATTAAGGAAAAAATATTCAATAAAACACTATGAAACCAATTGGAAGCACTAGGTATCATAGTTACAAATCTAAATTAGAAAAAAATATAATTTTATCCTTCATGTAAAAAAAATTGTGTTATACGGTGAGCGTCACTCCTTAAAAATGGTGTTTGTTGAAAAAAACTAGTTTTCAAAGGAGATGAAAAAAGAAGTGCAATCTGATTCCAAAATTTTTGAAAAAAATATATTTAGAATCTACAGACAAAATGTCACAAATCACTAGTTTGCATCATCTTCAAATTCCTCATGGTTTAGCCACTATAGGTGCCCAAAAGTGAAGATTTAGTTAGAAAAAATTAGTTCAATGTCCAGTTTGGCCAAAAATTGTAAACCAATATTGTGGGATCACCCAAGAAACAAGATGATCAACCATTGATTTTGATGATTGTCTCAAAATATCCAACAAGTCTATGAACCATCGATACTTTATTAGAGATGGTGATGAGAAATGCATGATAAGGATTAATGCAGGATGATGATTCACTCAAATATAGGGATTGGGATTTATATCGTTCCTTACTGTTTGCTATAACACAGACACAATGCAACAAGGTATTGATAACTAGGACAGTGTTGTATCTAGTGTAATGAAATTTGACTCTGCAACTAGATAGGATAGTTATTATTCACATCTTGACATACGGAAACCTCATTGGAATGTAAGTTAGAAGCCTAGAATATATTGGACCAAAGCATATGTAATAGTCAATAACGTACTCTAAACAACCTTCCTACACACAACTAAGCAAGTATGTGCCAAGATTATTTTACAAGAGTGCCCATGAGCACAACAAATGAAAGATAATGATCGATTCCCCATTCCTTTCTCTCTAAATCATTTTTATAGACATCATCGAGAGGTCCCCGTAATGGTTCATTAAGATAAATCATAAGAAAAGATAAAAGAAAAACAGTTAGTGTTATCTATATCTCTTACCTGTTTAATTTTAGCTAAGTTGATTTTTCTGATACTGATGTCCATAGCAGGAAGGATACACCCTAGGACATGTTAATCAAGTGGTTTTTTGATGTAGGATGATGATGAGATTTATGATAATCCATTGACATAAACTTCACTGACTCGTTTAACTATGATTTAGACTTTAGATGTTGACTTTTAGGTTCTCACTTTATGGCTTTCTATGTTTTCTTTCTACTTATTTCACCAAAGGTTGAAGGTGATGATCAATTTATTATGGGTGAAAGTTATTACAAGTGAAAGCGAGATGGGATGGGTGGTTTTCAATTTTCTAGAATATTTCAATGTTTTTGGTGTTTTGAGGATGTTTTGAGGTTGTTTTTGATATTTTTGAAAGTTTATGTGAATGTTTTGGGTTTTTGATTATCTGAGGTTGTTTAGGGTTTTCCAAGATTTCAAATTTTTTAGGGGCTTTTTCAATTTTCAAATGTTTTTGTGTTTTCTGAATATTTGGATGTTTAGGGGTTTTCAAGATCTTTGACCAAGAACCTAACCTAAGGACCTATCCTAGGGGTCTTGGGGGCTGATCAAAGATAATCCTTGCCTACATTATATGCACAAAAACCACGTAGCTCGACTGACTTGACTTATTAAAGATGAAGATATGAACAGTTGATGGAATGTAAGTTTATTATGGTGGACTCCTAAAAGACTAACCTAGGGTGTCTTAGGGGCACATCAGTGATGGCCTTGCCTACGTTCAAGCTTAGAGACAACGTAGTTTGACATGGTACTATTTTTGGATTTTCAATGTTTGACTTTTTAGGGTTTTTGATATGTTTTGGATGTTTTGGATTTTGACTTTACAATTTTCTAAATGTTTTTGGATTTAAGTTGTAGAGGATTTGGATTTTTTTGGATTTTTGATGAAGTTTTACAATTTTTTTTGGATTTTCTAATGATATTTCTAATGACCTCAAGATATATAAGAACCTAATATGTTCCATAAAAAATTTCCCCCAATGTGACATGTTAGACTACTTTAGTATAAGTAGGACAAACTAACCCTTGGAATATTCCAAGTAGTACTAAATGGATTTCGATACTTCACAACATCAAGCTATGATAAACAGATAGGAGATGAATGAATACTGAAGGACGAAGGATGCAATGGATGATGATGCAAAAAATGGTAGGATAAGGATCCAAAGAATAGATGGAGGTTCTTTTATTTACGTGAGGTGCATGTTTTCTAAGTTTTCACCAAGGTACTTGCCCAAAGTGCCATCGAAGTGGTTTTCACTAGAAGACGATTTTTTCTTTACTTTTTCAATCCTTTTTCTCATTTTTTTGGATTTTGATAATTTTTTATTTTTTTGTATTTTTAGATTTATACCCTTCAAGACTAGGCATAAAAAAATTTAAGATGCAAGTTGTTAGTTGGCTCCTACAAGGGTTCTCCTTCAAGCGTTGACAATTGGTATGCTCCTAATTCATAGCTTGTTGTGATAACAAAGGGACCCAACCAGTTAGGCTCAAAATTTCCTTTACTATCCTGATCTGGTAGATTCTTCTCATTCTATTTTAGGACAAGATCCCCTACCTGGAAAGACCAACATTTTATCTTCTTGTTATAGCTCTATTTCAGTCGGTTTTGATATACTTGCAGGTGATTAAGGGCATCGAGATGATGCTCGTCCAAGGAATTCTAGCTCATTCAGTCAAGATACTCTTTATTCTTCATCAGTGATAAGGTTCTATAGTGATAGTCATAAGGATGGGAGCTAAACCTCAATAGGTAGAATGGATTTTGATCCGTAGACCAAGGAGAAAGGGGTTGCACTTGTTGGTGTGCAGATACTAGTTCGATAGGCCCAAAGAGCAAGATCCAACTATAGATGTCAATCATGGCTAGCTTCATTGACCATTTTCTTTAGGACTTTCATAATGGTCTTATTTGTAGCCTCATCTTGACCATTGCCTTGGGGATAATATGAGGTAGAGAATCATTGTTGGATGTTCAATCTTTGGCATAACTCTTTCACATACTGATTCTTAAAGGGTGTTCCATTGTCTAAGATCGGGGTTTTTGGGACACAATAATAGATTAGGTAATTCAGGATAAACTTGGAAATTTTCTTCCCCATTATGTAGTTCATAGGAATGGCTTTGAACCACTTGGTAAAGTACTTAGTGGCTATTATGATAAACTTGTGACCATTGGATGAGGTTGGAGTGATTTTTCCTATGAGGTCAAGCCCCCACTGTGAGAAAGGAAAGGGTGTGATAATTGGTTGCAACTCTTGACCTGGAGCATGAATCAGATCCCCATGCTATTGACATTCGACATAGTTTTACACATACTGATGGGCTTCTCTTTCCATGGTTTTCTAGTAGTACCCCATCCTCAACAGTTTCTTAGCTAAAGTCATACTGCTAGAATGGGACCCACATATGCTATCATCTACCTCTATTAAAGAAGTTAAGGCTTCCTCTTGGTTAATAAATCATAGTAATGTCCCTTCGATGCTTCGGTGGTAAAGGGTATCACCTAGGATCACGAATCAGGATGTCTTTTTAACAAAGGTATTTTTAAGGTTCAAGGTGATATCGAATGGGAGGGTTCATCTACTTAGGTAGATGAATATATCATGATACCACGGGGATCCAAGACCAACAATGACACACACAAATTTAGATTCAAGGATTTTGAAATTTGGTACAAGAATTTGTTCTACTAAGAATTTTCATTGGAGGACATTATTCGGCATATCTAACAGTGATCTGATTGTTGCCATTGCGTCTGCTACTTTATTGTTCATGTGAGGAATTTGATCAAAATTTATTTCAATGAAAAGATCTTTGAGATTCTCTACCATCATGTAAGGAGTAAGCTTTTCATTCTTAGTTTGATAGTCATCATTGAATTGGTTGATAACCAACTGTGAGTCTCCATAGACTTTCATCTCTTATATCTACCATTGAACTGCTATCCTTAGACCTGTGATTAGGGCTTCATACTCAGTAATGTTGTTAGTATAGGGAAAGGATAACCTATATGACTTTGGTATAAAATCACCTTGAGGGGTGATGAAAAGAATACCTACTCTAGATCCATGTTGGGTGAATGATCCATCAAAGTATATCTTCCATTGAGATGTGAGATTGGTAAGGAACACTCATTCATTAGGGAACTTAGATGTCCAGGGGTGCTCTACATAGATGGGTTCCTCTTCCAGTTGATCTGTGATTAATTTTCCTTTGATTTCCTTGTGCTCCACATACTCTATCTCAAATTCAGTTAAGATCATTACCCATTGGCCATTCGTCCAGTGAGAGTTTCTTTAGATAAAAAGTATTTGAGTGGGTCGATCTTTACAATGAGCTTGATTTGATGCCTGAAAACATGTAATTTCTTAAATTTTGTAAAGAAAAAACTACTCTTAGGCATGCTTTCTCAATGGCTGAATAGTTCATTTCATACCCACTAAGGTTCTGCTGATGTAATAGATAGCTCTTTCCTTTCTGTTTTCATCATGTTGTGCTAGAAGAGCTCCTAGTGTTGCTGACATTGCTGAGATATATAGGATCAATGGTTTTTTTGGTATCAGTGGCATGAGCAATAGAGATGTTAATAGATCATCTTTGGTCTACTATAAAGGTTTGTCACATTTCTCATCCCACTTGTAAGTTATTCCTTTGTGGAGAAGATGTGAAAAGGGGTGGATCCTATCTGATAGTTGCGATATGAACCATTTGATGGACTGCAATCTTCCTTGTAATCCTCTCATCTGCTTCAATGTTTGTGGTGGTTCCATGTATAGGATGGTTTTTACCTTTTCTAGATCAATTTATATCACTCTTTGCAAGAAAATAAAGCAAAGAAGTTTCCCTGATGTAACCACAAAGACACTTTTTTGGATTCAGTCATACCTTGTACTCTTCAAGTTAGTCTAAGATGGGTCTGAAGACTTCTATGTGCTCATTTATTTTCTTTGTTTTTTCCAAAATATCATCCACATAATCTTCAATTATTTCGTGGATAATGTCATGAAATATGAGGGTCATTGTTCTTTGATAGGTTTCTCCTGCATTCTTTAACTTGAATGGCATTGTGTTCCAGCAATATGTTCTCCACAAACAAGTGAATGTAGTTTTGTGTTGATCCTCCTTGGCAATATTGATCTGATTATAGCCTGAAAAACCATCCATGAGTAATAACATTTCATGCCATGTTGTTAAGTCCATAATGAGGTCGATGTTAGGAAGATGGAAATCATCCTTCTGGCATGCCTTGTTTAAGTCTTTGAAATCGGTGTAGATTTTGAGACTGGTACTAGGTTTGAAACCCACTCATGATAATCTATCGATCGGATGAGTCCAACGTTAAGAAGCTTTTGTAGCTCTAGTTTCACCAACAGTGCTATTTGAGGATGCTTCTTATGTAATTTTTGTTTGATTGTTTTGGCTTCAAGATAGACTGCTAAGTAATGCACAACTACTTTAGGATCAAGACCTGGCATATTTGTGTATGACCATGCAAATTTATCTCTTCTCTCTTTTAGGAACACTGCTAGGTTCTTCTATTTTTCATCTAACAGGGATTCAACATAGAAAGTGATCTTGGGTGCCTCTTTTGTTCCCACATTAACTAGAGTGGCCTTTTCTTCTAGCACAATGTTGACTTCTCTGGATGTATTTCACTGAGGGGGAGATTGAATCCCTCATCCTTGGGTGCCTCAAAGAGGTTTCCACCGTCGAATGCATCCTTTTTTTTACTATTTTAGGAACAAAGAGTGCCAACATGTGGTTTTCACTCAAGGATTTTCATGTTAGTTAAATTTCATTAATTTTGCATCTAAAGGATTCAATCGTCTCCACATAGTATGCCCATGTGTCCAGCTCTATGTCAAAACCTTCTTTGTGATCTACCCATGGTAAGTTGTCACAAAGTCCCATGAATTATGAGATCACTTCATCACTTTTGAATAAATCTATAATTGGTGGTCCTTGTTGGTCCATATCAATGAGTTGTGGGTATACTAGGCGTATTTCAGTTGGTTGATTTCTTAGACTAAAGGATGTAATGGATATCATGAAGAGGGAGTTATTTTCAAATAGGTCAGAAACGTCAAGGGGGAATTCATCCAAGGCTGTATCACATGATATAGGTAACCAAGAGGAAGCCTCGGCCCATTTAGTAGAAGTACCTTTTCCAATAAGGATGACCTTGCTATAGTACAACCTAGGCGAAGATTCTTTTGTCGTTTCTCAGGAATGATGGGTTCTATTAAACCATTATCATTTTTTCCTAGCTTCTCATTCTTGTTATATCCCATTCCCTTCATTAGCTACAAGCCTTTGTTGTCATCTTACATGGGAAGAGCGGGGATAGGTTGTTTATCCTAATAGAGGAGTTTAGAGATATCCTCCTCATTGACAACTTCTTGATTTAAATCCCCCCACTTAATGAAGGTAGTAGCTGCCATCTTGATCATTTCAGGATCTTTGTTGCTAGATGTGGGTTTCCCATGAGATTGAGGAGAAATAGGAAATTCTCCTAAGACAAAGGTGTTCTTCATTAGCTTGTAGTTCCCACAACCATCATCTTGGATCGCTGCTTTGATATCAGGGATGTTCTACACATTGGGTTCCTTTGCTTCAAAATTAGATGCAAGGGATGTTGGGTCAACAAATGATGCAGATGGTGTAAGCCCTTCATCATTCTTGGGTATTTGGGGTATCTTATAGAACTTGGCCTCAATATTCTTTCAATAGTAAAAAGGCTCAAGATCTCCATGGATGGTGATTTCTCTATAGGTTCGAAAGGAAACTTTACACATGGATGATAGGTCATGGCAAAAACTTTTAGGGCATGGATCCAGGGTCGGCCAAGTAGGATGTTATAAGGAAGATCAAGATCTAGCACTTTGCATGTGGTTTCTACAATAAGAGGTTCCACTTAAATGGGAAGTGCAATGATACCTTGTGATACCCATTCTTGGTCATCATATTCCCTAATGGTAGTACTCTTTGATTTCTGAATGGTATCCTCTAAATAGCCCAGCTTCTTGATTAACTATAGGGTTCATAGGTTCAAACTAGCACCTTCGTCTACTAAGACTCTTTTGACCTTATTTTTATGAATGATAGCCTCAAGGTGTAAAGCACGGTTATGAGATGGTTGGGAGGGGGAGTATTTTTTGGAGAAGGTGAGAAGATGATTAGTGATATGCCCCACCATAGCTTGAAACTTGTCGGTATCAATATCCTCGAAAATGGATGACTCTAATAAAGATTTTTCCAAGATTTCCCTAGGTGCGGATGATAGCCTCAATAGTTCTAGGATTGATATATGTGCGAGGGTCTTCTTAAGTTGCTCTAAGAGATTGTACTTTTGGTACTTGCTGCTGGCTAAGTAGGTTGTACCCTAGATTGGGGTGGGACTCCTTGGATGGTGATTTTACCATGTCTTGTGGTGACTCCACACTATGCACTAGATCCTTTGATGGTGACGAAAGTTATGACACTATCGTAGGAAGCGATGACATTGGAATAGGTATGTTGCACATTTGTGTAATATTTATCCTTATCATTGTTGTTTGCTTTGTTATGATTAGGCATAGGGTTCTTGTATATTTTAAGATCCTAGTTCCCAACTGGTGCTTCAATATATATAGTGTCATTCTCTATGAGGTCTTGGATGATATTCTTGAGTCTCATGCAGTTTGTTATTTTGTGTCCTTTGATTTTTTTAAAGTCACAGAGATCATTCTCGTTATACCAGGATGGTTTGTCTTGTGGTTCTTGCTAATTTTCAAAGTTGGAAAGTGTTATCATATTTGACTCTACCAACTTCTTCATGATGGTTTCAATAGGTTTGAATAATTGTGTGTGCTTGCATTTGGGATAGTTGTTCTTGTTGGTAGTTTTCCTTTGTTGCATGTCGATGTTATTGATCTAATTGTTCTAAGGAGGTGTTGTTTGCTACACCTTCGATTGAATGTGATAAAATTGATCGTTGTTTGGTCTAGGAGCACTTAGGACTACCTTAGCATCTACCACACCATCATTTGTTACATTCTTGTTCTTCGCCAAGACATAAGGATTCTCATTTTAACTAGTTGATGGGCAATTGTCTTTGTAAGCTTGAGTATTTCCCTATGAAATTAGAGCTCTCTCGATGTTAAGGACTCTAGGGACAAGCTCATCATATCATGTGATGCACTGCATTTTCAAGTGAAAGGATAGATCTCGATCTATATTTTCTATGATGATTCCCACTTGTTTTTCATTGGGAAAAGGCCACTTTCTCTTACTAGCTCTTTGTCTCCACCTTTGTAAGAAACTGGCTAAAGATTCTCCTTTAATTTTTCTAAGAGTGTACAATTCTTCTAGACTTACATCCATGTCAATATTAAAGGAGAAATGATCGATGAATTTATCAGTAATTTCTTGGAAAGTTTTGATACAAGGAGGTAGATGAGAAAACCAATCCATAGCAAGACCTGTTAAACTTCGAGGGAAGAGACACATGAAATAAGAATCATTGTATGCCACCTCCATACACATGACATTAAATTATTTGACATGGTCCACAGGGCTTCCTCTCCCTTTGTATTTATTGAATTTGTGGATTTTAAATCTGGGAGGGAATGGTACCATTGTGATGTTTTGATCAAATGGATGACATAGATTATGTGTATGGGGCTTCTTTGTCTTTCCCATTCAAAGATCCTACATTTCTTGTGATAGCACTTTAAATTGTGATGCTAAATCATCTTGCTGGTTTGGTTAAGGAACATATGGTGGGATGATGGATGAGTTATATGTGGGATTTTGATCTAATAAGGTGCTATAGGGAGTGTATGGTGGGGTGAGATTATGTGAGGGTGATTGCGGTGTTGATGTATATGTTCCTAACAAATTTGTATTAACAATGGTCTGTTGAGGATTATAGGAGGAACTTGGTTGTTGTTGTTGTTGTTGCTATTGGGCATACTGTTGGGCTAGTAAGGCTTGTTGTTGGGCCTATTGTTGTTGTTGTGCCATGAGGGCTTGCTATTAGGCTTGCTTTTGTTGTTGCACCATGAGGGCTTGTTGTTGTTATGCCATGAGGGCTTGTTGTTGTTTCGCCATGAGGGCTTATTGTTGGGAATGTTGTTGTTGTTGCGATGCTAAAGCTACTTGATGAGCTTGATGATATTACTAAGATAAGGCTTCTTATTGTGCTGCTTGTTGGGTTGCTAAGGCTAATTGTTGTTGTTGTTGTTGTGCTACTTGTTGAGCTTGATATTTTTGTTGAGCTAAGGCTTCTTGTTGTGCTACTAAGGCTTCTTGTTTTTTTTTTTTGTTGTTGGATTGCTTGATGATAAGCTTTTTGTGCTTGTTGTAAAGCTAGGGCATGCGCTTGCAATGTAGGATCAGGTGGTTGTTAGGATATTTGAGATGGATTGTGAGTGTTGATGTTCTGAGTGGGTAGCAGATTTATGATGATAGGTGGAGGGTTCCCTTGGTTTAACATCCCTTGTAAGATGGTAGATGGAAGTGAAGGAATGTAAGTTTGAGGTCCCAATTGATTTTGCATGGAAAAGGGGACAGTAGGTAATGATGAGGATGATTCAATTAAATTTTGTGATGGTAATGACACATTAGGACCTTAAGTCCATTGATTAAAAATATTCCCTTGTCCCATGTCTTGAGGATTTCCTTGTGTGAGAGATGTGAGTAGGTTATTACCTAGGTTGATGGGATTCGTGACCAAGGGATTTCTTTAAGATGGGTTGATAATGGATGGGATGGATGTGCTTTGTGAAACCAATGGTACAGATGAACCAATTGGAGGATTGGGTAGAGATGTCCCCATCTGTGTTAAGGGTTAACTCTACGGTATGGTATTGACATACCCTTGTGTGTTGTTTTGAGATACTTGGTCAATACTTCTTTGTGTGATGATGGGCACACTTGTGGTACTCATGGGTATGGACGAAGAGGGATGTCCTCGATATGTTGAAGTGGTTGTGGAGTAATGAAGTTCAAGGGGTTTATATGGTTTTTTGGGATTATCGGGAACAAGAGGAGCACCAAAGGTAGGTGTTCAGGTGGTTGTTGGAGGTGGGGGATTAGTGTCAAGGGGACCCACAAGTGTACTTCTTTCATATGGAATTTTGAGACTAAAGTCCCAGGAAAGAATAGTTGCAAGACTAGGAGTGGATGTTTTATTTGGCCCTAGTGATGGAGTGGTGAAGCCTTGTGTCAAGTTTTGTGCAACAAATGATGGGGAAATCGAAGCTACATTTTCAAAGGCTTAACGTTCCATGATTTCATCCCTAGTAAGTTCAAATGGATTTTTTGTGATGTCTTCAATATCGTATGGTCCTGATGGAGATGATGGTTGTTGTGATGGGGTAACTTCACTTCTCAAATCAAATTCTAAAGGATTTGGATCACTTGAGGTAAATGTGACTTTATTTTTTGCCATGATTCTCTTTTGTTGTGATCTTTTTTTTACCATAAATTTTATGTCACCTTTGGGAGATTTGTGTTGTGATTTGTAATGTTTGAACTCTCTAGTTGAATCAAATCTAGGTAAAAGGGGTGCTCTAAGTATTTTTGGAGCAATGATTATAATGGGGAATGAAAATATGGGTGATGTGGAGAGTGATCTTTGCAAACATTTTGGGACAACACTTTTGACTTGAGTTTGATGTTTTGATGTTTTGATGTTAGGATAAAGGATGTTTATGAACTTAGAGATCTTTAGGGTAGACTCGTGACCTTCAAGATAAACTAGTTCAAAGATGATAACTAACTCAACCAAATGCATGGAAAAGGATTCATTTCACATACAAAATAGCCAAGTTAGGTTTTGGGTTGATTTAAGCCAAAAAGTATTTGGTGTTTTCAAAAAAATTGCAAAGTTTGGTGAGATGAAGGATGAATTTTGATGGAGAGATGAGTGAAATTTTTGACCCAATGTTGACTTAGAATGAACCTTTATTTTCCAAGACCAAGATAGTGAGAATGATGCTAGACCTCTAAAGTTTTCAAATCCTAAAGATTAAGGTTGACCTAAATGAGAGGATAGATGTGGGTATGTAAACCTATTTGGTTCCAGCTAGATCAAGAATAATAGTTTCTTAACAAGAGGTTACGAATGCGATAAATTATTAAGGCCCACTTCCTAACAAACTTGGAATTACAATACCTACGTCTGTAATGGTGATATGTACATCTTCCCCTACAAATTTTGATAGTGTGTGATATATCATTTAGAGGATTGAAAATCATGAAAAGGACCAATGTTCTAAATAGGCTAATTATCATGAAAAAGACCTAGGTTTTGACTCATAAAGAACATGTACATGTGTGGATGTTTCCTCAATGTGCATTCATAAAATTTTACTAACTTGTTTCAGTTGAGGTAGAGTACTGAAATGCAGTTTTGGATTGCCTTTGAACTAAGATGCCTAAGTTTGAAATGACAACCTATAGACCTTCTTTTGGGGATTCTAATTTTCTATCAAATCATTTAGAAAATTATAAGTCTATGGAAGAAAAGATGATATTTATTTTCACGCGGGTGGTGGTAATATGGGCCTTCCATCCTCAATATTAGCTTGTTCCACTTCTTCGTCTAAGATATTTGCAGTGTTTCTCCACTAGGTCTAGGTGTTTCTTTTGTTTCAAAAGTGAAGCTTCTCAAACTACTAATGATATTAGTTTGTTCTTCGTTAATGAGTTCAAATTTTGGTTGAATGATAGCACCTTCAAGATTAGGCTGTTCAATGGGAGCATTTGGTCTCCAAATAGTCATGTGAGGTTCAATTGTGTCAAGTTTATCTTGCTTAAGTGAATTTATTTTACCAAAACCACTTTTCTTGATTATGTTTTCAAACTAAATGTTTATGTCAAAAACATCATAACTTTCACAATGTCTATTTCATAAGAATCATGAGGCTAAAGCCATAATTACCTATGTTGTCTTTGGAAAATATGGATTGAGGTATAAGTCAAGATATTTAGAAATATCTAAGGATAGAAATCCTTAGGAAAAGTAGTAATATCAAGGCTAATTCAAGAAGTATCCATATTTAAACCAAAATGTTTGAAATTTTGAGGAAGATAGTGAATGTTTGTTTTTATAATGTTTTGTAACCATGCAATGTATTAAACTAAATCACAATCATTTACAATCCTATGTTTGAAATGGCCATATTGTTGAGTCCCAACTTGTATTTCTCCAAACACTAAACTATGCGAACAGTTAGAGATTTGGAAACACTGGCTCCCCCTTACACAACACACAATTTTTGGTACAACCAAATCTCAAAATATTGAAGATCCTAAGATCCTAAGGATTTTTCTATTTCAACAATGAACAGTACAAATGTGGGGTGGCTTCAAAATGGTCATTCTTGCACCAACAAGTATTAAGGATTTTGGATTCTAAATAATGGTTCATAATAAGTGCTTTCGGTTCAGGGAATACTATGATAAACTCCCTCGAGAGGTCTTCCAACCCTTAGAACAAGGGATTTTTGCATCATAAAGATACTAGGGGAGAGTTATCACGTACCACTTCTTGTTGATCTTAATTTTCATTGCAACCACACATTTATATAGTGATTCAAAATATCTTGGCTTTATCCCATTACCGCTTGGGTCATTCGCTACTTTCAAAGCAAGGAGGCAGGCCCTCTAAAGATAAACAATAGCAAGGAAGTATATTTGTAGTTTGATCATCCTATTTTGCATGAACTAGGAGAGAACACACACCATGCCTTTTCCCTACACTTGCAAGGGGTTCAGGTTTAATCCAAATTGAAAGATGTAGGTGATTATACAAAGTGTTAAGGATTGTTTTTGTTTCTCAATATTGTCGAATGGTGCGAGAGAATTGCATACGTATTCAATATCAAATATGTAAATCTAAACACAGCAAAAAATCATTAATTTTAATCCCTAAAGCTAAGATGAATTCATTTTATGCACGAAATGAAATGTTAAGTTACCTTGTTCAATTTTAAACCCAAAAGAAGATGATGAAATGAGGGTTCTTGATTTTAGTCCCGTTTGAGCATTTGTTTTAAACCCAATTGAAATCTAGTGAAGTCTTAGAGAATAAAGTAGAAAGAATATGAAACTGGGTTATAATTTCCCCAAAGCATCAAATGCTTGTTACAATCATAGAATTTTAAGAGGAGAATGATTCTTCACTTTAGCTTTGTGTTGTCCAATCCTGTAAAACCGTGTTAGCCTAAAAACCAAAACAATGATAGAGGCATGTTAGTAATCTGATGAATTGAAAAAATCAAGACACGTGCTAAAAAATGATCGTTAAACTTCTTATCAAATTTGGACATCGTTGCACATGATATCATCACTCTGGTGAATAAGGGTGTCACTCTAGTGAATAAGGGTGTTGCTCTGTAGACAAAATAGAGAGCACAATAGTGTCACTATTTAGTCAGGCGTCGTCGTTTGAAAATCTTCGATACCTCGATAAAGTATTAGCATTGATGTTTATTTAATTAGCATCAGTGCTTTTAATTTGTGTCACTATTTTAAATTATGATAGCATCACTGTATGGTGACGCCCAACAAAGTGTGTCACTGTAAATCATTTGGGCATCACTATTTCTTGCAAAAGTTAGAATGAATGAAATTTGAGCTAGAAATTGATAAAATTAGATCAATTTACCCTCATTCTAGCACCATAATGTTGACCGAGGATACTAGCATGGGTCGATCACGCTTGATCCATAATGAATTGAAGCATAATGTAGCCACTAATACTCAATCTCAAACAAAATCATTCAAATGAAAGTTAAACTAAGCATTTATTTAAAAATGAACACTACAAACTATGAAAAAAGTTAAGTGCCCACTCTAACCCATTCAAAACCTATCCCGTTTTGGAATTGGTGTCATGTTGATTTGGAACAATGACCCTTTCCCAATCCTATGATTAGTGAGCTTGTTGCAATCGATTCTATTTAAGAGAATCGATGAAACCATTGTGATAAATGGATGAAAACATGATTTATGATAAATTGAACATGATGCAAGCTAAATTAACATGATTTTATGCTAAGATTGATCTAAATATATATGCAAAATCTAAGATAATTCTAAGCTAAAAGATTCAAACCCTAATTTATAAACAAGCTAAGATGGATTCATGGAATCCATTAATGGAAGCTTAAAGCTAATATGCAACTAAAAATTATCTAAAATATGCTAAATGTGAGAAAAGTGTGAGTATGAGTGATTTCAATAGCATAAGTTTGCAATTGAAAGATGGATCCATTTGTCTCCAAATAGTGTTTTTTTTTTGGGAGAGCAAATGAGAAATGGAGGGTTGAGATCAAAAAGATTAATCAACAGTCAAGGATGGAGGAAATCGGAGTCATGGATCATGGATCCTCATCAATGGGTGAGAATGCTAGATGAGACTTAATCAAGGGTTCCCATTCCTTCCAAACAAACACACTTTTGACCTATTTAAGAGGTCAAAATTTAACTTGCTCAAGAGGTTTCAAGTTTAGCTTCGTCAAGAAGCCAAGTGAAAATATCCCTTTTTCAAATGATTGGAGGAGAGAGAATATTCTATTTTGAATATTCTCATGGGTGAGGAAAAAGGATGTTTTGAAAATTAAAACAAATTTTTAATCGTGCAAAAAGGGGTAAGGAATATTCCATGGGAATATTCCCCTTTTGGAGAAAAAATAGATTAATTGTTAATTAAACAAGGTTTAATCATACAATTAGAGGTTTTTAGAGGAATAAAGTGATTTTCATTAAATTAAATGATTTAATGAAAGAGGGAAAGGTGAAATGACATTTAATTAAATAAGTTAGAATTATTTAATTAAATAAGTTGACTTAGGAAATTAAATTAAATAGTTTGATTTATTTAATTTATTAGGATGAAATGTTAGCGTGAAAAGGGGGTGAATTAACCAGATTAAATATGTTAGGTTAATAGACGAAACTTATGCAATTAATTAATTAACTAGGCTAATTCAATTAATTAAGTGAAAAGAAGATGGGTTCCAAGAGGAAATGGTGTTAGTATACCTGATTCGAGTGTATGATATCATTTAGGACATTTTTCAGTGTCCACAATTGCAAAAACACAAAATTAAAAAACCTTCTAAAATTTCATCGGCATATCTTTCTTGTCATCACTTCATTTTATATTCTTCTACCTACTACTTCCTAGGACCATTCATGTGTGAAGTAGATTTGACCTACCATAGCTTCAAAACTCTCATTCATGTTTTCATGTTCTACTCATTAACAAATTATGGTATATTGATTTCATGAGCTTTATCAAACTTCAAATCTTGATTTATACTATCACAAACATGTAAGAAATTGCTACAACTATCCAAGCTTTAAAACCATAAACTTTTTTACTTTGAGACTAGGGTTTCCAACATAGGCAATTTTGCCCCAATTTTTTGCACAAGGTTTTTCTTTGTAGTCTCTATCTAGATATTCCATCTAATTTTCTCACTCTAATTTCTAATTTTTAAATTTTGTTACACAATCAATTTGTTCCTAATTCCCCTAACCCATTTCACCATTCACCCCACAACAAAAAGAGATAAAAACTTAACCATGATATGTATTGCTTACCTCTCCCTTAAGGATAGTAGCCAAAAAACATTTATTAATTAATTTTGTGTCATCACCTTATTTTCATTCCCAAATTACCTTCTCAATATACTCCTTAACACCAATTTACCCTTTTAAAATATTTTTCCTACTAAAAAAACAAATAGTGCATTTTTTTCTAATGTTCCTCAACCACATATTAAACCAATTCTTACTATTCAATGTATTCCCAAGTTTGCAAAATAAATTCAAAATGCTTCATGGAAACCTCATTATCATGTAGTTGTGCACACATACATACTCAAGACAATAAAAATCCTCAACAAACACCAAGCATTCCTACTTGAATTCCATTTCCACAACCTTTCCTTCCTACCACACCTTGTCTTTCCCAATATATGGGTAAAGAGTATGATCTTGTCAAGTAACTTCGTATTACTCCGACTAAAATATCTATTTGGAAATAGATAAAAGAAATTCATTTATACCACAAGATGATCTAGGAGGCCTTATGGAAGATAGTGGTACCACCTTCTATTATACCAAATATTGTAGAATCTATTTTCAATGGTATGCATTCAACAAACTTGGATATTGAATTTCACCAACATGAATTACCTTCAATTGAAATGCAAAAACAACATGATCCATTCATGATTTTAATAGTCATTTATAGAAATAGAATAAATTTTACCTTAATTGATTATAGATCAGACATTAATATTTGTAGCATTGACCTTCTATGTAAGATTGGTGTAGATAAATCTCTTATCAAACCCAATACTCTTTATATGTGTGGCTTTGATAATGTTGGTAGGAAATCACTAGGTACAATCACACTACCAGTGGAAAAATGACCTATGAATTTGTCTACCCTTAATCATGTCATGCCTAATTCTCTTTTATATAATATGCTTCTTTGTAGACTATGGGTTCATTCCATGGGATAGTCCTATCTAATCTTCACCACAAGATGATGTTTGTCTACAACAAAAAGCTCTATATAGTTGAGGTTGATCTAAATCCTACAATTTTATTATAAGTGGAAGCCAAATATCAACATCCTATTTCTAAATCTCTTAGTACTCTAATTCCATCTTCAAAATTGTAACTACTACTTTCCAATAATAATCATATCATTGATTGTAAATCACCTACAATTTCACTATTTGGTGATGATGAGGGTTCATTATATTTTACACCCTCCTTTGTTGGAGAGTATAAATTTCACAATCTAAACCTAAAGATTCTTCGGTTTCATTCACACAATCTATTTTTTCTAACCAACTCAAATCTACTATTCCAACTTCTTCTACTTTGATAAATTCTCAAACACCATCACTCAAAAGTTACATGCCTTCTAAAAATGGGGGTTCTTCAGATTTCATCCCTCAAGTACTAATTAAATATAAATTGGCCTTCCTCATCCTGACATCTCCATATTCAATAAAGATCTTAATTCTTGCAAAAGAATCAATTCTCCTTCGCATGTCAATGTTGTCACTTCTTCTCATTTAGACAATACTAGTAAGGTCGCTTCTTCTTCTCATTTGGACAAGACTAGTAAGGTGGCTTCTCCTTCTCCATTTGAGTTTGAGACACATTATGGGCTTGGTTTCAAAATTCTATCTAAACATGGATACAATGGAAATGGTTTAGGGTGCATGGAACAAGTATTTAAGGTTCCTATGAATCCTACATCATAGTTTTCTAATGAAGTTTTAGGTTTCCAACCTTCTCCTTTGGCCCTATCCCCTCCTCCATTGTATAATTTATTTTTGTCTTCCTCTTGTCAACAAAAAAACCTTTCTTCACAAGAGAATGAATTTCCTCCTACTCCCCATCCTCTATGTAAGAAAGAGCATATTTTGTTGAGGCTTCTCAAAGCCTACTTGATTACTCTTCCTCCTCCAACACATAAGGTTGCTAATGGTATGAAGTGGTTATTTAGTCTTTCACACCCTCCCAAATCTAAGTGATGGAGTGAGACAAGTTGCCAATGGTATTAAACAGTTAGTCAAGTTTAGGTGTTGCAATTGTGATAGGTTGTCATTGATATGAGGGAGCTTATTTGAACTTGTAGAACATGTATCAAGTCTAAGTGTTGCAGTTGTAAATTTTTCTAATGTTATCTAAGAGCTTGTACCCCCAGAACAATGTGATTGGTACAAGGGAGTTTTTAAAGCTCCCATGTCCAAGTACTACAACTACATGTATTAGGAAGTGAGAATAAGGAGAAGATACAAAGGATCTTAATTATTTTAAACTCAAAGTCATGGTAGTGTTTTAGTTGCATGAACATTAATTGCTAGATGTTTCTCACAAATATACAGTGACATGGCTTCTTGATTTCTCTCTTTCATAATTTCCAAGTGTTACCCACTAATTTGGAAAGAGATAGCATTTTGTAAGTTAGAAAGAGACAATGTTCCAACCTTAACCATATCAAACTTGGAGGAAGGATAGCTACCATGTATTTTGTTGCTCCTTCAATGGATAAATTCTACAAATGAAGATAACAAAGACCAATTTTTCACAAAAAATTATCTCTATGAATTACCTCCGTTTTGTGGAAGGAAGGAGAAATTGACATTGGATATGGTGCTTAAATGGGCACCCTCCCATAGGAAAGTACCCTCTTTTTTCTTTTTCAACAATTGTTCACCCCATATCTTGCAATTGGTCATGCATATTAAAAAAACCTTTGTTGTAAATATTTATCTATAAATTCATAGAAATATTAGATATAGTAGTGTCTACCAAGGATTTCTAGAAAGCAATGGGATATATTTTCTCTTTTTCCAATGAAGAAGAAAGTGATGCCTAGAAATATTTATTTTTCTTCATCACTAAGAGCATTATGATTAATGTAGAGCATTTTGTGAATGCCCGAGTTTTGAGTAATTTGGTTAAGAGATTTCATCCAAAAAATTGGGTCATTCTAATTATCATACAAGAAGGATTTCCAACAGCTTACAGTTAAAGAGGATTCCCCTTACAAGCTTCAGGGTATGTGCAAGATCATGATGGGCCAAAAAGTGGCAACATGATGGGTATGTGGCTAACGACTTTTTTTTACCTAAAACTGATGAAACGAAAAGGGTTTTTAAAGGAGATTCTCAAATTTCCACCAATATAAATTATGCTTTACTTTGAATTTAATAAGTAATTATTATTCATTTTCTATTCGAATTATGACTAAAGTCCTGATTGATAGGCTGATTGAAAAACATCTATAGCTTTCAAATGGTATCACATTTTGAATCCAAAACATGTGTCACATTCTATGCTTTGCATACTAGGAAAAAAGAAAAATTGAATTTCTTTTTGGCCAAGTTAAGGTGGTCGACATTTTTTTATATTTTTTAAAAGTTGTAATAAAAATTCATAATTAATTATTTACTTGGAAAAATATTAAAAATATGCAAAGGACATGAGTCCTCTACTTATATCTAAAATATTATAAAAATATTTTCATTTTATTGTGGTTAGGGTGGTCAAACAGACACCTACTTCGTTTTCCCTAAAATTTCAAGATTGAAATTTCAAATTTTCACTAAATAGATTTTTTTAAACAAACCTAGTAGTTTAGAAACTACATTCGATTTGCTACAGATTCTATTCTTACATATTTTTGAAATAATATAGATAACTTATTCAAATTTTTATGTCAACTTGCCTAACTTTGATTTTTTTGAATTTTTTGCCACTTAACGGCCTATTTTTTTCCATGATGATCCTGCACATACCCTTCAACTATTCGTTTGGAGATATTTTCATGACCAGGACATTAAGATTCTCTCATAAAATTATTTCAGCTAAACAACTTGAGACCTTCATTTTTATCTGAAATGAAGAAAAAGTGAAATCCTAGAGCTTTTCACTATAGGATTTCAATGGTGGTTACTTTTTTGAACATTTCATTTAAGATTTGAGGTAACAAGGGTTTGATCGACTTAGAAAAGATATAGGATTTACTTACAACCTAAGAGGTGAGTCAACCTTCCCTTGGCCAAACTTGGAATGGGTTTGGCAATGAAATGCAATGAGTTGACTACAAAATGCTAAGTATTTTTTGTATGTTGTCAAGGTGTAGGGTTTGCATGCAATAATGAGCAATTGAACTTCAAACTTCTCCCAATCCTTTTTAGAATGAAAACCTAGACATTCAAAGAGAGAGGAAGGGCTATGCCATATATGGGCTTACCTTAGTCACACCCCATCTTAGTGTTTCCACTTCCACAATGAAAATGTCAATGAAAGAGAGATTATCATTTTGAGGGATAAAGGCTATTAAATGATCAAATGAATGACATGAATCAAAACTGGACTTACATAACTCATGACTCAAAAATGGCTTCCTCTAAGGATTGAAGTCATGTGCACATCTTGTCAAGGCTTGATTGTTTCTTTCTTGATTTGCTTGAAGATCTACAAGGGTTAGATCTCACAAACACAATGATAACATAAACATGAACAAAATTGGCATTATTCTTTGTTATTGAATTGCTTTAATAAATTCTAAAATGTTTCTCTTGACTTGCTTGATAATGCTCTTGACAATAATTCTTGCTATTGATTTTCAATTCTTTCACTTCTTACTTCTAGGCTTTGAAATGATGAAATGAATAGGAATTTATATGAAATTATTCTAATTTCCCATAAAATAAATCATAATATCTAATATTGGACATTTGAAATTCAAATAATAAAATTCCAATTCTAACATATTAAAGTTTGGAGGCAAAATAGGGGGACCAAGTCACCCTACACGACTTGGTCTTGACCCTATTTTGTAGGATTTTAGTTTTCAGGGGAAAAATATTAAATGAATGCATTAGTTTTCTATATGAAATTTTTTGGTAAATGTTTAAATGGGCCATAGAATGCATAATTTGGGACATTAGGTGTACAATTGGGTCCAATTACTTAGGGGGAGCAAAACATAGTGTGAAATTGTCAATGTTGATAATTTACAATGCTACGATATTCAATACATTGATCAACTTTGATGCACTTTGATGAGACCCGAAATCATTGAGACTGTTTTGATTTCTAGAAGTTATAATAACCCTACTACTAGGGCTTAGCCAATTCCCAACAAAAACATACATTTCTCCTTAGCTCCACATCATCTAAAATGAGAAGTACATAGTTTCCTCGCAAAGTATCTCTAAACAAAGACATTCCCTCATCATTAATATTGACTTCAACTTTTTGGTTTAAATCTCTAAGAATTTGACTTTGCAATTTTTTGAACCCTACGGCCACTACAACACCATGTTACTAGAAACAAGGAAGGGAATTCACAATGATAATGGTAACATGATGAGAAATGAGATATTGAGAGGTTTCAAATAAGAAATAAATTTATATAAAAATATTATTTCAAAAATTAAAATTCCTTATAAATTTTCATTCCACATAAATAAAAATGCATGCAAGTTAAAAGTTTCTGAAATACAAAACAATAAAATATAAACCAAGAATATTATGTATCAATTGTAAATAATTTTCAATTTAAAAATGAAAATAAAATTATCATAACTATTTTCAATTGGTAAGTGCACCAAGATGTGATAAAAAAAAGGGGGTCTTCAGATGCCACTTTCTTTTGAAATCAACAAAGTTTGTTATTCAATGAGAAAATGAAGATAGTTACACTCAAAATTTTAAGATACAACAAGAAAAAGAGTTGTAGTGCTCTGAATCTAATTTCTAAACTACTATTTTTTTAATGGTGAAGATTAAGGGTTTCAAAATGGGGAACCACACAAATTGGTCCTTTTTAAAAAAAAAACATAAGATAGCATCTACTTTCCTCCTCCTAAATGTATGGATGGAGAGAGAAGGAGAGAGAGAGAGAGATGGACGGTAGAGAGGTAGTTCTTGAGCTCGAGGAGAGAGAGAGAGAGAGAGAGAGAGAGAGAGAGTTATAAAGCATAAGAGATGAACAATGAGTGAGATAGAGAGAGAGATGATGCAATCTACTGATTACTGAAATTTGACATGTTGATTACTAAAATTTCACTATCTAAAAAATTGTAAGATCTTCCAAAAACTAGAATTTGTATTATAACTCCAAGAGATCTAAAACCAATCTCAAACATCCTAAAAATATATACATAAAACATAACTTAAAGTATCATAAATTAAATGTCCATATGTATATGTCAACTTATATTTAAATGTTTATTTCATGAATGAAACATAGAAAAATGGGGTTTGGTGTTCAAACACATAAGGTTTTATACTAATTTTTTGATATTTGGCCAAACTTACTATAAATGGAAAGGCCTAAATGAGTGTCACAAACCCACCTATTCTTCTCTTTCATTCAGGAAATGAGATCCCTTAATTCAAAATCCACTTTCAATCCTTAGGTGAGTGAATTCTTTGAGGAATCTTGCAATTTCCTTTTTGTGTTAGGATGGGGATCTAGGTCAAACAACACTTTTGGGAGACACACTAAAAATAGTAAATCAATTCAAAACTGAAATGTAAGATCAGATCTAAGTAGATTAACCATAGAGCTAATAGACATAATTTATTTCACACAAATCAGATGAGTGGAGGACACTTAAAACTAATCTCAAAAACTGTCGCAAAGTGTATTGTTCTGGTGCAAAGTGGAGATAGCTTTTGACAAAAATGATTGAATAGGGGTTTTCGGAGAAGGATTAAAAATATCAAATAAAATCATTTAAGACATGTAAAATGTGGGTTTTGTAGATGAAACATAATACTATCAAAATCAATAAAGCTTATGGCAGATCTGAGAAGGGAAAATCTTATGTACCTCTCAAAAAACATTGTTTTCAGAAGTTGTCTTGGGACTCATTCTCCCTAAGGCAAATGGGTTCTATCTAGGGATTTTTAAAAATTGTTTTTGAATTTTTTTTGCTTTGTCTACACTCCCAAATTCTAGGTGTTCACTGTCGAATAGCCAAAAATAAAATTTCTAGAGGATTTTTTGTGATTTGTCAACTTTTCTTGCAACTTTGACAACTTTGCAACTTTCCTCAATCTTGCTCCTTAAAGGATCTTCAACCTAAAATATGTAATCACACATAAAAGAGAGAAAAATGTTGTTTTTTAGGTGAATTGGGGTTTTCCATGGTCAAACCCCATTTGTGTAATTAAACCTTCTAATGAAATGAAAGAGCATGAAGGAATGATGAATGAATGTTTGAAAACAATATGTAACAACTCACAAAACCTTATTTGAGCCTTGGATTATATATCTAAAAACTTGCATGAATGGGCTTCAATGGATGTAGATCTAGATCGTAAAAGTTTTCTTAAAATAGTTCCTTTGATATGCTTGATTAGATTTTGAATTCTACATCACCATATTAGCTCAAACAACATGCAAGATACAATAAATCTTTGACATGATGATAGGAATCTTGATTGTTGCAATAATATTCAATATATCTACCCTTGAATGCCTTAAAAATTCTCTTGAATTCTCTATCAATTCTCCTATGAAACCTTAGGATGATTGAATAAAACTTGCTAGGTGTTCAACTAAGTGAAATAACCTTGTATTTATACATATCTTAAGATTAATTCCTGAAATTCAAATATCACAAGCCGACATTGAATTGTGGATTTGAAATCATTAAAATACCGCCAAAAAAATATTTTAAAGGGGGGTCCTAGGTCTAAGTGAGGACCGATTTTCCATAGGGTGAATGGGTCCTACGTCACTTACCTAAGGCACACATCTTCCAAAGTTAAGTTTTGTGTAATGACATTTATGAAGTCAGGTTTTATCCCTCAAAATTTGCAAGTAATTAGGTTGGATTTGAATTATAGGGGTCAATTAATGAAAAATAACCCCAAATAATTAATAAAGTCCTTGATTAATGTGAAAGTGTAAAGGTACACCTTGCAACACCAAAAATAAGGCACAATTAAATCCATTTAATTTAAAAGGTCCCTAAACTTAATGTGAATATGAAAAACATATTACAACACTAAATTAAGGAATAATTAAGCTCCTTTATTTATTAATTATTCCCAAAATAAGTGTGAAAATGGGATACTTTTTCCTACACTATATTTTGCCCCTAGTTTAGTTAGAGTATGACCCCATTTCAAACTCACACTAAAGTGGACATTCAAGAAACTTATGTATGTAGCAATGAAACATATACACAATCATACAACATCAAAGACTAGGAAGATAAAGCCTAGACTGTCCAAATCGATGTGGAACACATCTAAGATTTTAGTTTGTGCTCACTCTGAGGAAGCAAAACTTAAAGCTATCCACTCGGTGAGTCTCCCAATAAAGTGGCTTAGTGAGAAAGTCATGCCAGGTCTACAAGCTCTCATCGTACAATGAGAAATTCATGCCTCTATGCAAAATTCTCATCATACTAACCATACCAAAGCTATCCCTCTAATAACTTCAATAAGGCACCACAAGGCAAGGCTCCATAGGCAAGCAAGGTGGCCTTAAATTTAGGGTTTGAGCTTCACAAGGTTAGCAAGTTGTGCTATGCCAAACACTTATGAACATTATATATATATTTGTTCAAAGGGATCTTGCTTAGCTCATGTAAGGTCTTCCTATTAGGGAACATCATGCCTAATGTCTCCAATAGAGGACAAATCAAGAGTAAAAGATTCACAACTTAGGGAATGTAGTGTGACGCATCACCACTAAAAGGAAATTTGTACGCTAAGAAAGATCACACTCTTGGAAGATATCAAACCCAATGACACCATCAAGAATAGGACACATCACAAGAAGTAATAAAATCACACCATGAAACATGGAAAATGTCAAAAGATATTATTGATGTATGCCACCACTTTAAAGTGGTTGCTAACACCATTACTATGAGAAATTTCTTTAAAGTAGCCAATATTCAATCCTAAGACATGAGAGCTTCCTCGGAAATCCCTATTCCAAGTCATATGTACTTGAAATAAAGCTACGTCATGAAAAAGGAGAGAGGAGTTGCCCCCAAAAATACATAAGGTATCCATGAATTCGAGATTAGTATAGTTTTGCTACAATATTGTTATAGATCTTGGAAATGTCACCATTCCCCAAAAACTTGTAGAAATAGAAGAATGACACATAGAGAGTGAAAAAAAAAACTTTCAGGTCAACATGGAAGAGACCTAAATGTCTTGATGCCTTGCGTCATCCCCAAAAGGAAAACACAAGACAAAAGAAAAGATAAATATTTATGACATAGAAAATAATGTAGGTACAAATAGAGAAATGCACAAAAGAGAGAGAGATACATCAAATCGAACAATACAAGGGATCACATTATGCACATGCAATCGCATAAAGAAACACATGAAAAATAAAATAATGCAAAAATACTAGTAAGGCACATGCGAGTCAACCTATAGCAAGTCATCTGCATCCCAATCTCGATCGGTATATACGGAAGGTGAACAACTAGCCAAAGGGACAACAACAAGTGAAGAACTAGGACAAGCACCAAGTTCAACACTCTTTTTAGGAGAATTGTCATGTAAGCTCATAGAAGGGGAGAAAAATGAATTCAACTCATTATGCACGTGTTCATCAATCTTTGCAATTTCGATGTCATCATCATTAAATTAATCACAACAAGAGGTCGAATGATAATGTCTCTAGAAGGTTCTTATTTACATTGCGGTGAAGACCATATAGAATCATCATGCATTGCTTCAGGAAAGTTCAAATTTTGATTTTCTATCTTTCTCTTTTCTTGTTTAGTTTGTAACATGCAAGCAATAGCACGACATCTATGCCTATGCTCTCTAGCATTTTGATTTTGTTTCAATTTGTTGTCAATTTTTGAAAAAAATAGTAAATCAACTCAAAACTGAAATGTTAGACTAGCTCTGAGTAGATTAATCATAGAGCTAATAGACACAATTTATTTCACACAAATTGGATGAGTGGAGGACACTTAAAATTGACCTTAAAAATTGAGTGTCTTGTTCTGGAACAAAGTGTCCTAAGATAAATTTTGATAGAAATGACTGAACAGGGGTTTTGGGAGAAGGATTAAAAATATCAAATAAACTCATTTAAGACATGTAAAAAGTGGATTTTGTAGATGAAACATAATACTATCAGAATCAATAAAGCATCTAGTAGATCTAGGAAAGGAAAATCTTGTGTACCTCTTAGAAAACATTATTTTCATAAGCTATCTCGAGACTCATTCACCCTATGGTGAATGGGTCTTGTGTAGGGTTTTTTTAAATGGTTTTTGGGTTTTGTTCTACTCGTTCTGTACTCCCAAATTCTTGGTGTTCACTGTCAGATAGTCAAAAATAAAATCTATAGAGGAGTTTTTATGATTTGATAACTTTTCTTGCAACTTTGACAACTTTGCAACTTTCTTCAATCTTGCTCCTTAAAGGATCTTCAACCTAAAATCTACAATCACACATCAATGAGAGAAAAATGTTGTTTGTTAGGTGAATAGGATTTTTCCTTGGTCGAACCTTGTTTTGGTAATTAAACCTTGTAATGAAATGAAATAGTTGCATGAAGGACTGATGAATGAAGAACAATATATAACAACTCACCAAACCTATTTGAACCTTGGATTATAGATTTGCCAACTTGCATGAATTGGCTTCAATAGATGTAGATCTTGACCTTGAAATTTGTATTGAAATAATGCCTTTGATATGCTTGATTAGATTTTGAACTCTACATCACCATATTAGCTCAAACAATATGCAAGAAGCTATTTTTGGAGTCATGAATTGCAGATCATTGTTGATTTATCATACCTTATCATTGACATTGTCATTGTGGAAATGGAAATACTAACATGTTAGAGTTTGACTAAGGAAACCCCCTAAAGAGAAGCACCCTCTCTCTCTCTTTTTGAATGTGCAAGTTTTAGATCTGAAGAAGATTGAGAGGAGTTTGAAGGTCAATTATTTATTATTGCATTCAAACCCTACACCTTGACAAAAAATGAAAACTTGGTTACAGAATTATCAACAAGTGATCGAACAATGCGACAAGTGAGAAACAAAATCTTTGATCTCGATTCTCAGGACTGCAAAAAAAAATCTCAAATTGGTCAACAAGAAAACTATCACCCAAGGCAACTTAGTCCTCCAAAATCAGTCTCAAATTCATATCACAGGTGCACAGTGTCATGTTTTTTCTATTTCAATGATATGAATTTGTCTATGATATTTTGTACTTGTTATATTTCTATGAAAACTGAAATTTGCATCATTAACCTAGTCATTGCATTGCATTTCATCCCTAAATTCATTCTAGATTTGGTCAAGGGAAATTTGACTCACCTTTTAGGTTGCAAGTTAGTCTTATACCTTGACCAAATCTATCGAACTCTTGCTACCACAAATCCCTATATGAGATGTTTGGAAAAGGTGTCAAACCTTAGAGTTCAATCCCAAAGGTTTCCCTTTTCCTACATTTCATTGGAATTTAACTAATATAGTATGGATTCCCAAAAAAATGGAAGCACTATAATGCCCAATAATAAGACAAGCATATAAAACAAGTCCCCAGAGGGTAAAATCTATTCATAAAAAAATTACTATGAATGACCTTAACTTGAACCTATTATATTGTACTATAGTGTCTCACAGTATGAAATTAAGTCCAAGTATTATGGTATATATTGTATAAGATGATTCCAATTGTGCATTTAAAATACTTGCATAGTTTTAGGAAATTTACCAAAATTCCAAGTAGATTTTTTAGGTTTCTAGTAGACTATTTTTTATTTCATTTATGGAGGACTTTCCTAGTGTCAATATTCCTTGCATAGCTTTAATGACATTATATAGCTGTTGAATTATGGCATCTATTTCATTGGTTTGGGTTGTGTCAACTTACATTGTAATTGCTTTCAATATTTATATTTATTCATATGCTAACTATATGTAACTCCAAGTTGTAGAATAAGGCCTACAACCTCAGTATTCTGCTTGAAGCTTGTTCAAAATTTCTTTATAATAGATAGTAGTAATTTTACTTACCAATTGTGTTAATTCTACTCCCTTAATAGTATTGTGCAACTAACTTACTGTTGTTAGGATGGTACAGTTGCTATAACACAGGTGTTCAAGTCACCAAGAGCCTTGCTTGTAGATTAGTTTGATTCTAAAGAATATCTAATTGATGTTGTGTTTTCATCTTCCTTCATATCAAGGTATATGCTTTACAATTGTTGATTTTATTTATTTTTTTCAAATTTTCTAAGCTATTAGTAGTTGAGCTCATTGTATCTTATTTTACTATATAGTCATTTTCAGTGGACAATGACATCTAGAAGAATGCCAATTTTTGTTACAGATATGTCGCATGTAGACCTGTTACAATTTTTAGAAAATGGATCTTTGTAGATGGAGGGCTGACACTATTCATGCCATCAACAACTACTAACAAAACGGTATGTTGTTTGAAATATTGATACATTCTATTTTAAGTGAGAGTTACGTATCTATAATATTTTCTATAGTTTGTAATATATCTTAATCTATGGTCCATTAGAGAAAAAGCCTATGTCTACCACTAAAAGGGTGCATTAAACTTGGTATCCCTTTCATGTTCCTCTCAAGCATCCTCTTGTTGCATTTCTTGAAACTGTTGCAATTTTTGTAGCATTTTCCAGTCATTTTTTATCATTCCAAATGTTTGTTTCAACACAAAACGTACATGCACATGCACACTTGCACATGAACACACTTCACATCCATCTACTTTTCATACAATTATTGGGATATGTAATTTCTCCCACCCCATGATCACAATTATCAAATGAGAAAGATAATATTAAATGAAGTTTCTAGACAAAACCAAGATAAGGATGAGAGATAAGGATTGAGATAAGATAATGTGAAAAATATTAAATATTTGTAAGTCGGCCTATAATATATTCATGTTGGCCTATGATCTAGAAAGATCCTTGTAATGGTTAAATACATCTATAAAAGAGGCAGATGTAATTGCTTTTGTATCATCAAGGTGTATCAAATCAAGTGTTGAGATGATCAAGTGATCATGTGAATGTTGTAGCATTCTGAGTATAGCTAATTATGTAATTGATAGATCAATGAAGATTGTGCAGCAACACGTGTTGAAGAAATGATCTATGTTTGAAATAGATCCGCGGATCTTGAAAATAGTTTGAAGGTATTATGCAAGAAAAGGATTTGAGTAAGTCAACAGACTTGGAAGATAAAATTTGGGAATGATAAATGTGTGGTCAAAATTAAGGGGGAGTGTTGGGATATGCAATTTCTCCCACCCCATGATTACAATTATCAAATGAGAAAGATAATATTAAATGAAGTTTCTAGAGAGAACCAAGATAAGGATTGAGATAAGATAATGTGAAAAATATTAAATATTTGTAAGTCTGCCTATAATCTATTCATGTCGGCCTATGATCTAGAAAGATCCGTGTAATGGTTAAAGACCTCTATAAAAGAGGCAGATGTAATTTCTTTTGTATCATCAAGGTGCATCAGATCAAGTGTTGAGACAATCAAGTGATCATGTGAATGTTGTAGCATTTTGAGTATTTGTAACGATGTAATTGATAGATCAATGAAGATTGCGCAGCAACACGTGTTGAAGAAATTATTTATGTTTGATATGTTTCAATATTTTATGTGTTTGATTGTTATGTGTTTTGATTCATATTCACCCACCACCATCATAGTGGTATCAGAGTTAGGGTTGCAGGTTGTTAGATATAGACTGATTGTATTTGTAGATCATAGGCACCAAATCGAAGGTTTGAAGATCACCAGATTTGAAGATCGTCATGAATAAAGCATAGAAAGAGTGGAATCCGTTGAAGTTGTAGCAAAGTACATATTTTTGTGATGAGACACCTCTGAAATGAAGCTGTAAGGAGAAATCGTTAAGATCGCAACCTATAGATAAGAGTTTATGGCAAGCTTGAAATTGCAGAACTAAAAATTTGGATGTCACTGACTGAAGGAATGAAGGAGAAAACCTAACAAAGAAAGTGATTTAAAAGGAAAAGTAAGTTGTAGAAATCATCAAGAGTCGTAGATCAATCGAATCACCAGCCAAAATCCAAGCCGTCACTGCCAAAGTGAATCGATGTTGTCCAAGGAAGAATTCCATGCTAGTCAAAGGTTCGCTGAAAAGTATTGAAAAGGTCATTGTGGATCGCATAATTTAAAAGAAGATTGTTGGAGGAAATTATCGTTGTTGAGAAATGTTGAAATCTTTCAGATTGTCCTAGTCTAGTCATGAATCAAGGGTTTACAAATGTAGATTGTTGTTTAAAATGTTTTTTTTGTTTTTAAGCTGCCATAGTCAATATACGTAGGCCAATAGAGATCATAGTAGAAAGTGAGTGAGTTCCAGATTATTTTTTGGAAAGAAGATCGTGGAGGAGAAAATTTGACAACCATAAGGTAAATTATATATTTGTTTTGAAGAGTTATTCTATTCTCAGAATTCATTAAAAAGAAGTTACAAAAAACGTTGAGTCAAGCCAACAAAGGAAAGAAACTGCAGATTGTGAAGAGAGATCGTTCTCATTGCAAAGAGGATATTGTAAACCAGGGACAACCGCAGTTGTTGAAGGTGGAATCATGCAAAAAAAATCGTAGGCATGCGTAGCTGCTGAATGGAGGTAAATCGGTGTATCAGAATCACAGTCAAAGGTAAGGTGAGTTAAAATCATTTGTTTCAATAGGGAAAGCTGGTAAAAGAAAGAAGAAAGAAAGAAATGGTTTAGAAGCAGAACACAAAAAACTTCACAAATTTAGTCCCCAAGTTTTCATAGAAAAACTGGATTTTCGATTAAAAAATATGATCTTGAAATTGAATTGTATGTAGTGAAGAAAAAGAATGAAGATTTAGAAGAAAAGCTAAAGATTTTAGAAGAGGAAAATACTTTACAAAAGAAGGAAATATTAAAATTGAAAGAAGAGAATGAATGTTTGAAATCAAAGACATTAGTTTGTGATGTCCCATGTGGTACAAAAGACTTGGTTTGTTCAATTGATAAATCAATTGGTTTGTGTGATGTTGCTAAAGTTGTTTTTGATGAAGAATGCAAACACAAAAATGACGAATCTACCAATCTTGTTAGTTGCAATGAAAATGATGTTGGTTTGAAAACAATGAAAAAAATGGGTTATAAAGAACAAGGACTAAGAAATTTTGGACAAGGAATCAAAGAGTTGATTGAAGTGATAATGAGGCCAAAATATGGACTTGAATATGTATAGGTAAAGGAAATGATACGGGTTCAAGAAAATTTGTTCAAGGAATCCATTGTGTATAGTGTTCACATTGTAACAGGAAAGGACATACAAAGGATATGTGTTGAGATCTACATCTGCGTACCAAATTCAATTTGAAAAATCATTCAAAGAAGATGTATTGGCAAAAAGAGTGGAAAAATACAAAATGCATGTGAATGAATTGTGGATGGAGTTATGGATCGAATTGAAAAAGGATTACATGTATGTTTAAAAGATTGTTCAAGTATAGGTGTCCATATGCCAAAGATGGTAGTAATCAAGGAAGGTTTGAAGGTACAAGATATCGTGGTCTTGTAAGATGTTAAGAAAAATGGAAAGATATAGATAGTGAGAGGACTTACAGTTTGAAGTTCTAAAGATTTGAATGACTGTCGCAACAGTGGGATGAGTTACAGAGAGCTTGAGAAAGAGATTTTCAGATCTTGAAAATAGTTTGAAGGTATTATGCAAGAAAAAGATTTGAGTAAGTCAGCAGACTTGGAAGATAAAATTTGAGAATGATAATTGTGTGGTCAAAATTAAGGGGGTGTGTTGGGATATGTAATTTCTCCCACCCCATAATCACAATTATCAAATTAGAAAGATAATATGAAGTGAAGTTTCTAGAGAGAACCAAGATAAGGATGAGAGATAATGATTGAGATAAGATAATGTGAAAAATATTAAATATTTTTAAGTCATGCTATAATTTTTTCATGTCAGCCTATGATCTAGAAAGATCCTTGTAATGTTTAAAGACCTTTGTAAAATAGGTTTGGATGTAATTGTTTTCGTATCATCAAGGTGTATCAAATCAAGTGTTGAGATGATAAAGTGATCATGTGAATGTTGTAGCATTCTAAGTATATGTAATGATGTAATTGATAAATCAATGAAGATTGTGCAGCAACACGTGTTGAAGAAATGATTTATGTTTGATATGTTTCAATGTTTAATGTGTTTGATTGTTGTGTGTTTTGATTCATCTCCATCCACCACCATCAACAGTTAATTAATTTCATGTTCAGTTCTAATAATATTATCATCTAATCCTTGAACTTTTAAAGCGAGTTCCCCTTATAAAATAATGTAGTGAAAGTTTAATATATCAAAACACAGTAGACGAGAATGAAATTTTCCATATGCATAGCTTGTATTCTCTAGAAATTTATGTAGCATATTGTAACATGGATATGCATGCATACATACCATCATTCATGTGTACACAATACTCATAAGTTTACATGAGCTAAGGACAATTCCCTTATATTAACCTAAGCATGTTTATAATTTAACATATGAAGTTTTGTCTTGAACAACTCTTTAAATATAAGAAAATATATCAATTTCCAAGTTGATTAAATAAATCCTCCATCATAGAAAAATTGACTTGCCATTCACAAGGTGGTTTGTGTGCATGTCTTACATAACACAATTTAGGATTTTTAAATTTTACCTAGCTTATGTTTGTACAATTTTGCTCTATTTCCCCTTCAAATTGTTTATCTTTATATGATTAAATTCTAAGAATAGTTATGTTTGCATGTTGTGGCAAGTGATGCATGATTTTTACAAGGATTGCAGCATGTCTTTTTTCCACCCATTCAATATTTGTCTTTTGTAGTACACAAATATTAAATGGCTTATTCAGGTCATCCCAATACAAGCATGACTTGTTCAAAGAATTTTCTTAACATTTTAATGGTTGTGCTTAGAACATCACCATCTCGATTTGTCAAAGATCGTTGCACCTTTTTTAGAATTATATTGTTATTTTCATGAGAACCCATTCCTACATAGTTCCATTTTAGTTTCAACACATGGTGGATTTCTAAACTTTAACTTATTCATTCAACCAGCATAAGATATGTGTTAGTATGAATAATTAGTTTATTCACTATACTTAAGTTTACTTAGGTTGATGAGGTTAGACAACATATTGTCTAATCAAATGTGCAACATTTAAACCTCTAGAGGTTACCAAGTTGTTTGGTTAACCTAATGCGCCACACACCTTTTGAAGTTGGGAGACTTTCCATCTCACCTCAAATGTCACTCAACACTTGACAGACAAGGTTGATGACTTGGTCATAGAGTTTGTTGGTTTGCACACTCCAAGTGTTCCTAAGGTTGATACCTATAGGACATTTGTCTACCTTTTTGTGCCACTTCATGGGGCACTTGTCAATCCACCTCATAGGTGGATTACCTCTTCCTTGTCTATATAGGCAAGCTAATATTGTAATCAACTTAACTCTTTTATCAATATCGTTTTGATAATGGAAGATTAGGCATATTGTTTGCAAGTGTATCTTTGTGGAAGCACAAAGTTTTTGCTATCATGATCTTGGATGAAAATGCTAACATGGTATCAGAGCCATGTAGCAAAAATCCTTCCCAAAATCTTGCTTCAAGTCTATTTTAGAGTTCCATGCAATTTGAATTGCATGCAAAAATTATCTTTGTTGGGGTGCAATTAGTAGTTTCCTTTATTTGTAAAAAATCGAAAAAAAAAATTAGCAAGAGGGCCAATCTGCATCTGCCATTTGGTAGAATTTTTTTGAATAAATGCAAGATTTTGGATGAACTGCTATTTTGTTAGTTTGGTTGCTGCTACCAATGCTAATAGTTTGTAAGCTCTCAAAGATTGCAATTACGGATTTATTTGCATTCATGGGTAGCAAAGGGAATCTAAGGCGTGAGGCAATATTTTGTGAATACTGGACCTGCATGATGGAGTTGGAGAACTTAATCTGTGTTGAAGTTGCAGTAACCTCTGTCCCACGCACCCTTCTCTTCCAGCCATGCAGGCCACAAACATCTGTGGTCGAATTTTCATCTAGTTTTGCTACCCATAGTGACCTCCAGGCATGAAGGAGAAAGCCCGCAGGAGGAAAAAGGCGCGGTAATTTCTATTGTGCGTAGGAAGCTATGGCAATATTCTGTTGTGCCATATATTTGTAAGAGGCCTCAATTTTCCTCTATTTGGTGCCAATCCAGCATCTCTTTTCCTTTGCAAAGAGACGTGGCATCACTAAAATTATGAGGCATCTCTCTATGCACACAAGGTGGTCAAGGTGGAATTGGTTCCGTGGTTAGCTACAAATTGTGGTGTTGGAATCTACAAGGAGGTGTTACAGACTTAAATACATCCCCCAACGTGATCTCTCCCTCATAACAGCATCCATCCATGGAAGAATCGCCCTCAAATATGGACGTGAAATCTGCCAAAATCGCCCATTTTTTGGGTGCAGGAAATGCACCACAGGTCATGAAGGTAGAAGCCATTCGACTAGCCAATATTCTACCTTTCAAAACCCTCATACAAGTCCTCCATGTAGCAGTTTGCCCAGAAGATCCTCAACAGCTTCCATAAAGTCGTGATTGCTTACCCACGACTCCTCTATGCCCGTACAACAACAAAATCCCCTTTTTGGTACTACAACGTTGCATATTGACTTGGTTTACCAAGTCAAAAGTCAAATACCAACTTTTGACAAACTTTTGTACTAACCACTAGTATTTTTGCTTAGCCAATTGCGGTTATTTAATTTTTATGGTTTACTTAGTGGTTTTGATCAACGACAAGCGTTTGTAAAAAGACGGAGGTGAATTTTGCTTTTTGTCATAGTTAAAAATTTGTAAAAGAAGAGTGAATTTTTTCTTTTACAATGGATGTGTCAAAGCAAAAGCGTCAATAGGGGGAGATGCAACTTTTGACTTAGTTAAAAATTCGCAAAAGAGAAAGTCAATTATTTTTGCAATGAATTTGGCAAAGGAATAGTGTTTAAAGGGGGAGGTGAATTCAATTTTTTGCCTTAGTTGAAAATTTGTAAAAGACGAGTCAATTTTTTCTTTTGCAATGAATTTGGAAAAACAGGGGGTCATCATAATGGAGGTTGTAATTTTTAGCTTTTTGTCTTTTTTTGAGGTTTGCAAGACATACCTTAATCTTGTCTTCTTAATCAACCTCATGACTGTAATAAACTTGTAGAAATCACATAACCAATAAGTTTGTAAATTTAAGCTTATAAAGTGCCACAAAAAAGAATTTGTGTTTCTTAGAGAGGAAATTTAAGAAATTATTATACATACACTAAACTATAAAGTGTAATGGGGGCTATGCCATCACAACATGGATTCTTGTGATTGCCACCTCATGTGAGTGTGTCTCACTATCAAGTATCTTTGGCTTCACTAGCATTCTTGTTAATTACATAACTTCACCATTTGGAAGTCAAAGGTCCAACAATGTTGCAACCAACTGAGAAGATATATCTGAATCCACTTGATACCTCTCATCCACCACTAAGAACTTGCATCCCAACACCAATTTCAGTACCAAGTAATAGCAGATCACTCTCAAGAAGAATCTACCTCAATTTGAGTTTAGAAACTCCACCCTAAAATGCCATTTGTTGTCGAGAGCTAACCATCCTTATAGGAGTGTCCATTGATC
This sequence comes from Sequoia sempervirens, assembly GCA_007258455.2. Taxonomy (NCBI): domain Eukaryota; kingdom Viridiplantae; phylum Streptophyta; class Pinopsida; order Cupressales; family Cupressaceae; genus Sequoia; species Sequoia sempervirens. The sequence continues at coordinate 59,676,889 of VDFB02000363.1, read as the reverse complement.
TGCACACAAAATGTTCCATACTTACTAAAGTTCTAGCCATCAAAATCAATATTTAAAGACCAATTCACACGTGACAAAGCTTGTCACTTAAAGTCTTGCATAGTGGCTTTGCTTGAGACTCTCAAGTGGTACGTGCACACTCCCTCGCCTAGGCTTGACGTTGTAGCAACTCGTTGTCTCATAGACATTTTCCTTCCCTTCATCCTCAAGTTGCTTCGGGGTCACCTTTGAGGGTACTTCTAGTCGTGGTGCTTCTGGTTGGCTATCTAGTGGAGCTCCTAGTTGGCCCTCCAGCAAAGCTCCTGGTTGGCTACCAACTAACTCCTTTAAGTTTCTCCCATGTTTGGTTATGGTGATTTCTCCCACTTGACAAGAAGATAAAGACAAGGATGGCAATGTATAAGCTCCACCTGATTTCACTTTGTACCCAACTTTAATGTATGGGGTAAATCAAATGACAAGGACCCTCTACCCAGTGTTGGCGTTGCTCTCATCTCTTAGTGGCTTTATCTTTGGTTTTATGTTTCTCTACTATCTAGGCTAGGCCAATGTGACTCTTCGGGGTGTGCTTTCTTACCACTCACTTTTTTTTGTGAATATGTGTAATTTCAATCTTTAATTAATAGAATCTGACACCTACTCATAAAAAAAAAAATTATAATGATTGATATATTATTTTCATAATTTTAATAATATATTTTTAAATGATTATGTATTTTTTTATTAATATATTAACATTTAAAAAATATATTCGAATTGTAGCTTTCATTTCCTCCCATGAAGCTATAATATAGGCATGTAGTATCCTACAATATAAGTATTGGTTATTATAATGTTGTATTTTGTATTATATTTATTTACTCGAAATAAGTCATGTCTATAGGTTTACTAGTTTAATTTAATAAAATTTAGTGCTTAATGAAATGTCTAATAATATATTTATGTAATATTATTTTATAAATCTAAAATGTACACTTATAAAATCAATATATTAACATTTACATAATTTTAATAGTTAATATTAATAATTTAATTAATTTACATAATTTATTTAATTTTAATTTGTATTTTACTTTTTAATATATAAAAATATATCTTTTGAAGTTATTTATATTTTTAATAATATTCTTAATAATAAAATTAAAAATTAAAATGAACATGTTATTTATTTATTTAAACTATATTTATGTGTTTTCTAAATTTAAAATTAGTAATTTTTATATTAATATTTTTTTTATTCATAATGAGATAATATGTTGATATCAAAATGTGATTATATATCATTTTCTATGTAGGAAGACCCGAAATGTAGATACAATATGTTATAGATTTTCATCCCGACCCCTATGATAGAACAAAACAGGCACTACCATCCCCACCTTACTTTAGCTTCTATCATACATACATACAATTGTAAAATACTTAAACATCCTGACTAGGACCACTATATTAACAAAAATGGTCTCCTATCAACTCAACATACACAACTTTTAATTACAAACTTCCTATAACAAAGCAACCCTAACCACCCAAATAGCCATTTTCATGCGTGAAGCCCCTAAAATTTGGAATCACATTTACATTTGGGGCAATGGGAAGCTTTATTTCCTTCATCAAGTAACCCACACCAACAACAACCATTTGTTTGTACTCTATCGGAGCCAACCCTTTGAGGTCAAGAACAAAGGGATAATATTTTACTTCCCTGGAACATGAATCAAATGCAGATCTCGCAGGCGTGGAACCCCCATTCCAGGCGAGACAACGTACAAGGTTTCCTTAAGCCCAACCAAAAAAAAATTCCTTAAACATTTTCTTCATTAGAGCCTTTTCCACCCACTTTGTTATGATATCTAACACCACAGCTAGAAAACACGAGGTGATTCGTATCCACATGAAAATACTTTGCATACGACATGAATCCCTTGCCCAGAACCATCTTCATTGCAGCTAGAGTGAGAGAGTAGTGCTTCTTGAGCACTCATTTCAACCGTTGATCAGTGATAGGCCCTTGAAATTCCATTTTCCTACCCTCAAAATGTCATTTTCCTAACATTTTATCTTAAATAAAAGGTAGGGTATGCCTATATTATATATTAATATATAAATAAATATTTACAGTGTTTATACCAAAAGCTATTTTTTGTCAAAACCAAAAGTTATTTTTTGTCAAAAGCCAAAATTCTTAGCAAACAGACTAACTCTATAGATGACTACCTTGATAAAACAGAAAGGTCCATAACTAATCCCAGACCATAGACCAACCCTTACATGCTTACATCCCTTTGCAAATATGCTTACATAGGAATAAACTATCCAGAATGTACATGACTATTTGAGAAAACCTCTTACAGAGCAGATTTACATTATCACAAGAGGATAAATAGCCTGAATGAAGACACAAAAAACATGGCATTCATTCAAAAAGCACCTTAAAATTGAATGAGAGTATTTTCCACAATACTCATTAGGGTTTCAGTGGACATGCAAACTACAAATTTAGAATGCTCTTCCATTATTTATAGTCACTCTACACCTACACTACCTCTCTGAATTTTGAAAACTATCATTGTTTTGAGGAATATAAACTTCCCCTTGAAAGATATATGTATCCCCAAGATTAGTATGCAGAGTGATCTTGAAATATCCTTACCATAATTTAGCTTAAACCTGGTTTAGTGTACCCTATAAGACCCAACCTATAATTGATGAGCAAGCTCCATACCACACATGAGAGTTACTACCAACTATCACTTCCCAAAGTTAAAAAGACAAGCAATTCGATGGAAGTAAGCTTCATATAACACCTAATGAGTTCATCATTCATTTGCAAGGATCATGAATAAATTTTGTTCATGGTAATCATCAAACTAGCCTCTCCACTAAAAGTGCCCCATACCATTGCCACATTGGCAACTCATAGGTCCCTGTCATCAAGAGCCCAAATGTTGAACATTACCTTCCTGCTTACCACCCCTTCCTCAAATATGAATAAATTACTTATTCAGCCAGCTTTACTATCCCCTCACGCTTTCCACAACCAATGATGTGGAAATCTGCCCACCCTACTATTGCACATCATTTAAATGCTTTTAATTTGATTCTAAGTCAGTTAGCATCTATAGATGTAAAGCTAGAAGATGAAGATAAATGCATTTTTTTACTTTATTCTTTACCAAAGTCTTGGGAAAATCTAATTGTTGCTATCAGTGGTAGTGGTGCAGATCCTAAGATGGACAATATAATTCCTACTCTCCTATTAGAGGAGATGAGGAGGAAGTCTAATACAGGAATCCAAGATGCCTTGGTTGTAAGAGGTAGGCCTGAGAAAAAGGAACCTAAGGGAGACAAGGAAGGAAAGTGTAAGTCCAAAGGATGATCTAAAACCCCTTGTAAGGTAAAGTGTTGGAATTGTGGGAAACTAGGACATGTGAAGAAGGATTGTAAGAACAAGAAAAAGAGTTTTGATTCTTGTACAGAGGAATCCTCAGATGAGGGTAATGATGCATTGATCATTTCATGTAAAAATGTTAGTGATGACTCTTTGCTTGATGTTTCAGAGTGATCTTCATGAAGAGGATGGTAGTCATGATGCCATGTGTAGATCGTACCACGGTTCAGTGGGAGTTGTTGGTAGTGACGTGGATGCATCATTGGTATGGTTATCTTCATGTGATTGGTGTGCTTTGTAATTGACAACTCTTTGGAGTTTTCAAGGTTCATTATTGTCTATTAATTGTAGCAAGTTGAAGAGAGTTTGATCAGATTTTATTGCAGGTTGTGAAGAAGAATTGTTGAAGAAAAAAGAAGCATCTCCAGCAAGGATTGATAAAGAATTATTGTAATCTTATTCTAAGGTTAAATAATACAAGCACTATTGATTCTAGTGGTGGAGCTTTTTCTCGAAAGGTTTTCTCCATAGTATATGTTGTGTTACTTCTATCCTTTGGTCTTATTCTTCTACAATCTTCTATCTACTTCTACAATAAAATCTGATCAAACTCTCTTCAACTTGTTGTAATTAATAGAAAATAATGAGCCATGAAAAATCCAAAGAGTTTTCAATTACAAAGCACAAAGCTTCTCTCAAAAACCTATGCATATTCTTTGTAAGTAGAGTTTCAATGTGTAACAAGAAGTCAAATCTAATATCTCCTCAATTTAGGCACCCCAAACTGAACTCCTAACTAATCGTTGGTCAAGAAAATATCTTCCAAGATTCTCCTTAAATTTGGCTCCCAAGAATGGGCCCACTTAACTCATCCTTGTAAATATCTTCTCATGCAAAAGTTGTTAACTCCAAGATGCCAACTTGGGCGCCCAAGGTGGGTCCAAGTCAATCTTTGTTAACAGAAACATCTCTCCATCAATTCATGCAAACATGATGCATTATTGATCATCCCCACTTAAATGAATGTATTACCTGTTATCAGCCATGCAACTGAAGTCATTAGTCATGCATTCTAAGTCAACTAAAGTCAACTAGCATTCAACTGAAACTAACTACATGCAACTAAAGAGAACTGAACTAAGCTGAACTGAACTGAACTAAATTGAACTGAACTAAACTGAACTAAGCTCTACTCATGTAAATATCAATTCCTAACTTCTAGGATCTTTACATGCATTACTGAAGTGTTATTTTTCCTTCAAATAGTTAACTAAACTTATGGTGGGTTCCACCTTCCATGTGGGTGCCCCATGTGCTCCTATTTTGTAGGAGCTCTTCTTGGGCATCCCCACATGTTCCTATCATTTAGAATTAATTACAAATGTCAATTTACATGTTTATTTCATTTGAATTTAATCTCTTTCTAATCCTAGTGTTGGGGAACACTTCCCAAGGACTTAGGAGATACATGAAATATGTTTAGGATTGCAATTAAATGGCATCCTATACCCAACACCTATCACCCACAATTTTAATATTAATATTGTGTTGTGTGAATTGTGTAATATGAGTAACTGAATAATAAAATCACACAAAACTAATGAAATGTATTACATTAGATAATTGAATCATAGAATTAATCAAATTCAAAACACAATCAATCACTAAAACCGTTCCATTATTTCCTATCTCTAAGGATTCCTTGAATCATAATGGCTCTCATATTTTTCTTACACTATGACTTCTAGAATGATAACTTAGAGAATGGATGTTGTAAAATGCAAGAATCCTAATCCCTACATGATTTGATAAGCTATATGATTGATGTCATGATAATGATGTTGATGTTGGTGTATACAAATGAATATAATACTATGATAATGATGCTAAATGCTATGGTGGAAATGATGAATGAAACTAACTATGATAATGAAAATGCAGCTATGAACTAAGGCATGATTCTAAACTAAAATGTCTCTAAATTTGCTAAATGATAAATGCTCCAATGCTCTAAATGTTCAAATGCTCAAAGGTAATTTCTACAAAGTAAGTTTGCTCAAAGATGGGATGCCAAATGTTGGAGAATGAGGTTGTATTTATAATATTTTCAAGGCATATCAAGTGATGTGGCAGTAACCAACAATCAATATTTCAGCTAGAGAGATGAACGGTGGAGAAGGAAGAAGTTAGAGGGAATCATGGAGGATGTTCCCTTTAAAAGAGCACTTTGCCAAGTGTCAGAGAGAATAAATGAAATGAAAATTCCAACTATCCAAGGTTGTTTCCAAATTGGTTGAGGATAATTCCAATTTAAGTATTAGGCATATTTAAATTCATCAGACACTTGATGATGTGGAAAGAGGAAAAGTTGGAGACATGTGACTAAATTTGAATTTTGGAATTATTCATATTTAGTGAGGAGATATTAATTAAATAAAACAAACTATTGACATTTGTTTATTTAATTAAAATTAGAAGAATGTGACTTAAGATAGAAGAATTACGAAATATGAACCATATAAATAAATTTAGAATTTATTTATAAGTAGACGAAATAAGAGATTTATTAATTAAATAACTTGTATTTAATTAATTAAGTATCCTGACTGATTTTAGGTGTATACATTTTTCCTCTCTTTGAAGTGATGTGTTTACACATTACTTCAAAGAAAAATTTGTTGGTGATGCCGACAAAAAAAAATCGATGCCCCAAATGCTGATTTTCAAGTGATAATGGATATATGCCCCCCTTGGGAGATAAATCGATGAATTTTTTAATTTTTAGGATTTTGAAATTTTTTGAATTTTTTTATGATTTTATGATGATTTTTAAATTTTAGGTCGCTAAAACAATTTATCTTCTGAAAAACGATGTTGAACCTGCCAGGTGATGAATTGATTAATTAATGCCCTTTGAAAAATAAAATAAATCAATCCCATTTAAAAATCCCACTTAATCACTCATTAAAAGATAATTAAAACAATGTGATTTATCCTCATTTGAGCATTTGCAATTTGAAAATTTGGAGTGATTGAGCAACCTAGTGCAAATTGATCAAGATGGTGATTCCAATCTAGACCCACCGATTTGAGCATGTGCACCGTCAAAACTGCCCGACCACATATGAACCTTCAGTATGTACCCCGAAAAACTTCCTCGTGATTTGAATTTCATTTTCCCACATTTTTTTCCACATTTACATTCTACTTTTCACATTTTAGCGTGTAGGGAACCCGATGTAGTGTATTGGTAGACTATTTTAGTGCATTGGTGCTAGATTTTAGCGCATATAGTAGAATAGTGCATACATGACTTTTTATAGTGCATTAGGTCAAGATTGTAGCGCATACGAGCCTTTACCGCATAGAAGTCAAGATTTAGTGCATCCATGCAAAGTTGTAGTGCATAGATCCTTTTAGCACATTGATAGAACAAAATGGCGCATTAATGAAATTTGATGGTGCATATGGTAATTTAACGCATAGAGACTCTATTCTAGTGCATTGATGAAACTTTTTAGCGTATAGAATGTTTCAGCGCATTGAAGCACTACTCTAGCACATTGATGAAATTTAAAATAGATTGATGAAATTTAGATTAGACTCCCTAATTTTGATGATTGTTGATTGTGTCAATAGTTGATTTGATGTTGTTTGATGATGTTGATAGACTAGATGATGATTGATCTCATGATAAGTGAGATTCAATGATAAGATGATGATTACTAACCTCATGATAGGCGAGGTGCAATGATAAACGTTCACAAGATTTTATCAAAGTCTCATCAGAGCTGAGTAGATTGATAGGCTGATTGATTTATTGATTTACGATATGTTATGATGATAGGAGCCTTCATCATTCCTACAGATTTGGGAGTGCTTCTTGAGGACTTGGGATTTGATTCCACATTTAGATCAGCCTAATCTAAATGTGATTGGACAATGCGGATTGACCTCTTTCCTAGACATGCCCCAACATAGGATTAACAAGGGACTTCTAACTACTTTGGCAGAGAGGTGGCACAATGACCACAACACCTTCTACTTACCCACCGGTGAGATGACGGTGACACCAAAGGATGTTTATTGGATCTTAAGGATTCCAATTGTTGGCGAGCTGGTTGTTTATGATTTGGCTGATCAGGGTGGGACTGATGCATTGAGGAGAGTGTTCAAGGATGACCAAATATGCGGCTATGATATCCCATGGTGGGAGATGGTCAATGCGTACGCAACATTGCCATGTGTTCGTGTTGGGTTTATTAGAGGATTTCTATGTCCCGATAGTAGGGTAAAGGGAATTTTAGTCGAATGGGGTCAAATTTTGGAGAGCATGATCACACAAGGTACCAGATATGCTTGGGTATTCTGCATGCTTGCTCATTTGTACCATGATCTTCACCAAGTTGTGTATCTCAGAGGGGCTAGTCTTTCAGTCAAAGTTATACTTTTGCAAAGATGGGTGTGGTAGCATATAGTTGTCACCTATCGAGTGGAAGATAGATAGCAGCCAGTAGGGAGACCATATGTGCATGCATACACAAGTACATTTGTCCAACATAAGTTGGGCAAGCAAGAGTACTGGAGGAGAATTTTAGATGACCTACAGATGGTGACATGGCCTCCATACTTAGACTACAAGCAGTGGCCAGAGGATGATACGTAGATGTTGTATGCATGCTCATCTAGATATCTGATTGGGAGGACACAATTCATTATTGAGAGATTCATTCTCAGGAGAGTGTTGTGATAGTATGGTAGGGTACAGGGCATACCCTAGGAGATGGCTCTTTATGCATGGTGACGACAAGATATTCCAAAGTGGGGGCCTATGTTATCTTATGATCCAGTAGTGGAGGAGTACCAAATTTTATAGGCGCGATTATTTGGGATTACCATCCAAAGGTTATAGAGGCTCCTATATCCGAGGAGTATGCATAGTATTTCTTTGCACATCCTTTTCTATGGATTTTGAGTCTAGATGAGTCGATACCTTTGTTAGATGATGAGCCAACACCACATGCACGTAGGTAGAGGAGAGACAGAGGAGATGAGGAGGAGGAAGGAGAGAGTAGTGAAAATGGAGACAAAGATGGAGATTATGGAGGTAGTGGAGATGGTGACGGGGGTGATGGAGATGGAGGTGATGGTGGTGGTAGATATGAGGGTTGTGTAGGGCCAGTGCTAGATGTTTGATATTTTAGAATTCCTTGGAAGAGGTGATCAGTGGTAGCTACAACACAGTAGCATGTGCAGATTAGGTTGCCCTCACAGCAGCAGCAAGCTCAGATAGCTACTTTGCAGTCACAGGTTTAGGCACTACAAGGAAAACTTGTGTAGATACAAGGATAGTTACAGGCATTGGCATAGACGTAGAAAAAAGCATAGGCACAAATTTCCACCCTCATGGTAGAGAGAGAAACCTTGAGATTGTGGGTTGAGAAGGCAGAGGGTGTGGCTGAGTGATTATAGAGAGTAGTTGAGGGCATAGGTATAGCTGATTACCCTAGAGAGGTACAAGACTCCACCAGCGAGGCTGAGTATTACAGGTTGAGATACCATGAGGCGGTTCCTCCAGAGCATCGAGAGAGTTACACACAGTCTTTTCATTCCCGTACCCATTCCAGGACTACCAGCAGGGATGTTACAGGGCCGCCTCACAGGGATCTAGGTGCAAGGCCATCAGGGGCAGCAGGAGGTACAAGGCCAGCATTGTCTGTGGGGAGCACCACATAGATTCATGATGATATTTGATGTATTTTGAGACATTTGTATACTCTGATTCAGTTGAGATATTGATAAGTCATTGCCATTTTGATGATGTACCTCTTTCCACTTTTCCAAACATCATTGTATACTTGACATTATGATTTTGAGATTATATCCAATATGCAGTGATGATTAGTGATCTATATGATGTTGACATGTTTTATGATGGATTCCTATGATGAATGCATTTAATTTCTTTGCTATGATGTTGATATGATATTTATTATATGATTATGACATGATTATGTATGGATGTGATGATGTCGTGACTAAATGATGATGCATGATTTATGTTTCTATATGTTCTTATGCATGATGTTCTATGTTATGAGATGGATGCAAATGAAATGTGATGTCCCTTTATTTTTGTATTTTTCGAATGCAAGTATATGATCTGATTGCTATATGAAATGGATTTGATGGTGCAAGTGAGATGTGATGCAATTTATTTTTATATTTTCCAATGCAAATATTATGATGTAATGTATGGATGGATGTATGATGTAATAATGCTATGTAATATATGATATGATATGCAAACAATTATGCAACTACATGAGAATGATATGTTTTTGTTAATGCCAAGTATACTCAATATTTTAGTGATAGAGATAACATCATTTTGAAAATTGTGCCAACCTTGGAAAATCCTGAAATACAGATGCAAAACTAATATGGATACAATCTAACTTAACCATGTAGATCTAGTATGCAAATTTTGTCATTGCAATAGTTGATTTGTCATGCTTTTTATCATCAATGAGCCTTTAAATTATTGAAAGTGAGTACAAGCATCGATGGTATAATTAGACCATGATGACCTAAGTACTACTTCCATGATTTTTGATATTACAAGTTAACACAAGCATCTAGGTATAATTAAACTAAGATGACCTGAGCATTTCTCGCGTAAACAGACAAGAGTTAATCATTTTCCTATGCAAATTTAAAATTTCATCAGTCAATACTTTGTAGAGCACATCTCACGACAATTTGTACAGTAGTACCGAGTAACTCACAAACAATAGACAAAGAAAATGTCATTCTCCTTCCTAGCTCCTCTAGTCAAGGACATCATTGAGTTACTCCAGAGAAATGATAACAAAAATCAAAGTACAATAGTTGAACATTCATGCTAATGTGATAAAGCCATGATTTGGAAAGAATATCGTCCATTTAGATTTTCTTTGATTGATTGATTTTAGTTGTTTGATATGGATGGTTGATGTGTAAAGTTTATGATTAATGTTCAATTGTCATTTGCACTATGATCATTGTGTTTGTTGTATTTTTCTAACTGCTATTTGTTTTTTGGTTTAAGCTCAAAGTTTATTTTCCCCCAGTGAGTTCAGGATTTTTCCCCTAGTCCAGGGTGAGACATGACTGCAATGCCAAGATATGTACATAGGGTTCTTCAATGAAAAGAAGAATGATGGCGAAAGTGAATGGTCAACATGCTCAAATAGATGGAAAAGCTAATTTATCACAAATAGCGCATGTTATCAGGTTTTCACTACTTGTTTTTATTGCACTTTTTCAACTTATTAGATTTTTTTTTTGTTGTCACCAAGACACCTATTTGCTAGGTTTTCATCAAGGTAACCATGTTTTTAGGACATTTTCTTTTTTTTTGGTATTTTTTTAGGACTTTTACCGATGCACTCGATAAACTAGGTGTAGAAATTCTTGAGATGCAGGTGGTTGATGGGTTCTTCAAGAAAATCACCTTTAGGTGTAGACAATTGATATGCTTTAGATCCGAAGACTGATACAACAACAAAGGGACCTAGCCAGTTTGGTTCAAACTTCCCCTTCTCTTTCTCTTGTTGATTATGGGGATTTTCTTTCAAGACCAAGTCACCAACTTGAAATTTTCTTGGTTTTTCTTAGTGATTGTAACTCCTTGACATCCTCTGTTGATAGGATTTTAGGTGATCCACATATTGCTGACAACATTCATCCAACAGTTCCAACTCTTGTATCCTAGACACCCGATAATATTCATCTAAAATAATCCCCTTTAGTGACACACAAAGTGATGGTAGCTCAACCTCAATAGGTAAAATGGCCTTTGATCCATATACAAGAGTGTAGGGTGTAGGTCCTGTTGGGGTGTAGATAGTGGTTTGGTATGCCCATAGAGTAGGGTTTAGTTGAATGTGCTAATCACATCCAGCATCGTTGATAGTTTTCTTTAATATTTTTAAAATGGTTTTATTTGAGGCCTTTTCCTATCCATTTCCTTGAGGGTAGTACAATGTAGAAAATCGATACTAGATATGAAACCTCTCACAAAGTTCTTGGATGTCCTGATTCTTGAAAGGTCTACCATTGTCAGTGACAATTAACTAAGGAATGCCATACTGACAGATGATGTAATTCAGGATGAAGGATGTTATTTGTTTTCCTGTGATTGTGGTTTGGGGAATAGCTTCAATCCACTTTGTAAAGTAATTTGTGGTTGTGATGATAAATTTGTGTCCATTTGATGAAGGTGGATGAATTTTACCTACAAGATCCAGTCCCCACTGACAGAAAGGCCATGTTGATGTAAATGGTTGTAATTCCTGGGTTGGTGCATGTATCAGGTTTGCATGGATTTGACATTTTTGGCACTTCTTAAAAAATTGAAAAGACTCATTTTCCATATTCGGCAAGTAACACCCCAATCATAGGATTTTTTTTAGCAAGAGCTATTCCACTTGAATGAGTTCTACATATACCTTCATGAACCTCGTGTAAAGCAGTTTTAGCTTCGTTATGTTCTAGACACTGAAGGAGAGTACCATCAAGACATCGTCAGTAAAGTACATCGGCTATCAAGGTATGTCGAGCTGCTTGTCGAATAAAGTTGCATTTCTGGTTTTGGGATAGATCTGGTGGTAGGGTGTTGTCTTTTAGATAGGTGTAGATCTTCCCATGGATAGAAGCATAGGCCTCGACTAGATGGTATATGACTTGGGATTTGGGGTTATCATAGGAAAGATTAAACATTTTTTCCACCACGAACTCATAACGAGATCATTTTTTAGATATTTGTAGAAGAGAGGCAATGTTTGCCATAGCATCAGAAGCTTTGTTATCCCCTCTTGGAATCTGCTCAAATTTGATCTCCACAAAGTACTTCTTGAAATAATCCACCATTCTTTTATATGGCATCAATTTATCATCTTTTGTCTGGTAGTTGTCATTCACTTGATTTATGATCAATTGAGAATCTCCATAGACATGTAACTCTATGATTTTCCATTCTACAACTGTCGTGATACCAATTATCAATGCTTCATACTCAGTTGTGCTATTAGTACAAGGAAACATTAACCTGTAGGACTTTGGAATGGTGTGTCCTTGGGGCGTGACAAACAAGATTCCTATACTTGATCCATGTTGCATGTAAGATCCGTCAAAATATAGCATCCACTATTGTTTTGACACTGTAAGGACATCTGCATCTGGAAACTCAATGTTCATGGGATGATCATTTTGTAATGGTGCTTTGGCTAATTGATCCACTATGGCTTGGCCCTTTATTTCTTTCCTATCCACATACAGTTGGATATCAAACTTGCTCAATATCATTACCCACTTGGCCAGTCTTCCTGTCAGGGCAACTTTGCTGAGTAAATGCTTCAATGGATCAATTTTTGCTATGATTTTGATGGTGTGGGTTAACATATAGTGTCTTAGTTGTTGAGTAGCAAATACTACCGCCAAACAAGCTTTTTCAATAAAGGTGTAGTTGATTTCATAGTCATTCAAGGTTCTGTTGATGTAATAAATAGCCCTTTCTTTTCCCACGAAATCTTCCTGTGCCAATAGAGCACCCAAAGATACCTTTGTTGTTGCTATGTAGAGTAATAATGTTTTTCCTTCAGTTGGTAGTACCAGTATGGGAGGTGACATCAAATACTGTTTCAGTTGGTTAAAATATGCTTCACATTTTCATCCCATTTTAAAGAAACATTCTTGTGTAGTAAGTGATTAAAAGGATGAATTTTATCTACCAGTTGTGCAATGAACCTCCTAATAGATTGAAATCATCCCTATAAAGATCTGAGTTGGTTGATATTCTTGGGAGGAGGCATCTCCATGATGGCTTTGAATTTTGTAGGATCCACCTGAATTCCTTTAGCTGATACAATATATCCTAAAAGTTTAGTTGATGACACACCAAATACACATTTCTTGGGGTTTAATCTCATATTGAATTTCTCCAACCGAGTGAAGATTTTATCTAGGATTTCTAGATGTCCTTCTCTAGTGTATGATTTTTCCAACAAGTCATCTACGTAGTCCTACATAAAGGTGTGCATCATGTCATGAAAGATAGTAGTCATCACACATTCATAAGTAACCCCAATGTTTTCAACCTAAAATTCATGACATTACAATAGAAAGTACCCCATGGGCATGTGAATGCAATTTTCTCTTGATCTTCTAGCGCTATTTTTATCAAATTGTAACCTTAAAATTCGTCCATAAGTGATAGCATTGCATGACCTGCTGTCAAATCCATGATGATGTCAATGTTAGGCAAAGGAAAATCATCTATTGGAAAATCCCTGTTAAGATATTTGAAATCCATACATATCCTGATGTTGTGGTTAGGTTTTGAACTGGTTAAATGTTGGAGATCCATTTAGCATAGTCAATTGGATGGATAAATCCTGCATCTAGTAGTTTTTACAATTCAACTTTCACTAGTAGGGCGATGTGGAGATGCATTTTTCTCAATTTTTGTTTCACTAGCTTCACTCCAGGTGGTAGAGATAAATGGTTCATGATAAGATCTGGATCTATGCCCAGCATATTAGCGTAGGACCAAGCAAAGTTGACTTGTCTCTCTTCAAAGAACTTAGTGAAGCTTGGTTTTTCTTCCTCTGTCATGGATGTTGCTAAATGTAGAGTCTTGACTGTTTCAACTATACCAATGTTGATGGATTGTGTGGGTTCAACTAGCACTAAATATCTCTCATGATAGTGCTTAGGAAGAGTGTCAAATCTCCCATCTCTCGGTGCCTTAGAGAGGTTTTCACTGTGAGACGCACTCTTTTTTTTTACTTTTTCTTGATCTAATACTTCCATTAAATGGTTTTCACCATTAGATCTATTTTTTATATTCATTTTTCAGCTAGAATATTTGGAACTCCCCTTTTCTGAAGCTTTGTTATGAGATTCACTGGTGGAACATATTTCAGGATCGTCAGAACAAAGGAATTTCACAATGGTGTCATTGTTTGGAAAGTTGGGGATGTCAAGCAGCTTAGTTTGGTCCTATTCAATTAGTTCGGGGTGTAACAATAGAAAGGAATCATTAGATTGGTTAAGATCAAAAGGGGTGAGTATCATGATGGAAATTTTGTCAAAGTGTCCAATGGTAATATCAAGGTCTATGATGTTACTCTCTTCTAAAGGATCTATCTAGCTCGAAGTCTGATCATCTTCGCTAGAGTCATCGATATGTTGTGATCCAAATTCAAGAGGTCTAGAACTTGAGCCTTGTCCCTCCATATGTGTTGGTGCATACCTTTGTATCACATCAATTTCTTTGTCATGACAAGCTTCTTCAGAGAGGGAATCCCATTCATACTCATTGGAATCTATTTCAAAACTATCTTGTAATTCAAGGATTCTTTCAATAACCTATTGCCTGGTTTCTTCTTTTGATTCTTCTTTGTATCCTATCCCTATTTTTTCCTTGGAATTCAATGTGATGGGATGAATTGGTTCTATCATGCCCTCTTTTCTTTTGCTAACAGGACCCTTGCCATCATACCTCATCTTCTCTAAGATTGTAAAACCTTTACCATATGGTTTTGTTAAAACATTGGAAGTTGATGCTTGTGATGCTTCTTCATCCTTGTATAACCAATTTAAAACATCCTTGTCTTCTGATTCATCCACTAAAGTACCTTCTTTTACAAAATTTCCATCAAAGAGCATGGTTGGTTGTGAGGATTGTTGTTTTGATGTGAATGGTTGTCCATATGACTTAGGAGAAGATAGCAGTTGTGAAAGACACAATGATTGCTCAAATGAATATTCCCCCATGCCTTTATCTTTTAACTAGATCTTTTCAACCTATTTTGATAAGGAATTTAATTGACTTTCATGATCTGATGGAGTAGAATCATCAACGCCTTTTTCTTTTGACTAAACCTTTTCCTCAAAATGATTTGACAAAGAATTTGATTGACTTTCATTACTTGATGGAGTAGAATCACTGATACCCTTATCCTTTAATTGGTCCTTTTTCTCAACCCATTTTGACAAGGAATTTAGTTGTCTTTCATTGTTGGATGAACTAGGAGTTGTAACTTCCTTGTTATGTGGCACAAAAGTATTGTGGGTTGTTTTGAGCATGTTGCAATATTGTGCATTGTTGGAAATGGCTAAAATTTTGATCTCTTGCCTGTTGAAAGGAAATTTCAAACATTGGTGATACATTGATGACACTGCTTGCATCTCGTGAATCCAAGGACGTCCCAAGAGTATATTGTATGTCAACTCCTTGTCTAGTACTTGGTCTAGATTCTATCTTTTACAACTGGTCCCACTTGAATTGGTAGCACAATTAATCCTTGGGAAGATCTCTCTTCATCATCATAGGCTTTGATAGTTATTTTTATTCTAGCATCAATTACATTTTCAAAATATCCAAGTGAATGGATAAGTTTCAAAGAATAGATATTTAGGCCAGCTCCACCATCTATTAGAACCCATTTGACCCAATGTTTGTGAATTAAAAACTCAATGTGAAGGGAAATATTGTGTGGGTTGTTGAGTGATACATCATCATTTTTAGAAAATGATAGGCAATGAGTTGCAGTCAAGTGTCCCACCATAGCTTGGAATTGGAAAACTTCTAGATTATTTGGTACTGTGGTGGCTACTAGAGCTTTTTCTATAATTTCCTTGTGAGCTAGTAAAATTTTGAGGAGTTCCAATATGGATATTTGAGTAGGGATTTTCTTTAATTGATCAACTATGTTGTATTGAGTTGCAGGGGCAGCAGTGGGTGTTTTAGATGTAGCTCCTTTCAATATTACTTTGGCTTTCCCTCTTGTGGTTGCATTGACTGGTTGATAATCTTTTTTATCTCTAATTTTAATGGCATTAATCTGATTATCATTTGAAGCAACATGTGTGATCAAATTCATTGGTATGATGTCATTGATTTGATGGGATTTGGTGTTGTTATCATGAAGATGAGTTTCAGCTATAACAATGCTTTGTTCATGCTCAATTGTGGTGTCATTAATTGAATTATCAGCTGCAATAATGTCTTTTTGACCCTTGATTTCAATATCCTTAGTTTGGCGTTCTCTTATGTGTATGATGTCATTGATTTGATGTGATGTGGTGTTGATGTCATGGTGATCAGTTTTAGCTGTAACAATGTTTCTTTGGCCCTTGATTTCAATATCCTTGGTTTGATCTTCAACTACTTCAATATGGAGAATGGTAGAATCATAAACATAGTTCACATTTTTCCCTTTAGTGTTTGATGAAGAGGACTCCCCCTTTTCTTATTTTGGAAAAGGATTCTTGAATTCTCCATGATCAACATTTGTTTGGGGTCTTTCTACAAATATTTCCTTTCTATCAATCAAATCTTGTACCAAATTTCTCAGTTGCATGCAATCGTTTGTTGTTTCCTTTGTTTCTGTGAAAGTCACAATAATGTGCATCATTCCACCATGAAGGTTTAAATCTTGGTTCCCAATCTCTTGCTTATGGTAATGTTATAACCTTGGCTGCAAGAAGTTCCTTTAATGTTGATTCCTATGACTATCCCAAAGGTGTGAATCTTCTTCGATTTGAGGATGTTCAATATGGTGGTGGTCTAGATTCAACATTCCTTGGATTGTTGTTTTGATTAGTGTTTTGGTTGTTGTTTTGATTGGTCTTGGTGGCAACTATTGTCAAGTTAAATATTGGTTTTGTATTTTGTGTTTCAGCTGAAGTATCATTGTTACTAGCATTCTTGTTTCTTTGCCAAAACTTTGGTTTATCACAGCTGTTATAGTGATTGGAAGAGTTGGCTAAGTTGTTTCCTTCATTGTAATTTTTATGACTCCTCTCTTAACCAAAGCTTCTTCAAATTTGATTCCATTTTCAATCAATTTCTCAAAGGTAGGTGGGCATTGTAGTTCAATTCTATAGCTCGTCTCATCATTTAGATTGTCAATGAAGATTTCCATCTTTTCCTTTTCAAGTATGGGATGAGAATATCTTGCAGACAATCTTCTCCATCTTTGTAAGAATATGAGTAATGATTCACCCTCTCTCTTTTTTTGTAATGCAAAGGTATTTCATTGTTATCTTGTGTTGGATGTTGTAGGAGTATTGGGTGATAAATTTATTAACCAGCTCTTCAAAGTTCTTAATTGGTGGTGAAAGTTTAGAGAACCATTCCATGCATTGTCCACCTAGGATGCATGGGAACAATCTCATTGAGTAAGTTTCTTCATGTGCAAATTCAAGGCTCATGGTTCGAAATTCCCTCACATGATCTATAGGATCTATTTTACCATTGTATTTATCGTACTTTGGAAATTCACAATGTTTGGGAAAAGGAATCATGTTGATATTTTGATAGAAAGGATATGGACAAATGGGTAAGTGCACCAAGATGGTTCCCATAAAGGGGGCTTAAGTGGCCACTTTTTTTCTGAAATCAGGAAATGCTAACCTTGGACATGAAATTGAGGATAAATACACTCAAAATTTTGAGATGGAACAAAAAAAGGATCGAAGTGCTCCAAGTCTACTTTCTAAACTACTAATTTATTTTGAAAATGGTTGAGATTAAGGGGTTCAAAAGAGGGATGTACAGAAATTGGTTTTGTTTTTGTTAGAAAAACATAACATAGCAACTCTTGTACAACCTGAGCACAGTGAAATTTTTTGTAGTATTTTTAAAATCAATATAGTCTAGTTAGCTAATAGCATCTAGTTGGTGCACAATTTTTTGATATTTTAATGAATATTTGATTTTTACTAATTTTCTAAGGGCACTTCCCTCAAAAGGTAATTCTTTGGTCGCTCCCTACAAATCTTTTTGAAAATAATTGATTTTATTTTTCTTTCTTTTAAAATTTGTAGAATGAAGTCTAGTTTCTAAAAATGTAATTTATTTGAAATTTTGATGAACGGTTAATTTATAAAAAAAAAACACTAAACACTACTTTTTGGCAAAAATAGACATACAAACAAAAGAAATTATGGATGAAAGGCTTAACATTGTCAAAAAGTGAAAAAAATTACATCATTGGATAGCTAGGAGAGAACCTAACATTACCCATGTTTTCAATTTTGTCAATATTGAACTAAATGCAATCTTGATGGTGAGCACAGACTCGATTATGTGAAAAATTCTAGAATTTGCAAAAACACATCTTTGGCCTTGTTGGGAATGCCCTCCAAGCCTTTGGGTTGGTATTCCAAGGAAAATAATTTCACTTTTTTCTTTTTCTTTTTAATGCGAAATAACGTGTGCACATTATAACGCGAGCACTTTTTTTTTTTAATTAGAAGTGGCTAGAAAATTGGTACCCAACTTCATGCACCCGCTCAAATGGCTTGTATCAAGTATCTTTTTGAGGTTCCCCTTTGCATGTCTTGAATCTGATGTTGGATATTTTTTATTTGATGAGTTAAGGCAGCCACTAGATCTATAGTTGATGGATCATTTTTAGTATTTTTAAGAGGTGCTTTCAGTTGATTAACATCAATGTCATGTGGAAGTTTGATACCTTGATTAGCCTACATTAAGAAGTATTTTTCCCCATCTCTTTCAAAAATATTTTCTAGGAACTTACAGAAATTTGGATCTTGTTGAGCATTTTGGATGTCTTCCTCAGTTATTTCCTCACATTCAGATTGGTGGAGTTTATGGAAAGGATTTTCTTTAGCCTCAGCCATGGTGTTCTAAGTTTCAAGAAATTTCTTTTTCTTTGAGTTTTTGCTTTTGGGATCTTGTTTGAACGGGCATACAAGCATTATAATTTGACTAAATTTTGATCTTTGTTTGGAGGAGTGCCAAGGATATCAACTACATCAAATAGAATGACAAATTCTATTGATGAGACTAAGTTTAATCTAATTATATAGCTTTATTTTGTGATGAAGGATGACATCCTGATGAGGAAACTTAGCTTAACAATCAGAGGTATGATGGATGTTTAGGCACTTTAATGTGTTAGATCTTGGTTTAGTTTGAATAATTTCACTTGTAAATGTTAGTTTCAACAAGTTTAAGACTCTATTGTACTTGAGGAATGGTTTTGTGTTGGAAAAGATCCTTAATTCTGGTTCAAACTAACAAACAGGGGATGAATTTAGCTCTTTGGTTTTGAATTTACTGGATGTGCTAAAACAGAGTATGGATGCACTAAAATATTGCAC